>OZ004655.1:4480591-5680591 GCA_963924495.1 Nemapogon koenigi
GTAAACTACTTTCCTTCATTATGGTCACAACATCATCTTTCACTTCGCATTCTTCTCTAATGACATCGTTTCGGATGTGGTCAATACTACGTAAAGACCGTATTTTCACTGCATTTATCTTACTTTCATGCTTCTTATTCCAGACCCATATGCAATATAAAATGTAGAAGAAAAGAGGTTGTATACATGTCTACAATGAAATTGAGTTTCAGAATGTAAGTAGCACTCAACTACGAATTTTATTTATGAAAATTCTATAAACTAAAATTACAATACAACTTTTACAAATATTGTAAAACTTTAATATATTTAAGGCAGACAAGCTACGAGAGCGCCATACAATTATAACTTCATCTGCAGTTTTTCATTTGCCGTTTTCACGCTCAAGTAATTATACGTAGCGTTAGGGAAATTTCTTTCTACATGAATAAATATAGACTTTAAAATGTGAAAAGATAGGCGGAAAAATATGAAACATGACACCATGAATTTAAAATTAACGTCAGTTGTGTAAATGTGTGATACATTAAAACGGCTAAAACCAAGAGTAAAATTGGCTTTAATTAGTTTAAAATAAAGATACAGTTTATGACAAATAGAAAACGTATAAGACATCAAATTGGCATCTGACTCACGAGACAGTTTAATAGTTTTAAATACGACATTCACCCCAATGTTTAAAATCAATCTAATTGGTAATCATTTAGATGAACAGGTAATCGTCTTGCTCTGAGTGGCCTTTGAACTATAGGAGTCTCATGGTGTATCACTTGTCCAATATCTTCATTATTTTCAGAGTCTTGAATTACTCCGTCAGGCGCGTCTTGAAAATCATCATTATCATTTTCACCAATAGGAGCCAACTGCCTGTTAGATATTGTGGTCTCTCTTCCATCAGGGAATCTAACATATGAATAAAAAGGATTAGCTTCTAGAAGTTCAACTTCATCAACCAATGAGTCATATTTACTTTTTCGTAAATTATTTTTCATAAGTACAGGTCCAGGAGTCATTAGCCACGAAGGTAAAGATTGACCATGAACAGTCCGTCTATTATGAGAAAATATTCTTTCATGTGGAGTTGTATTAATAGCTGTGTTTAATAAAGAGCGAATAGAATGTAAGGCATCTGGAAGAACCTTTTCCCAGTTTTCTATTTTAAGCCCTTTGGAACGTAAAGATAATTGAACAGTCTTCCATAAAGTTCCATTCAGTCTCTCCACCTGTCCGTTTCCTTCAGGATTATAAGGTGTAGTCCTGCTAGTAGCAACTTCATTACGAAGTAAAAAATCCTTTAATTCCTGAGACATAAAAGATGTTCCACGATCGGAATGTATATATGCAGGAGTTCCAAAAGTGAAAAATAAATCTTTAAAACAGTTTATAACTGTAGTGGCTGTCATGTCTTTGCATGCATAAGCAAAAGGGAATCTTGAATATTCATCTATTATTGTTAGAATATACTTATTATGGGAATTAGAGGGTAATGGTCCCTTAAAATCGATATTTAATCTCTCAAATGGCCTCGTAGCCTTAATTAATTCACCTCTACAACGGGCAAAACGAGGCTTTACTTCTGCACATACAGGGCAAGATGCAGTCATTTCTTTTACTTGGTTAATTGTATATGGTAAATTCTTAGAACGCACCCAGTGAAACATTCTTGTTATCCCGGGATGACAAAGTCCATCATGAATGATTGCAAGTTTATTCTGTAAAGTATTAGTAGCACAAACTCGAGATAAAGCATCCGCAGCGGCATTTTCTTTACCAGGTCTATATATAATATCAAATTTAAAGCATGAAAGATCCAGCCGCCATCTCTCGATTTTTTCATTTTTAATCTTGCTAGTATGCTTTTGATTAAACATAAAAGAAACTGACTGTTGGTCAGTAATTAGTAGAAATGGTCTACCAATCAAATAATGACGCCACTTTTTGAGGGATTCTACTATCGCTGATGCTTCTTTTTCTATTGACGGATGCCGTTTTTCCGCATTTGACAGCGAGCGAGAGAAAAAAGCAACAGGACGCCCATTTTGCGACAAAGTGGCTGCTACAGCGTGATCAGAAGCGTCAGTTTCAACTGTAAACATTTCCTTATGATCGATTGCAGTTAAAGCTGCTTTCGCTATATCTTGCTTCATACAGTTAAAAGCTAGATCAGCCTTTTCTGACAATGGAAAAACGATGGGTATTACTAGACTGTGTAGTTTTTCGGAATAATTTTTGATCCATCGTGAATAATGTGCAAATATTCCTAAAGTTCTTCTTAAAGTAGCCATGTCTGTAGGAATTGGAAGATCCAGTAAAGGCTGAAGTCTTGTTTTATCAGGTTTGATAGTATTATTATCTATAGTATATCCTAAGAGATTTACTGTAGTAGCACCAAATAAACATTTACTCTTATTTAGAGTTAATTTATATTTAGAAACAGCATTCATAAAACGTTCTAAATTTTTGTCATGTTCTTGTTTGTTTTTACCGCAGACAGTTACATCGTCTAGATATGCATAAGTAGATGAAAGCTTTTCTGTTGATATTATATATTGAATAGTTCTTTGAAAAGCAGCTACTCCATTAGTCACACCAAAAGGAATTCTATTGAATTGGTAAAGGTTACCACAAGCTTCAAATGCTGTGAAATGTTTTTCCTGAGATATTATTGGCACCTGATGATATGCACTTTGAAAATCTATTTGACTAAAATAATTATATTCTGCTATTTTTGCGACTAGTGACTCTATATTTGGTAGTGGATAGGCATCAAGCTCTGTGAATCTATTAATTGTTTGAGAATAGTCAATAACGAGACGCTTGCGATGAGTTGTTCCTCCTGTTACCAAAACTTGAGCCCTCCAAGGAGAAATACTAGGTTCAATAGTACCATCATCTAATAATTTCTTTATTTCATCATTTATAAATTTTAAATTTTCATCGCTATGACGTCTACTTTTAATAGCGATTGGCCTCACATCAGGTGATAGATTGGAAAATAGAGTAGCTGGAGGAACATTAGCCGCCATCACATTACAAATTTTCAGTGATTCTCTAATTCCTCCGAATGAAAATTCTAGTGAACTATGATTATTTAATAAATCATGTCCTAATATAATATCAGCACAAAGGTTGTTCACGATAAGTAATGATACATTTTTGTAAATATGTTTCCCAAGAGCTATAGTAGCAGTGCAAGAACCTTCTACAGGTGAAACATGATTAAGTGAAGCCAGTGTTATTGTCTCGTAACAAGGCCTTCTTTTTAACTGCATTAGAATTGACAGATCTCTGTTAATAAAACTTACTGAACTGCCAGTATCAATCAGAGCATCAGCTTTCAAATTATTTATAGTTACTTGTACCGTGGCCTTATTCAAACTTGAAGGTGCAGCTGCTGAAATAGCATTTAATACTTCGGGTTGTAGTGGTTGAGATTCTGTAGTAGCGGCGTTCACCACAGTTTTACTTCTACAAACTCTAGCAAAATGTCCTTTTTTATTACATAGCTGACAAATACTATTTACAGCAGGGCATTTTATTCTTTGATGTAAAATATTACTGCCACAAAAGAAACATCGCTTTTTGAATGTTGAAGCAATAGCTAAAGTTGAATCATTATTTTCTGTTGTTTTCAAAATCATCTCTGTAGCATTAAGTGTTAGATTATTATAAGATTGTGAATTGTTGTGAGCCATCTCTAATGAAACCGCTTGATTGAAGGCTTGATCTAATGTTAACTCCATATTTTCTAACAGTCTTTGTCTAATTTCTTGTTTAACAATCCCGGAAATAAATGCATCCCTTATATATTCTGCTCTATTTTCTTCAGCATTGACATTTTTAAAATTACAGTTTTGTGCAAGTAGTTTCAATTCACGTAAATAAGTATGTATTGACTCCTCATTGCGTTGTTTTCTTGTCGCTAATAGATGACGAGCATGAATCTCATTTTTCTTTTTAATGAATATAGAATCCAATATTGATATAGCTGAATCATAACTGGTACAGTCTTGGATATTCACGTACACATTAGGGGATAAATAGTTAATAAGTAGTTTCAACTTTACCTTATTTGTAAAGTTCACAGAATCTTCAGTTAAGAAATTTTGAAATGTATGTTTCCAATGAATCCATTGGATATCCGAGTTAAGAATTGACGGATCAACTTCAAAACGTTCAGGTCGGAGATATCTTGCCATAGAAGTGGCGAAAATTGTTGACTTATTATCCTTATTTTCAGACATTTTTAAACTAATTAAATTGATACATTAAAACGGCTAAAACCAAGAGTAAAATTGGCTTTAATTAGTTTAAAATAAAGATACAGTTTATGACAAATAGAAAACGTATAAGACATCAAATTGGCATCTGACTCACGAGACAGTTTAATAGTTTTAAATACGACAATAATAATAGAGTTATTTATTGTTAGGTATAATGAAAGCAGATTAGATTCATAATAATGCTTTATTAACAGCTCTTTGTTAAACTTTTAATTAAAAAAAACCTTTGTGTACTTAGCACCACCCAAGAAAAGCAATTTGTCTAAATGTTTGCCGGTAAGCCTCTTGCGGTTTTTAGCCATAATTGCCAATGACGTACTATAAGTAGACAAGTTATACCCATACTAAATGCAGATAATAAACAGCTTGAACAATACTATAGCTACCTATTAATTACTTACGTTTATATATTCAAGCGATGAAAGGGATAGAGAAACACAGCTCAATACCGAAATCCATTTGTTAAAAAGAGATAAATATATGTTTTAAGTTGCGACACGTCATCGACGCGTAACCTTCTCCGGAGGAACTAGGGGAAGATTGTCTAAATGGAACACTCAATATTTTACTTAGAAATATTTTTGGAATAATAAAATATACAATATGTAATTAAAAAACTTTTATTTTACTAATAAATATAATATAATAATCAATGACTTTACAACAAATAGACCATTTGTCTTTCAATCACGCTCAAACGGCTGAACAGTTCTAAATGAAATTTAGCATAGAGGTAGATTATGGCTTGGTATAGGATTATAGTATGCTACTTATTTATGTATTATGTAGTATAATTTAAAATTAAGTCTTTAATTTTTTTTATTTTTTTTTATTCTGGACAACAAACAACTATACAACAAGGATTACTACAACATAGATACATATTAAAAAAATAACTGTCATATAGTCAGTGACGTTTGTTTATACAAACGTATTGTTTATACATACATTCAAAACAGGATATTTTTATGCAAATTCCAAAAAATATAGAAATAACAAATAATACAAAAAAAATTTAGAATGTTACAGATATTTTTTCTAAATATATACAAAGAATGTGAAAATATGTCCACTTCGCAAAACTGCTGGTTGTATCGTTGCACCATACGTCTAAATCTTAGAGTAAAAACTTGGCAACCAATCATATTCTCGTCTTTGGGTTCTGATTATCTCTATCCATTTTTCTCTTATTAATCCGCTTCTAGGGAGACTAAAAGATAAATAAATACAATAAATATAATTTTTTTAAATAGGTTCATGTAATTTATTGACAGGTCCGATATTGCCAACCATCCCCATAATCAGTCGCTGAGTCTGTCGCGGCCATTTCGTTTTGTCTTCTCTATCACTCTCATACAAAATGCATCGTTCGTCTCGCTCAGGCAAGCGGCGAACTGGCAACAGCGCATTATTATTAATAAAATATTGTTATGTCCATAATTATAAATTTTCTGTACTTACCAATGAAATGAGATATCATTTCTATCCTTTACAGTTGCAGTATAATTTCTGCAAAAGCGGAACACACAAGATGTCATTTTTCTTGATGTTTTTGCGGATTATTCTACTCAAGAGAGACATGTACACTAGTCGTAGGATTGTGCGTGACTGTGCGCGACCAAATGTATAGTGGGACACTTACCTCTCATTTGCCTTGCTATAGCTTGAGCGTCAATCACGCATCTACCTCAGTTTATATAGTATATCATTGATAATTGCCCCTGCTTTAGAAAATAAATGTTCGCAAGGAACGGAAGTGGCAACTACAATAATTATAGCAGGTGTTGGCCCGACCGAGTGGATTGCGGGCGACAGACAGAGACAGACAATAGAGACAAAGCGATTGTGACTTTGTTGTGTACTTGTTTGCGTGAGTATTGCGTGCGAGTGAGCGACGGTCGGCCACGGCAACGTGGTATTCAATTCAATACTAGTATTTTCATTCGATACCAATACTTAGTAGTACTAGTATTGAATGAGAAGTATCGATACCATATGAGTACTTACTAGTATCGATTCATCCCTAGCTGTGCTGTCTGTCAGATAACCTCTGTGCCCTCTGTGAGATAACTGTTAAAAAATTTGAATTTCAAACACAAACAAATTGAATTAAAATCTCACAATTTAAAATACTGGAATTTATTAAGGCTTTAATTAATTGTTAGTTATTTAAATAAGCAGAAAAAGTGTAGCTAATAGAAATGGGTAAGTTTTACAACCATAATGAAATATCTATGATGAAATGCGTGATATTAGAATAAATAAAATTTGGCTTGGTATTTACTATGGTAGCGAATAGCTAATAATTTAGCAAGTGTATGAAATAAACAAAAATAAAGGATACCTGCGACAAACAAATATTGATTATTATTATATAGCTTTTAGGTAGCTACGCTAAGCAATTTTTTTTTTAAAGTTGAAGGTACTTAAGGCTTAGGTTCCTTTTGCTAGATGTGTCTTATTTAGCAAACAATCTTTGCATGTCTTTTTAAAAAATTTCAAAAGATGTTAATATTACCATTTTTACATATTAATTAGCATTTTTAACCATTTTTAACTAATAATCATATTTTTTAAACAGTTATTTAAGCAGACATGCAATTTATTAATCAAATATTTTAAATTTCCAGACACAGAAGACATGCCAATGGAAGAGAAATGCGAACACCTGATGAGTGTTCTGGTAGAAACGCGCAAGAAATTTGGCAAACTCAGTGCAAGTTACAACACAAAAACAGCCATTTTAGAGAATAAACTCTTGGATTATCATCTCGAAACCATATCTAACTATCAAATTAAACCTAAACAAACCATACCGAATGTAGATTACATAGAAATGACTAAGGACTTGGAGAATTTTACACAAGAATTGTGTGCGAGGCAGTGTTATATTGAAAGTATTAACAAGAAAATTAATAACACTGAGTCAGTCGTTCAGCAATTGAGGAGTGATAATGTTACTAAAAAAGCAAAGGAACCAATTACTATGGAGGCTATGCTAGCGAGAGCAAAGGCTAAACGTAATTGAAATATAATTGTACAACTGTTTAGTATAGTAGGTGTATTAATCTCAACTATAATGTATATGTTGGAGTATGAGGGATCGGTAGGAGGTCTTTCAGAGTCCTGACCTCCTACAAGGATGTTACTTGGGTCCATGATGTAATGTGCACTTCACTACTATAATGTCCAGACAATAACAGAAATAAGTAATAACACTGTTAATAATTACAATGAGTAGGAATCTCTCTATAACCATTTAACAGAAGGTCTCAATATGGTCTCACTATCCAAACCAAATCCAAAACTCAACTGTGTACTTAATTCATCTCACGGCTCTACAGCGCCGTCATTTCTGCCCTTCCCTTCTCAGGCCTCCTCACTTCCTTGCATGTCGAGTCAGTTCACATGACAACAGGTAGTTTGTCAGGGTGTTCATTAATTACTACAAAATAGGTTCTAATTATATTATCTTAAGGTATTATATCACTTGCTACAACATATATATATATTACAACTTATGTACAATATCTAGGATCAATAAAGACTATAATTCACTTGCACATTGAAGTTTTCATATTGTCTTCTTAATTTTTTTACTGTGGCTCCACCAATATTCATTGATTATTTGCCAATGTTCTTCATATTGTTTCATTTCTAATGCCAACCTATCACATTAAAGCTCAATGACATTCAAATAGATATGAACCAATCAGATCAAATCACAACTGATATTGTTTTCATTTTCGTCTTCATGTTATTTTAAATTTTCTTTATAATTACATAATCTACATAATCCAACAAACCACACTTACAGGCTTCTCCATCTAAATATATCTCAACAGAACTGGCCACTTGTTACATATAGCCTCACAAATACCATCAGCTAAAAGAGGGAGACTTGGTCTGCTGGGTACCCTGGGACTGATGACATGGTTTCGGGAGCTGTAAGGCAACCTGTTAAGAATAAAAAACCACTTTATTATAGAATTCCTTCAAAAGTCTTGGGACATAGTACCCAAGTTACACACTATGCTTATATGTTGCTTAAAGAATGCACGAGCTCTTGGGTTACCTGTAGTTCTTCGCTAATGTTAAATGTTTTGACTAAGCTGGGGCTTATTTTTCCCAGGCAATGTTTGTTAAACAGTTGTTCAACTATATTTTTAGGAAAGCAGCATTTAAGTTAGGGTGAACATCATGGACTTATTTCTAAGACTAGTGTGTAAAAAAACAATCTTGAATTTAAAATTTTATTGTTTTATTTATCAAATCTCTTTAGGACCTTGTCTATTGCTTGTGATTTATTTAATTTTTTATGCATGGTAATGACAATTATTTGCATCGGGTAATATTATGTAAATGATCCCAGTTATATTGACTAATTTGTACAGAGATAGGTATCTGTTATTTATAGAGGCGCGGACGCCGCTTTACTTGTCCTCCGAAGTCTGCTGTGGTACGGATTTATTTTGGGATAACAGGCGTGATGATATATAGCGGGAATACTAAGCATCAATGTTTCTTAATAATAGGGGGGTCATTTCGCACTGGGGGTCCTTGATTGACCAGATAGTTGCGCCACTGCCAGGAGGGGGCGATGCGATGCGATGAGCGATCGCCCTGAAAATTTTATGGCTTACTTATGATATATTGAGGTAACTTAAGCTAAAGTTTCGTTAAGCTAAGATGATTATTAATAACTTTAAAAAATTCGAGAAATTTCTTGCATTTCTTCGATTTTTTTTTATAAACAATAGCCATTTCAACATGGTTAATTGAAAAAGAAACGGGGTATTAAAACCCACATATCTTGTAAATTTTTTTATTGCGAACAACTTTTGTCTAATGAGATTTTGGCCTAAAACCCTCAGATTCCAAGTTATTCGTGCAAACGTAAAAAAATGCGCATTTTTCATGTAAAATCATATTTTGTTGATTTGAACAATGAAGCGGGTACCTTCGAGGGGGCGCAACCCACGGATCTATATTCTATAACGTACAAAGAATCCGAAAAAGCGTTTTTTTGCGTTACGTCACGTGCATCCACTCTGAAACAGCACCCGACTGGTCTAGAACGGGGCTTCCGGCTTCCCGTTCTCGTTCATTTTGGACTAAAGTGCGATCATCGAGACAAACGACAAAATGTAAACAAACTTGTGAGATGGCTATGCTAATGGCCGCGGGACTTTGACAGCACGGACCCTAGTAAAAATCTTGAGATAAAAAAACCTTCAAAAATTTACATTCGCCCCTAATAGTCACCTCATTTCGCAAAAAAATATTGTGACAACCTAACGAATGGCTGTCAATTGTCTCCAGCCAACTGGGACACCTCTGGGTAATGTCAAAGTTTTCTACAAGTAAAACAAGTTTATGAATGAACAAATATTTATTATAAGTAGGTACCTACTTATTACAATATTACCTCATACATTTTTCTGTGAACAAACTTTGCATGTCTATTTATTGTTATTTTTTTTAAATTAAATGTTAAAATTGTTAATATAAGGTCTTTTATGACAACTTATATAAAAAAGGCATGCAAAGTTTGTTTACCAAATAAGACTAGAAAAACCGGCCAAGTGCAAGTCGGACTTGCACATTCGCCGTACCACTATACAATATTAAACACTTGGCCTTTATTCATAAACGTTTATTAGCAACGTTTTTGTTAAAATATGTTTTGTCACTCTCTAACAAACCTGTCTTTACTAATAATAGAAAGAAACAAAACACATTTTAACAAAAACGTTGCTAATAAACGTTTATGAATAAGGGGGTAAGCCTTTTATTCATAAACGTTTATTAGCAACGTTTTTGTTAAAATATGTTTTGTCACTCTCTAACAAACCTGTCTTTACTAATAATAGAAAGAAACAAAACACATTTTAACAAAAACGTTGCTAATAAACGTTTATGAATAAGGCCGTAAGTACATATATTTTTAGTACTTCCGACTCACACTTGGCCGGTTTTTATTTTTTATTGTTTTACTTTAGAGTATGCATTATAGTTAAGACGTTTGCATAAGAAGTAGGCATAATTATTCCTAAATACATCAAGTAGGTATCAATACAACTATACTAGTAATAGCTAAATTAATATTAATTATTTACATAATTACACAAAAACATCACCACATCATATATTTTTGTGTACATCAAGTAGGTATCAATACAACTAGGTACCTATACTAATAGCTAAATTAATATATTTACATAATTACACAAAAAACACCACCACATCCTTTATTTATGTGTATATGTACCTTGACACTCGACAAGAATCCGATTAGACTAGAGGAAGTCGTAAAACACCTGGGGGCCGATTCTCGCTCTTTAGACATTTAGTCGAATTAGAGAAATCTCTACGTCAAAATATCACAAAAATATCTGCTTTTTATAAAAGTTAATTCTTGGGAACGATAGAGTTGGATGTCGTATGTCGAGGAATAAACTTGTTTTTACTCGTTTTGTCTCACGTTAGATATAATAACTACTACAAGATGTTGACAGCTACGTCATTTGAAATCCGCCATGTTTTTTAGACGTATCTCTATTCCTAGCGCACGACATGGTGTCGAGTGGTCATTTTGTAGTCGACATTGATGTCGCATGGACTTATTTTAACCTCTTTATAATATATTTTATTTGGTAAACTCCTAAAATAGTGGATAATAAGATAGTTCATATTGGATTGGTAAATACTAACTTATTATTATTAGCAGACGTAATTAAACCACCTGGAACATTTGATAATATTATTATCAGGCATTCCATAAACTGTGCTTTGGAACATATAAACACTGAATATGGCAGAGACTATAACTACAGCAGCTGTCCTAGCCAATCTTGAGCTAGAACAAAGCGCTGAGACAAATGCAGAGTTTGAGGCATCTGGTATAGTCCCTGCTAGTATTGCATCCACTGAAATTAAAAAACAGGCAACATTATTGGGTATAACACCTGAAGATTTTATCTCTGAGTATGGGTCAACTGAATTTGACTTTGATGACTTAAAGTTTAAATTTGAAAGATATTGTAGAGATTTTGGAGATGACCTGCAAGAAAATGTACCGAGCAAGGCACTACAATTTTGTGCAAAAGTTTTATTTGAATATGGGCCGTATATCAGGACAGAGAGGAAGGGCAAGGGGGATAAAGCCATACGGTTTAAATTTCCATACAATAAGGATGGAAAACTGCGGATTAAAGTTGTGATAGTGACAACTTTTAAAGACATTAAGTATACTACTAATGTAGACAGTGATAAGTTGTTGTTGACATTTAGGCAAGCTGCATTGCTAGCTATGGTAAACATTTAGCGAGATATGAGCTCTTAAAACCCCGAGGTACATAATAACACATTTTTTCACATTCTCAAAAACAGACTTCACAGTAATTTTCAGGATATATGAAAAAGTACAACTAATTGCTTTTGTATGGTATTTACAAAAAAAGTATTAAAAAATGTTTTTCAGGAATTTTCAGGAATTATGAAAACAATAAAATTGTTTTTATAGGCGTTATTACTAATTGCTTAGTATAAATTTGCATGACAGGTAAATGTGAAAGAAGAGTTTATCAGGAATTTTCAGGACTATGAAAAAAATTATGAAAAATATGGGAATAATTAGTACCTACTCACTTGTCAGGATTTACATGAAAAATAAAAATAATGAAAAAAATTTTTCAGAAATTTCAGTAAGTAATTATTTCATAAAAATTGTAGGTATGTACTTACAACAAATTGTTAAGTTATTTAAATTAAATACTAAATAACTAAAAATCCGTGAGTCTAGAGTTCGTGACGACAATACTTGTTGGTACGGAACCCTCTGCGCACGTGTCGTACTCACATTTCAGCTCTATCGTTCGACAAAATGTCTACAAACGCGAGAATCGGAGGGCTGTCTGTATCACCCGGGACAAAAATTTTGATAATTTATGACAAATAGCATAAAGCAAATTATACTTTTTACGTAAGCATTTTTATTTACGACTGAATTTTTAATTTGTACTTCCTGTCCGCCCTTTTCTTAACTTCGCGTCTATACTTATTCGAGTTATACTTTATTTAAAAGTATAACATGCGCTAAATATTGCACTTTTTAGCTATATTACCAACTTATCTGTGCGTGCAACGTATCAGGTGAGTGGTGTCGACTGTCGTCACTATCTATCTATCTAATAAAACAAATTTCACAGCGTAGTTATTTTTTTTAAATATATCGTTTCTTTTTTAAAATACAAATAAAAATTTATATTAATGTTTATTTTTTTAATGTGATATTTGTTATATAAGAGGCTTCTTTTTTCAGGTCCCGTTAGACATGGCAGATGACAAAAAAAAATTGTCTGGAGCACCATTTCGTAAGAAAAAATTAGAGAGAAAAATATCGTTAGCAAAGCAAGCAGGCACATTTGAGAAGTATCTTCGTCCAAATACTCAAGAACCACAACCAGGCAAAAGTACAGATGTTGATATGAGAGAAACACAAACAAAAACATTCTCCCAAAAGAAAGCTGTACCTACGATCGAAAATCCTGATTTATTTTCACAAACAGAAAATATCTCACAAAATAATGAAACTAAGGATCAAGAATTTGAAAAACAGAAAATAGAAGGTGTTTCCGGTCCCGTTTTAAATTTCAGGGACCCTGCAACGTGGAATATCTCTTCGGGTCATCTGCGGCAAATACTCTTCGAACACGGGCCAGATCAAGTGCAAAATATCAACTTTCCATTAGATAATAATAGAAGAAAATTTTCTACAGCACACTATAAAAGAAAACTAGTCAATGGTGAAGACATGGCTGCGACATTCAGAATCAAGGGATGCAGTATTCTGCTTCTGTTGTAAAATATTATCCACTGACTGACTTATGACTGGAAGAATATATCTATGATATTATCAAATCACGAGAAAAGCAGTAGTCATTTAGGAAACTAACAAGAGTGGAAAGAGTTGGAGCTTAGGTTAAAAACTAATAAAACCATTGATGAGGAAATTTACGTGTAATAAAGGATGAGGAAAAATACTGGCATCAGATTCTTGAAAGGTTAATTGCATTAGTGAGAGTTCTAGGAAGTTATCTTTTCGTGGAACACATGACAAAATGTATGCTGCTGACAATGGTAACTTTTTAAAATTTTTTTTGAATATCTGGCATTATTTGAGCCTATAATGCACGAACATCTTAGAAAGGTTTCTAACAAAGATATTCACACTCATTACATCAGAAAAAATATCCAAAACGAATTGATCAATCTTTTGGCTAAAGCTGTCCAGGAAAAAATATTAGATGCTATTCGCTCTGCTAAATATTATTCAATCATTCTCGTTGCACACCTGACTTAAGTCACGTTGAACAAATGACCATCGTCGTCCGATTTGTAAAGATAACTAATGAAGATAAAGAATATAATTGTAAGAGTGACATTAAAGAAATATTTTTAGGATTTATTCCTCTTACAGACACCACTGGCGCTGGCTTAACTGAAAAAAAAACTTGATCAGTTAAATGAGATGTCTCTCTAATTAGAAAACTTACGTGGTCAAGTATATGATAATGGGAGTAACATGAAAGGTAAGCTTTCATGTTACTCCCATTATCATATCCTTGACCACGTAAGTTTCACAGTGGTGTCCAAAAAAGGATTTTAGATATAAACCCACGCGCTTTTTTTGTACCCTGCAGTTCACAGACATTAAATCTTGTCGTGAACGATGCTGCTAAATGTTGCGCTACATCCTTTTTTAACTTGGTCCAAATTGTATATGTGTATTTTTCTGTGTCAACCCAGCGTTGGGAAGTCCTATTGCGTCATATACCTAGTTTGACACTGAAACCACTGAGCGATACAAGGTGGGAAAGTCGGATAGATGCCTTGCGACCATTATGCTATCAACTAGCCGATGATGCATATTTACGAAGACAATACTCTGATCGGTTTATCTGGCAAAAATGTTTCAGAAACGAAACCAGTCCGCCTGAGAAAAAAGAAAAGGCAGTTTGATTATGAAGCTGAAGATGGGCCCATACGGAATGAATGATGAAAAAACAGTTCAATATTAATTTTTATTTCGCTATGATACTGCAATAAATTCAATTGATGAGAGGTTTAATCAGATAAAAAATATTAATAATGTATTTGGATGTCTCTATAATGTTCATGAGATGCAAAATAAAACTTCCAAAATGGAACATTGTGTAACGTTAGAAGTATCTCTAAGGATATTGATGCTATTGAGTTATGCAGCGAGTTACAAGCTATTGCAAGAAGAGCACCAAATAACACTACGCCACAAGAAGTTTTAAATTACTTGTGTGAAAATGAGCTAATACATAGCGTACCTAATTTAGTGACTGCAATTAGAGTGTTGCTAACACTTCCTGTGTCTGTGGCCAGTGGAGAGCGCAGTTTTTCTAAATTAAAACTTACCTGCGTTCTACAATGACTCAAGAAAGACTTGTTGGGTTCTCAACTATCTCTATAGAGCAAGAAATTGCCGAAACAATTGATTTAAAGGAGATCATTTCCACTTTTGCTAAAATCAAAGCAAGAAAAATGAAACTTACATAACTTTATTTAGTGTTATTTTATACTCCAGTCTACAATGACAGCAAAAAGAAGTGGAAATACTCTTCTTTAAGTTAGTAAATATTTAATTAAAAATTATACAATTTGTTTACATTTCTGTTTTATTTTGTCGTAATTGTTAAGGGGGCGCCGTTCTATTCATTGCCTAGGGCGCCGAATTTGCTCGGGCCGGCGCTGGGAAGTAGAATAAACATATGAAAACGTAAAAGCACCTCCTGAGAAAGAAAATCTTCTTGAAAACAAAATGAAGCAAATACGGAAGGATGCTTTAAAAGATATAAAAAGAAAAAACTACCCCAAAAACAAAAGGAAAAAACAAGAGAACAGGCAAGGGCAAAGGTAAGGGGAAGGGAAAGAAAACTAAGAATAACGATGATGTTTCAGATATAAGCGACGACGATGACGCAATTTGTCTGGAATGCACCGAATCCTATTCAGCCAGTAAACTTGGTGAAGAGTGGATTCAGTGCATTACGTGTAAGTTATGGGCTCATTCTAAATATGCAAAAGGCAGTTTGCTATTGTACGAATGTAAGAATTGTAATTCTGATTTAGAAGACTAATATGACGGTCTGATTTTAGATAGACCTGTAGCTGCATAGGAAAACGAAGACAAGAGCCGCGAGCGCGCCACCGGCCTAGGTAGATAGCAAAGAGCGCGCGTGTGAGAGAGAAGGAGATATCGTGTCGGCTCGGCCTCGGTGCATGCGACAGGAGGTTTTTTCATTACGTTGCCGTTCGGACTAAGCACAAGAACGCATTGTAATTTCGTTATTAAATATCAATTAATCTGTTATTAGTGTGTTATTGAAGAGACCTCCAAAGACCTTTACTAAAACTAGATAACATTAGACAGGTTGTATTCATAGTTGTTAACTATTGGATAATAAAGAGTCGAGATATGAATAGGTAGGTTTCCACTTGCCTAATTCATGTCTCGACTGATTTAAAAAAAATAATGAGTGTGTCGAGTGTCAAAAACTTAAAAAAAAATAACAACTGCGCAATAGATTTGATTTGAGCTTTGTTTGTTTACTTCTTGCATATTGGTTGTAATGATTGTGTTAATATATAATTAAGACTTATATTACTTCATTGTTTTATTAATAACAATTCAGAAGTGGAATATTCATACCCAATATATATATTATTATATATATTCTCAACCACAATAAATTTTAATATCCTGCAAAGTGGGAGTAAAGAAAGACACAGTAAAGGCCTCTTCTGTGGTAAAGGTATCAATATTGGTAAGCTATAGTACTGAAGACAATCCTGTAAGTATTTTAATTCTATTTTCTTTGTCTTGAGTAAAGTAAGAAAATAGTACATAATTACTTTAGTTCATTACAATGCCTACATATCTATTAATAATTTAATAATTTAGTGAAATCCAAAGTTATAACATCATGTGTACCTAGTCTTAATAACGTTCTTTGGATATATATTGAATATATATTGTTGGAAATGTAAAATTATGTATTATTGATCTAATAACACACAGCACAGATTATAAATAATAATATATTGTCACTCCGGGCCTGTTGCTGCACTTTATGAACCTATAGCCAACGAACTCAAAAAATATAGAAAGATAATTGCACGAAAAAAAGAGTCATACGTGTATGTGCACCGCAGTCTGCAATGAGCACCGCGCGGCTGTCAGTTCGTCATTTGAGATCGAACCGGACGGTTGTTAATTTATTCGTTTTTCGGACGTGTTTCTACGTGTTATGAACGTTTTTCTTCATATATAAATATGCCAATGTGTGTAGTGAAATGGTGTCGGAGTCACACAGACTTAAAAGATGCTGAAATCTCTTTTCATGAGTAAGTAAAAATCCATTTAGATTACCCATACTTCATAAGTGTGGTAAGTATTATGCTACGTGAATGATATGAACCAAGATATTTCTTTAAATAAATTTAAAAAAAAAATAGAATTTTGGTTTATTTTGTTTTCACTGCATTTTTTCTTTTTAAGTCTTTTTAATAAATCAATGTTTATTATATTTTAGATTTCCTAGAAATGAAGTGCGGCGTATCAAATGGACAGCTGCTGTTCGCTTGGAAAGAGGTCAAAATGATTGGATGCCTAGCAAACGCAGTAAGATTTGCAGTATACATTTTGGAGATGACGACATTTATGCTTCAAAAAAAGGACTCCGCCTCTTAAAAAATACTGCAGTACCTATTTGCACAGTAAGTTATTTAGTAACGTTATTATGCCTAGTATTTGATTATTTTATGGTAATGTGGTTATTATTTGTTATTCATAATTGCTCTCGTCTTTTAACAGATGGTTAATTCGTCAATGTCGTCATTTTTAGAGGTATGATCTAATTTTTTTACACACTTAAGGCCTGTATTTACTGCCACCTTGGCCCGGTGTTTTTATATTTGAAGTTTTGCATTACCCACCCTATACGAATACCGCCTATATCTGAATAGGTCTTTAAGTAGGTTTGCACTTCGGCTTCGCCTGTGGAATTGTGATACTATAGCTCACCCGATACCATTAGCTATAATGTGAACAATAACTATCTATTCCACCATTTCGGAGCCTCTTCTGGGCAGAATTTGGATAATCGGTCTGGCTGTTTAGATTATTTACTTAAGAGCCCTTTATCCATAATTTGTATGGGGATATTACTATACCCAATTCCTCTGTAAACAATCCACCTGTGTCACTGTAATTTAGCATATAGTTACAATTTTTCAATTTGTTATATAATATGGATGAATAGGAAATATGGGTGGTAAAATAAAGCATTATTATGCCCCTGTTTTCTCTTTCATAATCTATCACAAAGCTCTTAATTTTTTTAAAGCGCTGTTTTACCATTACCCTTCAATTAAACGTCTTGCGTTTTTGGTAGCTTATTGAAAAATCAAAATATAAATTATTTATGATTTTTTAATTGGTCAAAAATAATAAAATAATTATTTTTTATTTATTTAATTATTTTGAATATTTAATAAGCTACAAAAAACGCAAGACGTTTAATTGTAGAGTAATGATCTAACAACGCTTTAAAAAAATTTAAGAGCTTTGTTATAGATTATGAAAAAGAAAATGGGGCAAAGTTTAACAATTCATATTTCCTATTCAATAAACCCATTGGAAAAATAAAAGCTATTTCAGTTAGATATATTAAATAAGTAACTATATGCTAAATTACAGTGACACAGGTGGATTATTTACAGAGAAATTGGGAATAGTTTATCCCAGAAAAATTATGGATATAGGAGCCTTAAGTATTTATGTAATAATATTACGTTTTATTTGTAGCCGGAGCACTCTGTTGAGCCAAATTCGCTTAAACGTAAACTGCATGCACCTAGTTGCAGCTATGTAGATGTGAAAACACCTAAATTGGTAAGGTTTTGTTCCCTACGCATATCTTTAATGTTTTTTACATTCTATTATCATTACTATTATTTTTCAGGTCGAGAGTACCCAACATACTGATAATTTCAAAAACACAGCCGATGTTAAAACATCTGATACTTTTAGTGTATCACTGCCATTTTGCAGCTCCCCTATTAATATTCCGTCATCAGATATTGAATCCGTTTTTGACACACCACGTAAGCACAAACTAAAAAAAGAATTGAGACAAAAGACAGCTTTGGCAGAGAAAAGACTATTAAAATTTAAAAGTTTGCAACGCAAAAATAAAAGATTGATAAAGAAAAATATTAAGCTGAAAGACGTTATAGCAGAGCTAAAAAAGAAAACACTTGGAGAATCACACTTACATACTGCACTTAGCGGTTTTGCAGGCGATATCACGTGTACTCTTCAAAAAAAGAAATCAAAGAAAGGCCGAAGCATCATTAAATTTACGCCAGTTATTAAGAAATTCGCTCTTACTTTAAACTATTATTCTCCTGCTGGTTATATGTATGTAAGAAAACAATTAATGTCATGCCTACCCCATCCATCAACTATATCAAAATGGTATCAAAATATAGATGGAAAACCTGGATTTACCAAAGAAGCGTTTAGAGCACTGCAATCTAAGTACGGCCAAAGCAACAAAAACCTAGCTTGTCTTATAGTGGACGAAATGGCAATACGACAGCAAAAAATTTTTAATGGCACAGGTGTTGATGGTTTAGCTACACATGGTCCTCCAGAAGAAATAGCAACTCAAGTATATGTTTTGATGTTAGTATCGCTTAACGATTCATTTAAATTACCATTGGGATTTTTCTTTATCAACGGTTTTTCAGCTGAACAACGTTCTAATATTATATTAATGTGTTTAGAAAGATGTCATGCGGTGGGCGCTGAAGTAGTCAGCTTAACATTCGATGGTTGTGCGTCTAACTTTGCTGCAGCTAAACAATTAGGGTGTAACTTTGATGATACTTTTAATTTAAAGACTTATTTTGAACATCCAATAACCAAAAAGCCAGTAGTTGTAATTTTAGACCCGTGCCACATGGTAAAACTGATCCGAAATACATTGGAAGCCAAAAAAGTACTTATCGATATAAACGGGAGAAGAGTGGAATGGCAATATATTCAGAGTCTAAAAAATGTCCAGGACAATATAGGTCTACATTTTGGAAACAAAATAACACAGAGACACTTGCAATTTAGAAACAATGTGATGAATGTTAAACTGGCCACACAAACTCTGAGCAACAGTGTCGCCACTGCACTTAAACTATGTTCAGCTGAATTAAACATGCGTGAATTCCAGAACGCAGATGCTACTATCAATTTCATAGAGAACATTAATAATATTTTTGATGTCCTTAACACAAGGTCATTAGGTGGCTATTGTTACAAAAAACCATTTAACATTCATAGAAAAGACGAACTTATGCATTTTTTAGATAGTATATTTACTTATTTGCAGGGTCTTAAAATTAATGTACATACTAAAAGAACGCGTAAAGTGAAAGGTCAAAATGTGACTTCATTTACAACCACTGAGAAATTACTTACTAACACTCAGTCTAAAACAGGTTTTCTTGGACTGCTCATATGTATATCAAGCTTTAAAATACTCTTTACGGAACTTGTGGAAAAACGACAGATATTAAAATTCATTCTTCCTTATAAATTTAGTCAAGACCATTTGGAATTATTCTTTGGGGTTATCAGAAACCATGGTCGTTGCAACAACAACCCTAACGCAACTCAATTTATGGGTATATACAAAAAGACCTTACTAAATTTGGAACTTAGTTCTAAATTTACTGGCAACTGTATACCTTTGGAAGACATTCCTATATTGAATTGCAGTTCAGCAATTAATAAAACTACTGCTGGATTTAGGCACAAGTTTCAACCAAATGAACAGCTATCAAAACCCAATGTTGACACAGAGATGGGCAACTGCATGGTGTTATCAAATATGTTGGATGTTGAACGTCAGCTTCCTGAAACTGTGGAACAAATTGTAGGGTATATTGGAGGGTTTGTAACAAGAAAATTGTTGTTAAAAATACAGTGTCAATCCTGCAATAAGTTACTCTTGGCGACAGAAAAACTATATTTTCACAAGTTAATATGTTTAAAAGATTTTGGAGGATTAGCTTATCCGTCTGTTGTAGTTTATAAAATATGTCATCAATCAGAGACACTTCTCAGGCAACTTATTAACCTGGAAGGGAAATGTTTGTCACGTGCACACAATTTACCAATGTTGGTTAATAAGTGTTTCTCCAAAGTAATACAGAGGAGTGACATATTGACACCATTAAAAAACAGCCATACAATCGATAGTAATCACGACATCATGCTGCTTAAGGCGATTATAGAGGAATTTCTCAGAGTCCATCTGCATTATATTGCCAAAAAAGATTCTTTGTTAAATTCCGCCCGTAATAAATTAAATAAATTAATCATATTCCGTGGAACCTAATTATTGTGTGTATCTTAATATACTTTTTATATTATCTTCACGGGTTATCTTACGGCTCCCGTTGTATTACTTTTGTCGTGTATTACATTTATTGGTATTGAGTCTATTGAGATAAAAGCGCATTTGATCCCTTCTTGCTTGCTAGATCGAGAACGGTCCTCGGTCTGGTCTCTCCTCTTAACCGTATGGTCGGACAGTATAACAAAATGCATAAGCGACATGACTTGGATGTGTTTGGTTCTCGGGCCACTTTCCAATCCACGATTGGAAAAATAGACTTTTTTGACTGTTTTTAGTGGGTTTAGTTTAATTTGTTTTGAAATTGTATTATTGTTGTTTTTTTTTGTTTGTATTATTATTATTTTTCACTTTTACTGTTATCAATGTTGTGTTGTAGTTTTAAGAATGTTAATAGCCCTATAATTGACACTGCGTCTACTAAATCAATAACATGTACAATGCATATGTGTGGACGTAGGTGTTGTTGGGCTATTTATAATAAATAAATAAATAAATAAATAAAACGTGAAACACTACACCAGTCTCAGGGTACCCAGCTGAAGACGAAGTCTTCCTCATTTAGCCAATGGTATTTGTGAGACTATACCTAACAAGTGACTATTTAGGCCTTATAGTGTATTTTTTAATTATTAATAGGGCATAATTGTGTTTAACTATGTATAAATAAAAATAATTTTCAAAAGGTTTTATTTATTTTCATAACTAGCGGATTGCCCGCTACTTAGTACGCCTTGATAATTATATTCGACAACAGCGCCACCTACCGGGTCCAACTATACCTAAAAATCTTCTATGTAAAACCCCATGGGTATATAAAAAAAGTTTTCATCAAAATCGGTTAAGCCGTTCTCGATGTTTGTGCTTCGCAACACATTAGCCATTCATTATCCAAGAATTCCAAGATTATCCATGTTATAATCCTTGGAACATAGTCAGCTTTCCATTTTCCAAGTTTCTTCAAAATCCGTTTAGCAAAACGCAAAAACAATTATTTAAAATTTAGGTGTAGGTACATTAAAATATCCATAAATTCACATTTTTAATATTAGTAGGACTGTTAGGATTTGTAGGATAGCATACGTAAGTAATATAAAAAAAACGAGTTCATAAAACAAAATTTAAATAATCACAGAAAAATATATAAATTATATCTAATAAATAAATAAATGGCTCTTTATGGATAACGCCATCCCCAGCAAGCATACCTAAGCGAGAGTCGCCTCCAGTTGCCATAGGTCAGAGGCATTGTAAATTCAACTCTAATACAGTAGCATACGGTATATTTTACATTGATTTATTTTTTTATATGTCTTATTAATACTGATCTTATGAACGCGTATGATCGTTTATTGGTCAAATCTAGATCGTCTGTTATTAGCCGACATGGGACGGAAATCAGTCTCGAAATCATATGAACTGAGCGCTCCTTCTTATTGTTGCTCGTAGCCTATAGCTTTCAAATATACAGTAACAATTTTTTTTTTTGAAAGCAAGAGAAATATATTTAACAAAAGTAACTGAATATATTATTATTATGAAGTTAGGTAGATGCCTTACTTACATTTAATTTAAAGTAATGATATTATGTATCAAAAATAAACAGTAAGTATAAGAGTAATTATAATGAAGTATAAAAATGTTTGAGCCATTATACAGATGGAGTTAACACAGTAGCAAGGGTATATTATTTATTTTTGCTTTATTAATTATTGTTCTTGCTTATTTACACCCACCTAATAGTTATAATAGCTATTTATTTACACCAAGTATTTGGTGGGGCAGTGTCAAGCGTTCCTGTCAGGTCTATTCTTCTATACTTATATTTTTATTGAGTTGTTTTAATACAATGTACTTGATGATGCATCATAAATTCATAATGATGTTACCTACATCCTATGTCACACTAGTACTTCTGTTATCCAAAGGATAGGCAAAGAGTATGGGTCGCACCATACTCTCTATCTCAATATTACATACCTTCCTTGCTTCATCCACATCCATACATTGTTTCATACATTCATAAAGAAGTGGCTACTTACTATGAGATTTCTTATAAGTTTTGTTCATTTATTACTTCATTGTTTTATTAATAACATAGTTAGGTTTAGTTTTAGTAAATAAAACTTTTGTTTCGGTAAAAGATTAAAGTGGTTTATGATGAAGAACTCGACGACTCGAACAATTACGAAAAGCCATCCATATTGTCATCAGCATTATCTTTTAACTCAGATGCCAAACATTCTGATATTTTTGTCCAAAATAATACAAATGACGAGCCTGACAACTTTGTTCTGTTCCATATCTGAAAATTTCATCGCTGAAAATCTTCCTCATTATATTGACGAACCTTCACAAAATGTCTATATCGAAAACTATACGATACTACAACCGTGCAGCCCCACTATTCCAAAACAGTCACATTCTCTTATTTCTGATACAATCCCAGACAATTACAATGAAGAATATGCTATGCCAAATTCAAATAGTTATCATAATCCACTCTCTCTTAAAAATATTGTACTACAAACTCTCAATATTATGACGAATATGCCTGAATGTCAGAATAATATTAATCCTCTCAAGGTCAAGGTCAGAAAAGAAGAAGAAGAGGAACAAATAAAAGAACTTTAGCTAAAATACGTCGAAACTTGGGCTTGCAGTACGCATCCTCAAAAACAAATACATTGATTGATGAAAGAAAAATGAGAAACCCGTGTAGGGAAAGCTGCCGACTAAAATGTAGGGAAAGGATATTTAATGAGAACCGTCAAGCCATTTTTAAAAATTACTGGAATATAGGATCACTGGCATTACAACGAGAATTTATTGCCAAACATATCACAGACATTAAGCCTAAATAGCAATACAAAAAAATTTATAGTAACAGGAAATCGAAACACGCTTTTTATTTGACGATCAAACAAATTTGACGAGAATCACTATTTAAGACAACAGACGACAAGAGAGTTCATAGAAGGAGGAAAAAATGTTACGGATTTGTTTTCAGATTATAAAAACGACTGTATCGAAAAAGTATTAGATTTTGTAAAAATTCATATATATCGCAAAATATTTAAAGAAGAATTAAATATAAGTTTTTTTATTCCGAAGAAAGACCAATGCGAGGACTGTGTTGCATATACAAACGCAGAACCATCAGAAAAGGATAAGTTAGAAGAATACTACAGAAGTAATTTAGAAGAAAAAAACAAAAGAAGAGAGGAAAAATCAAAAGATAAAGAAATAAAAAAAAATGAACAAGATACTTTTTAATTAAAATATTGCTCTTCTCAAACTCCAAAACGTCAATCGACAAGCAAGCGAAAGTTGCAAAGTATAACCTACAAGATACCTAAATATGAATATGAAATGATACCAAAGTATGTCAAAAAACTTTTACTGGGGTCTTAAACATATCGAAGGATAGGATTCAAAGAATTACGAAGCAGCATCTTTTATCTTTAAAAATGCCACAAGAAAATCGAGGAGGAGACAGAAATTCCAAGCTAAAGTCAATTTAAAAGTCATTAGAATCTCTTATAGAATCTTAATAGCAACTTAAATATTCGCAAGTTACTAAACATATATAATGAGATGCATGAACAGCCTGTAAAATACGAATTTTATCGCCGCATATTTACTGGTCAATTCAATTTAAGTTTCAAAACTCCTGCAACTGATGTACGTTCGAAGTGTTCCGAATTAAGAGAATGTATAAAAAGAGAAACAAATTCAAACAAAAATGCTTTGTTAATGGGGCAGTTTCGTTTACACAAATTAAGAGCGAAATGGTTCTACCAAATTCTGTCAAAAAACCTACCGTATCCGAAACTGGCAGATCAAGCAATTATTTAGCCGACAATTATATGTATGTATATAATTTGACAATTTGTCAAGGCACATCTGTTGCAAAACAAACTCCTGCTAACACATTTATTTACACGTGGATAGAGACAGAGGCTGCAAAAGGGGCAAATCAGATAGCTTATTGTGTTTACCGTCGCTTAATGAATACAGCCTTTCCTACCACCGTATCCCCACCGTACGTACGCTTAATGTGCGATGGGTGCGGTGGTCAAAATAAAAATAACGTCGTCTTGGGTATGCTAGCTCATTGGTTAAAAATAAAAGCACCCTCTAATATAAAACGAGTTACAATAACATTTCCGTCGATCACTTTCATACATTCAAACTTCTTTTGTTGTTGCTCAACCTGGACTTTTTGAATTTGTCAGAATGCCTCTTGGTTTGACGAATGCGGCTGCTGAAATGCAAAGACTTTTCTATTCTTCCAACAAAAAAATAATAAAACAGGTAGCATATTATCGCTACAAGTGCGAGAATTGACTTTGAACTAGCAGCCGCATTGATGAATGATTTGCGTTGTTGGACTGGACTCAATTTAGAACAATTTAATACAGTTCTAGAAGAAAGTCCTGCGCTAGCACAAAGAAGTAATAGTGCCCTGGGTATATATTTAACAAAATTAAGAACTAGAGAGTCGAACCAAAGACGAAAACACGAAAGGAAACTGGCATTAGCTAGAGAGTGTTTGATGCTAGATTTCGTAAATGTGCATCTAGGTATTGACACTAAACATAACTATAATAAACATAGCTAAAACTTAACTTATTGTTACCAAAAACCTTATTTGACAATGAAGAAAACACCAGAGCTATCATAATTTGTGATGGCACATATGTCTACATCGAGAAAAGCTACAATTTTTAATTTCAGCGGCAAACATACAGTTTACACAAGTTCCAGAATTTTCTTAAACCATATTTAATGGTATGTATGTAATGACGGATACATTATTGATGTATATGGACCATATGCCGCTACGACTTCCGATGCAACAATTATGAATAATACGCTAGGTGACGAAGAAAGTCCCCTTACACTTTATGTTTCAGTAAAATGATGTATTTATATTGGACAGAGGTTTTTATATATTATAGTGTAGGAAACTTACAATCATTGGGATATGAAACACATCCGACCGACAAAAGACAGAGGTGAAAAATTCCAAGCTAATAAATCACGGCTTGTAACTTTGTGTCGATGGGTTGTGGAAGCCGTAAATGGCAAGTTTAAAAATAGGTTCAAACTATTGAGACAGAATTATTTTAATAGAGCCTTGCTACATTTGTTTGTGGACTTTAAAATTGCAGCCGCTTTAATTAATGCATTTGATCGTGTAGCTGTTGATAATATTCATGCAAATAATATAATAAATAAAATTAATGAAATCTTTTATCTTAATAGGCAGAGAGCATTTATTCCAATGCATGCAAATCAATTGACAGATTTTCCACGAATGACTTATAATGATTTCTGGGGTCATATCAATATATCTTGCTAAATCATACTGTAGCGAGCATTTACGCCGTGGTGAATATAATATTCGGTTCAATAATGAATGGCTAATTAGAGACCGTGTGCAATCAAGACATGTTCGAGCACATATATATTACGATTACATTCTAGTTTATAGAAATCAAATAGATTCAGATGCTATGCCTCACTACTACTGCTCGTGCTTAACTGGTCGAAATACAATAGGTAGTTGTGCACACACGATTTCCATAATTTGGTAGTTAGAATTAGGTAGGCACATACAATTCAATCCACCAGCAGATTACCTGAATAACATTATTATAGACATTAATTGATATAACTAATATATCATACTTACATCTCTATTTATAAATACAAATAAGTATAATAAAGTTATAAGTTTGGATGTAGGGGTAATCTCTGAAACGCATATCAGCTGATGTTTTCTGAGGAAGAAGTTACGTACAAAATAATTGAAATGGAGGCAAGTAATTATACAACGCACGCAAACAAAATAAATGATGAGAACTGGAGTACATGGAAATTTCAAATGCGTGTAATCTTATTATCCAAGGAATTATACAATATGAATTAGAAGCACAAACCAGGGCAAAGAAAAATTGAAGGATTTTCAAAATGGAAGAAGCTATAACCCATGTCATGCAATGCGAAACCGCGAACCATATTTGATCAAAATTGAAATCTGTATATGAACACAAATCGGAATCCGTAATCCGGAAATCAATACAATAAGAAATTTTATAAAGAAATAATTCTGTAAATTGTTATTTAAAAAAAATATAAAAATATTGTGTACAAACTATAGCAGTAGGGTGAGGAGTTGACTTAAAAAAAAGTAAATCAAAATACAATTAATTTGAGATCTAATTTTATTTATTTTAGAATTAATTAAAGAGGAGAGATTGAAAAAGGACAATAAGGAATTTGAGAACCCAATAGCATTAATATCTAGAAAAGACAATAAACCCGAAAATATTGAACATGTTTAAAAAGAAATATTTATGCTTTATCTTTAATGTTTTATCACAGTCTTTACAACTAGAATAGTCTACACAACGAGCACCTGTTAATTAAAAATGTTACTCTCACGAAAAATTTGGACAGAAAGGTAAAGTAAGAAAGCATACAAACAGGATGACAAGAAAGGAAAGAACAAAAAGTCACTATAAGTACTGTCACGACTCAAATTCAGGACATGGATGCTAGAGCTAAGTGCGAGACTTATGACGAGGAACTTGCTCAGCACAGATAGAAGAGTTAGTCAACTTATGACGAGAAATACAGGAACTATATTAAAGTGAGACATTTTGTACTTCAACGGAAGCATTCTAAATATCAGAAAAAAACATACAATAAGGCATATAATTATAAGACAAAATATAAAATCTATAGATGCTCTCCGCTACGCCAAACAATCAAAATGAAAATAGGCTGGACGGACATGTAGCACGACTCCAGGACCAGCGTTGACTCAAAAATTGACATCATGGAAGGGCCACCACTAGAGAAAATAAATATAGGAAGACCCACAACAAGATTGGAAGACGGCATAAAAAAATTAGCTGGTCGAAACTGGACACACACGGCCAAAGATCTGGACAGATGGAAAACTTTGGAGGAGGCCTTCACCTATGAAGATGGGTCAAATAAGTTGAGCTTTTGACATTCATTGCTCAGTACAAAATCTTCGTTCCTTTAAATTTGTTAATTAATTTTGTATAAATTGTTATAAAAAAATTTTTTTAAATGTGTACTGTGCACTGAATCCGAAAAACTTTGGGATTTGGCTGCTTAAAGTGAAATAATGTGCTTAAATATACCAATGGAGTGAAATCCAGACAGATCACTACGCCCTCACCCCTCACTAAATTAACGGGCCTTGATAAAGAGTTGGTACCAGGGCTTACCATACGTCCTACTTAAAGCCCACATAGTAACAAAGATTTATTCACACAGAGAGAAAAGAAAAAAGAAATTCAGAAGAGGAAAATGAAAGAAAACGATTCTGAAAGAATTGAAAATAAACGTAAAAATCCAAAGACAGAAACTAAGAAGAAAACTTCTTGCAAAAATAACATGAGAAAGTAAAACAAAAATTGGCTTCAAAATGAAGGTAAAATGCAGAAGACAAAAAAAAAAGTGATAAAAGTCTCTTAAGAACTCTTAATAATGAAAATATGACTCAATCCAATTTAAAATAATAACTATCAACTGTGTGCTGAGGAAATGTTGTATAAATAAACTCACGTTTCCAGGATTAACTGAGATTTGCCATATTTTTGACAGATACAAGATGACCTTGACCAAGAAGCATACAATATTGAAAAATATTTTACTTGAAATCGTGTGACAGCGTGTGACGTGAAACGAAACATAAGTAGTTAATGTAAAGTTATTTTTGTCGACTTTAAATTTTATTTTATTTATGTAACTACGTAGATACCTATATGGAGCCAGCCCCAAAACGAAGATTATACCCAACAGCGCCACAGAAGTCAATGTTGGTGTCGCTGGTGGAGGCCGACGAGGAACTTCGTCAAGGAAAGTTCTCGGCGTCCTTCATTAAAAATACGTGCGAAGCGAGATGGAAAGAAATTGCGGTTGTTGTAAACAGCATACCCGGCGCATAAGAAGGGGTACGAAATGGCGCAAAGTAAGTACAACTAACTTTTAAAATTTTGATTATCCCGAAGCCCTCCTCGTCGGTCCGCTGCTGGCATGAAAGATGGATAACAGACAAACTTTCACATACATAATATTAGGTGATTGTTGTTTGTTTCTATCGTTTCAATTCAATTGTTGGGAGTAAAAACAGATAAAATACTTCTATATTTTTTCATGGCACTAGCGATACCAATTTTCATTGTACTAGACAATTAGTTCCATTGATAATACAGTTCAATGGTACGAGCGATCCCAGGGGACATATCCTATTGTTAAGATAGCTACACATTACCTAGGTAATTAATTTTCTCTAAATGAGACGGCCAACTTTATGAATAATATTTTAGTTACAGTAATGTACCTACTTCACATTTAATCCCTTATTTCAGACATGGCAGGACATGAAAAGCAAGTCAAAAAAGAAAAAATCTTTTGTAAGGCGCCAGTTCAATTTAACAGGTGGAGGTCCACCACCACCACCATTATACTCAATACTATGAGTAAACACTCACTTGTGGGCCACACGGACAGTGTGGAGTCAATGGTGTCTTTTTAAGTTATAATGAATATATTGTGTGAGGAGTCCTTTATATCTATACTTTAGAAGGTTGCTTAGGTTTATTAATTATTTCCGCCCCCGTCTTCGCCCGTGGATAGTTTCAAACAAAATAAAATATAGCCTATAGCACTCAGGCATAATGTAGCTTCCTATTAGTGAAATAATTCTCAAAATTGGTTCAGTAGATCCAGAGATTACCCCCTACATACAAACTCACAAACTTTGCCTCTTTATATAATAGTATAGACAAGTAATACAGTAATTATGGCACAACAGCAGCTAGCACCTATAGAAAGTGTTTTCTCATAAGATAGTCTCACTGTAGTAGTTATTCGTAAAATATGTGGAATAGTAAAATATTTAATTAAACTGGTTTTAAAATATTTGCTTATTTTAGAGATATATGTGGTACCAAACTGTACAGCAGAGCAACCAGTAGAGGTTATGGTTGCTGACTTAGAGAGAGCTGAAGAAGGTAGGTGTTGTTATAAAAAAGTACCGATTTAGGTACTTATCTAAAGAACAATCCAATATCATAATTATTATTGCTGTAAAGTAAACACCAATTCTTTCCAAATAAAGAAAACCCTCCTAAAAAGAAAACGTTTAAGGTTGTGGCCCAAAAAAGACTGCAAAGGAATTTAGAATGTGCAGAGGGACTGCGGGCAGCTCTCAAGAAAAAAAACAGTTACCAGAAAGTCTTCTGTGCGAAAAACATAGAAGAAATGTAGAAGCAAACGCAGGCATTAATCAACATTGCCAATCACTTTAAAGGCCAAAAATAATGTTTTTAATTGGTCAAAGCTTGCATTTCTTCTATGTATTTCTTAAATTAAAGGTATATTTTAAGTTTTGTCAATTTTTAATCTTTGTTTTGTGTTTATTTAATAAATGTGATTTCAATTATAGTATGTTACCATATACAAATAGAGGTGTAGGTAATTTAAGTTTTGTCAATTTTAAATCTTTCTTTTGTTAGTTTATTTAATAAATGTGATTTTGGACTGAATGTAAAGGTAGATTTTGAGTTTTGTAATGTGATTTCAATTATAGTGTATGTTATCATATACAAATCGGGTCCGACCCGTGGTACAACTACGATGTTCAACTGGTTGTACCATGGAGAAGTAAATATACCCAGTAGGTTTACCCGTGGTCCAACACTGGAAAATGGGTTATCACACAGTATCAGCTGACTACTGGTGTGGGGCTGACTACTGGGTGTTTTACCCTACATAGGGACAGACAGACGGAAGGCGACTTTGTTTTATACTATGTAGTGATATCTCGATGCTGAATTAGATGTTAAAACAATGCATAACATGTTTTAACCAAACACCCAGAGTATTCAAAAAAAGTTAAATTATACATATTTTAATGGAAATATTTTAAGGAAAACTTGCAGCTGCTTAAAAAATAATTCACAATAGAAGGGCTAAAAAGTTTTACAAAAAATATATAATTCATTTTTTATTTGTAATTTTATTTTATATTTATAATTAAGTATTTAAGATAATTTTTGAATTCAATTAAATAATTAATTTTTTAAAATGGCATAATATAATCGAGAATTAAATAATAATTAAAACATTATGCTAAATTACAGGAAAAGTTAACTGTCAACTTTAAATCAGATATCGATGGCAATTTGTTGTGCAATGAAATGTAAGGCCTGCAAATTATCTTGAAGACAATCAAGGAACGCCTATTGAAGCTTTAATTTTAAATCTTTATCATCATAAACCTTATATTATATCCCAACACCTGGATATTGTTGAGCAGATTTTTACTTGATTATTAGAGAATATGCTGACAAAAAAGGTAGAGAAGTAAAGTTTTAACATGTTTCGAGTTCAACCAACCTCCAGATAAGGTTAGAGTTATATTAAATTTTAAAAAAGTGTGCTACCAAATTAACTTTTGCATGAAGGATATAACTAGAATATTTGTTATTTTAAAGGTTTCCTAGTCGACTACAAATACGAGAAAAATGGAGAAGAATTATAAATAGACTAGAGTGGTCTCCCAGTAAGAACTCGAGTGTGTGCAGCAAACATTTTGAAGATAAATGTTTTATACAAAGAAAACATCGACGTCTATTGATGAAAGACTCGATACCTACTTTGAGGCTGTTGAACGATCTGTTACTTGTGGCCTTATGGTTTTATTCCTCTGGTAGTTTCCAGGTTAGTTACTTACCTACATAAATAAACTATAATACTGTAACACGTTCCATTTAAATATTTTAATTATAGGATGTAAGTTTAAAGTATGTTAAAATAAAAACTACAATGTGTTTTCACAGATGGTTACGGGGGACCTCATGTGTATCAGTCAACCCTAACAGTTTTAAGAATAGTTAAGCGGGTTTCACGTCTACTCTGTCTGAAGGTTCATCATTTTATAAAATTCCCAACTAATATTGACAGAATCAAAGAAGAGTTTTACAGAATTGCACATTTCCACAAAATGGAGAAGAATTATAAATAGAGTAGAGTGGTCTCCCAGTAAGAACTCGAGTGTGTGCAGCAAACATTTTGAAGATAAATGTTTTATACAAAGAAAACATCGACGTCTATTGATGAAAGACTCGATACCTACTTTGAGGCTGTTGAACGATCTGTTACTTGTGGCCTTATGGTTTTATTCCTCTGGTAGTTTCCAGGTTAGTTACTTACCTACATAAATAAACTATAATACTGTAACACGTTCCATTTAAATATTTTAATTATAGGATGTAAGTTTAAAGTATGTTAAAATAAAAACTACAATGTGTTTTCACAGATGGTTACGGGGGACCTCATGTGTATCAGTCAACCCTAACAGTTTTAAGAATAGTTAAGCGGGTTTCACGTCTACTCTGTCTGAAGGTTCATCATTTTATAAAATTCCCAACTAATATTGACAGAATCAAAGAAGAGTTTTACAGAATTGCACATTTCCACAAAATGGAGAAGAATTATAAATAGAGTAGAGTGGTCTCCCAGTAAGAACTCGAGTGTGTGCAGCAAACATTTTGAAGATAAATGTTTTATACAAAGAAAACATCGACGTCTATTGATGAAAGACTCGATACCTACTTTGAGGCTGTTGAACGATCTGTTACTTGTGGCCTTACGGTTTTATTCCTCTGGTAGTTTCCAGGTTAGTTACTTACCTACATAAATAAACTATAATTCTGTAACACGTTGCATTTAAATATTTTAATTATAGGATGTAAGTTTAAAGTATGTTAAAATAAAAACAACAATATGTTTTCACAGATTATAAAATTCCCAACTAATCTTGACAGAATCAAATAAGATAGGTGCTATTGATGGTACTCCCATACCTGTACAAAATCCTGGAGGTCAGTATGCGGAGATTTTCAGGAATAGAAAAAAAAACAATTAATACTCAGATTGTATGTGGACCTGACCTACAAATTTATGATATTGTAGTTGATAGACCTGGATCAGTTCATGACAATCGAATCTTTCGGTGTAGTGTGCTAAAGCGGAAATGTCAGCAAAATGTTCTAAACGGCCTACTTTTAGGAGATAGTGGATTTGTTCCTGAAGAAAATTATAATAAGGCACATATCAAAACAAGGAATACTGTGGAGAGAACTATTGGTGTTTGGAAAATAATCTTTCCTTGCCTATCTAAATATATTTTGTATTCTATTTGGTATAAGGCTCTGGTGGCAAACGACAAAAACATAGTATAAAAACATATGGCCACTATAGTCATCCGGGGGTACCATACGACATCTTTCGAGGCGGCGTGCGCTCTGGCGGGGTCGCTGCCCTGGGACCTTGAGGAGCTAGCTCTTGCGTCGATGCACGACTGGCGAGAGGAGGCCAGGACCAGGGACTTGCGACCCACGCCAGCGGAGACGAACTACCGGAGACTCCGTTTTCGGCGGGTGGTGATGGCCGAATGGCGGGAGCGCTTGGAGCTCTCCGTCCCGTTATAGAGGAGTGGGTGGAGAGACGACACGGACCCCTCACCTTCCGGCTGGCGCATGTGCTCTCGGGACATGGGTGTTTCGGGAAGTACCTGTGCCAGATTGCGCGGAGGGAACCGACGGCCGATTGCCACCATTGCGATGGCTGCGCCAAGCACACTAGAGTGCCCCGCTTGGGATGGGCAGCGCCGAGTTCTCGCCGCGGCCATCATGGTCCGCAGGGAAGAAGCCTGGGCGGCGGCCTCATCATTTTGCGAGGAGGTCATGTCGCAGAAGGAGGAGGCGGAGCGCGAAAGGGAGGGAGATCCCTACGCCGCTGACATCCGCCAACGGCGAAGGGGAGTGCGCCGGCGTCAATACGTCCGGTTAGCACTCCCATAACTCGGGTCTCTGGCGGTCGGTGGGGGGGTCCACCGGCCGTATCTATCTAATAGAGACCACGAAGGCAGGTGCAGCAGTTGTACTCCCTGCTGCGCCAGCTCTGGGTAAAACCAGAGCGAGATGGGGCCTTACGGCCACCCGGCGGCGGGTCGCGGAAGAATGCTAACGCGTTCCCGTGGCCCACGGACAACTGGCGCGACGTAGTACCGTGGGGTTTTAGTGGGTTAAAGTACCACATAACCCGTTCCCTCACCCCCGAGGGAGGGTATGCATGATGCATTTCCCCACGTAAAAAAAAGGTAGGCTGTGGACGAGATGGCAACGGAGCAGTCTTCTACGATTGCCCCCTTGCCACTGTGAACTAAATCCTATCGAAATAGTTTGGACTCAAGTAAAATGGCATTTGTCAAGAAATAATAAAACGTTTAAAATTAATGAAGTGACAAAACTTTTTGAAGAGGGTCTAAGATTAAATACAATATGTGCGGTCTCGACCATTTAATAGGCAATGTCGTCGACAGATTTATAATAAATTTAGCAGAGACTGACTGTGAAAGTATTTCAGAAGATGATGATATAATGATACAATTGAATATAATGTAGTCCAAGATCTCAAATATCTATATAGGTAGTAGATGAATTAAAATTTAAAGTAGATTAAACCATCCCTTATATAAACTGGCGCCCAAAGTGGGGCTGTTTTCGGAGACCACCGGAGAGCTTTTTTAAAATGAGCAAGGGGAGGAAAGTACGGACGTTGTGTGCAAGGCGAGGTCCTTATTTTGTCAATTACCTGTTAATACATTATGTGACAATCCTGTACAACTTGATATGGTATATGATTTGCTACATCGTCGTAGTCGTGAGAAAATTCCACGAAACACTTTTTCATCTTTTTCTGAGTTGCGTCGGTTGACGGCTAGAACAGAACCATAGAACGTAATGATTTCCTCTTTGGCGTCGGTTAAAGATTAAAGAAAAACCTAAGATCAATTCATCAACTACACCAACATATTTCATCTTCCCTACAAGTGAAACCCATTACACGAGTGATGTAAAAAATATTTAAGTTCAAGTTTGAATGTAAAAAAATGTACAACTTGTTTAAACAGAAACATTCTGATTTAACACAAACTATTAGCTATTCTTATTACTGGTTATACTTTAAAATAAACTTTTGGTCGTCCTGCTATAGATACCTGTGGCGTGAGGGCCTGCAAACTAAAATTAAAAGCTCAATTTTAAATGATGTGGCCAAGCGTACTGCTGTTGCTGAGCTAGCTCATGGTACATAAAAGCCGTAGTAAAAAGTTGTTATATTTTTTGCAGAATTCGTAATAAAATTCAAACTAGGATGTTAAGGGGTATCTCCGACCCTTTTACAAAACCTGATGCAGAATTTCGCAAATACTTCCGGCTGTCTAAAGAAATCACATAAACTGTCTAATGAAAATTTTAGGTCCTTACAGCATTATCATTTTATGCAAATGGTTTATACCAGAGAAACATAGGTTTAGGTCATAATTTGGCTCAAACAACCGTGTCGAGCATCTTACGCGAAATTACAATAGCAATAATAAAATTCAAACCAGGATGTTAAAGGGTATCTCCGACTCCGACCCTTTTACAAAACCTGATGCAGAATTTCGCAAACACTTCCGGCTGTCTAAAGAAATCACAAAAATGTTAATTGATATTTTGAAACCTCATTCATATCGCACACAGAATAAGAAGCACAGGTATTCCACTAGAAATTAAAATACTCACTGCATTGAGTTTATTTTGTCTTCAAAAATGTGTTGGTAGCAATGCTAAACATTGCATGAATCAAACTATACTGTAAGCTGAATTGTATCAAAAGTGTCGCAGGCTCACATGTTGCTAGAATGGATAAAATTCCCTCAAGTTGAATCAGATAGGGCAAGAGTTGAACTAAGTTTTCAGGAAAAGTACCACTTTCCTGGAATACTTGGTGCATAATTGACTGTACACATGTCGCTATAATTGCCCCAAAAACAAAAGATCGGATAGCATACTATAACAGAAAAGGAACGTCCAGCTCATTTGTGATAGTGACCTGAGGATATTAAATTGTTGTGACAAATTCCCTAGTTCAGTAAATGACTCTGCAATTCGGACGATCTCCCATCAAAACTCATTTGCAGCAGTTATACATAAACAGGCAGCTACGTAATAGCTGGTTGATTTAAGATTCAGGTTATGGTCTGCAACCATGGTTACTTATACCTATAACAGATGCAGATGATAACACACCAGATGCAGATGATAACACACCAGAAGCAGATGATAACACACCAGAAGCAGATGATAACACACCAGAAGCTATGTATACTAAAGCCCATATATGTGCAAGAAACACAATCGAAAGGTGCAATGGTGTCTTGAAGCAAAGGTTCCGTTCTTTCCATTCATTGCTCATTTATATAGCTTGTTGTTGTGTTACTCAGCATATTTTTTTAAACATTTTAATTCAATTTAAGTACATACCCTTCTTGATTGCCCGTTTGCATTGTATCTTTAAAATGAATTAACCTAATTAAAAAAACGTGCTTCTTTAAAGACATGTGGGGTCACACTCACACCCATATATACCTATAATTTTAATGTATTTTTAATAATAATAATAAGATGTCCCGTTACTTTTAGAAATCGGAGGTACTGTTATTTCATAAGTTTCTATTTTAGTATTTTATTGCTGTACCATTTAAATATTTGTATAAACTTAAATTACAGGCATTGTGCAACTTAGCCCTTAGAAGCAATTAATTTTTATGTTCAGAAAGTTCTTTGCAAATAACATTTTACTCTTTATTTTCGTTTTATATTGGACACCAATAAAACTATTCAAAATATCTTGTACAATGCAACCCTTAGTTAAAATATCCTGTTAATTTTATTATTGCACAAAATTGTGTATTTGTTCCCAAAAGAGAAATCGTCTCTTTATGTAACGACCCTAGCTTTGTAATGTACCGTTACCGAGATTTCCTTGGGAATTGCAATCGTTCTCGTTGACAACAGCAGTCTGTCGTCACGCATCACACGCGAAGGTTCCTCACCTACGGAACCAGAGTCTGTCGTCCCACCTCATACGCGAACGTTCAAAGTCTGTCTAAATACCAGATACGTCCCTCTATATCGCGACACGCGAATGAACCTCAAATTCTTTACTGGGTATATACTAATAACTTTTGTGTGCATTTCTTATTAACTGTTCAACTCGTGTATTAACTGTTCAATTTGTGTAATAACTCTAATCTATGTGTACTATTAACTTTTTGTGTTTAAATGTAACGTAACCTGTGTACCGTCTTCTCTGTGTCTCAATAAACCAGTATTCAAGCAACAATATCCTTTTTATTACTCTGTCGACCAGTGGACTTGAGGGATCCGCTGATCGCAATAATACGCAATCACTGACCTTTCTAGATCTACACTTCTATCAACAACCCCTCAGACAAAACTCACAAACCATCGAATTGGAGTGCCGTTTGTTAAAATTTGATTCGCTATATTCGGACTTCGACCATTTACAGACGGATATTGAGGGGAACTCTGAACAGCCTTAGAAGCAATACGCTGAACGGCAATCATTCCGAAGTGATATCTGACGTGTGATATGTTTGACTGTTATCGCAGTACTTCAAACCCTCATTGGTGGCCGTTCTCGAAAATGCAAACTGTACGACAATGAAGCTGCCGCAGGTTGGCATGCCAGTGTTTGATGGAACGGACTATATACCAAATACCAAACATTTAGTCCATAATAGTCGTCTAGAGCTAGTCCAAAAACTGTTCTATCTTAGATATTTTTTGAAAAATCAACCATTGTTATTAATTGAAGGTTGCCTCTTACAGGTGATTAATATATGAAAAGGCTTTTGAGCTATTAAAAAACCGATATGACAAAAGCTTGTCTTATGACTATCTTGTAGGACCGCTATTCCGGAACAGGGAATACGTAGCTGTGATGTAGGGCCTAAGCAGACCGTAAAGGCGTAGATGAATAGATGCCCTCGGCTGATGCTCAGCAACGGTGGATCGGGTCGCAGTGAGTAATGTGGTTTATTCCTTCCAATAATGCTGAATATGTCCTTTCATGAATAACTCATTGTTCGCAAGATCTGTACAGAACGAGCATCAAAATCTTGACAACTGTGCTGCTTGTAAGGTAAAACCTTAAAACATAGCCTTTGTCCACAATACGGCCGTATTCTATGTGTCCAGGAAGTAGTGAAAAATCGTTGTATGCGAGCCCTTCGCTGGACTGAAACATCTACGTCGGGTCAACACTAAAGGAGCATTTAAAAATATTTTTAGACAGCTGGTTTGGACACATTGAGAGAAGTGAAAGATGCCGTGGAATAGACGCCTCGTATTCAAAAACCTAACTTTCCAAAATAGCATTTATTGTTGCATGACTTTACAAGTAGTAATAAATTCCGATTTATTTTCATTACATCAATACACTGATTCATTAAGTAGTAACTAGTAGGTGTCAATAATAGCTCTTTTGCTCTTTTGTATTTAGTTTAGTAAAAAAAAAGGAAATTCTTGTTTTTGTGGCCGGCTATTACGCCACAGCCGTATTATTGATAATGATTTTATGTACGTGGGGTATGTAACTACCTACTAATTACAAAACATTATTTTCTTTTAGGTCCTTACAGCATTATCATTTTATGCAAATGGTTCATACCAGACAAACATAGGTTTAGGTCATAATTTGGCTCAAACAACCGTATCAGCATCTTACGCGAAGTTATAATGGCCCTAAACACAAATGTCATGCGTGCAAAATATAAGACTAAGAAGTTAGTAATATTTTAGTATCAATAATTTGGTACTACGATATTTGATTGACTTAACGCTTATGAATCTTTTAGATATAAAGTTTCAGAGATAAATTTGGAATACCAGGAGTAATGGGATGTATAGATTGCACGCATGTGGCAATGTCCCAAAATTCACGAGGAAAGATATTTCAACAGAAAGCAATATCACTCACTAAATGTGGAGATTGTAAGTATTTCATTACAATATCCATAACTTGATCTAACACTAAAATAATAAATCTAAAATAAGGACATTATATAGGGATTGAGCATCAAGACGGTCAAAGAGTCACGGGTTATGTATATAGGAAACGTGCGCGCAACCCACTGGAGCAAAACGTGGTTGTGGAGGTGCACCCTCAGGTGTACCATCGGGCGTTATCGGTGGATTGGGTGCACGTGGACCTACAGAGACGTCCCGTTCATAATCACTCCCCACTGAAGCAGTGTATGCGGTGCCTTGCATACGGCCACACTAAGAAGTATTGTAAAGAGAATGAAGAGAAGTGCGGCTACTGTACCGGGTCCCACCAAATGGCGGAGTGCCCGCTAAAGAAGAAGGGCGATGGGCGCCGGTGCAGTAATATAAAAGGTCCTCCACGTCGTGAATGAAGACGTTAAAGTCATTATCGACGACTCTCTGGGCGTGCCGGGCCGAGGCTGTAACAGCAATAAAGACACATTTAAAATCAATTACGTCAACGATTGATACGTAATCAAAAACACGAAAGACTCTCAGGTGAGGATCAAAGCCAACAGTTTAAATAGGAATATCTTAGATTTTAAATTCTTGTTCTGTATGGAAGTGTTATCAGATATTCTTCAAATGATACTTGTTGTAAGTAAAATGCTACAATCTCCACAACTAGACTTACTTGTAGCTACAGCTGAAATTACAGCCCTGAAACAGTTCCTGCAAAACCTGCGTGACAGCGACACTTGGTTTCATGAAACGTTCGTCCGCACAGAAGAACGTTGCATAGAAATGGACGTGAACATTCCTGTTCAAAGGAAAAGAAAAAATCCTACTCGAATCGACAGTCGCCCTGAAACCCAGTCTCATCATTAAGTGATCAAGGAAGATGAATTACGAGTTAGTATTTTTAACGTTATGATGGACACTCTTCTTCAGGTACTCTACTTACGTTTTGGAAAAGATGTTGTCGAATTAATATCATCATAAGAGACTAGGCCTAAAAAATGGTTGGAATACTTAAATTCTTCCAATAAGAGCACAGTATACAAACAATTTAAAAATTTACTGTGGTAAAAAAGTGAACGCGTTTTTTCTAAGTTTACTGTGGTAAAAAATAAGCTCAGAAATACAATGGGCCAGGAGCGACTAGATCACCTTATGCTTCCCTACGTCAAGCAAGGGCTTGCATTATATATTGTCCTAATATCACACCGGCCCAGGGAACTCCATTAATCAACAAAAAGTTTATTACTACAGAGACTTTTCGTAATCCATAATATTTCAAAATTGACATAAATTAAAAGGAAGAATAGTTGTCACTCATATACAAATATTATACGACAAGAGGTCGATTAAGAATCAATATGAAATAAACAAGAAAATTCATACAATCAATAAATATACAAAACAAGGGTAATCTGTGCAAGCTGTGGGTAGTAAGTGAAAACAGTAAGTTGTTCCTTTCTTATTATCTTTGTCCCAACCCATTATCGTAAAGTCAAAATTTATTTCAATAATCAATAAGAGTACGACTCTCATCACAACACATAACAGACGATACAGGCCGTCAGCGGTCAGAGGTAAAACGTCGAAGGTTATGGCCGAAAGGTCTTCCAACTTTGACAAAATGCTTCAGGCCGCACAGCGACAAGAGCTTAGTATGCAATTTAGAGCTCCAAATGCACGCACGCAAACTACAATTCTTTATATTCGTAATACGCACTTAAATTCATCAAAGGCAACAGCCGGCCGGCTAGTGAATAACCAGATCCAGCTGAAGGAAGCTACTGCATGCCAATTACTAGCACCGCAGCCTGGAGAACGAGATTGGAGGTCCCGGCAACGTCAGAGCTTACAGGTTAGTGCATATCCACTGGACAAAAATACCTTGTTTCACAGCTGCCCAGAACTTCCATATACATCCTATCTCCAGGCAACCTCAAAATACAGTCCACTAATAATAAGCCGCAACAAATTATGACCTAAACCTAATGCAGAATATCTCCCAGCTGTCGAAAGTCCGGTCGCCGTACCCATACCTATTAACACCCAAGGACTAAAATTTCTGGTAAACCAGTACTTTACAGCATTATCATTTTATGCAAATGGTTCATACCAGAGAAACTTAAGTTTAGGTCATAATTTGGCTCAAACAACCGTGTCCAGCATCTTACGCGAAGTTACAATAGCCCTAAACACAAATGTCATGCGTGTAAAATATATAAAATCCGTGAATGATGTACAGTTCACGAACTGCATTGCTATTCATTAGCGCAACTATCCTTCCACCGTCACAAAATCATGCTTGAGTGTGTACATGCTTACAACGTAACTTTGCCGACGCCGTTTCGTCTGCATAACCAACTCTATATGGCATTATCAACATGACAACTCAATTGCGGATACGTTATCCGTTACATTCAGTTGATTGGACCATTAACGTTTAAAGATCAGAAATAATATGTTCCAATTACATCATATACAAATACAGTTTCATCACCACATTATTTAAAGATTTTTAATTTGCACACAGTAGTGCAGATTTAACGCGGCAACATTTGGAACATGCAGAATACTTTCTTGCCAATAATCCTATTCCTGGACTATGCTGGGATGCAGGGGGACTTGTTACCAACATCGCTAAAATAATACATAGAGCGTACTGTGCCGCTGATGCTTACCACGATGCTAGCCGCGTACGAGGGCTAATGAATTACGTCTCTTCAAAGATGAGAGATGTAAAATGATACCGGTTGTCTTGGAGCAATTGAGGAAGGATCACCTGCTTTGCTGTTAGCTAGCACGCCGAACGGATTTGATCTTACTGATTATGTCCGCATCCCCAGCGCACTTTTTGGTTAAGTTTGATACACGCCATGCTAAATGGTTTGATTACAGGGAATCCAATCCTGCATATTAGACATGCAACCACAACCAGGCTGTGCTCGTCTCTTTTGAAGCGCCGAACCGAAAGTGCTCTAATATTTCTATATAAAATAATAAACAATTTCGTAGATTCTCCTTCTCTATTGAATATGATTGAATTCAGATGTCCTCGTATCAACAGTAAGATTAAGCAATTATGTAAAACCAAATTACATGGCAATATATTCATCAACCGTACTTGCAATGTATTCAATGAGAGATATAGTAAGGTGGATATATTCCGTAGCACTCTTCCTATGTTTAAAGGCCCCGTGCCGCTCACCATGTGTGGGGAACTAAGAGGACTTGTATGGCTCGGCAGACCCGGCTCTTAAACAACTTGACGGCAATAATATCACAGTCTTAGATGTGTATAATATTATGTCAACTTTAAAATCGGCGCTAGAACAACGTAAAAAAGAAACTTCTTTTGGTTATGAAACCAAAGAAATTGGACAAATGTGATGTTGCCTTGGTGAAGTGGCAACGACAGAATGTAGGGAAAGTTTTGCCAAAGAAAGATTTATCTATGATGTTAGGTAAAATATGGGCTGCAGTAGAACCCTGTGTGTGCTCGGCGGGATTTAAGGGGGAGTATTTATCCTTTTAACAAAAATGCGGTACCAGAAGATAAACTTCATCAGGTCCTGTTACAAGAATGGAAAACAAAAACCTATGATCTGAGGAACCTGGTGAAATTGTTAACTTGGCGCTTTCAACAGAACAATATCAAACAGACAATTCCTCCAAATCATACCTTGATGTAAGTCACAATAATGATAACGTAAACCTTGACTTACAGAATATAAACAACCAGAACTTCTACAGAGTGTTTCATAGTCAATCATTAATTGTTTCATAGTCACTCATTAATTACGGTTGTTCCTATTAGCGTAGAAGCAGAAGCCTTTTCCGCTGCTGGCCACTGCAGTCTCAGCAAGGTCAGGAGCCGTTTAGCCCATGAAACAACTTTGACTTTTTTGTACAGTTATTTTCAAAATAATATTTAATTTCTTATAATAATAAAGTATTAATGTCATTTAAAGTATTAATAAATAATTTGATTCTTAAAATTTGAATAGTTACGTTTAAATTCAAATGTGGTACTAATTTATGATTTATTTGCGAGATCTTACAGCACTCTACCTACCGGATGCGAGTGAGAATGTTCATTCCCGCAAATACTGTGATTCAAATTATTATACGGGATTGCATTTCCTAGTCACGAGTGTTTGATGTCTAGCGTAGTGCGGCTGCGGCATGCGCTAGTTGCAAGGCGCACGCAACGAAGCGCATTCCCTTTCTAAAGCTGGACTAATTTGTTTTGAATTACAAGTATCTTAGGCCACGACGCAAGCTACAAAGGCCATGATGGTGTGTTTCTTTTTTATATACAGTTACAGTCTTTCTTCGTTTTTAAAATAGATTTTAGGCTACCTTAAATATGTAATATAGTAAGTAAAATGGTAAAACGAACAGTTCACCAAAACTAGTGGGGCATGCTGACGCTAAAGTTCGCCGGCAACGGTTGTAGCGAATGTTTGATGTCCAGCGCGGTCCTAGGTTCCCGCAGTGCGGCTGCGGCATGCGCTAGTTGCAAGGAGCACTCCGGCGGCGAATTTGGCGGCAAAGAAGCGCATTCCCTTTCTAAAGCTGCTCCCACGCAGGTCAGCAACTCTGAGAAGCCCACTGATATGGCGGAGCGGCGGAGGCGATTCAGCTCCTTAGAAAAAAAAACATATTTTCATATCCTAATATTATAAATGCGAAAGTATACCTAGTTGTCGGAAGGTGACATAGGCCCGGATATTCTTCATGATAATTCGTTTGTCACATTTCAAGACAGGCAAAGACAGTGCACAAAGATAGTACTTCATAATATTTGACTTTGACTTCCACTGGGTACCCTGGGGCCAACAACAGTTCCCGGGGGCTGTTAGGCAATCCGTGAAGAATTATCACAGAACATTATAAAGAGAAGAGAGAAGTAGCATTTATATGAAAACCGGTGTAACCAAATTTTTGTTCCATATACCTACACTACTTTTTGTCCTGCTTTGTCACTCCGCGAAATTATATCTTTCTCTTTTTAAATGAGATTTTGTCTACGTATTGAGATTCATTCTACACCGTCATGCTTGCATTGTAGAAAAACTAAGTGAGCGTACCTGCATAACCACATATAAGTGCACCATCCTACAGTGAAATAATTTTCAGAATCGAATAAGTAGTTTCAGAGATTACCCCTACATCCATACTTACAAACTTCAACTCTTAATAATATTAGTAAGGATAGTATAGATGATTTCCTCACATCTTCAGAGCTGCCCCTGAAACATAGCCAATAAAAATGTATTGATATATTTCAGTGCAGTGGTATCCACTACATACCTTGTACAGATGCTGAGTTTTCTCGGGCAGTTTCCTCGCGTGCCGCAGCACTTTTTGGACGTCGGTGAGGAGAGCGTGCGGCCGGGACCAAGACGCGCCGCCGCCGCCCGAGTACGACCGGCAAGCGCGCACCGGGAACGCCTCCGACGCTCCTACAACACAGAATACAGTAAAACTTGAGGCTAACAAATATGTGTTTTAGGTTATCCGTACCATTACCAATAATTCAGCCACTTTAGACACACGAAAAGAGAATAGATTAGGGTTCTTTAAAAAAAAAAGGTAGAATAGAGTTCTTAGGGTCCTTTAAAAAAATATAATCTCTCATCGGGATAAAGGTTGCGGCGGCACATCGATAGATGTCGCATCGCGCTAGTGTAAATATTCAATAGATTGGCATATACATACACAACTTTCCAAAATACATGTTTGGGAACAATGCCCACAGGGTGGGATTCTTGAAGAGGTATTCTTTTATAATACATTTATATTTTAGTTAAGTTTTTATAACAATGTAAATTATGAAAATAAAAAAAAAATCCAGTGACGCTTTTGTTGGGGAGAGGAGTATTCCCTTTTACTCAGTCGTAGGATTGTTTTATTTCTATATTGGTGAACCCGTATGAACACAGCCTGTGCCAGCCATATCTACATGACCCCACTTGCTCCCACTTCCCACTTCTTTCGCACCACGCCGCTATCACGTCTCACCAGTTAATGGCGCCCGTGAGCGTCCCGCTCCGCTATACACTCACCACCACCGTCGGACATAGGTCCCAGCTCCGCGAGGTCTCCCAACCAGGGCGCGGCCTGCGGTCCCGGTATCAGACAGCTCAACAGCAGACAGGATCGTCTACTACGAGACGCCTCACACCACGCCGCGATCACGCCCCACCAGTTCTCGCCCAATTGCACCACGGCGGACATGCCTTCCACCTGATTAAAAAAAAAAATAAAAAACAAATTAGGAACAATAAACTTTAATAACGATATGCATAGCACTTTTGATGGCACCAAACCATGGCTGTAGTGACCAAAGAGTTAAGACTTACATCATTGTGTAGCGGTTAGCTTAAAAAAGGGGAAATAAAAAGCACCTAAAAACGAAGAGTTGTATGGATTTGAATGAGGCGAAGTGGTAGGTATGCTAAGATTGTGGCAAGTGGATATCCTTGGCCTCTGTCTACCCTAAGGAAAATAAGACGTGAGCATATATTATATGACATATATAAACTTGTCACCAAATACCCTGATTGTATGTAGTCGAGGAGGGATAAATTCATACATTTTGTTTAAGCGACTAATTGCAACAGGATCCGATGCTTAGCGGGATGGAGGGATTCCTGATTTATATAGTCAGAGCCTAACGGGAACTCGTCCATGAAACTTGTTATAGTAAGGCGGTAAATTTGAAAGTGTCCAAACCTTAAGAGCGCCATGCAATAACACACAAAAGTTGGGCACTTTGCTCGGATCCATCATATCATCATCAGAAACTGAGTTCTCGTTGGACATGCCATCCTGGAACAAATTGATTAAGATCCGGATATGCGGAAAATAAGAATTGACGTCTGGTATTATCTTAGCGGACTACGGTTCGATCCATCCATGTACCAATGGGTTTTTATAATTAAAAACTTATGTACATAATCCGACAAACCACACTTACAGACATTTTCATCTAAACTACACCTCAACAAAACTGGCCACTCGTTAGGTATAACCTCACTATTCACAACATTTCATTTTTCGTTAAATACCAAAATTAAAAATCCGTTTGGAGATCTTCCTTTGCTTAACACGATACACATATTTATTTATTTTTTTATTCAGTGGTTTAGGAGATATTTTGAAAAAACTACACTGTGTAACGAGTACCGCTCAAAGCTACTATACACTCTGCCTTCAAGGGAAACTGGCATTAAAAAGTATTAGTTGTAGTTGTAAAAAACAAAACAGGATACAAGGGGACTACTGATGGAGCCATAACACGAAAAAATAGAATAGAATAGATACAAGGGAATTTAATTTACGTGCTTCTCTACCCATCTTTGTTGATGAAAGTGAATAAAATTTAATTTTAAATTAATAAACTCAAAAATAAACAATAATGAAAGAAACAAAAGAACCATGAACGAACTATTGAACGAATGGAACGAACGAACGCACGCAGCTCATGTCATTTCTTTTTTTTAATACAGAATACGCATAGACACCTGATACTTTTCGGCTTTTTCTAAAAATGCAATATTTAAAAATTAATTTAAGAGTGTTAAAGTTAAAATTTTAGAAAAGCAAAAAATACGGGTACCTTAATTTTTCACCTACTTTCACATAAGCTAATAAAGGGTGTTAAAATTTTGAAATGTTGTGGATTACCATCAGCTAAAAGAGGGAGACTTGGTCTCCTGCTGGGTATCCTGGAACCGATAACACGGTTTCGGGAGCCGTAAGGCAACCCGTAAAGAAAAAAAAATTACAGTGAGCTTTTTATAGCTTCGCATGGGTACAATTTCTAAATTGTGTTTATAAATTCAAAGAACTTTATTCTCAAAGCAGAGCTATATTTATTAATAGCAAACTGAATCGTCTATCATAAATATTGTAATGTGTAATCTCTGTAACTTTATTTTTCCTTTCTTCACGTTGCCTTACAGCTCCCGAAACCGTGTTACGGTTCAAGGGTACCCAGCGGAAGATCAAGTCTCCCTCGTTTAGCCGATGGTATTTGTGAGGCTATACATAACGAGTGGCTAGTTCTGTTGAGGAATATTTAGTTGGAAAAGCCTCTAAGTGTGGTTTGTCGGATTATGTATATAAGTTTTTAATTAAACTACCTGCCTAGTTAATACCAGAGTCTGGTAACCAGACGTCTTAACCACTCGGCCACAGACGCACCTCTGGAACTACTGAACTGATTCTAAAAAAATCGTTAATAGAAAGCTACTAATGGAAAATACTATCTCAGAGTAATATAGGCTATATTTTAGAATAACTGTTCGCCCCGGCTTCGCTCGTGGGGCCCATACTAACTTCTATCCCCTATTGTATTCCCTTAAGGGGGTGGATTTAAAAAAGGAGTAGCCATGTCCTTCCCTAGAGTACAAACTTTCTCCGTATCAAATGTCATCAAAATCGGTTCAGTGGTTTAGTCGTGAAAGCGTAACAGACGGACAGAGTTACTTTCGCATTTATAATAGTAGTATGGATAAAAACCGGAGAAAACGACCAATTACGCTACAATATGGGTTGATTCCACAGGCTAATCCGGGGCAGAAAGCTTGTCTTCGAAACATAATTACCTTGGAGCTAGTTTTAGCACCAAAATTGTCTCTCCTGTCGTTCATCTGCGATTGCGGTATCAGGAGGTGCTTGGTTATCGTTATTGGAGTACCTGAAGCGAAAATACATACTTAATAAATTATTTACAAACTGATACATGACATACGGAGCCAAATGCTGGCCACTCAAAAATACACTGCGCAGAGATGAAGATGCTCAAGTGGGCAGGTGGTGTAACTAGGCTGGATCATGTCAGAAACACACACATAAGAGGCACCTTCAAAGTGAGACCTATCCCAGATAAACTAAATGAGAGCCGCTGCGGTGGTACGGACACGTTATGAGGCGACCATCCGACCACGTGACCAGAAAAGTGCTAGACTAAACCCCGACGACGAGGAAGACCCCGAATCACATGGATGTCTGTAGTAAAGAAGAACCTCAAAGAAGCCCAAGTCAACAAAGAGACGACCCAGGACCGATCTACCTGGAGACGCATGATACGGAGGGCCGACCTCAAATAAAATGGGAAAGGGCCAGGCAAAGAAAAAAAGAATAATATACAAACTTTTCTCTGGACTTGATTCACTAATATGGTTAATGATCAGCTCCTAAACGATATAGGTCCATGTTTAACACTCGTACACCTTCCTTTTGAATCGATCTAAAAGTGAAAACTCCAATCAAATCCGTTCAGTAGGTCCGTGAGATCACAGACAGACAAACAGACGCGGCGGACTTTGTTTTATAATATGTGATGATTTTATCTTAATATCGGCCTCGTCGTCCAGCGGCGGTGGGTACAACACAGTACATCACTAATATAGAGATGACTGACTGCGGCCGCGGCTTACTCGTCTAGTCTACCAAAGTATTCCAACTCACCCAAATCCTGCTGTGATATGAAGCCGATAACGTGTATCTGTGTCGATAGGTTCATCCTAGTGCCGGCCTCGTCGATCACAGTCTGCGGCGGTGGGTATAAGAGAACCCTAGACGAAAGCTGGCCGCAGTGCAGAGTGCACGCAAAGTCGGCGTACTGTTGCTCGCATAGACGTGTCATCGCGGTGCAGACCTGGAATTAAAATTTCATATCTTTACCCTCAATGAATAATTAAAATTGCTTGTTTGTCCTCCTTTCACGTCAAAAAGGAGAGACGGGTCGACGTGAATTATTTTTTATCCCAGGACAATATATCATGTCCCCGGGAAAATTTTATTATTGATAAACAATTTTTAGGATACTTACACCAGATAAAGACAGTTGGTCTGGACAGTAAACAGAGCCGCGCGGCAGTATACCCAGCGACGCGTTATTGGTGCTGCTGCTCGCCTGTTCAATCATCTTTTGGTATAATGGCATGGCTGAAAATTTCAAATATTTTTAGGGCTTTGAATCACACTTGTTCCATGACAGAATTTTATATGGAGGGGCTCTATGGTTCTGGTTGTTGGGCTCCATTTATAGACTATAGATATTATATGCTACTGCAGTCTTTTTTGTAGATCATTTTACTCTACATAATTCCTTCCTACATAATTTTGTTATATTTCTAACGGATAAGACAGCATACACCATCAAAACTCTCTGGGGCTAATTTTTTCCCGGACTTGATTCACTAATAATGTTAATGCTCAGCTGCTAAACATGATAGGTCCATGTTTAAAACTTATAAACCTTCCTGGTGAATTAACCTATCTAATAGTGAAAACCGCAACAAAATCAGCTCAGAAGTTCTGCGTAAAAAGGTCACAAGTTAAAAACCATACCATGAGGAAGGCTTGAGTCATGTGGCGATGCGACAGGCAACACATGAATCCGGGCCGGATAGGATGGCGGCAGAGGTAGATTTTGTATTATTTTGTTGCGGCCTATTGGACCGACGCCGGCGCTGCCATCTGTAAGCTACAAAATAAATACATGGTACAAAAAGGTTTGGTGCTTGAGGATAGATTACAGGGCGTTTCACTTCCTTTTCTCCATTTGGCTACGGATCTCTAAAAAGAAACTGGTACAGAAAACAGGAAATAAATCATACTAAAATGACAGTACTTTTTTATTTAGTAGCAAATCAAACAGTCTTAAATAATCTCAAATTGTCAAGTGACATGATGGGGAATCCGGTTTAATCCCGCCCACACCGTGATAGTTGTGATTAGTCTGTGATAAATAAGACACATCACAGTTAGCGGGATCATCTTTTATACCACTTTTGTAGTTGATTATTTTAGGGCAAATTAGTTGTTAGTTGGGGGGTAAAGGTTCAGATTATCTAATCCTGAGCTTTTCGTGTTTTGACGACTTTATTATATTACTGCACTGTTTTGTTACTTACATACTTTAACTATTTGGAAGTCTCGGTAAGGTACCACTTTTCGCCGGTGTTCACTAGTTCATAAGAAAATTGACATTGAAAAACTTACCTCAATTCTGAAAAAATCTGAAATTGAGATTTTCGTGTTTTAAAATAAAATATATGGTTTCCAGCGCTTCGGCGGCCGCTCCCGCAATTGCTTTGAAATTTCGGTTTCGTTTTCAGTTTCGGGCACTTTCGGCCAAAATATAGCCGAAACTTTCGACCCCGCCGAAACTCGAGAGTTCGTGACTTTTCGTGCGTCGTTCGATAAATTTCGCAGCTAACTCGTGCTTGCTCGCCGGCGGGGCCCCGGCTCAGTTTGCCACCGACGCCACCGTCCATTTAATCGTTAGTTGAGGTTATGTTTTGTAATTGAGTGATTTGGTAAGTATATAAAGTTGTTTTTTTAAGTTTACTTCCAAGAGTAAGTCTAGTATATTCATGTCATAAAAAAATATATTTGTTACGTACGTTAATGATTATGTTTTTATTGTATAACATGATTTTTTCTTATGTGTTAATAAATGTTAAAAAACAGTAAATTTCAGTAAATAATCGTAATTTTCAATGTTTTAATAAGATTCGGTTTCGGCCGAAACAGAGAGCAAGGCCGAAAGTTCGGTTTCGGTTTCGGTTTTGGCTGAAAAATCAGTTTCGGTCGGACACTAGTTTTTACACCATCCGAACCACGCTCGTTGCTAACATATTTTGCGGAGTAAAAAAATTTCGATCGTGTATGAAGACTTTTCACCGACCTGGCGGTCACGGGAGGGGCTTCCGGGATTGGTGTCCTGGACGAAAGTTGCTCCTTGTGACGCCTTTCATCCTATGGCATCATAAAAAATGAGTGTTATATGGAGTAAAAAATTGATTGAAAATTTTCAGTCTTTTTCAAAATCATGAAAACTCCAACCTTAATTTTGCAAAAACCTGTGACCTCCTGCAAAAACTTATACCTTACTGAGACTTGAAAATAGTATGAATAGTGCAGTAATTTAATAAAGTCGAAAAAACACAAAAATCTCAGGATTAGATAATCTAAACATTTACCTTAGTTGGCATGGGCGGGGGTAGGTCCATGACAACGCAATGCAGTGTGACATGGGTCTGCACCTATTTTACCTATAATTCCCAATAGGTAATCTGGCAATTGGCCCTGGTAATAGTGCTTCACACATTCCCAGTGCAAGTCAAGCGTTATCCTTCACGTGGTTGCTGCCTGTTATAAGCCTAATTCCCTCAGAAATAGGTACAACTGAAATAGCTTGGCGATTCCCATACCTAAAAACACCCCCCTTCTTCTTTCTCCCTAATTCCCTAAACACATCCCACCCTTTACAAATCATATCCCTACCACAACCCTTATTTTATGTGTATAATATAAATAATGTATATAATATATAACTACATATTCATGTATATATCTATTCCGTGGCCTTCTTAGTTTTTGTCCCACCTGTACTCTAGTTTATGTATATATGGCACACAATATGTGGCCCTCTCAATTCTCTTCCGGGCTCAGTAGGGGTGTTCGGATGCAGGTACTTTCAACCCCTACCTGCACTAGGACCTGTGCAGTTGAACGCCGTACGCAGGGATGACGGGATCCTGGGGGGTTGAGCTGAAAAGGGGATGCGTCCCCCCGTAGGCAACACGCCCTCTTTGGCCCTAATTTCAGGCTAAACGGTAGCCCTCTCGGCTAACCACCGTGGGGGAAATGGCCGAGTGCCCCGTCAGAGGGTCACAGGTGAGCTGGGGGAGGGTCCACACATGTCTTTTTCAAGACGTGCTGTGGATGGGGGTAGGCCAAGCTGAAGGGGTAAGGCTGTGGACGGGCACTGGCGGGCTACATACCGACCCGTCTCTGTCGTTTACTCCGAGCTCCTGATGTCGCGCTGATCCGCCAACCTTCACAGCTATATCGACCAGGTAATCCTAGTGTAACGACACTCCCATTTGAGGGCTCCATGGAGGGTGGGAAGCCTGGTTGACGAATTTAAACTACATCAATAAATGGAACTAAACAAAGAAACGGGGAATGTGTCGGGGAATCAAAACCCTGGCAAACCCGTTAGAAAAACACTTGAGAAAACGGCACAGTCTGTTCCGGGGACTACAGGTAAACTGTTGGCGGGTTCACCCGCAGGCAAACCTCGTGTCCCTGGGCAGAGTGCCGTGGCGAAGCCAATAGTGACGGGAGGAAAGCTAAAGGGGAAACCCCAAAGTGGAACTCCTGTTGCAGGGCCTAGCCATCAAAACACGCAACGGAAAACTACGGGACAGCCCACAACCAACGTGGCGAGCAAACCGATGTGTCCGCAAGCAAAAACTATGGTAGCAGCCACTGCAACAACATCGGCAGGAACTGCAATCCCCCTGTACGAAGAACTAGGGGAATCATGGACCATAGTTAAACCGAAAATCCGGCAGAGTACACCCCACAAACAAGAGGGCAGTTTGACCGTCGGAAGGGAATTTATAAAAAAACCGAACGCCAGGCAAAGGAAAAGATTCCGAAAAGCCCGGAAGGACCGGAAAACAGAAAATACCCAAGTCACCGATGCTGGACCTGGCCCGAGTCAACCGCGGGTATACAGGGAGCCAGTGTCGGGAACGGAAGGTAGCAAGAATGTGACGGTGAAAGCAAACACCAAAAGGGCTCGCCTAGACGACACCAACTCCCCTAGAGGTGACCACAAAAAGGCCGGCAACTACGCTATGGCCCTTAAAAACGATTTGATAGCGTGCATTGTGACGGACGGCACTGGTATGTTGAACGGCACGCAATCGACCCTCGCACAAAAGGCCCTACATGAGGCACTGCGTGCGGACAACATAAGGATCAGCAATCTGATGGAACAAGATCCATCAGTTGAAGTCGCACAACCTGAGTTCACGGGCAAACCCTCTTATTCAGATGGGGCCCTGAAACTCTTGTGCGCAAACAAAGAAACCCTAGATTGGGTAAAAAAGAAGGTGGAAGGTCTGACTATACAACCGGATGTTAGATTAAAGGTGGTCAGACCTTGCGACCTATTTAAACGGGTGAGATGCGGCATCTTTATGCCCGGTGACGAGAGCTTCAAGGAGATGGGGCTGCACCTAAAGATGCAAAACCGATGGGCTCAGGTTGACAAATGGCAGCTCTACTCCTCGAATAAACGTAAGGATTCTACCTTAATTATAGTGGGCATTCCGGAGGCGGTCATTGAACCGCTGATGCAGAGGGGGAGGCGTCTGACCTACCTCCTGGAGCCCGTCTATGTCCGCTTCCAGGGACCGGGGAAGTCGTTTGTGACCACTCCCCCTTTGCCCAGACAAGACCTAGAACCCGCTAAAGTAGATGAGGAAACAACACCACAGAGCGAGGTACCTGTTGCTAACCCGGCAGGACCAGCGACATCCCCATTGCCGATCGAGGGTATGGACACAACATCTACCGGTAACCCAGACAGCGGCGATGAATGGATGGGAGTGATGGACAACATACGTATTGGGGAGGAGGAGGGCTCGGACGTTTAAAAGAGACCCTCCCCAACAAATGTACCATTACACAAATAAACCTCAACCACAGCATGACCGCCACGGCTCAACTGCGGAAATGGCTTGAGGTAACAGACACTTCGATTGCGTTAATCCAGGAGCCGTGGATTAGCAAAACAGGAAGAATCCAGGGACTTGGCAATATGAAAGGTAAGATAATAGCTGATATGCAATCCCTACCCAGAACTTGTATCTATGTATCTAAAAACATAAATATGCAACCGTTGAACGATTTCTGCACTAGGAACCTGTGTGCAGTGAAACTCCCGTCTATACGTGGGACGTGCCTGCAGGACCTAATAGTAGCAACGGTTTACATGCCAGAAAATGAAAACCCACCACCACCGGAAATGGTGCGGCTTATCAATCACTGTGAGATTAGTAAGTATGATCTTATAATTTCTACAGACGCAAATGCACACCATACTCTATGGGGTAGTACAAACACAAACTGTAGAGGTAAGTCACTTCTAGAATACCTATCTACCACAGCTTTGGATGTAATCAATACGGGCTCGGAACCTACTTTTGTTACCAGACGTAGCAAAACCATAATAGACCTTACCTTGGCCACCTACGGAGCGGCAAACCTTATTTCGGGTTGGCATGTCTCAAGCGAGGCATCCTGCTCTGACCATAGATGGATCCAATATAATATACAGGTACAAAATAAAACTACAGCACCACACAGAAACCCACGCAAAACAGACAGGAAGAGGTATGCTGAACTACTAGAACGTACGCTCCTCAAAACTAATCTGTCTGACGAGGAGGTAACCACTGAACTAATCGAAAAACAGATAAACCTGTTGACAAAAAGTATAACTGATTGCTATCACTCAACTTGTCCCCTGACCTACCCTAAGGACTCCAGCGGTGACCGCCAAAATAACTGGTGGGGACCTGAACTGGAAAGACTCAGGAAGAAGGTAAGGAAGCTCTTTAATAGGGCCATGAACACATGTGACAAGTTCGACTGGGATAACTACAAGGTAACAAAACAAAAATATAAAAAACGTATTAGATTCTTCAGAACACGTTCATGGAAAATTTTTTGTGAAAATGTTGAATCCAACGAACAAGCCAACAGGGTAAGGAAAATACTATGCAGTCAAGTGAACCATGACATAGGCTCTTTACGTAAACCTGACAATACATTTACTAACACACCAGAAGAAGCACAAAGGGTACTGCTAGAAACACACTTTCCCGGCTGCCATCTGGTAAGAGAAACGCTCTGGGAGGAGGGTTCAACTACACCAACCACAGTAAGCTGGACTACGGCTGAAAGAGTGATAAACTATGAAAAAACACATTGGGCTATCAACAGCTTCAAACCTTTCAAGGCTGCTGGCCTGGACGGAATCTTCCCGGCACTTATGCAATGGGGTGGGGATCCAGTAGTTTGTAGACTAACACGCATCCTGACAGCATGCCTAGCACTAAGATATATCCCTAAACTGTGGAGGGAAGTTAAAGTAATCTTTATCCCCAAACTGGGCAAAAGTGACTACACAAATGCCAAATCATTCAGACCCATCAGTCTCACATCGTTTATCCTAAAGACGCTGGAGAGGTTAATCGACAGAGACATCAGGGACAACACTCTATTAAGGGTACCTATGCACCCGAACCAACACGCTTACTCCTCTGGTAAATCCACTGAGTCTGCGCTACACAGAGTAGTTGGTAGAATCGAGGAGGCGTTAACTGACAAAGGCCTATGTCTAGGCACTTTCATTGACATCGAAGGGGCCTTTGACAAAACAAGCTTCTCTAGCATCAAAACCGCGCTGACTAGGCACAATGTCGATGCGGCTATCACAGATTGGATCGTCAACATGCTAAGCAAAAGAGTAATTAGGTCCAATACAGATCTGAAGGGAGGAGCCATGGTGGCCAAGGGTTGTCCACAGGGAGGCGTACTATCGCCACTCCTGTGGAACCTTGTGGTAAACGATCTCATCGCGTCACTAAATGGTAAACACTTCTACACAATTGGATACGCTGATGATCTCACTATCCTAATATCAGGTAAATTTGCCGGCACCATTTGCGAAGTCATGCAATCTGCTCTGCACACAGTAGAAAAATGGTGCCACAAGTACGAACTATCGGTGAATGTCACAAAGACTGAATTGGTGATGTTCACTAACAAACGTAATCTGGGTAAGTATAAACTACCAACCTTATTCAATACGGAACTGAAACTATCTAGTGATGTAAAATACCTGGGCGTCATCCTGGATAGTAAACTGAACTGGAACAAGCATCTAGACAATAAAATAAATAAGGCAAGTATAACTTTCTGGCAATGCCGCAGGATGATGGGGAAAAAGTGGGGACTTACCCCCAAAATATGCATGTGGCTATATACTGCTGTGATTAGGCCTATACTATGCTATGGAGCAGTTGTATGGTGGGCACGCACACGACTGACTACTTTAAAATCCAAACTACAGCAATTTCAGAGGATGCCCTGCATGGCCATAACCGGCTGCATGAGGACTACACCAACCTCAGCTCTCGAAGTTATGCTTAACATCCCACCACTGCACCTGTTTATACAGCAGGAGGCAGCGGCATCAGCATACAGACTGAAATCACTTGGTCTATGGAAACATACTGGTACCACACACACCTCACTTTTGGAAACATTAATGTCTGATCTGCCACTAGCAGAATCCAAAAATGACAAAATACCGGTAAAGTATATTTTTGATAAGAAATATAAGATACAGCTGTCTGAGGAAGTGGAAGACGGACTAAATATATCGGACTTAAGAATATTCACAGACGGTTCAAAGACAAGGTCTGGCACTGGATCTGGGGTTTTCTCAGATGACCTACATATTTCCACACCGCTAGGCATGAGCAATACAGTCTTCCAAGCAGAATGTATGGCAATCTGCCTAGCGGCCCTAGCGATAACCAAGAGGAAAGTAATTAACCAGTCTATCCGCATACTGTCGGACAGTAAATCTGTTCTACAGGCCCTGGTAAGTAATAAGTTTAAATCAGGTCTCATACTTGAGTGTCATACAGCACTAAACAAGGCAAAATAGGCGCCTTTAGACGTCGAGTTGCGGAAAACGAGCCGATCACCAAGTACCAAGTACCTTAGTTGGCATGTCAGTCAAATCCATAGTTGGTTTTAGGTGTGCAGGCAACACATAGGGTGTCTCTGGCCAGATAAAGGCTGTGAAGTTCTTTTTAGCTTAAAACTTACCATTATAATTTGCACTGGATTTTGAGATCCCCATTCGTTTAATACCAATTGATTTACTCCTTGCAGCGCTTGTTCTATACAGGTCTTGTCACCATCCTCTATGTGGGGTAACTTCACTCTTATAGCATCATAGTCTCTTGTGAATGGTACTACCACTAAAATAAAAATAAAGGCCATGATTTCAAATTATAAAATAAAGTCTATCTGTGCCCGATTCTCTTCGAAAGTACTAAAAGCAGTTTTCATGAGCAAGGTTTACCAGGTATTAAGTTTAGAAGCTGAGCATTAACAGTAGTAATGAATCAAATCGGGATATCTGTCTAATCTGTCAGATATAGTAAAATCATGTAGGAAATAATTATGTAGAATTAAAGTATCTACAAGTCTGCAGTAGCTAACTAATATATTTTTGTAAAAACTGTGTTACCTTCAAATACAGATGAAAATGCAACCAACGCTACATATTCCAGTTTAGCGTGGATGCTTAAATAGTCAAGGAATGTATTTACACTAGCACAAGCAAGAGTATATCTGGTATGATTTTCTGTTGGTTCAGCAGTTTGTACCGGCCGAGACATTGATAATGATACGTCCAATAAAAGAACTGTCGGCATTTTGACGAAGTGTAGCACTTTCCTATATAAAAAAGCAGGTACTATTTGTGTAGCACGCACTAGTGAGCTAACAACTCTAACAGTTCTTTTTTGATAATTATCAGTTTTAAAACAATGGTTAATTAAATTTGATTTAATTATTGGGTTATTTTTCAAAAATCAACAAACGAAGCAAAATAGCACCAAAAGAAATTCCTTCCAAAGACAAGAAAGAAACACAGGAAAAGAGCACTAATGTGAATTGTCATACGAAAAAAATAATAAATTGTTTTTTTTTTGTTTTTTTTTTTGATTTAGGCAAAGAAATCTAAAGCATCATACAGATGAAAAATATATTTAAGTAATTTTATCATAACACTAATAACCCGTCGAGGTTGTGAAAAAAACACAGTTTCCTGGCAAATTAATCCATTTGTTATGAAATGAAGGGTTCGTGGATAAGGCAATTGAAATTAAAACATTTTAGTTCAAGAAATTAAACATTATATATTGATAGGAAAATATTATGACATTTACATATATTCTAAATTGAAAAAGACATCAAGAACATAAAATACTTTCTAAAAGTAAAAACATACAACCAAGTAGGTTGCAACCGCAACATACACCCGGCGTTACAATTATCAATTGTAACACTTAAGTCAAGCCTTTTTGGTACCTTGACGAAACGACTAGTACGTGTTATAGTTTGAGGTACTACTGGCTGATCGTTATTAAGCTTAGGCTGTCTAGGATCAACATAAGGATGTAAATCTGTACCCATAGAAACAGCTTCATTTGATGTTGATGATATCTCTAGAGGGTATAATCTCTGTAAAGCCCTAACTCGCTCACCATTAGCAGTTTTTATTTTAGCTACCGTACCAGAACCATCAACCCCGGGAAATATCTCAATTAGAAGCGATAAATACTCACTACGAAAACGGCTTTAAATCCTTACTCAACTTCTGAATATAACGTAATTGAATGTTTATATTATTTAGTGTCCTAATCATCCTCTCCCAAAACCCTCCCCACCATGGCGTTGAGGAGGTATAAAACGCCATTCTATTTTTGAAATTAATTAATGTTCGTTTGGCTACTTCTTTCCAATTATTGAGTAAGTTGTGGTTAACTAATTCTAAATGAACTTCATTATAAGATGACAAATAACTTTGAATTTTTAGGTTATTAGTCGTTACTGTTAAACGCTTTAAAGCAATATTATAATTAGTAGGTGGACTTTCAACTAAATGCTTCCAAGGCAACACCTCATATGGCCCTTCTTTGTTGACCTCTATAGTACTTGTGAAAACTTCTACTATTTGAGAATCTAGTTTTGACCTAGCTTCTACTTTAGCTTCATCTTTAATACTAAGTATTTCTAATTTCCAGAGGTCATCAACATCAAATGTGCAAGCTAAGGTACTTACGATCTTTTAAGTTGAACAATATACTCCAAGAGCCGGTCCCTGGACTGTCCAGCTAAATTTAGTCTCCACTGCTAGCAGGTTATCCTCCAACTGTACTGACCGTCCCGTCAAGATGGAACCTAGAAAATCACAACCAATGAGTAAACTAATATATTCTGTTATGTCGTCATCGCGATCGTTAATTTGGATAGGTACCTTCCTTTTGTAGTCGAGACAGTAATACTCCTGGCCTTATTCTTGGTAAATAGCCACATATAGTATTCTGTTCTAGTTCTTCCATTTTTAATTGATGTGCACCATCAATGTGACTAACTATAAATTCATATGATTTGTGTATCATCTTCTTTGTAACAATTCCACCAAATAAAATGTGGCTGATTTCTTGTTGTCCTCTTGACTCTATTTTAAGCTTATCAATCACATCATTCATTCATTCTTTATTAATGATCTTTGAGCACCCGAATCTAGTAGTGCTCTGGCAGTAATTGTTTTGTTTCCATTAACAATATTCACCTTGAGTGTTTGGAGCAATACAGTAGTAGCCGAAGTGGTTGCTGACTAATTTATTTCATCTCACCTTTCGTTCATCATCAGTTTACCATTGTCAGTGATACTCAATTCTTGTTTTAAGTTGTCACACATAATAGGGTGATGTCTCCTTTTACACACTACACATTTGACATACGTTTTGTATTTCGTCGCATTATGACCAATATTCAGACATATGTAATAAGCCTTTCTTGTCTTCAGAAAGTTTTTCCGTTGATCCATAGACATGTTGATTGCCGTAACACATTCAGAGCTATTATGTGATGAATTCTGACACCAAATACACTTTTTTATTTTCTCTTTATTACTTACTTTAATAAACTTATTATTAGCTGTAGTAAAACAAGCTGCTGATGGAGAACCTGAATGTACATCAGTAATATCAGTATGCCTTTGACTTGTAAATCCAGATCGTGCTAAGTGTATTATCTCTTCAGATTCGACTTCTCGTCTCAAAAAATTTAGTAACGCAGTAAGTTGATTTGAAGTTTCATTAACTCTTAAATGAGATCTACTCCAAGCTTTCAAAATATCATTGGGTATAGATAGACGACTCCACCATAGGATACAAAAAAGAAGCGTATTTATCTTGTGTTACGCCTAGACTTTCAAATGCCATAATATGTGTCATTAATCATACAAGGAACGCGTTGACGTTATTGACTTATTTGCCTGAGCTAAAACAAGTTGTAATAGTTCTCTAACATAATGTTCTATTATGAGCTCATCTCTTGCATATCTTTGTTTTAGTTGATCCAAAACTTTAGGGTAGTTGTCAGCGGATGGAGGGAAACTTTCAACTAATTCGCGAGCACTTGAACCTAACTCCATACTTTGTAACAAATATTGAAATTTGTCTTCATTGTCAATATGACAGTCAGAATCTATCTTCTTGAATTGTGTCCAAAAAGACAACCATGTCTTTATCTCGCCATTAAATTTTGGCAAATCTAGCTTGGGCAAACGTAGGCGTCGTGCATTATTACTACTGTGTCTTAGTCTGGACTTCCAACTCTTCTACCCGTTGTTCCAACGAGTACCATTGCGAGTCGTAATCGTCCGCTATATCAACATCTTGTTTTTTTTTTTTTTTTTTTTTTATTGGATGGCAATTGTACTAAGATAAGTACATTTCTGCCAGTGTCACGTCGTTATTCAGTTACATTTATCTGTCGAAATTTAGTATCGAAACTTTCAGGAATCTGAAATAAATAATACAATACTACTTCTATATTTACAACTAAATTAATTAAAACTATTTACATACACAAAAAAAAATTATTCAACATTAAAATAATATTTAAATTAAATAATTCATGACTAAATACAACTTAAGATAGGAACAATGAAATTGATACATAACTGAAACTAACAAATTATTTAATAAGAATGATAATAAATAAACATAAAGCTTTATTTAAAATATAGATAGACTTATATTTTTATGTTATTATCCGATAAAAATTTAGATATGCATGATATTATGAAAATATTAGAATTCATCATAATATGTAGAAGACTCACTATGTTGATGGGAAACTGAATATTGTTACTTAATAAAGATTTCATAAAATTATCCCGATTATATAATTCACATGAAAAAAAAAGATGGTTAGCATCTCCAATATCCAGCCCACATTCACAAATTGATGAATCTTTGATGTGAATTTTATTGAGATGAACAGGAAGACAGGTATGACCCAAGCGTAATCTACTAATTGAAGATGTTATACTTCTAGAATAATGAATTTTAAAAAACCAGGGTTTAGCAGGAACTTGCTCAACAATCTTTCTATAAAATGTACCCTTAGACTTAGAAGAAATTCTCCATGATTTATTCCAATTTTCAAACAGAGATAATCTAGGTAAATTAATAAGATCATGACAAAAATTTTGAAAAGGAAAAACATCTCCACATGATACTGCCTCTTTGGCTAATTTATCAACATCTTGTTCTAGAAGATCCTGCTTTCTGTCCTCCATATCTAGCCATAGATCTAAGACTTTATTTTGTACGGCTTGTAAGTCCTCGTAGTGCTTACTAAATTTTTTGAACTCTGCAGTCTGCTCTTATACCGCTTCCATCTTTTTGCACCAGTAAACAGTCTAATTTCTTAGCACTGATAGTGAAACGGCGTCTTAATAATGAGCGTTCCAACTTCGCCTTATCCATTTCTTTTTCCATAAATTTGTCACGGTCGCCAAATGTTATGAAATGAGGGGTTCGTGGATAAGGCAATTGAAATTAAAACATTTTAGTTCAAGAAATTAAACATTATATATTGATAGGAAAATATTATGACATTTACATATATTCAAAAATGAAAAAGACAGCAAGAACATAAAATACTTTTTAAAAGTAAAAACATACAACCAAGTAGGTTGCATCCACAACACCATTCAAACCATGAAACTGGTACCCAACAACTATAGCTTCATATTTGAAACAATGAAATCACGAACTTCCTGTGAAAATGTCAAAATATTTGCTGTTTTCATATCGTTGCTATAGCAGTTTTTCCTAACAAAGTCTATGGAAATAGAATGATGTAGAATGTAACTTAATTACTGTTGTTTATTATTAAAATGACTGATATTCCAACTATTTTTCAAAAGCATTGTATTGTACCAGATGTCCTAACAACAGCACCAAGCGAACCTTTGGAAATTTTGTATTCTGGTGGAGTAAGGGTTGATTTGGCTAAGGAGTTAACACCTACGCAAGTGAAGGATAAGCCTAATATTAAATGGGCTGCCAAAAACGAAGAATACTATACTTTGGCCATGGTAGATCCAGATGCACCAAGTCGTGAGAAACCTACATTTCGTGAGTGGCATCATTGGCTTATTGGTAATATCATGGGAGGAGACATTATCAAAGGAGAAGTCCTATCTGATTACATTGGATCAGGACCACCCAAAGGAACAGGTTTACATCGCTACATATTTTTAATTTACAAGCAACCGCAAAAATTAGATTTCTCTAAAGTCGTTAAATTGCCGAATAATTCTGGTGATAAGAGAGGAAAATTTTCTATTGCCAAATTTGCTCAAGAATACAAACTTGGAACTCCATTAGCCGGAAACTTTTTTGTTGCTCAATACGACAATTATGTTCCAAGATTATATGCAAAGTTGAAGGGAAAGAAATAAATTACCTAATACATGTATACATACTTTGACGCAATATTTTCATTTTGGATTTTTAATACAATATAAAAGTGGCTATAAAATATGGCAACGTCGACATATTTAACAACAGGTTCTCCTCCTTTAAGAAGGAAATAAACATTGTTTTCGGTTCCTCAGTAGGCTCTAATTTTGAATCTAATTCTAATTTCTAATTTTATGTGTGTTTGATTTTTTTTAGTGTTTGATTTTGTGATTTTTAGTCTTTTTAATTTATAGGTTTTCTATTTTTTGTGATTTTGTATTGTTGAGTTGTATATTGGTGTGTCCCGCTTGTAGGTATAGTAATGGTATTTTAAATATTTTGTTCATGATGTACGTGCATCCTGTGGGAAGTGCATTGTGGCTTTGTTTTCTAATATTTTTAACATTAAGCATAAATGAATGTATTTCTGTTGTGCACGTCCAAATTAAATAAATAAATAAATTAAATAAATAAATAAATACAGAAAGAATGTTTCATATCCATGCCACTACTGCCACTTTAAAACAATAAATTGTCTATGGCTACTTCCGGGTCCGCGTGACAGGTGTGCAGGGCGCGCGCCGCCATCTTGTCCGCCATTCGTTTCTCAAACCAGCCAGAGTGCGCGCGTGGACACCGTGCTCGCCCCCGCTAAAAACACTTCATCACCACCTCGGCCGGGCGTCGTTTTGTGCAACAAAGAGAAGGACAGTCCAATCGCATGTCCATCCAGAACCTCAACACATTCGACCCATTCGCCGATGCGATCAAAAGCTCGGAGGACGACGTCCAAGATGGTCTAGTCCACGTAAGGATACAGCAGCGGAGCGGTCGCAAGACGCTGACGACGATACAGGGGCTGTCCTCGGAGTACGACTTGAAGAAGATCGTACGGGCATGCAAGAAGGAGTTTGCGTGCAACGGGACCGTGGTGGAGCACCCGGAGTACGGAGAGGTGTTGCAACTTCAAGGCGACCAGCGGGAGAACATCTGCCAGTGGTTGACCAAGTCTGGTCTCGTCAAGCCAGAACAACTAAAGGTGCATGGCTTCTAAGCTGACGCTGACGCCATGCCGAGCTTAGTCTAATTACCTGCTGCCGAACCGACTCATTCTCGTTTTCTTATTCACAACTTGATATATATTAAATTTCTGTAACTATAATGTGTCGCAAATAATAAATATGTTTTTGTAATGTGCTGTTTTCTTGGTGAGTATCTATTGTATACTTGTGATATTTGTTAAGAAACATTAGACCTCTCTTTTTTATTAGTGTATTTGTAATGTAGTAGCATTTTTTACTTAATGACATGGAGTAACTGTAAATTGCAATGGCCTAGAACGAAGAAAAGTACAGGTGATGTTGGTGAAAGTAAGGCTGTGCTAAAATTTTTGACCTAAAAAATGCTTTCATTGTTAAATTCAATAGTCCGTTTCAGTCTACAATATAACCTCAAACTCCTTTGTGTTTTTTTTTCTTAACAAAAACATGTCTACCTGTTAAACAACCTCAAACCTACAACAATAGCAAAGATCCAAGAATTTATAAATGGATGTGGCATTGTTTAAATATTTTCAATATGGCTACCAACAAACATGAAGATGACCTAACATGGTACCTTGACTTTGTCCTACTTACTATGACTCACCCAAGTTCAAAATACGTCATTATAGTAATAATGATATATATTTTGTTTTTCAAAGTTCAAATTAAGGCTTAGTAGATAATGGTCACAGGTTAAAAAGTACCAGGTGGTTCCAATTCCAAATTAATATGTAGCGCAGAGTCTACCTCTATTTTACAGCCATAATCAAAATAATGGGGACAAAGTAATCATACTGTACCTAGTTAGTAGACCGTAACGGTCCACAGGTCCAAGAAAAGTGATTTTACACAGGTAGACGGTGGTTCTGGGAGGATTTCTAAAAGTTTAATAGAATTTCTAAATATAACCAAGTCTTTTGTAAAATCTTAAGCAATCAACAGCAGAAAATGTATTTATAAAATCCACTAGAATCACTAATTATTGCCAGTTAAGGGCAAGTTATATAAAACTTGCTAAACCTACTATGTATAAAGTGGAAATTGGAACCTAACTATAATGAGGAAGTAACATTGTGCGGAGTGGTGCTCCATCCTCTCTGCCTACCCCTATGGAAAACTAGTGAATTTATGTAAGTATCTATGTAAAAGAAATAACTTCGGTAGGGCTGGGTGTTTTACAGGTTTTTGAGTGCCATAATAAAGGTATCGCTGTTTTCTGTGTAACTATGGTTTCACATTTACAAATTAAGTGATTAAAAATTAATTACCAAGAATGAGCTAATGACACCGAAATTGCAGTCAGCTGCTATTGTTATGATAACGGTAAGTACCAAGCTACCAAGATAGGGGAATGAGATAAAAGCTATTTTCTTCTCAAATCATCTACATATTTTCAATTTAATTTGTGCGTTTTCTCTTTTTGCTAAATGTGGACAGTGTTACTGGCATAAATTCGAGATAAGTATGTCGGTACTAAAGAAATTTAATTCGAGAGGTAGGTACACACACAATCAATCGAATCAATCATAGAGCAACACGCGGGAACGCTTCTATGCACATAGAGTTGCCAGACATCCATCCGGCTTTTTAGGCACTGTCCGGCCCAAAGAAATCTCGCTCGCGTATTCTGAGGTCCGGCCTGTCTGGCTTTTAGTAGGCTTTTATCTTTTGCTCAAAATCTGACAGCTATTTCACTCCGACAGGCAAAGATATTTTTATTAACTCCTAAAGCTGTATGAACCGAAATACTACTTTGATGTTTAAATTAATGACCTTTCATCAAATGTTTTACAGTAGAAAAAAAGAAATAAGTACATATGAACTTGTGGCGGGACACGCGTTTGGTACGAAGTCCCTTTCGTATTCAAGGTTTGTCATAATTAATTATATTATAATAACACACTGGCTAAAATTCGTTCCAATAATTGAAAATATTTACTTTAGTCGTAAAATCAGTACGATAATCTCGTTAAAATATATATATAGGGGACATCCATTAATTACGTGAGCTCAAAATGGGGGGTGGAGGGGTCCAGTAAAATCTCATCATATCTCACTTAAACTGAGAGTAAGAAAAAAAGTAAAAAAAGAAACATTACCGTGAAACCTTACAACTTTGCCATTGAAGTACAACTTTGCCAAATACCAAAAATTAACAAAAAGCAGTTGTAGTAAATTCATTTTTGCACATAGCAATATTTTTGAGTCTTTGGGTAAATCTCAAACATGTACGTGGCAACACAAATTATTTGTTTTGTTCATAACTTCACTCAGTTGTCTGTCAGCAGCTATAAAAGGAGGTGTATACGCAAGTGGTGCCAATTCCGTGTCGCAGTTTTTAACTTGATACTCCTAAAATACTTACTGCAGGTGAGTTTAATTTTATGTGCGTATAAACGGTTTATTAGCCTTCAGTTTAATTCTGGTTTCAATGCTATAGCTGTCTCAATTACGAAGAAATTTAAGTGGGCAAAATTGTAAAACTTTGCACAGCAAAGAGTTTGCAACATTGCCCAGCGTAAAAATAGTGTTAGGGTTGGCACTTTTAGAAATTGGAAAATCCATACTACTATTATAAATGCGAAAGTAACTCTGTCTGTCTGTCTGATTGTTTTTAATAGGTAATTTAAGTACTTATCTAGGTTTTAAGTAAATGATTTAATTTATAGGATGGGCAATCAAAGAAAAAGGAAAAGTAGGAGACGTCTTGGTGCTCGCCAATACAAAAATTATTCGACGGCTATGTTGAAACTTGCTGTACGATATATTACTGTTATGTAAGGGAAAAAATATCGTCAAGAGAAGCCGAACGCCAATTTTGCATACCAAGACGCACTATACTTAACAAACTAAAAAATGTAGGAAAACCTACATTACCTACTTACTGAAAAAGAAGAAACAAAAATTGTCAACGTTATACTTGCAGCTGCGGATTTTGGTTGTCCTCTAACGAAACTCGATTTAATGTTGTTAGTTCATGACTATTTAATAAAAAATGGCCGCGACGCAGTTTTCAACAAGCAACCCCAAGGAAAGCAATGGGTAGTATTTTTCATGGAAAAACACGCATCAGAACTGACAATAAGAAGTTGTCAAAACATAAAATCAGCAAAGTTTGTCAAAACTAAAAAACCGGACATTTGCTATTTAATTATTAATTTTTTATTATTTATAATTATATTATTATTAATAATTAAATATTAAGACTATAATTATTGATTTGTAACTATTAATACCAAAGAAACGGAATTTGTGCCTTACGACGATGATGACTACATGTACTTCGAATAGGTGGGTAGGTGATAATAGATTGACTATTTTCTTTTTAATATGAAGGATACAAAAGTTTTTTTTTAAATTAATAAATGACTAAAGTTATGATTTTCATTATCAATGTTATGATGATTAATATTTGATACATTATGATTATTGAGATATTTTTTTATATAAATACTTTTTAAAAACCTATTATGTAACCTAAAATAAAACTACACAAAATATACCTATGATTTTTATTTTGTAGCAGCCCTAATATATCACATCCTTTTGTATGAGAGTGGGTCTGACGGGGTTAGACGGGTAGTACAACATTGCCCACCTCAAAAAAAGAAAACGAATGGATCTTTTTATTTGTTTCCACGGCGGTTTACATCTTTGCACCATTTCTCATTATGCATCTTATTTTAAAAGCAATAGAGTTTAAGGTTTCTGAGATATTGAGTGTGGGCAATGTTATAAGGAATGGCAGATAAAGTTGCACGCCCTTTTGACTGTCATTTTCTCCGTATATATGTTAACGTAATGAAAATTTGTTTGCATAGAAACATTCCTGTGATCGCGCTTTAGATAACTGTATTTATAACTTTTAAATCAAGGGATTAGTTCTTGCGTAATCTTAAATATAAGCAAAAAAGCGGGCAAAGTTGTAAGAAGTTAGAGTTCTTAAAAGAAAAAAAGGTACAATATAGATAATACCGATTTTATAAAAATAAATGTATAGTGTTTTAACAACTGTAGCGGAAATCTCACGTATGATGGAGGGGGGAGTCTAAATTTGAAGAAAAATAGCTCACGTAATTAATAAATGCCCCCATCCATACATATGTGTCACACGCAACATGTATTATTAGTTCACCCATAAAATCCCTTGGCGGCGCATTCTATGGAATTCCACAGATCTGTAAAACGTAATTTGTTTCATGTAGTTTTCAATAAGAAAATTTTAGGAATAAAATAAATTATCAAGGCATATGAATTTTAAATTATGTAGAGCTATAATAAAAAACACAACTCAATAAAATTTAAAAAAGTCAACAGGTACATATTTTGGATTCATGTGCATTTTATCGCTAGGTTCGACTGGAAAAAAATAATCTAGCTAGTCCAACACAAAATACCTATTTATTCATTAGATAAATGTCTGCGGTTGTAACTCTTAACCATGAACTAACCAAAATTTTGATTCATACTAAAATAAAGGGTCACATTTTTACCTAGAACGATTTTTTTGCTTTCTTTGCCTATTTAATTTCAATACCGAAATACCGGTATTGTAAGAAGGGTCCGGTAATCCAAGCCCTAATTTTAATAGGTAATACATACAATAACCGCGGTAACAAATACCGCGAACACGTGTAGAAGAATTCTTTCATTACTTACATGTCGTATCCTATCGATTAGTTAGGCGCTTTGCAAGTCTACGTAATTCGGATAACAATACAATAATTTGGTACCATCGATCTGATCTGATGATGGAGCCAGGATATGGATAGTGGAACTCTGTAAAGAAACATCGTAACCACATTTACACGAGTTTGGGCTCTTTTGATTTATCTTCACAAGTACACTGGTCCTAGATGAAGTCCAGGGTCCTGATGATATAGCCGGAAGGTGGCCACAGGAACTCTGTAACGAAACGACGTAACCCCATCGAATTTGGGCTCATTTAGTTTGCGCAAGGGTGCGTTACTTTACTCAGAAAAGCTTATTCTTTTAGGTTTTTTTAAACTCTAATTATTGTGTATTTACGCTCGATCTCCGCCACGTAGGTATATATAAGTTATCTGTGCTCCGTCTATCCGCCATACCGAAAACGGATTTTTTGTATGGAAAAGTTTGTTTATGTGAGGAGCAAGGACCAATCCTTATTGTAACCACAAAATAGCGAAATCTCATAGCAGTCGTGTCACTCCTTCCTTATACTTATGTGCGTGTGTCCAGTTGTAACAATGTTCACATTCAGAAGTGAGCTGAAGATTGAGGATTGGATTTGGATCTTAGACCGGACCCAAATCTATGATTGAGCTAGTCTCTATGGTTCGGATTGTATCAAGTGTGGACTGTGGCGATGACTAATATTTTGACGTTTGTTGTTTTTGACAGTTCCAATCATAGAGTAACTTATGTTCCAATCACAGAGCAAGTAAAATTTGTCGTTTTTCTATTTCCCTAAATAATGTTTATATGAAATAATTTAATTGTGTATAACTATTTGTAATGAATAAGCGAAAACAATACTGTCTAGGCTGTATATAAATTAATTAATAATTGTTTAAGTTCAACAATAATAGGTGAGACTAAAGATTTTGCTATTTCCCTTTGAAAACAGAGTTGTTTATTGATTTTTTAATATAAAATAACATTTATTAGATTTAAAAGAAATGTCTAGCACATACATTAGCTTACTGTTGCATTAACACTCGCATATAAAGTGCAATTATTGAACTTATAAAAGTACATTTATTCTACAGATCTAAGTATCCATAAGGAATTTAAAGTCCATTTTTTAACAAGTTCATTGCGACTTCGCACGGTTAGACAATTGTTTTATAATAAAAGTCTAATAAGAATTTTCCATAGGACTGAGACATAATACTTATTAATATGTTATCTCAAATTTTCTCTCCTCAAATCTCCTCTATCAAAAAATCACATAATTCCTATTCTCTTTTGACTGTTCTGACAAACAAACAAACACACTTTTACATAAATATATAAAACTGACTGACAATATACACACAACCTAAACTCCTGAAGATATAAATATGAAAATTGGAGGGTATATTCCTTAGGGCAGTGTTTCCCAGTTAGTGTTACTCGAGGGGGTACATGCGGCAATCTCAGGATTCTCAGGTACTAATTTCAGGCGCAAACATATCCCTTCCACTGGCAGCTGGAGCTGTTTTTACGTTCAATTGTAGGCACACAGCAATTGCCGCAATATATTTTGAGTCAATTTTAAATTTATGAAATGACAAAAGACTTATTTAATTTATGCGTGTTTGCAAGTTTATAATATTGGTATAGATCTGAATTGGGGAAACTACCCCATTAACAGGCTTGTTTATGAAATAGTGATGGCTGAATTAATTTAATGTTTCAAATGAGTATTATTTTAATGAATAATGTGGATTAAAATATGATAAAACACAAAAACAAAACTCCTTCAAGGGTTTATACCTTGTTGTCCATATTGAACAGAACAGATGGCAAGCCTAAATGTGTTACTTTAATAGACTTAAAATGTCTAATTATTTTTAGAATAAAATATGATGTTGTGATTAATTGGAGAAAAGCAATATGTGCTGGTTTGGACACATACTATTTATTGGGGTAAATGTGGACATTGTTACCAGTGTCTCCTAAGGCATATATTACCATACTTATTTTTTTGTTTCAGTGTAATTACAAATCAATCATGGCAGACAAAACATTAAATTTGGGCCAACGTGTAAAGGTCATTGGCAAGGATGTCAAAGGATCTGTAGCGTACATTGGGCACCCAACATTTGCTACAGGCAAATGGATTGGTGTGATATTGGACGAGGCAAAAGGGAAAAATAATGGGACTGTGCGAGGACACGCTTACTTTACTGTTAGTATTGTATCTTGATCCATAATTTTTTTGGCATGTACTTTATGGGTACCTTGGGAACCTTGTTACTTGCCCTGTGTGCCCAGAGGTTTGGGTTCAATAGTCATTAATTTTACCAAGATCTATTCTATATGACTGATGTCTTGATGGAATAGCGTTTGTCTTCCATTAGGCGTCTTATAACTTTTTGTCTAACATTAATACTTTTTTCTTAAAAAATTACAGTGTGAGGAAAATTATGGTGTGTTTGTACGTCAAACACAAATTCAACTTTTGGACCCTGATGATAACCCCATGGAGACATCTATGACTACTTCTTCCGAGGAACCGAAACCATCTCGAACAAGACTTAGCAGGTACCAACTTAGTTATTAACTATTTTATTAACAATCCAATTATATGAACCAAAATTACTTTTATGGGATGTTTACACAAATATTTAGTGATTAAGTAACTTAATTTTAATTTAATTTATGTTAGTCAATCGCTTAATGGTTATTACTTAAGTGATCTATTTTTGACCATAAAAGCCTGCACAAACAGACAGATAGATATATACTAGATTCCACGTGACGCCTTTGTGATAAACGCACGCGTCCACCAGGACGTCATGGGGAATCCAGTTTAATCCCGCCCGCGCTGTAATAGTTGTGATTAGTCAGTGATTAATAGGACATATCACGGCCGGCGGGAGCATTCTACCTACCGATTAATCGGCTTATTGTTACTGTGATGTCTATAATACTTGACATTGGCAGAATCATCAAAACCCTGATGGAGCCAATTTGAAAAAAAATAGAATTGAATAGATAGATACTATTTTTATAAATATACTATGTCTATTCTTAGTGTCTTTCCCTCTTGTTACTTGATTTAGTAAGGATTTTATCTTAAAAATATGTCCATCAGTTAATTACTGCATGTTTTCATTTATTAATTTACTAACACTGATTGTGATCTACTTATAGTTTTATATAACATTAAAATAAATAGCAATAGTCTGTATTCTACCACTATAGGTGAACCGCTGAGAAAGTGGCACTCCCATGTCCATGAGGGGTGAGGGGCGGGCGTGATTCTGCTATACACGATGCGAGGTTTCGCGATGTGTCTGTTGTCGACGCGATTTACCTCGGGCTTTTGCGGGTAGGTTTTGATTTTGATGAAATTTGGTATGAGGATAGCTTGAACCCCGAAAATTTGAAGTGGATCGCGTCGACAACGCGTGAAACTTCGTATCGTGTATGGCAGAATCACGCCCGCCCCTCTTACCCGCGCGGACCATGGGAGTGCTACTTTCTCAGTAGTATTAAATTTAACTGGCTGCATGACTGAAGAACCTTTGCTAGAATAAAAAAAAAGTATTGAATTTCTACTCTTTAAAACACCTTTTTTACTTTTTAAAGTACCATGCCTACAAGCAGTTGCAGAACTCAGTACACTATTCATATCACATACACAATGCAAGTGTGGTATTTTTTTATATTGCCATCTGTCGAAATGCAAGGATACCATTGTAGTAAATGTTGCCAGATTTAAAAATAATATTGTAATTTTTTGGGCATGATTAATAAAATGTTTTTTTTTTTATCAAACTACCTTCTTTTATATACAGTGTGTTACATTAGTGCCTAACATAGAATATGTTTCTTTCATGCTAGTATAACAGTGGCCCAGAGATCTAGACCCACTACGTAAGTAAAATTTCATTAGATCACCCTAATATGCTTTGCTGTTTGCACTATCGTGCTGTTTTTAGAACTTTTCAGATGTAATTTGTGAGCTAGTGTGTATATTTGAAAAAGATATTAGAAAAAATAAGCAAAATTGCTTATGAGAGTGAGGCTTATTCATATTATATTATAAGTACTTATAGTAATTGCCAAATATCCGTTCCAGTATGTTAACAGAAGCTGGCATGAATAAATACGTTTGATGTATGGAAAATTCAAATATTTAATGTACTAGCTGTTTTTAATACTTATATTAACCAATTTGTTGTAATTTTTTTTCTGCTAACACAAAAGGGTGCGGCGTAAAGCGTCGCCTGCGCAAACGAAAGGTGGCAACTTGTCCATGTCGAGGTAAATTTAATAGGTGTAATACCTTTATCCCGAAAGACTTTATCGGCAATGAAAAAGAACCTTAATATACCTATATATTTTTTTTAATTTAGCCTGACCTATTTTCTTTTCGCGTGGCTGAATTATTTTTCGGGAGTTAAAGGCATTCGGGATAAAGATACGGACCGATTTTTAATATGGTAATAAGCACAAAAACTTGACAGGCACAAGAATTGTGATGGGGCTATCAATTACGTTGACAATAGGCATAATGACTAAAAAATTCTAATTAATCCGTCAGTTAGATTATCAGAAAATATTGGACACGTATTTTTTCTTTTGTCAATTAAACAAAAAATGATGAAGATATAGCCCGCTAAAGTTCCGCGTTATGTCACGCCTTAATACAATTTTTAGCAAGGTGTGACGTCACCATCCCCCACTCCCAAACTTTGACGCGCTTTATCTCTGTAATTTTTTGTTTGATTGACAAAAGAAAAAATACGTGTCCAATAGTTTTTGATAATCTAAATGACGGACTAAATAGAATAATATTTTGTTTACCCTGTCATCTACCCATTAATTATCGACTTTGCATGTGTTTAAATAAAGTTCAGAATTGCATGAAGAAATAAAGTGTATCCGACGAACAATAGCGTATGCTCGCTCTTCTGTTATCATAGAAAGTGTGAACTCTATTCAAATACCTTTAAAGGTGATTATTAATTGTCCACGTAAAGTTAAAGCCATTTTTTTTGCCAGCATAATTATTTTTATGTTATGTAGGCGCGAAGAAGTTTTAGTGCGTCGGTGGCCGAGTGGTTAAGACGTCTGGTATTAACTAGGCAGACCCCGGGTTCGATCCCGGATCCCAGCCAATGGGTTTTTTAATTAAAAACTTATGTACATAATCCGACAAACCACACTTAGAGGCTTTTCCATCTAAATATACCTCAACAGAACTGGCCACACGTTAGGTATAGCCTCACAAATACCATCGGCTAAACGAGGGAGACTTGGTCTTCCGCTGGGTACCCTGGAACCGTAACACGGTTTCGGGAGCTGTAAGGCAACCCGTGAAGAAAAAAAAAAATTGTAATTTTCTAAAAATCAATGACAACTTCATATTGGACCAGTAGATATCAGAAAATGTTCAAAGAGTGAAATTATTTAAAACTTTGCTTGACCAAATACGTCATATCCTATCCAATAGATTTTTTTTAAATATCAAAATGAAAAATCTTTAATTAAACTTCACGAGACCGCAAATAGGAAGTGACGTCACATTCATGTAAATTTTAAATAAATAACTGACTACTAACGTTATTATAATAACTATCTGTCAATCTGTCACTAAGTTATTTTCTTGTTATTTTATCTAATCTGTGACCATCCTGTTGTTTGTTTGCCTGTATGTGACGTCATCATCGCACCCAGAATCTTTTCGCGGGAATTTTAAAAACAACATTAAGTATAAAACAGAATTTTCTAATTATTTTATGTATAATAAACTTGCAAAATTTTGAACATTGCTGTGGGTCAGTATTGTTCAATTGGCTATTGTGAAGAGGGTTTCTATTATCAGAATTTCAATATGGAATTGATATACTTTGGTCAAATTCGTATCGTTTTTTTTTTACAATTTTCGTCACCTTTGTAAATATTTTTGGCCATATTCATAAACACATTTTAGAAGCGTTTTAGTTATAATATGTTTTGTCACTCTCTAACAAACCTATCTTTACTAATAATAGAAAGAAACAAAACACAGTTTAACAAAAACATTGCTAAAATATGTTCATGAATAATGGCCAATGTCTGTGATACAATCACAATGTTTTGTAAATTACTGCACTGTACTGTATTCTTCACTGTCCGCACATTAAGCTTAAGAAAAAGTTATAATACAACAGAAATTCTTTATTTAATCAAATTACAATCCGGCTAAAGTCAGTTAGCTGTTATGTAATAAGACGGATTATACAATCCATTATATACCCATATTATGTTGTATATTAAATTAGCTTTGCATGGGTACAATATGGGTTTATAACAATTTGAATATCTACATAACTACGCTTTTAACTACTTATCTATAATTTTATTCTACATAATTATTTCCTACATCATTTTGTTATATCTTTGACGGATTAGACAGCCGCAGGGGGGGGGGGGGGGAGGTAATTAATTATTGGAAAATCTATGTTCTCGCAAGTTTGACGTCACAAAACGATACCAACGAAATCTAAGGTAACTTATTACTGCGCACCTGGTCAGTTTAACTGGTCAAGGGGCAAAAAATTGGCGAAAGGGGGAGCCCGTCTATGGCCCCTCCATAGGCTTAGTATTCTATGAGTGAAGATTGAGTTTTTTTTTTATTTACATGTTTTATGTTATTTAAATGTATTTATAAGATTGTAAAAACATTGTTGTTGTTGTATTACTTTCGGCCGAGTACCATGCGTGCAAGAGATAGACGATAGAGTTTTTCATATGTCCAAATGAGACAGATATACTTTTCACATGCTGCTTCTGTTATTGCACATTTTTTATTACAATCGAGCGAGCAAGATCGCATTGAGAAAATGTATAAGCGGTGTCAGGACATTTGTGTTTTCTGAGAAGACAAATTCTCTAGGGATATTTTGGCTGACCTCTGTAGATTTTCTCTATGCGGTCAAACTATCTTGATTCCCTCCATCTTCATGGGATGGCAATGCTTACTGTATTTGTTTAAGATTAGTATAAAATTTATCCACCCCCTAATAGACCCTATTAACATAATTATATCGCCTTTAACTTAAAAATAGATTGGTGATGTTGCTATTTTTAGTAGGTGCTTTTTTTACATCATAAAAAATTGGTCTCCACTAAAAGCCCTTTTATTTTAATGGGATAATATATAGCCTATGTCCACCCTGAAGGTCCATTTTAAATATTGGTAAAATGTTTTTTAATCGGATCAGTATTTTTGGAGATTACTTTCCAAACTCCAAATGCAAACTTGCAAACATTACCTCTTTATAAATTACTAGCTGTCCGCCCCCGGCTTCGCCCATGGATATTTTCGAACAAAATAAAATATACCCTACAGCACTCATAGATAATGGCTTGCCTGCACTACCCCTGCCCCTGCCCTACCCCTACCCCCTACCTCTACCCCTACCCCTACCCTGTTTCCGACGACTTCGTACGTGTCTATTTCAGAATATTGGCAAACATACACTTCATACATAGCTTTTGTCATGTTCACCTCTGCCCACCCCGTTCCCGTCGTCATGCCGTGATGGTATATAGCCTTTGTTACTCAGGGATAATGTAGCATTCTAATGGTGAAAGAATTATCAAAATCCGTCCAGTAGTTTTGGAGTTTATTCGTAACAAACATACAAAAATACAAATCTTTCCTCTTTATAATATTAGTAAATTAGTACCTGTAGATTTAGAATTAGGCCTAAGTAGAATATGGGTACCCTGGGGCCGGCAACGCTTTTTTTAGGATATATGTTGAGAATGGGTCTAGAACGGGTGGTGGATTAAAAAATGCTTATATTAAAAAAAAACATATTTTTTTATAGCTCCCGCACATCTTTGGCGAGCAGTCGACAGTCTTTGATATCGTATGCGTCGCCTACCGCCGAGAGGTCGGGCTCACCAGATGTGACTAGTAAACGGGCTGCTTTTGTCGAGGTAATATATGAAAAAAGATTTCGTTCATAGCTCAACTACGGCTCAGTTTTAATTCTCACTCGTCCTACGTGGTCAAATTTTCTTCAAGAATAAGTGGCGCTGTATTATATGTGGCGATACATCGATCCAAATCCAATTTCATGAACAGATAATTTTTTACTCTGAGGGCACTTCTAAAATTAACAGATCTTTACGTTTGTTAAAGAACCTACGCCATTTATCTGTGTGAGCGAGAGGCAAATATATTGCTACCTTTGGGTCGCAGCGTGGTGTTATACATTCCTCAAGAAATCAAAATGCAAAAAGATTTTTTCAAAATTATATTTACAGACTGGCTTCGTGGAGACGCTTACGCCGCAGTTCACACCCGGTCAGAGCATCACATCGCCGCTAGCTCAAACATCTGCCACTGTTGAGGAGAAATTGGCCAATCTACAATCGCAACAGGAGGTAAATATAGTACGCGCCAAATAACTTGAGCCAGGTGCATAGGTGGCCGAGTGGTTAAGACGTCTGGTATTAACTAGCCAATGCACCAATGGGTTTCATAATTAAAAACTTACGTACATAATCCGACAAACCACACTTAGAGGCTTTTCCATCTAAATATTAGGTGTAGCCTCAAAAAGCTAAAAGAGGGAGACTTGGTCTTCCGCTAGGTACCCTAGGTGAAAAAAAACATGAACCAGATTGAGCGCTACAGTAGGGAGGACGCCCATATACATATGCACTCTTATTAATAAACTCGAAGTAGCGACGTAGTAACTAAACTGTGTTTCGTCTCCGTCTATCATAATGAATTGCAGATTTGTTAGACAGAGACGAAACACAGTTTAGTTACTAAATCGCTACTTCGAGTTTATTAATAAGAGTGATGGAGCGCAGCCTTGCTTTTACTTCGTCCGGCTTCAGTCTGGCTTCGCGAGTTGTATTACAGCTCTCGAAACCGTGCTACGGTCCCAGGGTACCCAGCAGAAGACCAAGTCTTTTTCTTTTAGCCGATCTGAGGTATATTAAGATGGAAAAGCCTTGTTGTGTGGCTTGTTGGATTATGTACATAATTTTTTTATTATAAAAAACCCATTGGTACATGGCCGGGACCGGGATCGAACCCGTGGCCTACCTAGTTAATACCAGACGTCTTAACCGCTCGGCCACCGACGCACTTTAGCACTTATAGGATTTTAGTGTTCCGTGCTAAAATTATTCCAAATCAGTCCTGTAGTTGAAGTATAACACTTTTTCAGATAACCCAACTGAAAGCGGAAGTGGAAGACCTCAAGGAAAAACTCGAAACTCTAAGAGTTAAGAGATCCGAGGATAGAGAGAAGCTCCGAGAGTTGGAGCGACTTCGCCTGCACTTGGATCAGGCCAATGAGTTCAAAGCGAAGATTATGGAGTCGCAGGCGCAACTGCAGCGCGATTTGCAGAGGGCCAAGCAAGAGGTAAATTGATACGTGTTTTCTGGTTATTATACCTATTATAATGAATAGTATCGCGGTTGACTATCTATCTATCATCACGTCTTCTCAAGAGTGGTAGGCTGAGACACAAGAATGCCATTTGCTACGATCCTGACATAATTCTCGCTTTTTTATATTCATCATACCTTTCATACGTGCTCGGCGATTGTGTGTACTTTTAACATTACCTTCGATCAATAAACTTTTCGTATGTACAATAAAAGTTTTACTTTTACTTCTGCCATATAAACTTTCACTTTTTAGTTAATCTTTCATCCTTTCAACGTGTCCAAATCAGCGGAAACTACTTATCTTTCACTCCGCATTCTTCGTGTACGAGCACTAAGGCGTGAAACTGTGAAGTTAAAAAATCTAATTACAACGATATTTGCAATTTAGATACCTATGTCAGACATCTATTCATATATCACTGCTTATTGTTCTGCAATGCACGTTTCAGGTTCGCGACGCGAAAGAGTCCCTCGACGTCCATAATGACGAAACGGCCGAACTTCAAGAGGCGGCGGAGATGGCGGCCCTCGACAAAGAGATGGCCGAGGAGCGCTCCGAGGCTCTCCAGCTGGAATTGGAGCAGTGCAGGGAAAAATTGGAGGAGGCCACCCTGGACCTGCAACTCATGAAGGCCGAGATGGAGGCCGGCGGGAATATACGTAAGGGAGTTTTGTTATGGATTCACTTGGGATCGTCTCGAATTTTGCTCCCAATAGATGGCGTTGGCGTCGTGTTTATTGTTTTTTTTTTGTTTTTACGCGAATGGATCAAATCAAACTAATATATTACCAAGCGAAGACCATTAATAATGTTATGTATTTTTTTCTTCGCCTTACAGCTCCCAAAACCGTGTTACAGTCCCATATCTCTTTCGCTTCTTTTATATTCATTCATCATACCTTTTATACATGCTCGGAGATTGTGTGTACTTTTAATATTTCCATCGATCAATACATTTTTTATATGTTCAATAACCAAATGCCATATAAACCTTTTAGTCCACAACGTGTCCAAACCAAGGTAAACTACTTTTTTCATTTTAGTGTCACCACATATACACTAATTTACGAATGAAACAATATTGTATATTACATTATCATTATAAATCGCTTGCGCATGGTAATATTTCGTTTGAATTGATTTAAAAAATAAAAATTAAAAAAAAAAAAAAAAAAAAAGAAAAGCAATAAAAACGACACTATCTGTAGGCCATCTATTGGTAGTTAAGTTCCTCTAAAGCAATGTAGAGAAAATCTCTCTATGTAGACAATATTTTTGTTAGAAAGAGAAAGATATAATGTCCCATAGAGATAAAGCGAGACAAAAAAGACCGGTTTCCGTGACGATACTTTTTGTCCTGCTTTGTCACTACGGGAAATTATATTTTTCTCTTTTTAACTGAGATTTTGTCTACTCTACGTAGATTCTTTCTACACACGTCATTCTCGCACGGTTGGTTTTTTTTATCAATAATTTCTTTATTGATTGGTCTCTTTCTAGCAACAGCAGTACTTATGTAATATTTCTGAAGTAAAGCGAGATGGAATGATTAATAATGCTATTGGTGATTATATTCGCGGTGGATTTTTGACGGGTTTTGATTTTAGTCTAGAATTGCTAGTATTTATGTTTTTAAATTGGGGTTAACGCGTTCGATTTCTGAATATGACTTGCACGATTTTTGACGCACTGACCGAAATACCGTTGTTTTTAACGTCACGAATTTTGTAAATTGCACGTCTGTTGCCGTAAGCGCAAAATAGCCAAGAATTATGATTAGCTAATGGGCGTGCAATTTTATTAAAAAATCCGTGCCGTTGATTTTTTTTGTTATGAGGCTTCAATTATTGCTATACGTATTATACAGCGCAAACACACACCTGGTTTTTAGATGCAATTTTATATTATGTATATGACATATCTACACTATGCTGGGATTGTCTATTCTGATACCTTGTTCCATGAACCCGTAGTTAAGACGAGGAACGACTCAAACATTTTTAATCGTAAGCCACGTCCTAAACTCTTGGTTCGGGCGCATGAGTGGTTCGAGCGCAACGATCACGTCATGCAAGAAAACGACGGCGCTTTGTCCGTTCTTGCTGCAGAAGTGAGAAGGGCATAATGTATCGCTTCTCGGAATAAATGACGTAAGCGGCATATTACAAATAAATAATTTATTAAAAAACGATCACATACAGGGAAAAATCTTCTTAATCAATACTAGGTACTGAAATTGCCTACAGATTCGTATAAAATTTAAACGTAAATCTCTTCAGAGTATGGTCGTATGACTAAAAAGGTGTTTTTGAAGCGGTGATTTAAAAAATGTAAGTTATCGAGAAAATTTTCATCAATCATGTTTTCATCCTACACAATACTAGATAAAATCATCTATTTTTCGATGCCCAAATTGTATGTTCATAGCATTCGTAAAATTCGGGAATTTTAGTTCAGAAATCAACCAAAATTATTCGTTCCTCCCCTTAACGGAAGAAAAATGAACACTTGTGATTGGTTAAATTTCAATCAAGCGACATGCAATCTGTCTATGAAAACGATACATATTTTATTCGTTTGCTTTGTTTGTTCTCTTTTTTCACATTATTTATATGCAAGTATAAACTATAAAATTAAGAAAAAAATACCCTACCCTGTCGCCTAGTCCTTTCCTCCTTATGGGAGTTATAAGGATTTCGGAAACTAGCCACAATAATAATAAATTAATATATTACTCCATATTGTTTTATTTCAATTTTAATGTAGATTTAAAGGAGAGTGAAAGCGGGAAGCAAGGTAGTTGGTGGACTGAACAATGTATGCAGAAATATACAACTTACAACTAAAAGTAAAATGAACATACATAATGCAGTTTTAGTTCCATCACTTACTTATGGAAGCGAGACTTGGGTATAGAATAAGAAGCATGAAAGTAAAATAAATGCAGTGGAAATGCGGTCTTTACGTAGCATGTGTGATATAAAACGTATTGACCGCATCCGGAACGATGACATTAGAGAAGAATGCGGTGTAAAAGATGATGTTGTGACTAAAATGAAAAAAAGTAGTTTACGCTGGTTTGGACACGTTGAAAGAATGAAGGATGAAAGATTGACTAAAAAGGTTTATATGGCTGAAGTGAAAGGAAATGCTGGCAGAGGACGACCTAGATGTACTTTTATTGAACATATAAAAAATATGTTGATCGATGGAAATATTAAAAGTACACACAATCGCCGAGCATGTAAGAAAGGTATGATGAATATAAAAGAAGCAAAAGAGATATGTCAGGATCGTAGCAAATGGCATTCGATTGTCTCTGCCTACCCCTCTTGGGATGAAAGGCGTGATGATAGATGATTTTTACATCAGGAAAGATATAAAATAAAAAGGATTTAGGACAATAATAGGATTAGGAGAAAAAAGAGTAATAAGGAGAAAAGGGAGCATGATTTATCATGCTCCTTTATAATATATTTTATATCACAGCTTATTTGTAATTTGTTAAATTTATTAAAATTATTGACATTATGAAATAGGTGTGCTACTTCGCAATGTTAAAACGGAATTGACTAAAAATGGAAGAAAAATGAACAAATAGCAGACACTGTTCCATATTCGGATTAATTTGAATAGTTCTTAAATTATAGGTAGTCAGTAACTTATTTTGTAAGGAGGTTGACAAATATTCAACCAGCATTATAAGAAAGTGGGCTCATTTATTAGCTAAATGAGCACAACGTTACAACCTTAGGTTTGGGTAAAAATATCTTATGGGGAAAATAATGCGCGTACAACACCGTACACGTGATAAAAGTGAAACTTCTTTAAAAAATATTATTCTCTTTCTCCTTATATTTTTCTTCCCTCTCATGTAACGAAATGTGCCTAAACGTGACGCGTACTTAAAATTTCACTCTCAATTCTCGTCCAATAAAAATGACCGAATGGCCGCCTACTTTCACTTCAAAAATCGGGGGTGGGTAGTAGTGGGAGCTACAAACTTTAACTTGCGCACTATATATCTGTACTAAGCATAAAGACTAACTTTTTTTTATAGACGTTGGATAGAAGACGAATCATTCTCCCAGTTTATTTTTGTAGGATTTATGGGTATCAGATAAAGTTTCGGTATGGAAGTGGTAATAAAAATGGTAGTACTAAAAATATGGATGTATGGATGTAGATGAAGCAAGAGAAGTATGCAAAGATCGAGAGAAGTGGCGCTCGATACTCTCTGCCTACCCCTTTGGGAAACAGGCGTAAAGGTATGTAATGTAAATTTTTTAAGATTGTTTTATAGCTCGTAATATACTTCGGATTCATGGAACAAGGTGTAGTTGGTTCTGATTTGGATAATGAAAGTAGATACTGGGTGTTGTTTTTTTAATAATTATCCGATAATCTGCACTAAGAGGCCTTTCAATTTTAAAATACCTCAACAGATATGGCCAGGAAAAAATGGCTTCCTCTGAGAACCCTGGCCAGGTACACGAATCCTGGAAGCCATAAGGACATTACGGGTTTCCAGGTGAAATTTAATTTAATCAAAATTGCTAATATTTAATTCAGTAACTACCAGCGGCGAAGAGCCTATACAACCCGATTCCTTTCGGCTTCCCTTTAGAAATTTATAAAATAATAGTATTTTTTTCTAAACGCCTACCGATATTCATTAGCAACTTAAGGACATAAGCCGATACAATACCGGCTTGCTCGACCATACTACCTTATTTCATATTAGGTAACAGTCTCTTTCATTCGTATTGAAATCCGCGCACTGTCCATCTCGTTTTAAGCGCAAACAGACCGAACAGACCAACAAATAAGCCGGTGAATTGCGGCTTATGAGAGTCTAATGCAACGTTTTAAAAATTAAAGATTAAAGTTTTGAATACAAGAGACAACTTAAATAATACAGAGTTTAGGTAATTTAAATCCCTTTACGATAAATTACTATTGTCATTGGTGCATTTAATATTATAAAAAAATATAGCATTAGTTGAGTGAGCTATTTTACGGCTTCCCTTCTGAAAATATTCACCCTTCGCCACTGGTAACTACTTTCATTAGCTCGTACATAATTAAAGTGTTTTCGAAAAGGAGAGGGTCATATGCTTTTACTAAATACTTTTTTTTTTTTGCTTTTTTAGAGAAACGGCGACAGACATCTTCAAGTATTATAATTTGCTTTTTGGTTTTGTGTGGTTTTTGTTTTTTTTTTTTGCTTTAATTTAATTTTTTTGTTACCATATAATAATGTGTTGATTTGAGTTTTTTGTTGTCTAATTTTTTATTTCATTAATTTCAATGCAAATATCACTTAAAGTATTTCCTGTATTCATTTTATGTTAGTTTATATAGGTATAAAAGATAGATAGAAAAATAGAATAAAACCGTGATTTTGTTTTTAATATTTTTTTTACTAGATATTATATTGTTTTTTACATATCCATATGAACTAATTAATATCCACCCATACACGTCCCATACATAATATATATAACATAAAAAAATCGGTGTGTGTGTGTTTGCTCTGTGTAATGCAGAGCACCCATACGCAGAGAGCGACGGTCCCGCCACCGGATACGAGATGAGACAGCTTCAGCAACAGAACGCCAGACTGAGGGACACGCTCGTCCGCTTGAGGGACTTGTCTGCTCACGACAAACACCATATGCAGAAGATTCAAAAGGTAATATACTTGAGATTCTACGTCATGTCACGGCCGCGTTCCGCTCTGACGTGATGGGGAATCCAGTTAATCCCGCCCGCGCTCTGATAGTTGTGATTAGTTTGTGATTAATAAGAGTACATATCACAGTCGCCGGAATCATCTTAGATACCGATTAATCGGCATATTGATACCTACTATAATAAAGCTCGATTACCAATGACTCACTCACTGACGTAATTGTTCTCCCAGAAAGAGTTGTGATGGGGGGGAAACTTTTGGTGGGATCGTATAGAGGGGGCCCCAGTGAGTACCAGAAAAATCCGAAACCCCCCTTTTTCGCCCCTCCCCTTTTTTTTAAATTTTATCTCGGAAACTACAAATCAGAGGGGGAAAGTGCCGGAACTAATAATGTTCAGGATCTGTTCCTATTAGCGAATCTGTTCCTCTACAATGTTCGGATGGTGATTAAACAAAGCGCAAGCCGAGCGTGATAGGTGGCGGGCTTAATTATCGCTGACTTGTAGGTCTTCTTTGGTGTGGGCAGTAGGTATGTTCTAACACTGAAACCTCGAGAGTTGCTTGCAACTCGCGCACTACACAACATACTAGTTGATACTATAAAGGTTAATTGACATTGGCAAATCATAGATTAACATTGGTGGAATTACAATAAAAGAAGAAGAAGAATAAATATTTAATGAAAAGTAATTAGAGTTTAATCTCACCGAGTTCCGCAGCAATAACGTCACTTTAGTTCGTAGTTCTGTTATCAATGTGACTAGACGCTACTTTTTGCCCTGCTTTGTCACTACGGGAAATTACTTTTTTCTCTTTCTAACAAAGACCTTTGCCTACGTACAGAGATCCTTTCTACACCGTCATGCTCGCCTCGCTGAAATGTGTGGAACAAACAGACAATCGGCTTTCTCCTATAGGCAATTCATTCCATTTATATACTACTACTTATACTAATGTTATCTTTCATCGATTTTTCAGGACCTCGAGCAATGCAGGTCCGAAGCGACGGAGCTGAGTCGCACCAAGGAAAAGCTTTCGGCCCGCGTCGAGGAGTTGGAAGCCCAGGTGGCCGATTTACGTGAACAGGTCGACTTGGCTCTCGGCGCCGAGGAGATGGTCGAACAGCTAGCTGAGAAGAAGTTGGCTTTGGAGGACGAGGTATGACTTGAAAATGAACAATATTTTATTTTTTAACCATAAGGAACAAGGGGTATTTTTAGCCCGTGAAATTTGAATATCAGTACAACTCATTGGATTAGGAACATTGACATTATTGGTTACTGCTCCGCTCCCAAAAGACGTAGCGTGATGTTTTATATACCTATACCAGGGACGGCGAACCAATGACACGCGTGCCAAGGGTGGCACGAGATAAAATAATTCGGGCAAGCCAATAATGTTCCTGATCAAAAAAAATTGCTCCAGTTCAGCTTGTATTTTGCTAAAAGTAACAAAGTATAAGCCTAAAAATATTAAGCATCTAATTTGCAACAATAGAAATTACACTAACTTTTTCTTTTATTTAAATAAACAGTAAACATTTACAATTGCTGTACAAATTACGAGTTGCAAGTAAAGAGTTAATAGCATCTAGTTTAATTTTGTTAATTAAATCACTAAGTGAATATTCTTTAATGGCACGCCATGGCCTCATTGTTACCATCTTTTTAAATGGCACATTCACCAATAAAGGTTCGCCATCCCTGACCTATACCTATCTGATCGCGCAAACAGTAACAAAATCGGTCTAGTACTTTTTGAGGCAAAAAATAGACAGACATACCAACATCAATTTTTGTATATAATATATGCTGGCCAATCCAGCGAGGACAAAAATTTAAAGATACCCGTAGACGAAATGGCTGGTCAGTATAACAAAAAAAAAGATAATCTACTGTGGCGGCACACTGCGTCGATAGATGTCGCATCGTTACTATCACCATAGAGTAAGTAGCAATCACTATGTTCTTTAATAAGAGACGGGACTGCCATACATTAAAATGAAATCTAAGAAATTAGGGCCGAAAGATACTGCCAACCTAACAACATTAAGGAGGGAAAATAGAAAATCAATGCTACCAACTACAAAAGTCAAAACATACGGCTAGTGCTGCCCTTCCTACAGAAATATTTTTGTCGATATCGATAAAAATATGCTAAAACCTGGAACAGCATCTACCTACTTTTAAAATTTCGGTTTTGTTGATTAGTATAATAGTAGTTGAAATGTATGGTAATTCACAACCATTTTTTATAGGATTTGAATAAACTACGTAGTAGATCAAGTAGGAATTATTAAATTTCAACTTCTTTGATATTTCATTTCAATAAAACTTCACATGTTTTTCTATAATTTATTTGTTTTTAACCTAAAAAAACAACACATATACAAATACAATTCACCGACCTCTTAAAAACAATACACCTATCAATATTACAGTGAATATTTAATAATATATAATGACCTTATCTAAGACCCATCTTAGGTAATTATTTCAGCACTGCTTCCCGAAGTGAATGTAGGCAATGATAGAAAAACTTATAGTGCGTACCTGTAAAATAATGAGTATTAGGCGTATTTTGGTAAGTAATAACTAGTAGTAAGTATAAATTAATTTTTTATTGTATTAAGAGGTGTGCAAAAACGACACAAACATTCAGTGTGCACGTCAATCTGGAAAGAGTAGCCGTTTCTTCAGTCAGCATGCAAGCCCTGCATAACGGACTATCTGTAATACCAATGTTATATAAGTGTTTGTTAAAAGGACCATGACCAGTGATGGCTTGAGTCACCGATCTAAGTTGGGTTCTTTTTAGTTTTAAGATCTTTTGTGAGAGTCTTGTATTTATGATTGGTAGAGCTGCCCTGGTTTGTCTACATTCCATAAGATTGTTCCATTCGAGATTGTGCATGCATTTTGTTTTCTGCTTGAGTCGGGAGGCAAACCAGTCTCTAGGCAGGGGCACTAGGGGCTCGGGGCCAATTGCAGACATACTTGCACCGGCTCTCGCTAGCTCATCCGCCGCGTCATTTCCACAGGAGTTGCTATGACCTTTGATCCATTGTATGGTTAAGGTGTTACCGTGTTATTATAGTTACATACCTTGTTTAGTGCTGTATGACACTCAAGTATGAGACCTGATTTAAACTTATTGCTTACCAGTGCTTGTATGACAGATTTACTGTCCGGCAGTATGCAAATAGACTGGTTGTTTACTTTCCTCTTAGTTATCGCTAGGGCCGCTAGGCAGATTGCTTGGAAAGAGTAAAGATAAAAGTAAATTTGCTGCAGCAAAAAGCAATGGCTCAATTTATTTGGTGCGGGTTATAATGGGTTTATTTTGTGGAATGTGAAACAAATATGTTTGAGTCGGAATATCGATATCGATAAACTGTACAATATGCAAAGTACATCACTATTTTTCAGCAATATGCTGTTCGTTTAATATGAAATTTATAAAGAATAATTACTTAATTAAATTAATATGAATGGCTAATAACTTACCGATCCTCATTTATTGATACGGTCTACGCGGCCGCCTCTTGTACCACATATTGTACACTTTTTATGTTTCCATTCTTAATTATTGAATACAATTATTGTAAAACAATACATATAATTATTTACTATAACTTACTATATTATATTTACAATTAATATATTACAAGCAGAATTTAAGCATCACATTATATATTTATTTATTAATATTTCAAAACTAAAATAAGACAAAACAAATTTGCCGCCATTTGCAACTTTGACAAGGATAGACAGAGATAACACCATGGAGTGAAAAAGATGGCGATACGACGCCATTAATATTGGCTCAATTTTCATAGAACCAATTTTTTGTTCGAAGTTGCGCCAGCCTGACTATCACATTGAAACCTGTATCGCGCCATTAAAAATATTTAATAGATTGGCATATATACAACTTTCCAACGACATGCGTTGGGGAGTATTCTTTTACTCATAGTCGTTGTATTGTTGTATGTAGTAATTTCTATACTACCAATGATATTATATCAAAACTAGCAGTTGTCCGCGACTTCGCACGCGTTGATAAGTATTTAGATATGTAATAACACAATTATTACTTTTTAGGGTTTCATACCCAAAGGGTGTCAACGGAAACCTTATTACTAAGGCTCCGCTGTCCGTCCGAACGTCCGCCTGTCACAGGGCTGTATCTTTTGAACCGTAATAGGACGACATTTTAAATTTTCACAGAGTGTGTATTACTATTGTCGCTTTAGCTCAGACGTAATGAACTGCAACTTTATTACTAATTGAGCAATTGAAGAAAATATGGTCTTGTTTTATAGACAATTCACAACATTTCATTTTTCGTTAAGTACCAAAATTAAAAATCCGTTTGGAGATCTTCCTTTGCTTAAAACACGATACACATATTTATTTATTTTTTTATTCAGTGGTTTAAGAGATATTTAAAAAAAACTACACTGTGTAACGAGTACGGGTCAAAGCTACTATACTCTCTGCCTACAAAGGTAACTGGTAATAAAAAGTATTAGTTGTAGTTGTAAAAACAAAACAGGATACAAGGGGACTACTGATGGAGCCATAACACGAAAAAATAGAATAGAATAGATACAAGGGAATTTAATTTACGTGCTTCTCTACCCATCTTTGTTGATGAAAGTGAATAAAATTTAATTTTAAATTAATAAACTCAAAAATAAACAATATTGAATGAAACAAAAGAACCATGAACGAACTATTAAACGAATGAAACCAACGAAAGCACGCAGCTCATGTCATTTCTTTTTTTTTAATACAGAATACGCATAGACACCTGATACTTTTAGCCGTCATCGGCTTTTTCTAAAAATGCAATATTTAAAAATTAATTTAAGTGTGTTAAAGTTAAAATTTTAGAAAAGCAAAAAATACGGGTACCTTAATTTTTCACCTACTTTCATATAGGCTAATAAAATTAGGGTGTTAAAATTTTGAAATGTTGTGGATTGTGCGAGGAATAAAGTTTATTCCTAAGGTTTTATGATTTTTTTTCAGAAAATCAAGAAATTTGTAGAAATTTGGTTATTTATATTTTTTTGTATAATATTGGCAAGCATATCTCAAAAACTAAAATTTCAATTGGTATGAAACTGGTGTCGTTTGATAGGTAATTTAATAAGGATTATTTACTTCTTTGACAGTTTCCACCTAACTCCTACTGTTTATGAGAAAAATTAAAAAAAAACTGCTAACCGGGACATATTTGAGGGGCGGGGGAGGGGACGCCGGCACATTAGGAGTCAGGACTTTTAAGGATATACTTCTGTGGTCCTACAGAACGATTTTCCACAAAAATTAGCTTTGGTTTTTTTTCTAGGTCGCCCTTATAGCTTCAATTAATATGCCTTTACTATTAAGACGCTGAATAGAGCCAATAACCTTGAGAGATGGTACCGCCCCCACGCGGGTACACATACACACCAAACGACGTGGCGGCCACTAATAATATAGCATCAGGCTGCAGCCGGTACTGTCGGTACACGAGCGCTTACGCACACACGCGTGCAGTGCGTACATAAAATCTCGAAAATGAGAATAAAGGAACTTGCTGAAAATTTGATTAAAAAATAGAACAGTATTACGATAGTATATTGCTAGATAAAAAATCTGTCAATAAATCAGAATCATTGCGTGAATTTTAGTACTGTTTCTAGACAGTAAAATATTTTTTTAGAGGTACATTCGTGATTTTTTTCTATCGAATCAATATAGTTGTATTATGTTTTGAACACAGTATCTTAATAACGCATAACCTCAAGAATATCATATATTTTTTTGATTATGGTCACTGCAGTGGATCATGTACTTTTACGCATCCTAAAACTCGCATTTAGCTCTATACATCCTCTTAACAACAAATAACAAAAACCCGCCAAGTGTCAGTTGGATTCCCGCTAATTTGTTCCTGCGCCATACAGGGGCGTCAAACTAGGTCTCACCTTAGTGTATACTATTGAGTGTACAGAACCTTCGTGAGCGAGTCCGACTCGTGCTTGACCGGTTTTTAAATACATATATACTTTTTAATTGATAGGAAACAATTGAAAATGTTTATATAACCTTTGTAGTCATAGAGTACTAAGCCTATGGAGGGGCCATAGACGGGCTCCCCCTTTCGCCAATTTTTTTCCTTTTGACCAGTTAAACTGACCAGGTGCGCAGTAATAAGTTACCTTAGATTTCGTTGGTATCGTTTTGTGTCGCGAGACAGAGCTCTAGGAAAATAGTTAATTGTGATGTTTTAAATGGGAAAGGCGATCTAGGACGTCAAATTTGCGAAAACACAGTGTTTCCAATCATTAATTATAATTATTATGTTTCTATTTTAACATTATCATCATATAACGTAAAATCCGTTGCGACAATAAAACGACAGAAAAATACAGTGGTACAGGGGCTAGTACTAGACGTTTACCTCCCCCCCGCCAAAAGTGGCAGAAAAAATTGTTCGGTGATTTACCGCTACACGTCTCCTTCAGTATATACTCAAAGTTTGTAGTAGATAATCTCCAAACGATTCTCACCAAATCTTGTAATCGACTAGACACAACATCATCATTCACGCCAAACCGTATTTTCCAGGTGGAGCAGCTGAAGCAGGACGTGTCGGAGCTGGAGGCTCTCCAAGAGGTGCACGAACAGTTGGTCGAGTCCAACAGGGAGCTGGAGATGGACTTGCGGGACGAATTGGAAATGGCTCATGCGGCTACCAGGGAGGTATGTTGTGAAAGAATTGTGTGGAATTAAAAAATATACAAAATAGTCCGAGGTAGCATACAGAGTCTTTATTTTAACTGGGGACTCTATAACCGCTTCCTTTTCTAGAAGTGATAGGAGTCAAGTACGTATTAAGAAAAAGGGCACATGCAGTCAGTGTTGCCAATGTCAATTTCTAGATTCCCCGCTTTCCATTGATGCATACCCCGAAATGCTATATATTGTATAAAAACACTGTTTCATACAAAATATAGTTAAATCTTTAACAAAATTACCTTTGGAATGACTCTTATAAACAAAAAAAAATATACATAGATAAAACACAAACATTTTACAAATAAAAATTGAATTAAGAACCTACCAACTAAGTATTACTTAAATTTTTAGTGCTGAGCTTGCAATGCAGCTTATCTGTTTATTAACTTCCTTTTTTAGCCACTTTTCCATCATTTCTTGCAAATTTTCGACTAAGACAAAATATTTTAATTGAAAAAGCAGACGGTCTTGATTTCCCGAAATTCCCCGATTTTAATCATTCCCCGCTCTCCTACCGCGCTAACTCCCGATTCCCCGCAAATCGGGGAAATTCCCCGTGATTGGCAACGCTGTATGCAGTCATGGGGATTGCCGACAGAATTGAAAACTTAAAACTCAAACTTAAAACATCATATATAAATAATATATGCTTTCACTGCTGTGCAAGCGCAACACGTCATACAACTACAGATGTTAACATTAGCATGTCGGTATCGCGAACCAATAATATTTTCTCCTACCAAAAATCGCTCAACGCGCCTAAAGAAAGTTTCACTTCAAAAATAAAAATTTTGAAAATCCAATTTCATGTAAGGATCAATTCATTGTAAGAAATAGATTTTTTGCACAGGTATTTATAAATAGAGGAATGAAATCATCGGAGTCCTTCGGAATAAATGATTGTATTTCATTGCAAATAATTCTAGCTAGCAATAAATATCTTATTCCAGTCGACCAGAGAGAAGGAAGCCGCACTAGAGACCATAATGGACAGGGACGCGACGATCTTGAAGTTCCGGGAGCTAGTTCAGAAGTTGACTGAGCAGATAAACGATATGAGGAACCAGCTCACTTCCAAACAAGGTACGACCTTTTTGGTAGTAAAAACTAGAGATGTACTATCAAGAGCATTAGTGGATATACACTTGAAAAAAGTTTCACTCAACATTTTACTGCAATTCCTTATTCAGATTGTATCAGAATAAAAAGAGAGAAATATTGTTTTCAATACTTATATTAAAAATATTGTTTTCAATACTTATCTTAAAAATATTGTTTTTCGTCCGGCCGGATATGTAATGATCCAGACAATTATACCAAGGGCTACGGATTTTGTACGTACGTACATTTGTTAGCTCTGTCTGCAGCCAGGATGTTTTTCAGCACAGGCTCTGAAACTATCTAATCAGCAATTTTGAACAGTGATAATTTAAATTTTCCTTTCTTTTTTGACAGATTCTTGATTTGACCAATTGATACGTATCCAAAAGATAAATATCCGTGATACGTGTCCGAGACCTCTCTCTCCAGAGACCCGTATCCAGGTCCAGTACTACAAAAAAGTCGGGACTTGTGTATCGTTAGTAAAAATCAAATGGTGGTCCCGAAAGAATTGGTCAAATCAAGAATCTGTCAAAAAAGAAAGGAAAATTTAAATTATCACTGTTCAAAATTGCTGATTAGATAGTTTCAGAGCCTGTGCTGAAAAACATCCTGGCTGCAGACAGAGCTAACAATTAGGACATCTACTTTTAAAACTTGATAATTATTTTAGGTTCGCCAGCGCCAAGTTCGGAGCTCGGTTCTGAGCCAGAGTCCGTGGCTAGGGCGTCGCCGGGCGTCGAACTTGGAACCTTGGTGCAGGCGTCGCTTGCGTCCACTAGGTCTGTGGATCTGCAACTGAGGGCGCTGGAGTTGAGCCAGGCGCGCGCCAGGGCCGACATGCTGGCTGCGTGCTTGCCTGATCACTTCGCGATCTCGGGAGGTATGTGGCTGTTTAGTATTATACTAGCTTACCCCGCCACTGCTTTGATTGTGGGTTTAAAAAAATCTGTTCCGGTATAGTAGCCTAGCCTAGTCACTATGGCCTTCCAACTCTCAGCAAAAAACACGTCGTACCGTTGCACTGTTTTAACGTGAAAAAAGGACAAAAAACAAATTAAAAAGTAAAAAAAAAACATTTTTTCACAAACACACACACACACCTTTACGGCCTTTATACCTTGCAGTGTGGCCGGAGACACCAGTTGAGTAACAGTGTCCACTTTTTGCAAGTTTTCCATATTTTTCAAGTGCGTCATGTGAAATATCAAATGAAAAGACTCGTTATAAGAAATACAAATGTTTTTTATATTATTTTACATAAAATACATAGTTTAAATTATATTAAAGAAAATATAAGAAAATTGAGACTTCCCCCCCCCCCCATTATCTCCTAAACTACTGAGTCTAAAATTTTCAAAAAAATAGGGAATATAGAGGCCCTATATTAGTTTATAGGAAAACCTAAACGAAAACCCTGTCTGAGTTCTGTCAGAAGTACTGACCGGAAACCCTCTCTTTCTATTTGACAGGTGACCACGATGCGATCATGCTGATTTTGCTGTTGCAGCGTTTGAATACTAAAGCGGATATAATGCTCGGACAAATACGGGACAGGTAAACTCGTCATCCTTTTATTCATAACCTATAATAGCTTTCTTCCCTGGTTTCACATGTGGTTTTCTTTTTAAATATGACATAAATAATTCTCCGAACGATTGGTTCTCACTCGCAACTGGAGACAGTTGCACAGAGATGTGCAAAAAACCACGTCGTTCCGTTGCTCCATTTTAGCGTGAAGGAACAGAAAGAAGGACAAAGTATGTATTACTAGCAGTTGCCTGCGACTTCGTACGCGTTGTATTAGGAATACAACGTTAAGACCCCCATTTCACCCCTTAGGGTAGGTAACGTACCCATCTCAAGGTCAATATTAGGCGCGCCCAAAGTACTACGGATAACACGGCTGATAGTCCGGTAATACTGAGTAATTATAGTTCGCGACGATTGTTTTATAGTTATTTTTTAATAAAAAAGAAATAATTATATTATGTTTTGTGTCAATTTACTAGATTTATTATTTTACTATACATACCAGTTTATTTGATCATAAAAGAATTCATACTTTAAGAGATTTGCTCAAAAATAATAAAAAAAGACCTCATTTAAAAAATTTTTTTCAGTGAACTTTGCAATAAAATAAATTTTTTTTTTGTCATTTTATTAGACATTGGTCCCTATATACCAAAATATATTTTTTCTGATTAATATATATTATCGTAAGGCTTATTTACTCATTTGAAAGTGGTGATTTTGCTCTTGAGTGCCTATTACTGCACCTTAAATTAGCCTACATAACAATCTTCCTTAAGAATTGGGCTATCAAATACAAAAATATTTTTTCAAATCCTACTGGTAGCTCCAATTTCTCCTTTAAGGAGATGGATTAAAAAAAACTAGCCTTCCCCTAAGCTTTTTTCGTATCAAATATCATCAAAATCGGTTCAGTGGTTTAGTCGTGAAAGCGTTACAGACAGACAGAGAGGCAGAGTTACTTTCGCATTTATAATATTATGGACTAACTTTCCGCCCCGGCTTCGCCCGTGACTTTTTTTATCATTGCTCACCCGATCCCAATCGGCAACCATTTTTCTTTTTTCTATGGACCTCTTCAAGATATTGAAATAAAACAAAAAGTATATTCTAAGTACCCACTATGATCCCTGAAAGGTGCGTCGGTGGCCGAGTGGTTAAGACGTCTGGCTTCTAGGCTTATCTAGGCAGACCGCAGGTTCCGTGAAGAAGAAAAATTTCTATTAATTTCAATTTCACACTTCAATTTTATTTATTTGCATAGCAATATCTATCTGTCATCACGCCTTTTATCCCGCTACGATCCTAACATCTTTCGCTTCTTTTATATTCATCACACCTTTCATACATGCTCGGCGATTGTGTGTACTTTTAACATTGCCTTCGATCAATATTTTTTTATATGTTCAATTAAAGTAGGCAATAAAAAAGGTGCCAGCATTTTCTTTCACTCCATATAAACCTTTTTAGTCAGCATTTCCACTGCATTTATCTTACTTTCATGCTTATTCAATACCCAAGGCCCGCTTTCATACATAAGTGATGGAATTAAAATAGCAGATTTTTTCTTACTCTAGTATATCTTGCTAACTTTTAACAAGTTGCCTAGGCGATCTAATGACACTTGTATTTTTTTTGTAGATTCCCAGCGGTGAACGTATGGGACAGAGAGACGGTTATGAAAACTCACACGGCGACGCAGTACAGCTTCAGGTGTCACCTGGAATATCAGTTGCATATGTTGCAGGTAAAAATGTATAACCTGGCCCCCTATTCCTTATCTCTGTTGCTACCAAATATGTCCACAGATTAGTAATGTACGATAGACAGAGAAGAGCGAGCGTGCACGGTACACTCACTCTCGCCCTGTCATAGTTACTAATCTGTGGACGGTTACCAACAGAGATACGGAAATACGCAAATAAACACAAAACACATCTTTGCGGCCTACTTTGGTGTCTACTTTTTATTGTCTACATTAAACAGAACAGGTGGCAAACCTGTAGCTGCACTTAATGTACCTAGATGTGTTCTTAAGAGGGTTAACAACTACAGTTTGTGAGTTTTTTTATGTCCACCTGCATAGACTGCATGTGTTTGTGTGCGTAAATAATGTATTTTCTGTCATTATAGTCGGACTGGACTAACCAATTTTGGTCCCCAGTGTGATAAAGACTCAATTTCAAAATAAAACACATCGCGCGCTGTTTTTAATAGCACTTTTTGAAAGTATTTAAAAAATATTACATAAATACTATAATGGACAACATTTCATTTTTCGTAAGGTACCAAAATTCGAAAACCGTTTGGAGATTACATGCTAGAAAGCTTATTTTTATTTTTTTTTATTTTTTATATCCTTTAATTTTCGAGTTATTTTAAAAATACTGAAATATTGAAAAATAAGGATTAATAGGTGCCCTGATCTGTGCTAACCCTCTAATTTAAAAATACTAATGTCTGTTGGCAAAGTTGTTAGTTATTGAACTCAGGTGTTGCCTTCTATTAATTTTACCCATTTTTATTCCATTTGAAGCTAAATTAATAATTATTCTTTAAATATAATTATAAAAATACTTCTTTTATATAATATTTTTTGGAAGTTTTGCTAGTTTCGAATGGGATATCACAGGAAATATATTTACGAGTGAAACTGAGGACAAAAGCTAGTATTATTATATACATTATGAATAATGTTGTGGGCGATTTGAGTTCCGGCTACGGCAACACCTATTTGGAACACGGTATATTATACTCTTTGCATTTCTATAACGTATACTCTGTGGCTTGACTGACACTATCAGTCACTTTCTTTGGGTGACAGTTTATATTTCTTAATTTTAGTCCTAGCTAAGGTTTTTAGTTTATAAGTTCTCAGAATTTATAAAAATTCATAATTAAATTAAAAATATAAAAACTCAACAAAAAATAAAATATAAAAATACGTGTAACTTATTTTTTAATATATTTTTAATTAAAGTAATAAAAATGGGTGATTAAAAAAATGAAATGTTGTCCATTGTAATTTTAACGCTTAATTTCTTAAGAAGATGTTGTTGTATTACAATAAATAATTATCAATTCAAATGAAGAGTGAGATTTATAGAGAAAATAACAATGGGCTATATTTTAGCGTTTTTTAAAATGATTGTGATTTTAATTTATGAAGAAAAGAACCAAAATATTAATATATTTATTGATAACTATTTTCCTGAGGATATTTATAGTCTAATAATATTTTTTTATTGTGAGATCGGCAAGTGATTTCAGATATTAGAAGTTTGAAACTTGATAATGAAAGCGAGATTGAGTAAAGCCGTCTTAATTATCTTGTTATAATTCAAAAATTCTTTATTAATTTAAAAGTTTTCTTAATTAACTTTTTAGATAACAATATTCTTTAGAATGTGGCTAATAAAAGGACCGTTTTTGATCCAAAAGTACGATTTACTCTTAAAGGCTCTTATTAAATTTCTGTTTGGCATTTTTAGCACGAGTGACATTTGAATCCGGGCGCCCCCGGTTTCTATTCCAGCCTTCTACCAATTAGGTTGTCCACCCCGTTTTACTTTTTATTTACCGCCTGAACGGATTGGTATGTGGTTTTATGGGATCTGCATTTCTTGGGGCAGGTGGGTCACTTATTGGGGTTGAGCGAAGATACTTTAAAAAACAGCGAGTAAAGTAAGCGTCAGGAGAAGATAATATAAATTTTAAAAACAAACGTCAAAGTCTAATTTTTTTTTCAATATAGAACCTTTTGATACAAACATGAAATTCATATGTGGACAACTTTTCTCATAGTTACATGTCCATAATTTTACCTATAATAACCTGCCAAATTGAATAGTAGATGCGCAAGTCTTAAATAACTTGCTTTATTGTCTACAAAGTTATTTAGCCGTATTTCTATTATTGGTAACATATAACCTGTAATGGGAACACATTAAGTTGTTTACGAAATCTTTTGAATCTAGCAGTTAACACAATTTTTTCCTATTCACAGAGCATCGTAAGTATGTGGTGTTACGCGCTCGACCGCTGCACCCCGGACATGTTGTTAAAGGCGGGCAGCGCTCTGCCGGACGCGCTTAATCAGGAGCGGGTGTTCGACGGGTCCCTCCAACTGTTGAAATCTAACGAGCTGGACGAGAACTGTAATATCGATGGTGAGTTTGTGACTATTACGGCCTTAAAGCGTCAAGCGTCGTTGGGGGTAAGAGCGTATGTCGTGACGGAAAAATGCGTCATGTCCCCCTCTCCGCCGCCGCTATCTTCTCCCTTGTGTGTGCGTGGCGCGTATACTAATATTATATACTACTGAATACGTACTTAAAAATTTTACGGTCGTAGCCGGGGCAGAATGCGTTCTACATACTTATATTAAACTTTTTTGTAAATATTCTTTCGTACTTATGTGTCTAACGGATTTTAAGCAGTATCATGAGAGCGTGCTGTCGCTAACTTTTCATTTGAATTGATTCACTAATACCGTGAATGCTTAGCTCTGATAACCGATAGAGTAATCTATCTATACTAATATTTGAGCTCAAGAGTTTGTCGGATTTGAAAAATTCTAGATAGCTCAATTATTGAACCTATCTCAAGAATTGGGCTATCAAATAACATCACGCTACGACCCAAAGGAGCGGAGCAGTAACTTTAAGCCAATCTATCAAAATATGTTAAGTAGACACTCGAGCGAGAGGCGCATAGAAAGTACACAATTGAATTTACTGCAATTACTATCTCTGTCCTTCTCATAAGCATTTTTGTCTCGCATTCTTGCTGGTATTTCTTTATATACATGTATTACTTATATGTTCGCAGGTATCGAGCGCTGTTGGACGTATCTGACTGCGATGTGGTCAGCGCTAGGTTTCACCACTATAGAGGGCGCGTCGAGAGGCAGGGAGGCCGTTCTGCATACATGTTGCGCTCTTGATGCTTTGTGTCGGGCTGTGCACGCTGACGCCACGGCCTTGCATCATACAACGCAGGTATGCGTGTTTCTTTAATTTTGTAGTGACTGGCTTGAAAACTGTTTGACAGAAGTTTACTGCTTGAACTATAATTTCTATAATTTCAAACTTAAATAATAAACGTTAAAAAATAATTTTGTAAATTTAAAACTAAGAGGCATTCGATTGTCTCTGCCTTGGGATAAACGGCGTGATGATAGATAGATAGATGCTATAACATTATTAACAATAAAAGTAATATTTAATATAGCTGTTTTACAAAAGTTAAGATATCCTGATCAGCTTATGATCGTGGAAAAAATATATTTTCTGCTTTTCCTTTAATGTTATGCCGTTTTTTATTTACAGCAATCAGATCGCCAATCAGAAATAGGTCAGCTTCACAACCATGTCTGTTCGTCATCGGAGGCTCTTCAGCATCAGCTCAAGAGTGTGAGGAGGCGACTGCCGCCCGGAGTACAATTGCAAGCTGTGGGACTAGATTTACAGGTGCACCAATATAATACAATTTGTATGAGTCTTTGGCACCAACTGCTTACAACTATTATAGATTTTCATAGAAGCAGGGCCGCTAGAATAGAAGCAAAATTATCGCTTACAATGAATTCAATATGTCTCACGTACTGTTTCTATCCTGCTCGCGTGCGCGCGATTCTAGATAAATGCGTTCTGCTCTTTCATCACTCATTTTCCCTTCGACCACTTAAGGGACCGGTAGATTTACTATTTACAATTTCTTACAGTTTAGTAATTTAGTATTAAAGTTTTGTATAGCTTCGTATTTTTTCTTCTTAGTTGTTGGAGCGGTTGCGCGGCGATTGCACCCAGGCGTTGTGTATGTGCGCGCGAGCGTTGTCGCTCGCGTGTCGCGCTGCGGTGTCGTGCGCGGCGTGCGCGGGCGACGCTGGAGAGGGAGCGCCACTGTCGCAGGACACCCTTAGCACGCTGTGGGCGGCCGCTGTGGATAAAGTTTACAAACAAGTATGTGATAGTGAAATATTTTTTCAAATCGGTACAGTAGTTTGAGGGCTGAGTTCTTAGAAACAAACCAACGAACTCGCATTGTCTCTTTATGGTTCAGTCATATAAGGGGCCGTCTCCACAACCATACAAACTCTATAGGCGATAGTATCCATTGGCACATAGAGTTTGTATCGAATTTGGTGGCACGGACGAGGCTATCGCCGCGATTCTCTCGCTCGTGGAGACGGCCCCTATAATCTAAATTGCATGATCCTAGAACCAATTGCTAAATTCTTTCATACCAACTAAATATTAAGACTTAAGAGTAGATTACAAAAAATCTTAACTATCCTATCAGGAGCAGAATTCCAAGGACCACTAGAAAAATATTTCGCTTAACACTTTAAAATGACATGAAAACGAAAATGAAAACTATGTCAGTTGTGATTTGATCTGATTGGTTCATATCTATTTGAATGTAATTGAGCTTTAATGTGATAGGTTACCTATATAGTTTAGTATTAATAATGTAGTAATTTTTTGGTCTCGTCCTAATGCGACTATACCAATCTAGTAGGGCGCCAGCATACTATATAATATGTATGTCTTCTTAGTCGTAGTGCTCTTGACAGAGCAGTCGTGGTCAATCATGGCGGTCCACAGCGCGACGTACCTTGTATTGACTCGCCGTGGTTAACTTTCTTGGGAAGAATAGTGCAGTGGTTTCCCCTTGCCTTCTGCAACAGACACTTTGAGATTATTTAGGTCTTCAGGCGTGCTGTAGCCTCTTCCAGCCAGTTTCCTAGCTAGGTGTATGGTTATATCGCCATTGCTCGGTCGCCAGAGCCTCGTTTGTTGTCTAGCAGAGGGTACCAAGCGTGCAGGTGAGGATGACATTTGGGGTCGGATAGATCTTATTCCGTTCTCCCCCTTAGCCCCCTTATATGTATATGTATATGTTATTGACTCGGCTCTCGCTGCGTTACCTATATAACTGCGCCGCTTAACCCCTGTTAACTTGACTTTTTTCCCAGGATGACCACGGCACGGTGAAATCAATAAAACACTCGCTGGCCATCGTGTCTGCCGAGGTCACGAAGTTAGCCACGTTCGCACAAGACAAGGAGTACGATATGATGAGTCTGACCAACGTCCATACGGAGAAGGTAAATTTTATACTTGGCCTTACCAAAAAAAAAAACAGGTTATAATAATATCATGCAACTCGCGGCGTGTTATGTGTTTTCCTAAATGAGAAACCTAATGGACATGTACGTTGTGATTCAAGTGTGCTATGTTGGTCATTACGTACGAGCGCTATAAAAAACCTGATTATGTAATGACCAATGCACACACGTTTCATACGACGTTTTTCAAAACACTTGCGAGGAAAAAAACAAACTTCATGTGGTTTTAACATTTAATTATTAAAACAATTAATGAAAGTACAACTCTCAAATGTTTTGTTCTTTACTGTATTATGCGGTTAAATTAAGAATGCTTTGTGGACACACATACAATTTGCAATCTTGTACGAATTTAACTTCATTGGGTTATATTATAACTCCTGTGCTGTAATGTAAAGTAAAAATCACGCGTGTTTAATATATGGGATTATGAGTCTAAAAGTGAGGTAATAAGACTCACGTTACGAGCAAGTGTGTTGAAAAATTTTTTTATCTATTAATTTTCGAGAAATTTAACTTCGCTACGCCATATTTGGCCAAGGCAACACATTTATTTGCGGTTTCTTTTTAAATTATAAAAAAAATTCAATAATAATAATAACGTCGGCTCACAACTGAGCCGCGGATTCGATCCTCACATCTGACCATGTACCGATGGGTGTTTTTTTAAATAAAAAATCTATGTACATTATCCGACAAACCGTACAAAGAGACTTTTTCAAGGCAACCCGTGAAGATTTAAAAAAAAAATTGGTAATAAAAGAAATCCTATATTTCAGCCTGTACCGCCGGTGGTGTTGCGAGCGCAGCATGTTAAGAAACAGCTGGAGGAAACCAAGACTTTGACTATCAAGTTGGAGAATAAGGAAGCCGACCTGAAGGAGTACAAGAAGTCTTTGAAGGTTTGCATATTAGCTTTCTTCTCGTGGAAATGTGACATATGAATTTATCCAGAAGGATTTCCGGGATAAAAAGTAGACTCTGTCACTTCCGGTCGATAAAAATCATGTCAATTCGCTGCTTAGTCCTGACGTGACAGAAAGACAAACAAACAAACAAGTAAGGTTTTTATAGATTTTTTTCAAATGTGGCGCCCAAGTCCAGCTTCGCACTGGTACAATATTGGCTTACAACAATTTGAATACCTGCCTACACGACAACTAATACTTTAAATTATAAATACGCTTATTACTACTTAGTTAGTAAAGATAGATATTTGCTACCACGGACATTTTTGTAGTTAATTAAGTTTATTCTCACAATCGCCGAGCATGTATGAAAGGTATGATGAATATAAAAAAAGCGAAAGAGGTATGTCAGGATCGTAACAAATTGTCCCTGGGATAAAAGGCGTGATGATAGATAGATATATCGAGGGTTTCGGGAAGCCGTTTCTCATTAAAAAGAAGTGTCAGAAATACAGTTATAATGCATTAAATTTACAAGTTACGTACTAATTATAAATATTACTAGCATTCCGCCCCGGCTTCGCCCGTGGATATTTACGAACAAAATAAAATATACCCTACCCCTACCCCTACCCCTACGCAAACCCCTACCCCTACCCAAACCCCTACCCCTACTTCTACTCCTACCCCCTCTATCGTCAATAGTTTTCGCAGCGCACGCGATGTAAGGAATTTATTAGGTCATTTTTTTACACCTTGGGTTACATTATTGGAGTTTTAGTAAGGATCCCTATTTTTTTGGAAAATAGAAGATAGCCTATGTCACTCAGGGTGAATGTAGCTTTCCAATGGTGAAAGAATTTTTTAAATCGGCACAGTAGTTTTTGAGTTTATTCATTACAAACATACACACACACAAAAATACAAAACTTTCCTCTTTATAATATTAGTATAGATAAAATAAATAAATAAGGTTCTGAAACGACTAACGGGCAGGCGTCGCTTATGACGAATGCACCCCTCCTAATGATTCATGTAAAAACCGCAACAAAATTTTTTTCAGGCCAAACAAGAGGAGGTATCAGAAATGCAGATCCGCCGAGAGCTGGGAGAGAGGAAGCTGGTGACGGCCGCGCGGGATGCAGAGTTGAAAGTTGAACAGCTGCAGCGCAACTTGGAGACTGCAACTAACCAGCTGAAGAAGTATGCCCTTTTTTATTTTAAACTTGCTTCCTGTATTTGTATATAAATCTCTGTGCAAAAAATCACGCCGATCCGTCGCTCAGTTTTGTCTTGAAAGAAGAAGATACTACCTTTAAGATATCGAGATGAAACAAAACGCAGATTCTAAATCTAAATAATCTCTATTATTACTGAAAGTTTTGTTAAAAGTTTTGTTAGGTCACCCATCCTACTTCTGAACTCTATAGAGTACCGCTACTTTTGTCTCTTCCACTACAACGACTTGTTCGTGTTGCAGGAAAGAGAAGGAATTCGAGGAGACCATGGATCACTTGCAACAGGATATCGACTCGTTGGAGACCGAGCGGGGCGCGCTCCGGGATAAGCTCAAATTGTACGCTAAGAGGGGCGGCAGTCATCACGGTATGTGTTATTTTAGGGTTAGACAGGCAAAAGGGTAGGCTACTACGGCTTCAAGGTCGAGTCGCCAGCGTGTTGATTCTGAACTCGCGAAAAAGCGATACTAACTTTGAACCTCCTTTCTTGTCTCGTCAACCTTTCCAATGATATATAATAAGTCCGGCATTATTTGTTCAAAATGTCATCCATCATATAAATAGCATTTTCTCCCGACTGGTGCATACTATTTAATGCTACACCTACGAGGAAAATGCAAGAATTTAACAGTTTCAATTAGACAGCATCTACAGAAAAAACACCTTGCTGCCAGAAAAAGTAGGTACCTTCTGATGTCAACAGCACGTTGTCAAAATCCATTAAGGATTAGAGGTAAGTCGTTGCTGAGTGAGAGGAATGTGTGTTCATATGAATTTTCTTCCCGCGTATTTGTATGACAGCCATAATGTACTTACTTTCTGCCCCGTTTTTGATGAAGTATAATTTAATAATGGAGACCATATCTTTCCAAACATAATTTTTTTCCCATACAAAAACTGACTTCAGCAATTTCAAGTATTATACAAAAGTTATTAAAAATAGCAAGTTCTAGTTGATGGAGCCTTAAAGTATATGAAATTATCTAAACTCATTATGTAAAAAATATGTCAATATCAGCTACACCTAGGTTTCATGAAGCCCTGAAAGTCATCAATTTCACGCATATTTTCAACCGACTTTGCCACTCAAGTTCTCTTAATATTTTATATACATACTACAACTTGCTATATATTTTTTGTATTTTATGGTACCGATTTTGTTTGGAAATTTTATTTATCTATTCATTTCTTTCGCTCGGATATTGGGTGAAAGAGATGCAAAATTTTTGTACACGTGCGTTTTTTAGTTGGTTACGCGACCAAGAGAGCTCTTAATGTGTAAAGTTATTGATGCTATCATGTACAGTGATTACATCGCAAGGTAATAAGGCTATGAAGATGTGTCTGTAGTTTTTTTTAATTAGCAGCCGTATCGCCATCAGTCAGCGTGGGTCGCGACTTAGCACGTAAGCAGATCATGTGGATTTACGCTTTTAAAATAATAAACTAAATGTTTCGTCTTGTAACAAGCATGCTTTTTATATTGGGAGAAAAATTCATGACAGACTTGCCACCAGCCCCCTTAGACAATGTACGAACGATGGTATTCTTTTCTCTCTGAACGCGACGCTGTTTGCAATTTTTCTCAGCAGTATCTAAGGGTATGGGCCGACGTTAACTTTGCGTTCATGAAAGACGCTAATTGTAGACAAAATGACATAATTACGCTTCGTTTTCTACAAGGAGTTTATACTTGAAGGAGTTTGTATACAATAAGTATATAAACTCCTTGGTGTCGTCAGAGTGAAGGACAGTTTAGTTAGGTCACGTGGTTGTATTTCAGCCGGTAACATACATTTAAAGTTATCTATTCTACATTCTATTCGCTAAGTTGTGCATTGTATAAGCCCGCTAAATGTGGGCATTGTTAACATTGTTAGGAATCGATAGCTTAATCTCACTCATGCCAAAAGTGCTAAGAATAACTGCTTTAATCGACTTCTCGTGCTTTTAAAAATAACAGATATTTACGTCTGTTAAAGAAGTGACACATCTAGGTCCAATAAGTGCAGCAGCAGACTTGCCACCTGTTCTGTTCAATATGGACAACAAGTGGACACTGTTACAGGTGTCTCTGGCCGCACCTCAGTGTATAAAGGCCGTGAATATGTAACATACCTAACCATCTCATATGCTGCATATGAATTTTTCTCCCAGTAAAATAATTATAATGCTTTAAATTACATATTAATACTGTGTTTTATAGCGATATATCAACTTTTTTTGTAAACGGTTTTCTGCATTAAGACGAAGAACGACTCAGAAATTTCTAATCGTAAGCCACGCCCTAAACGACAACGACAACGCTTTGTCCGTTCTTGCTGCAGAAGTGAGTAGGGCATAATGTATCGCCTCTCGGAACAAATGACGTAAGCGGCACATTACAAATAAATAATTTATTAAAAAACGATCACATGCAGGGAAACATCTTCTTAATCAATACTAGGTACTGAAATTACCTACAGATTCGTATAAAATTTAAACGTAAATCCCTTCATAGTATGGATGGTCGTATGACTAAAAAGATATTTTTGAAGAGGTGATTTCAAAAAATTAAGTTATCGATAAAATTTTCACTAATCATGTTTTCATCCTACACAATACTAGATAAAATCCTCTAGTTTTCGATGCCCAAATTGTATGTTCATAGCATTCGTAAAATTCGGGAACTTCAGTTCAGCAATCAACCGAAATTATTCGTTCCTCCCCTTAAATATACCAGATTTAAAAAAAAATTATACATAACTCTTAATTAGCCCGCGCACTGGTCCGGTATCTCACAGAAAAATTTCGGTCCGGCCGCCCTGTATGATCGAGATTGAACACAGGCCACACATTATCAATGTAAATCATACGATCTAGATCACATGCAATTCACTCACCCAAACAGACAATATTTCTTTATTCAATATTTCACACAATATTCGATTAAACAAAGGCATGTGGATGCGTGTGTGTGACAGATCGCTCCGGCCATCGAAATCAACCACAAATACAACGATTTGAAAACTGATGGTGGGCCGTAAGAATTGTACGAGTCTGTGGACCGTATGGCGGCGCGCCGGCGATTGGACGAATGAGTGGGCACCTTTAGACAGGGCAAGCAAGACAAAACACCGGTGTAACTGAGTGAGATAGCAATATCACATTATACAACAAAGTCCCCCGCAGCGTCTGTCTCTCTGTCGCACGACTGAACGGATTTTGTTGCAGGTTTCACTATTAGATAGGTTTACGAGTATTAAACATGGACCTATCATGTTTAGGAGCTGAGCATTAACAGTTGTGAATCAAGTCGGGGAAAAAGTTAGCCCCATCTCGTTTTTATGGCGTATGCTGTCTAATCCGTCAGAGATATAACAAAATGATGTAAGAAATAATTATGTAGAATAAAATTATCTACAAAAAAGTCCGCGGTAGCATATATATAGTATACGCGTAATTGTACCCGTGCGAAGCCGGCTGTCGCTAGTCTGATAAAACAAAATAGTTGATATGTCGTTATTTTATTAAAGTTAGCCATTTTGTTTATTACATAATAATTTAATACTCATGCTGCAATTTAATAATATTTGTAACCTAATTTAAATTTAATTGTGTTTTTTTTAATACTTGTATAAGCCAATGTCGTTTTGAAAGCTTAAGTGCCCCAGAAAACCAGCATCTTGATTCAAACTTGATGCCCAATTTTATTTGTCAAATTTATGTCGAGCTTTCTTGGTTCAAAAATATAAAATTGCATCAAACTAGATATTGGTCAAGCATTCTCTATACATAATACAAATAGCTAGACTCTTTTACGTGTTTGAGTCAAGCTTGCTTGATCGTTTCCCGGGCGCTTTATTCTGTAGGTCAAAAATATCATAGAGAAAAATCTTGCGAGAATTTGTGTGTTCTCTGAATTTTTATTGGTACTTTTGAATTAAAGTCTCTGTTTATCCCTCATGGGATAAGAGGCGTCATGATATATAGATGGAAGGTTAATACACAGATCGCAAGATTTTAATAATTTTATTAATATTAATTTAAGATGTTCCTTTATATGTGGCTTTTAAAATTGTGTATTGGCTGTTATTTAAGTTTTATTTTAATATGTTTTTGGCAAATAAATATAGCTTTGATTTAAATTGTTAAGAATTTCTGATTGTATACTGCTTTAAATGTAGCTTCATTTAATCAGATTTGCCAAAAGTCTCCGCATATCCGTCAGATTTTTAAGATATTAAGAGTTCTAAATAGCCATAATTTCTAAAACGCAAAGGCACTTTAGAACCCTAAATAATAAAAATATGGCTCAATCCAATTTCAAATAATAACTATCATTGTGTGGTGAGGAAATGTTGTATAAATAAACTCACGTTTCCAGGATTAACTGAGATTTTCCATATTTTTGCCAGATCCAAGATGACTGAGAGCCACGGATCCTTAATGTGATACTATTATTTAGTACTTACAAGCTTCTGTCCGCGGTTTCACCCGCGTGGAAATAGATCCAAAAAGAAATAATCCCGTGGCTGTAATTTGCTCCTCCCCCGCCCGCTTTCGCAGTATGAAAAAGTAGTAATGTCATTCTCTGACCCCTAAACTACCACTATGCAAAGAATCATGTCGATCCCTTGAAAAACAAAAACAAATCTATCCCACGGGAACCATAAATTTTTCCGGGATAAAAAGTAGCCTATCTTACATGATCCGTTCAGCCGTTCTGGCGTGATTGAGTAACAAACATACATACATCCATACAAACTTTCGCGTTTATAATATTAGTGGGATTAGTGGTATTTTCGTAACATTGATCCTATCGGTTAGTAGAATAAAATAGCGAGGTTTATGTTTTGATTTTTTAGCTGGTTCGATTCCCGGGTGAGCCAAGCGAATTTAAGAAAATCTTTGAATGCAGTTTTGTTTATTTTTAAGGATTTAAAGTGGTTTCCCTTCAGGCCTCATTGATTTTTTGCTACCCTGTTTTTTCTCACTCTATTTCTGAGTGATATATATTACGCATCTTTCTTAATGTTCTCATCTCTAATCTTACTAGGATGCTTCTTCTACCATATCACTTTCATGGATTATGTAATATTTTCTTTTGAGTTTTTGGCTTCTTTTTTTTGGAAATTAAACAGTAATTATTTTATACAGCCCAAGCTACGCCAGCGGTTACAACAAAAGAAATTATGAGTAAGGAAATAGTAACAATATATGAAATATCGATGTCGCATGTCTGTGCTTTGGGCCCAACCGACCATTTTTTTTTAATTAAAACAATTTGGGTATGCTGTATGGCTCCCAGGTACCATGTCACCAGTCTCAGGGTATCAAGCGAAAGACATATCTCATCAAATGATATTTTTGAGACGTATTTCTCATCCGCTGGGTACCCTATAGTCTTTAAAATATAGCTTGATTCCTATGACAGCTGTCAAAGTAATTGGAAAGCCGTCAAAGTCAACGCGTTTTCCTCGTTTATATGTCTAGCACTATTGTAATTATAATTGTCATTGCAAAAAAGCTGTTGATTTTTTCTTAGAGAAAGTTTTCTTCTTTAATTGTGGCTGCACCAATGTTAATCGATGATTTGCCAATGTCAAGTATTATAAACGTTATAGTATCAATAACCAATAGTATTAATCGTAGGACTCGAGCTGTATTTTACAAAGTACAGGTCCAGTGGGGTTAGCATATATAGGCACCATCGATTGTTCGATTTAAATGGTCGAAAATTAAGAGTCCACACAATGGCCAAATATGGAATGCGCATCCCGGGAATGTCCGACCCAGAAATTTTCCCCGGACATTCTCTGGTTGGGCATTCTCGGCACGATGGCACGGTTCTTAAATATGATAGCCCCACGGTAACATTGTTCTCATTTACAATATTTTTTTACTTTACATCTGCCGATTGTGTATAATTTATTAACAGCTTATTTTTTTAATACTGTGAATAATATTTTTTTAACATTAAAAGCATAATTATGTAATGCTTTAGATTAACATAGTTTTTTACTTAAATTGTTTATTTTTAAAATAAGATGTGTTTTGGACAAATCGACCACTTCAATTCATCCATTACAAAACTCTATAGAAACAAGCCCTTTTAATCATCTTAAGCTATCTAAGTTATGTCAAAAATATTTAGTTACCTATTATAGGTTTTTTTTTCACGGCTCCCGGAATCGTTGGCGGCGTCAGGGTTAGATTTTTGAGGCTATATAGAGGCTATTATAAAAACCCATTGGTACTTACGTGGTCGGATGTGGGGATCGACCCGTGACGTCTCAGTTGTGAGCCGACGTCTTTCCCACTCGACCACCGATTTTATGTTTTTTCTTGATCTAAAAACAATAACTTATACTCCGTTCAACATAAGATGGTATGCGTGATAGGTAATAAATGTTAATTTTAGACAGAAAGGTTTTTATTCTAATATTAATTTATCTAATTATAATTATCTAATTAGTTAGATTGGTTTTGTAATAATCAGAATAATATTATCATATAATGAACAGAGTGTATTGCATATTCAGCAATTCAAGAGTTGATTTGTGAATGATCAGTCATTATATCGATAAGGCGAAAAAATATTCAAAACACATTTTTTGAGCATGTTTCAATTTGTTAATTTAATTTTTTTCTTCCTAGTTCTTGTGTATATCTTTGTCCGTACATGTGAATAAGATCTAAAGTAGGGTAGAATGGCTAAATGTGTGTGGGTTTTTTTCAGAGGACTCTCCTGTAAAAGTGGTGCAAGGCGCGGCCACTGGTGAAATAAACGAAGCGCTGCAGCATCAACTTAAAGTCCTCGGCTGGTTAGTATCTATGTGCACGGAGTGGATATAGACGTTTGTAAAAACAATCCGATAAGACTTTTCCCGGGAAATGAAATCTTCCCGGGATAAAAAGTGGCCTATGTCACTCCTCGGTCCACTAACTTCTTCTTCTTCTCAGTCGTATTGCTCTTGGCACAACTTTGCGCAATGTCTTCTATGCACAGTCATTCAAGGAGGTGTTGGCCGGTCCAGCGCAAAGAGGAACTTCCTTGCTATCTGCCGCCATCAACTCTGCCCTGCCACAACCTGGGAAACTCCCAGTTTCTCTCTGTGTAAAAGAATCATGTCGATCCGTTAATTTTAACGTAAAAGAAAGTGCGTCGGTGGCCGAGTGGTTAAGACGTCTGGTATTAACTAGGCAGACCGCGGGTTCGATCCCGGATCCCGGCCATGTACCAATGGTTTTTTTTTTAGTTTTTTACAATTAAAAACTTATGTACATAATCCGACAAACCACACTTCATCTAAATATACCTCAACAGAACTGGCAACTCGTTAGGTAGGCAAGTATAGCCTCACAAATACCATCGGCTAAACGAGGGAGGCTCGGTCTTCCGCTGGGTACCCTGGAAGTGTAAGATAACTTTATTTATAATATTTGATGTAAGTCTGGCCGCCACGAGAATCCCGGCAGATGTGATTCATCGAAATTGATAGTAGAGAGCGGCAGCGCATGATACTGACCTCAATATATATATTATAAAACCACTGGACCGGTTTTCCATACAAATTACAGCTAACAAGAAGTGCCAACTTTATTCCAGGTCAGTGGGGCATGACGCCGTTTTTCATCACGGCATACGAGTCTGTCTTTACCGCGCAAATAGAAAAACATTCACTGCAACTATCTGAATATTTCAGGAGTGTCGAGAGAGAGCGCGCCGCACGCATCGCGGCTTGTCGCAAGGCCGAGCGATGTTCACTGCGGAATATGCGTCCGCTAAACAACCCCAACGCGGCTGCTGAAGTGGCGCGACGACGGGCCGGCGTGCAGTTGCAGCAGAAATTGAATCTCTTGCAAACTGTTAGTAGTAATATAGATAGTAGTAGATTGATTTAGGAAGGTTTAGGTATATAAATTTGTTTTTTTGGTAGTATGTTCACAAGAAGTGGAAAGGTGGACAAGGAGATTGAAAGGAGAGTGAAAGCGGGAAGCAAGGTATTTGGTGGACTAAACAATGTATGCAGAAATATACAACTTACAACTAAAAGTAAAATTAATATACGTAATGCTGTTTTAGTTCCATCACTTAATTATGGAAGCGAGACTTGGGTATGGAATAAGAAGCATGAAAGTAAGATAAATGCAGTGGAAATGCGGTCTTTACGTAGATGTAAAAGTTTATAAAACGTATTGACCGCATCCGGAACGATGTCATTAGAGAAGAATGCGGAGTGAAAGATGATATTGTGACTAAAATGAAGAAAAGTAGCCGGTTTTGACACGTTGAAATAATTAAGAATAAAAGATTGACTAAAAAGCTTTATACGGCTGAAGTGAAAGGAAATGCTGGCAAAGGACGACCTAGGTGTACTTTTATTCGACATATAAACAATTTATTGATCGAAGGCAATATTAAAAGTACACAATCGCCGAGCATGTAGGTATATAATTTATGATGAATATAAAAGAAGCGAAAGAGGCATTCGATTGTCTCTGCCTACCCCTCGTGGGATAAAAGGCGTGATGATAGATAGATAGGTAGGTATATAAAATATCACACTACGTCTTTTTAACTTTTTTTTATTTGTATGTACCTAATTGTTTTTTTTTTAATTACGTAGGAATGGACATTGTTCGTGGCAAAATCTGGACTGGTTCAATTCCCGGACGAGCCCGCCAAGTATGCGAGAGCGTTAGAGCAACACAAGGAAAGGCAGCGGCTGATCAGAAAAGGACTTGAGGTAAACCAACATTTACTTACAGTACTACTATAAAAGTTACACGTCTCGGCAATTTTCGTTTATACGAAGTAATACGAATATGCAACCAATGACAGGCCGTCCTCGCCTCCTCAGTCACGCACTATAGGCCAGTCTGGCTATTTTGAGCTGTATGGAAATGTTTCGTAACCGTTATACAGCAAACAAAGATATGTAAAAAATCTGAAATATTCCGTAGAGTTCAATGCACTATTTTTAAAACAACTGACATTAGGGGAACTTATAGAAAATGGCAGCCAAAGTTGGTAAAAACACTTTATTTCGTTTAAAAAAAATAGGCTTTGTTGTAAAAAAGTTTAATACACACGGAGCTCAGCTGGTACACATAAGTTAGCACTGGCGGTGGAGTAGGGGGGAGCGCCGACCGAGGTCGCATGCTAGATATTAAAATATGAGCGATTGGCGCGACGCGGTTCCTGCATTTTTCCGAAAAATACCGATTTTTCGACCGATATTTCACATTTTACCGATCAGTTAATAAAGCGCTCAATACTCTCACATGTTACGGCAACTATTAAAGAACATTTTAAGCATAGAGGCGATTAAAAAAAGTCACGGGTTTATGATTTATTGGAATTTAAAAAAATACCCTTTTTTTTCAAAAAATCTGATTTCTGCAATATTCGCTCTTTTTTGACTTGTCAAGGGCTACATTTTCACCATTTTTCGTTTTCAACAATTTTTTTTCCCATGAGATACGGGCGTTTTAAAATAATGCAATTTTTTACGGTTTTTTTTTAAATAAATAATATATTTTACAATTTATTGACATCGGACCGGGCTAGACCGATCCGAAATAAATAATTCCACAACTTGTGTAATTAAACTTTTTTAAAACAAAGCCTATTTTTTTTAAAACGAAATAAAGTGTTTTTTAGCAACTTTGGCCGCCATTTTCTAGAAGTTCCCCTAATGTCAGTTGTTTTAAAAATAGTGCATTGAATTCTACGGAATATTTCCGATTTTTTACATATCTTCGTTTGCTGTATAGTGATTTTGGTCCAAAAAATTTACACAGACTGGCCTACTAGCATAGAGTAAGTAGCAATCACTATGTATTTAATAAGAGTCGGAACTGCCATAGGTACATTGAAATTAATCAAAGTTAGGGCTGAAATGTACTGCCAACCTAACAGCATCGTAATGTGGATTGGTATAAACATATTTGCTATCTCTGTCATCTGTATATGGCGTGAAAGAGGTGGCGATACGACGCCATTAATATTGGCTCATTTTTCCTAGCCCTAATTTTTTGTTCTAAGTTGCGACAGCCTGCGCACTAGCTTTTTATATGTTCAATAAAAGTACACCTAGGTCGTCTGCCAGCATTTCCTTTCACTTCAGCCATATAAACTTTTAGTCAATCTTTCATCCTTCATTCTTTCACTCCGCATTCTTCTCTAATGACATCGTTCCTTTATATCACACATTCTACGTAAAGACCGCATTTCCACTGCATTTCTACTTTCATGCTTCTTATTCCATATCCAAGTCTCGCTTCCATAAATCAGTGATGGAACTAAAAGCATTATGTGTATTATTTATTTTATATATGACTATTAGAATATTAACTTTTATCTTCTATTATGGTCTTGTGTTCATACAAAAATCACTTTCCGAAGCGAGCAGCTCAAACTGAGTTTTCTTGGAGCGAGGCCCCCGTGCCGATACCGCATGGCTCGGAGTCGAGACAATCAGCGCCCAAGGCAGTCCGGGCCGTGCTCGGGTCAGTCTTGACCAGGCTTTTTAATTTTTTTTTAATTTGCCAGGATCGCCTGGTGCAGTTGCAGCACGAAGTGAGGGAGCAGTTGGCGCTGCACCGGCCGTGGCGATGTGTGGAGGCTGATTTCGCGACGTTCCCTACTACGGATATGGCCGCTGTATGTATTTTTTTCTACACTTTTTCCATTGTAAGAGCCAACGAATGACAGTTCGTTGAGAGGTTTTCAAGATGACATTTAAAAAAAAAAAAACGTTTTTTTAACGCCAATAGATGGCGCCTAGGTCTAGTAATATATCAAAAATAAAATGTGTACTGTATGGATTTAGCACTATGACAGCTGAATTGAAATTGTTAAGTTTAAAAAAAATTTAAGAAAAATTTACGACGACGCTCACAGACTAGAAGTTATTTTCTCCACCCTCAGCGACCCTCAGGAGTTTTTGACATAAAACTGCACTGCATCGCCATCTATCAACAACATAATGAAACTTGTAGATTTGTACTGGTTTGTGGAGTTTAGAAATGAAAAATATATGTATAGACATATAGAAATCAAACGTATACAACTAGACGTAACAAAACTATTTTTGTTTTTTTTAAACTGTCAGATTGAAAACCTCTCATTACGGTTCAAAATATTCAAATGATTCCACGACACGCCTTGGTGGAAAGCGCACGCGCCGCGAAGACGTGTTGGGGAATCCAGTTTAATCCCGTCCGTGCTGTGATGGTTGTGATTAGTCAGTGATTAATAGGACATATCACGGCCGGCGGGAGCATTCTACCTACCGATTATCGGCTTATTGTTACTGTGACGTCTATAATACTTGACATTGGCGGAATCATCAAGACCCTGATGGAGCCATTTTGAAAAAAAATAGAATAGAATAGAAAATATTCAAATGTCAAAACAAAAATATCATTTTGACTGATTATGACGGCGAGGTAAAATATCATAGATTTAGTATAGTCGCTCTGCGCTCTACTACATTGGCAATACAAAAGAGAAAACGCATAGATACGCGTATGTTAAAGCGAGACAGATAGACGAGACCGTTTTTTGAATACTGTAACAGCCTAGCGTCAGTAGTAATTTTGCTTATTTTTGTAAAATATCATGTTTTAAAGTATAATTTGATGTTTCAAGGGTCCTACATCCATATTTTTTTGGGATAAACTATTTTCAATTTCTCTATAAATAATCCACCTGTGTCACTGTAATTTAGCATATAGTTACATATTGAATATATCTAAGTGAAATAGCTTTTAATTTTGCAATGGGTTTTATTGAATAGGAAATATGGGTGGTTAAACTTTGCCCCCGTTTTCTTTTTCATAATTTTTAATAATTCTTAATTATGGATATAGGGCTCTTAATAGACGTGATTAATTATGGTTAATGCAGTGCTTGGTGCAGAGCCTGAATGTAAGTCATCTAATATGAAAAATCCACAGAATTACACATTTGTCACACACACTGATGTATTAATTTTTTTGGTGACAAAGACAGTTCTATTGATATGTGATGAAATACCTACTATAAATGTATATGCGAAAAGAGATTTTACAATAAAACATCAGGTTATTATTTTCTGTCATGTTACAACCCTAATTACTAAGTAAGCTTACTACGTAACTCCAAATAGAAAAATATAATAATTTACTTTTCGAACACAAGACCAAATAATAAAATAGCAATAATATTATAATAAAAATATAAATTTTCATTTGGAGTTACGTAGTAAGCTTAGTCTAGTAACTATTGTCCCATACAAATGACATGCTTCACTATATATCTTAGTTTTTAAAAAATAGCTATCTAAAGATATTTGACACAGTATAAATAAAAATATATGAAAATCAGTTAGAGCCCTGAAAGTCGTCCATTTCACGCGAATTTTCAACCAATTTTGCGACTGGGGAGTTCTTTTAATATATTTACTAATGTATCTACCATTTTCTTGTATTTATCCTATGGATAATTTCACATACTTTATGGAAACATTAATTGCTATTTCTAATAGTTTTTGTATAATACTGGAAGAGCATATATGTACGATTGCTGTATTTTCGCAAGACCGATTTTTTGTGAAATCGTTCTTTCTCATGCTTCTGGTACGTGAATTGTCTTCTTATCGTATCCTTGGTTATTTTATCGATTCTTTTTGCAGTGTATCTCTCTAACAACTTTTAAAAGATATATCGACAAAATAAGCCGCGCGGTTTACTGAGTTAATTGCGGTAACAAGCTTGCTCTTAAAAAAATGTGATCGGAAAATTACTTATTTTTGTGTTACTTTATAACATCAGTTATCATGTGTCATTCGTTGGCTCTTACAATGGCAAAGGTACTATAAGTGACTCTCTGGCCCTTCAACTATCTCTGTGCAAAATACCACGTCAATACATTGCTCCGTTTCGCTAAAATGATTATTTTTGATGTGAAACATCTATACGCGCGTTAGACTAGGGTAAAACCAAGACGTCTAAAAATTCAGGAGACGCTTGGTTTTTGCCTACGTCGTCTGCGCCTACCGCTGTGCGCACGTAGAGGGGATAACGCTTTGTCAAAGCGTCTCACGCTTCGAAGACGCTTGGTTTTGGGCTACGTTGCGTGCGTCTGGTCGTGTATTTCTTCGTCTAATAAAATATATACTAATTTTTTCACATCTACCGGGTGTCCTGACGCACTCTTCTTTTTTCTTACAGGCTATCTCATCGAGAACTGTGGATATTGGGACAATAAGGTGTCCCTCTGGTGGACACATAGCTAACGAGTCCACTATATATGTAACACCGTCGCAGCTACATAAGTAAGTTTACAAAAATACAAATATACCTCAACAGAACTGGCCACTCGTTAGGTATAGCCTCACAAATACCATCGGCTAAATGTACCAATGTATGTAAAATAACATGTACCAATGGGTTTTTTATAATTAACACAGGCTTTTACATCTTAATATACCTCAACTGAACTTAGGTATAGCCTCACAAATACCATCGGCTAAAAGAGGGAGACTTGGTCTTCCGCTGGGTACCCTGGGACTAATAACACGGTTCCGGGAGCTGTATGGCAACCCGTGATGAAAAAAAAAACTTCTAAAGCCCGATGTGTATTATTTTCTTACCATACAGTACAAATATGAGTAATATCGTTAATGTAAAGTTGACGCAATTTCAATTATTTTATTTAAATTTCAGATTACGAGAATTGGTCAGCGATTTGCAATCGGACGACGTGAAATTGGAACTGAGACCACTGAGTACGGTCTGTGCGGCCTAGTATAATTATATATAGAATCGCCATAATAGCTTCAAATTGTTTTATAAAAAGCATAAAAGACAACTAACCCATAATATATACTAATGTTAGAAACAGGTACAATTTGTTTGCTTGTTTATTGGTAGGGGAAAATGTCTGGAACTGCTGTACCGATTCTAAAAATTCTGTCACTAATAAAAAGCTACACTGTCCCTGAGTAATAGGCCATGTTATATTTTTATTATTATATCGAAAAATTCCCACTGGTCAATTCGGGACCAGAAAGTTAATTTAAAATGTGAAGGGCACAGGAAAAGAAGGGGCTTATTGCCAATTTTTCTATTTTGAATTCACTTCGTTTTTATACGGCCAATCAGACCACGTGAATTTAAAAATGGTAAAAGGTGCCGATTTTGCGTAAAGTCGTAAACAAATCCGACTTTAGAATAAAACGCGCTCATTACATTCCAAACCAAGTAAAAAGGCGTCCATTGTCTATAGAACAGTGTTAGAACGTGCCCATTGAGCGACAATGAGCACCTTTATTCCAGGTACAATTGGGACTTAGGCATACATTAAATAGACGTCTAAACTAATTTTTATTTACTAAGTTAATTTTTAAAAAACAATAATCTATTGTGTTAAATGTACACGGTTCCTTGTGTTGATAGGTAAATATAAAATTTTAAGCAATTTGTAATTGATAAAATTTAGATTTTAGGTTCAATTGCTTGATTACTCAAAACAATGAGAATGTTCATTAGCCCCTTCTTTTCCTGTGCCCTTCATATGTATTATTTTCGAAAAATTAAATTACTGAAAATTTCATCAAAATTATATTCACAGACAGATAAATGTTGAGACGGCGTAGACACTTAATTTTCCGAATTTAACAAGGGCAGAGCCCCTGTACGTTTTTGTTAATTTTATATAGGTAATTAATTTTAAGTTGCACCTAAATAATGCGCTTACGTGGGTTAGGTTTGCACATATTATTATTATTAAAATATTGCAATTTGTTGTATTTGTGAAGTAATTTAATAAAATATTTATTTAAATTATTACATGTTTTTTTTAAATCTAAATATATAATCCTGACATACAACGCACAGCCAGATATAAATATGAAAATTGGAATATTCCTTAGGGCGTAGAGATGCACTAAGAAAAATTAATCCCTAAGGACGTTTGTATGAAAAATCGATAGGTCACCATTCCTGATACAACGCGTACGAAGTCGCAGGCAACTGCCTGTAACTAATCCCACTTTTTCATAAGATGTAATCACTCAAGATATATTTTTGTCACATTTAAAAAAAAAATCACGTGGAAGTAAACAGATATACATTGACTCCTATATAGGTCTCCTTATATGTATTCTGTGTATTATTCATTAAAATAATAATTGAAATAGGGAAATGCAATATGATAACAATTAGTTAGTGTGCAATCCAGTATTGTTGGTGCTAAAAAAGGGGAGCTACATACTACCCATTAAAATATAGTAATAATTTACAATAATTAAGCGACGCCTGCAGATGCGGTTGGGTGCTGTGATATGTATTTATTTTTTAAATCTAAATGACGAAAAGTTCCATGACCGAACCCTTAAATCAAGTTAATGCAAGTAAAATAAATCAAAGGTGCTCTTTGGTCAATAATACGCTCTTTAGGAAGGGTCGCTTAATTAACATCAAGATAAGTTTTGGCAACAAATGGACATAATCCTCATCATTAGCCATAATGACGAACGATATCCAGTAGGGACATCTTTCGTTTTGACTCGAAAGCAAAAACGACGGGTCAAGGAATGCCTGGCCCGAGAATGTCCAACACTAGAATGCCTCCAAAAGTGGTCAATTATGGCAATATGGGTGCAGAGAATCGTGTATTTTTGGACACATGACGCTTTTATACTACCTATACTCAGTGTGCATGCGTATTATAGTTCTGCTGGGTTAGCATATTTTTGACGTGACATCTTTCAAATCAAATGAAATCAAGAGCCAGCCAGAGAAAGCCCGGTCCGAGAATGTCCGGCACAACAATGTGCAGGTAAATTCTGTGTACTTGTCTTTGCCCGGCATTGTATGGACATAAACGTTTTGGCCTTTTCAATACCATTCGGTCGACACGAAAGATGTCACGTCAAAAATATGCTAACCCCCCTGAGACTAAGCCTAACTTTATTGAAACAAAACAGCCTATTTTTATCTATAACTAGCCGTGCCTTGCGGTTGCACCCGCATTAATGGTTACTGCAACTCCGCTTCTTGTCATATAGTATAAATGCAAAAATATTTTTTCAAATACGACTGGTTGTTCCAGTGGTAATTAATACCTTTGAAGTAAAATAAGGCATTCAGTTGTGTCAAGAGAGTCATTCACCACAGCAGGAGACTACTCAACATAAGATGTTACCTAACCAGTAGGCCAGATAATATATGCTCCATGCAAGAGGCGCGATCAAACAAACTTTAATCAGCTTTAATATTAGTATCATCATTATCATGCCAAGCGTGGTGACTATGGCAATTCCTCTCAATGAGCACCACTAAAAATGATGCACTAGAGGGAGACCATGATCCAGCAGTGGGTCTTAAAAAGGTTGATGATCAGGCGGGTTGGTGACCGGACGCCGGCTTTACGTGCCCTCCGGAGCACGAGGAGTCGATTTAAGCATATATTCTTAAAGAAATTGGTGCTTAGCATTTTTGGCAGGGGGTAGGATTCGAACCTCCGGTTTCAAGTCCACCGTCCTACCAATTAGGCTATCGATTAGTATAGAATAGATAGAAGATAAAAGTGTTTTTTTTTTCAAATTGGTCTAGTTTCACTCCATAACGCTTGAACTTTTATGCTTATTATATTTTTTATTTCAAAGATAAAGCTATTTTAAGTAACCAATTTAAATATTTTTGTTTTCTATGCTGTTGTTCTGTTATAATACATTTTCAAAGACAAAATGACGTCACAATTCAACACCCGTATTCAAGAACAACACTTAGTTTTTCCCACTGCTTACCCTTTTGTAAATAAAGTCGTGCAGATATAAAAAAGGTTAATAGATGAAGATTGGGTGCAACGACGGCGACATAACGGTCCGTGCACCTCCGAACTAAGGATTAATTTAAATACCATACATTCCTGATGTACAGGGACGGATTTGAACACCTATTTTGAAATTCAAATAAAGGCTCTTATTTAGGTCAAAGAATAAGCATTGCCATCCTACGAGGCAATGCAGCCAGTCTGTTAGGTACTCTCACATAGCGATTTACATGAAATTTTTTATTTTCTTTTATTTTATTTTTGTAATTTAGTACCTATCTAAGATAATTTTAATACCTACTTTACTGTCTTTGCCCGACAGGAACTTCAATTTATTCCATCTCCATCTTTCTAACTATCGTCGACAATCGAATGCCATTTGCTACAGTCCTGGCTCTTTCGTTTCTTTTTAGGGTTCCAGTGCAAACGGAACGGGAAACCCTATTACTAAGGCTCCGCTATCCGTCCGTTTGTCTGTCCATCCGTCTGTCACAGGGCTGTATCTTTGGAACCGTAATAGGTAGACACTTGAAATTATAACAGATTGTGTATTTCTATGGCCGCCATAACAAGAAATAGTAAAAATATAATAAAGTTACAAATGAAAGGGAGTGCCCATATAAGAAATGTGTTTTATTCGGCATTTTTGCTCGATCTTAAGACTAATTGTTTAGCTAAAAATTTTCATACAAAATGCGTTAACGTTTCTACCCCACTAAACATAATCCGTTCTTGCTGTTTTTATATGTTATAGAGACAAGTAAAAACTAGGTCGACTCGTTTTTGTTTTTTTCATATTGCTTATGCACTGCTATCTCTGGCCGGTCCTTGTTGGACATGAACGTTTTGGCCTGTTCAAGGCCATTCGACCGAAACGAAAGTGTCGCTGTCAAAATCTGTGCTAACTCCCCTAAACACCTATTTTGCACGTAATTCAAGACAATTTCGTCAGAAGCCTGCAACTCTCTCTTTCGCACACGTGTAAGTGAACGCGGGGTGACTGAGGAGATAGCAAATATTCGAATAAACGCACAGCGCCCGAACTCTGTGACTAAACGATACTCTTAATATTGGCAATAATGGAAATTCCTGCGCCATACAGGGGCGTCAAACTTGGTCTTGACCTTAGTGCATACTATTGAGTGTGCCAGTCCGACTCTCACTTGGCCGATTTTTATATTCATCATAACTTTACTGTGGAGATTCCACATCCGGTCATGGCGCCGACCGCACGCGTTTTCGTCATGGCGTGATGTGGAATCCGGTTGAAACCCGGCCGCGCTGTGATGGTTGTGATGAGTCAGTGATTAATAAGACATATCACAGTCGGCGAGATAATCTTAGCTACCGATTTATCGGCTTATATTGTACAAGATTAAACACTGCGGAGACTGGCAGAATTGCGACGAAAGTCAGCACTGTTGCCATATATCAAAAGAAAAAGAACTTTACTGTGTTTGCTGCCCATTAAATGATTTCTTCAGAATCCGTCCCAGTACAAAAGGACATAAAATTTATATCAATTGTAATCTTGTGTCTAGTCACCCTCTCTTTGATATAGAGCCAGGGGATCTCCCTTCATTCTTATATCCTTCTCCTTCCCTCCTATACCAACCCGTTAAAGTTTGAGCAAGATGGATGATAGATCGAATCGTTTATTAGAAACTGTATGAAATACTCTTGATCGGTGCGTTTGTATTAACTTTTAAGATGTAATAAGCCTTAACAATGGGGTGGTAGGTAATTGTGGATCACTGTCTACCCCTTATCCTTAATTTAACGTTATGGTATAGACAAAACCATCGTAGTGAAAAAAAAACTATGTATTAGTAAAGATCCTACTTATTTGAAGTACTTGAGGACGGGCTCTTCTTCCGCAACTTCTTCTCCAGCTCCCCCAGGAAGCCGAGCAGTCCTCGCAGGTTGTTGCAGACCTCCAGTATTGTCCTCGAGGATCCTAGATGCTTCGCTCTGTAGTTAACCACACCTGTAGATTCCAAGAATATCAGCGGCCGTGTCATAAGTCTCCATGCATGCTCTGCATAGGGCTGTCTGCAAAACCATTATTGAAAAGATGTTTGTTAAACGGGCCATGTCCTGTGATGATATGTTTCATGACCCTAGTTGATTTCTTTTCAGGCCTGCGTATTAGTTTTTAGTTAAGAAGTGGAAGAGCCTCCTAAAGCGATCCTATTCAAATATGGTTAGTAATTTAATCCTAAAACCTCTAAGCATCAATTTTCGTTTCAATCTCTGAAAACGGTGGCCCTGTAGCGCGGCCATGACAATGTCTTCATTTAGAGAGTTGCCAATAACAGAACAGGTGGCAAGCCTAGGCAGCTGCTACTAATTTTCAGAAGTAGGTAGTACGTCCGCCGCCTGCTTTGCGTGCTCTCTGGAGCGTCATTGCGGTATCAATGCTAACACAAACAATAAATTAATTTCTTCTAGAAGTGCAGCAATAAGCTTGCCACCTTTGATGGGTTCCTGTGGACACTAATTTAGGTAGGTAATAAATTTTTAACGAAAATTCTCAATATGAGTTAATTTTTCGGGATAAAATGTAGCTTATGTCTCTATTCAAAAAAACACGGTTATCCGTTCCTCTGTTCTAACCACGGAACTTCTAACAAACACACTTTCATTATTTACACTAGATGTAAAGTTTGTAACTTTGGATGTAGGGGGTAATCTCTAAAACTACTGAACCGATTCTAAAAATTATTTCACGAATGTAAAGCTACGATATCCCTGAGTGACATAGGCTATATTTTATTTTTATCGAAAATATCTACATGCGGAGCGAAAAGCTAGTATAAGATAGAAAAGTGTAGTTCTATTCTCATATAACAGCTATACTACTAGGCAGAACTCGCTAAATATGGACACTGTAATTAATTTACATAAAATATTGTAATAAAAGGTGTTAATTATGATAATTTACAATGTTTTATTATATTTGTTTTAGATTTAGGAATTAGATTTTAGCTGGGGACATTTCTAGAAATGATAGGAAAATATTTTCTTTGTGGTACCTCTTCTAGAAGTTCCCCAGTTATGGGAGGGACTCGCTATGTTATATAGGTTATTTGGTTTTGTAAATAGATTTATAATTTCTTTTTTTCTTTCTTCACTGGATGCCTAGGCTTACAGCTCCCGCAACCATGTTACGGTTCCAGGGTACCCAGCGAAAGACCAAGTCTCCCTCGTTTAGCCGATGGTATTTGTGAGGCTATACCTAACGAGTGGCTAGTTGGAAAAGCCTCTAAGTGACGTTTGTCGGATTATGTAGGTACCTACGTAAGTTTTTAATTAAAAAACCCATTGGTACATGGCCGGGATACGAGATCAAACCTGATTAATATTGGCCACCGACGCATAAATAGATTTAAATTAATTGTTAGGTATATAAATCTAAATAAAATATACCTCAACAGAACTGACCACTCGTTAGGTATAGCCTCACAAATACCATAGGCTAAAAGAGGGAGACTTGGTCTTCCACTGAGTACCCTGGGGCCGTAACACAGCTCGGGAGAAAAAAAAACATTAAATAAAAACAAATAAATTAATATCCATTTTAATAAAAGTCAGTCAGTCAATGATGCTTACAATATTGGTTAGAGCAAGTGTAGTGTAAATAATCGACATCCACCCTACAAGCTACAAGTATTTAGCGACAAGTTTTTGTTGCTCGTAATAGAAGGGTGCTAGCTGATGCTAAATAGCCACCTGCAGTCTTTGGTGCGCGATGGCAAAACTCACTTGAAAAAGAAAATGGTCAGAATTATAAGGACTGTGTCCCAAGTTGTGTAACGCCATGCAATACATTTCAATAGATACCTACTTACAATTCACAAAATTCAATTACTATCCAACGACCGTGCCCCCCCCCCTTAAATTCGTCTTAGTATCATACGACTATGCGAGTATTACTTTAGTAGGTACATACCTACTAGATTTATATTCTACAGACAAGTTTTTAGTAGATCATTTAATTATATACAATTTACAACATAGGTACATATTTATATGATATGACTTTGGTAATATCTCCAACGGATTAGGCAGCGGATAAATATATCTCACGAAAGCGCGCTGACGGCAAACTTATATTTCTACTTGATTAATTTTAAATTCCTATCACTAATAGAGCTATTTTTAAGACATGCAGGTAAACCTTCCTCAGTCTATCTATAATGTGAAAAAAATCGGATACAGACAGACAGTCGCGTTTTATAATAAGTAGTATTTTTTTTACTACATAATTAGCATATCTATACATACTTAGTACAGCGAGGAAATGCAGACAGAGTTCTATTGGCACCATGCCACATAATTTATTTTATAATGAATTTTTAAAAGTTAGGCAATTTTTTATTAAAATTAGGTTTTATTTTCTAATATTATAAAGAGGTAAAGTTTCTAAACCGATTCTAAAAATTCCTTCATTAAAAGGAAGCTACATTATCCCTGAGTGCTATAGGCTATATTTTGCTTTGTTCGAAAAAACCACAGGCAAGCGGAATGATAGTTAAAAATATATAAGTTAGTCTTAGCACCTACCTAAGTATTTGCAAACAGCATTCCCAGTTTTGCCATACATGATCAGATTAGGGTAGCTGTCCCCTAAATAATCCACTTGACAATGTCAATAATATTAAACCGTTTTGTTCCGGGCCTATTCAGGGCTCACAGAGGGTCGTTTATGCTTCATATTAATTTTAACTGGGAGGTAATTAATTCTTACAGAAAACGAGGAGAGTTGTGTGTTATTTTAGGATTTTATTAATATCATGGATTTACGTGAAATTCTAAAGAACACGCCGCACCACACTGTTATTGCCTACCCGAATTGCCTACAAAAGTAGCTTTTTTTTAGGGTTTTCGCTCCAGCATCAGAGAACATGGCGTGCGTCAATGGCTGAATGGTAATTTGTATGGAACTACAAGTCGTGACGCTTTTTCATTTCAGAATACCTAAAAAATGACACTACTAAATGAGGAAGAGGAAGACCGTTGAGCAATTCGTGAAAAAACAATTTGTGTGTTTTCATCAGGATATTCAAGATTATCTAGGAAATATGACGGTAAACATTTTTCCTGACTTCATTTACTGACAATAAGCTCCTACATACTGGCGAATTTTAATACACAAATAATTTATAAAATAAAAATTTAAAATAAATCAAATGTCTAAAAATTATTGTTGAACCCTAAAATTGCATTGCATGACTCGACTTTAGCTAATATTTCGAGAAAATAGTTCACCGGAGTTCAGAAATTAAATTCCACAAAACTCTTTGATGTGTTTTTAATAAAATGCAACATGGAATATGAATATAGGGGATCATAAAACATTAAGTTCAGGGTTTCGTGCTAAACAGACCTCTATCTGTTTGATTTTTATCAACACAATGGTTTTCCGCCCCCGGCTTCGCCTGTGAATATTTTTGAACAAAATAAAATAAGTAGGTACATACAGCATGAAGCACAGCACTCAGGGATATGTAGATTTCTAATTCGAATTTTTAGAATCTGTTCCGTAGTTTGAGAGATACTTTTTTACAATATTATTATAGATTTATACTGTGTGGATTAATGATCTTACTTAGAGTAGATTTTAGAAAGGATTTGGGTGATCGTCAGGACTTAAATTAAATTTAAAAAAAATTTTTAGGTACAGTTAAAAAATTAAATTACTTTTAATTTTTTCTCAAAATAAATCAGTTTTTTTCTTCTTTTTTTTTCTTTCTTCACGGGTTCAGCTCCCGAAACCGTGTTACGGTTCCAGGGTACCCAGCGGAAGACCAAGTCTCCCTCGTTTAGCCGATGGTATTTGTGAGGCTATACCTAACGAGTGGCTAGTTCTGTTGAGATATATGTTTAGATGGAAAAGCCTCTAAGTGTGGTTTGTCGGATTATGTACATAAGTTTTTAATAAAAAAAACCCATTGGTACATAGTTAAGTTTTTAAATAATAAAATCAAATAGAAATAATTTCATTTTCTTTTTTATGTCAGATAATAGAAAAATAATGGGTCCTTCTCATAGAGACTTTGATAATTATTTACAAACCTACTAACACACAAACTTTTGACACAATTAATGGGGTATCCCAAAGTTTTTGTTTATTTAGTTCCTTCGGGACACCTTCGTTGGACAACTTAATTCCCAGTAGGCTTCCATAGCCTCAGAAACATGCTCATTTCACTAAGTTTAGATTTTTTTAGGGAAAGTTCTTTAACACTGTGTCCTGAGGATAAGAAGGCTGCCACCTAGTCTAATGGGTAATGTTGCTTGGGTCCAAGAATTTTCATATAATGTCAAATTTAGAATTTTTTCCACCAATTATTATACTTTATTGTCATCCGAAATTACATTCAACGCAAAGTCTGAAATTGATACGATTCGATTCGATTTGTTTATACATAGCTAGTTAAAGATATAAAACGTGTAAAAAAAATCGCATCCACCAGATTAAAAAAAAATTGCCACTTGGAATTTTTATGTTTATCTTCAACAATGTTTAGTTTCCGCAAAAAATGTACAACATGTTTTGCTCATTATTTTAAAATCTTCTGTTATTCAGGACAATTCCCAAACTGTGGGTCGCGAGCAAATTATGGGTATGGGCCCCTAGGAGTCCCATATCGTTAATACGGTGGATCCACGTCCTTAATGCGTTATTTGCTACGAAATATTGGTGAACGAAAGTATGCGTCTGGGTAAGTTGACATGTCATATTGAAACAAAGCATTCCCATTTAAATAATAAGCCAGAGGATTTTTGTCAAAGAAAATTAATGGAAATTGAATCTTCACAAATGTTATTTCGTATTTCACAAATATCAATGAAAATACTTACGCGTCTTGTCTTATTAGCTTAAAGAATCGCAAGAGCAGGTAAACCTCATGACATTGGCGAAACAACGTAACCCCTTCGAGTTTGGGCTCATTTTATGTGTCTTCACAAGTAGGTACTCTTGGTCTTAGATGATGTCCAGGGTCCTGATGATGGCACCGAAAGGTGGCCACAGGAACTCTGTAACGAAACGACGTAACCTCATCGAGTTTGGGCTCATTTGATTTGTCTTCACAAGTAGGTACTCTGGTCTTAGATGATGTCCATGGTCCTGATGATGGCACCGAAAGGTGGCCACAGGAACTCTGTAACGAAACGACGTAACCCCATCGAGTTTGGACAAAAGCGTGTTTTTTAGGTTTTTTTTAATCTACTAATTATTTCGTGATATTTTATTGAATAATAGATTATTTTCAGAGAACAGTTGACCAAACCTTTCAGGTACTAGGTACAGAATAGATATATGAAAATTTTTGATTCAAATGAGCATTGAATCCGGCCCTTCAGTATCAAATCCACCTGACCACCTATTTTTATGTTGTGCCACAGCGAGGGACGCTTTAATAATAACTCAATTCAATTTCAAAAGCAAGTGACATAATTGTTTTTGGCCTCGTGCTACCACTCGAAAAACATGTTTTAGATCTCTGCAATCATTATTCATTGCAAATATCTAGCGGTGGTGGGGAATACTAAGGGTGAGGGGGGTGGCTAACACGTGCCAACAAAACATGACAAATTGCTTCGTAACAATAGGCTAAGTTTATTGGTTTAATGTTGGGTTCCCCTGAACAGAGAAAACTGTGGAGATCTTTTGAGTTTTTTTCTTCACAGGTTATCTTACAGCTTCCGGAACCGTGTTATCGGTCCCAGGATACCCACCCAGCAAAGATAGAAGAAGAAGTCTTCCACTTTCAGCCGATGGTATTTGTGAGGCTATACCTAACGAGTGGCCTGTTGACGTATATTTAGATGAAAACGCCTCCAAGTGTCGTTTGTCGGTTTATGTATTTAAGTTTTTATTTAAAAAAAAATCTATATGGCCGGGATCATAAAAAGAACCGTGATCCACCAACTTAATACCAGAGGCCTTAACCACTTTTAGCGTCTTTTGAGTTATTCTATACTGTAGAAATAAGAATCGATAGTCTAATTGGTTGAGCGTTTCTAAACTGTGAGGATTAAATTTTCACTCAATGGCAAAAATTCTGATGTCTCTGACCGCACCGCAAAGTATAAAGACCGTGAAGATGTGTTTTTTTAGTTCTAGAGGCGAAATTAGCTTATCTGTATGTAAGGGGTAATCTCTGCAACTGTTGAACAAATTAAAAAAAAATGTTTTTCTCTGATAGAAACCGACATTATTCCCTATAGCCTGTACAAAGCCGGGGGCGAAAAGTTATACTTTATTTATACAGTAGTATTCACTCAATGGCTGTTTTTTAAATGTTATTTAAAATCAGAAAATTTATATTGAATAAACATTGATAATTTACATTTAAATATGTATAAGGCCCAGGCATGTAACTCATTGCTCTGTTTTGACGTGAAAGAAGTTAGAAGAAAGCAAGGATAATATAAGATAGGCCAAGATTCACGTACCAGAAACATGAGGAAGAACGATTTCACAAAAAATCGATCTTGCAAAAATATACAAAACGGACATATGCTCTTCCAGTATTATACAAAAACTATTAGAAATAACAAGTTGTAGTTAATGTTTTTATAAAGTATGTGAAATTATCTATAGGACAAATACGAGAAAATGGTACATTAGTAAACATATTAAGAGAACTCGCGAAAATACGCGTGAAATTGATGACTTTCAGGGCTTCATACAATTTAGGTGTAACTGATTTTCATATTGTTTTTAAATTCATACTGTATCAAATTTTTTATCTTTCGAAAGCTATTCAAATTTCAAAACTAAGACATATAGTTATCGCGTAATTTAAGAAGTCGTGTAGCATGTCATTTTTGTGGGACAAAAGTTATGAGGTACAACCTAAAACCTGGTTTAACCTTTCTGTTACTTTTTATTATTATTTACCATTTCCGTAAATTACTCTACATGTTTCCCTGTGCCATTGTGATTCAGAACTCGACGTCACATAATGAGTTAGTGATGTTCATATGACGATACACCACCGTTAAGTAGCTTTAGCGAGGGTATACTATCTGTATCTCTAAAAATTAAAAAGACAGAAAAATATATTTTTAAACTGGACCCTATAATATACTTAAACTAACCTCGGGAGTGGTCAGGAGAAATATTTACAAATTAATTACAAATCATTACAACCTGAAAAAAATTAATTAGAGTATCACACGGGCTAAAACAAAACAATTACACAATCTGAAGTTTTTGATTAGGCCCAGGAACATTAATAGTAAATTAAATACATATTAATCAATTAAATAAATAAATTAAAACATATTTAAATTAATAAATAAATTAAAACGTATTTAAATTAATAAATAAATAATGATAATGATAACGTATGCCTAAATATATATTTATTAAATTAAATTAGAATCTTAAATCAAATCTAAAGATTAAAAATAACTAAATAAACCAGGTCCGCGTGGAATAGTGGCAAGAATACTGGCTGCATTTCCCCGCTGAATCGCAATGCCTAAAAAACACTTTAGTATCGGTATTCAGTATCAACCTAATTTTTTGTTTTTATTTCATGGAATTCAGCGGAAAATATTGCCGACAGATCGCGCTCATGGAATAATCTACTGAATCCGAACAGTCTACCTACAAATTATGGTAATTTAACTGCACGTATTCAGTATTTACCTAATATTTTATTTTTATTTCATGGAATTCAGCGCTAGGAAACAAAGTTATGGAAATTGTTTAGTATTTTATGATTGGTGGTTTTAGCACCCTTTCCAAAATAAACCAACACACATTTTGTGGAATTTTACAATATCACAAACAATAACAGCCAAGTGTGTATCGTACCAAGCATTATGTAGGGTTCCTTATTTATTTTTATTTGTTTTATTTGTACAAAAACTAACATTGTATATTCTTTCCACTTCTTTTCAGATGTCCATATTTAACGGAAAAGTAGGGTTAGTACCTAGATACATCTTTCGTTTTGACTCGAAGGCCAAAAACGACGAAGGAATGTCCGAGTAAATTACTAGGTCGGGCAAAGACAGTGAGAAGTGACCGTAAGGTAAATCGCGTTTAGCTTGATGCAAGCTTTTTTGGCACAAATGACTAGGTATTGACTCCAGAACCTCCGCTTCTGACCTCTGGACTATCGCTCTATTTTCCGTTAATTTCAAACCAGATACAACGGAATCCTAAAAGTAACATTTAATATTAATTCCATATTCAAAACCTAGGTATCTATCTACCTATAGAAGTTGAGTGCCGGCGTTACAGATTATGATATTAAATTGTTTAGCTGAGTGTGCAGGGGTGAGATAACCCCCTCCCCACTCCTCTTACATTGCCCACACCCACTCAATCCGTGGAAATACCCCTCGCGGCAAAATAATACAGGGGCGTATTTTAATTTAATATTGTCATCGATCTAGGATATTTTTTTAGGTAATATATGTTCAATAAAAATAGGTACACTTAGGTCGTCCTCTGCCAGCATTTCCTTTCACTTCAGCCTTTTAGTCAATCTTTCATCCTTCATTCTTTCAACGTGTCCAAACCAGCGTAAACTACTTTTCCTAATTTTAGTCACAATGCTTCTCTATGACATCGTTCCGGATGCCATCAATACGCTTTATATCACACATTCTACCTATAAGTAATATATAATTCTACCTAAGAGTGGAAGTTAGAAAACATACTTGGGTTTTATTTTCTTCTCGGTAATTAGCCAAAGTCAAGTGACTTTATAGTGTATGTCTCACGTTTACAGTAGGTATATACTCAAATGAGGTGCTATAATCCTAAAAGAATGTTAAAAGGGAACGAGAATTTAGTAAAAAAGTATGAACAAGAGATTTCCTGCCAGAAACTACCTACTGCTAAATGCAGATTTATGAAATTCTTATTTTATAAAATCTTTGAAAAATATAACATTCGAAACTCAAAAATTAATAGGTTTTAGTCAATCAATTTTTTTTTAAATTAAAATTAAGCTAAATACGGCCCTGCCTAACCAAAGAGTGTATACAGACCGCAAATCACGACCAAACCACACCCCTAAATCTGGCCACGCCCACTGCGCATGCGTTTTCACCCCCCAATCAAAACTACCCTTAAATTCAGGGGAGGGGAGGGGAGCAACCTACAAATTGACCGCTTCATACTGTGTCATTTTTTAACTCAAAACCGATCGCATAACATCTCCACTAAACCACGCCCATTAATAAAAACAAAAATAAAACGCGATTCTAAACATCACCGCAATAGTACCCGCGACATCGTCACATGCGGTTGCTTAAATAACTATTTAAAACCGCACCTAATTATTAACTTAATAATGAAGAACCTAATTCACAGAGTTAATTAAAACTAATTTTGGCAAAAAAAATATGGAGTCGAGACAAAATCAGATTTACCCAACTAATTTAAACAATCTATTAGGAGCGTCGAATTTTCACAAAAATGATGAAGAATTATACGAATCGCAAAGACTATCCGAATTGGATCGGTCTACAAGTTCCCCAACTTCGACGATAGAGGAAGAATGCCACGAATCGGCTTTTGGAGTGGATTTATCTGGGAAAAGTACGAACTTGGGGGGAAAATCGTTTACTATAGCGGCAATACTAGGGCTAACAGCACCAGAAGATGTAATGAATTTGAGCATTCAAAACAGATTTCAAAATCAAAGACAATTTCAAAGTTATGTGTATGGCGGCCATGATATGCAGAGATTAAATGGAAGCTATTGTAGGAGTATCGGAGGTCCAGGCAATTTAAGAGGTAATCTTTTTATTTTTTAATTAAGGTAGCTAAAACTTGATGAAACTTTCATTAAAATTAATTCAGCCGTTACGTAGTCTAATTTAGAATTAATTAAATGTTTAGAAGGACAAAACTTCTATTAAAAGTAGGTATTCATTTTTTAATTTGCATTCTACTTTTTAAAATTACAGTCCAAATAACAACATAAGACCCGATTTTTATTTTTAAATCAATGAAAACAAATTAATTTGTGCTATTTAGTACAATTTTATTTTTAAACCAATGTTTCTAAGAAGTTATTTTTAACCGACTTCCAAAAAAAAGAAGGAGAAGGTTCTTAATTCGGACTGTATGTTTTTTTTATTTTTTTTAATGTATGTATGGACATCGATTACTCCGCCAGTTGTGAACAAATTTTGATGGTTTCTTCTTTAAACGACATTGGATTGGTCCCATTTTTATCTCATAAAAATTGGTTCATTAGTTTTTCAGAAATTTTGTAAAAACTAACTTTATAAGTCAATTTTTCGTAATATCTCGATGAAATAATATATGTACCGATTTTGACGACTTATTTTTTGAGGATATAATAATTTCTCGACATTATCTCACAGTCATATGACGAAAATAGGTTCAGTAATTTTTTAGAAATTCAGTAATTTGTCTCTGTTTACTGCTGAAAATTATATCAGAGAAAAGCCTTAGCAACGGTTGCTATTGACATAGGTATTATTAGTTAGTAAATCTTCTAAAAGTAAAATTGACATTTGACATTTTGTTTAGATAGGTCCTACTATTTAAAAAGTGAGACAACTATAAATCTCTGAGATGGTTCCGCTCAGTATCTCCTCGATGCCTTCAACGATTTGCAAAAAAGAGCGATTCGCATTTTCGCGCCGGCACTGCTCGCACAGGATATAGCTTGCATCCACACACAGTGGACACATTCTACATACGAACGAAAAAGTTCCGTGACTCGTTTATCAAGAAGTGGAACGAACTTCAGACGTTGGTCTTTTCTGCTTCCTACAACCTGGAGTCCTTCAAGAGAACCGTAAAAATTATGTTCTGCCAGTCACGCGCAATCATGTACCAATCATCTTCGCATCCGAAATTTGTATGGGGCCAAAGAGATTAATATATTAAATGTCTTTGTATGGGGCATAAACTATTCCAAATTTCTCTGTAAATAACCCACATGGTGTCACTGTAATTTAGCACTTTTAGCAATTTTAGTGGGACGCTACCTGTGTCGATACATTGGCGGCTTCTCACGTCCAGGCTACATCTAATAATGCTGGTGCAGCAGCAACAACAGCTGAAAACCTCAAGCGGCGTAAGTACGCAAACCTTGCACAAGATTACTTATTTGCACCGTTTGGTGTTGAAACCATGGGTCCGTGGAGCCTCGGAGCAAAGAAATTATATAAGGAACTATATCATCTCGCCTAATCGATATTTCAGGTGACAAGAAGGCTGGAGCATACCTTGGGCAACGCATTAGCATAGCTATACAGCGAGGAAACGCTGCTAGCCTTCTTGGCACTTTACCGCAGGACAGTGATTTCGAGAAGGTTTTCTACTTATGAGTATGTATCACTACATATTCATGATTAGAGAGCCACTCATGGGGTTCCCTGTGTTTAATTTTTAATTTTTAATATTTAAACTTTGTATGTAGATATATATTATTTAATAATACTATTCTATGTTAAAAAAAAAAAAGTGGAATAGTCGTAATTTTTTCAATACCTTATTTATATAAAAACTATTTTATGATTTTTTAATTGGCCAAAAATAATAATATAACAATTACTTTGAATTTTCAATAAGCTACAAAAAAGGCGATGTAGGTATATATTGAAGGGTAATAGATTATGCAAGAGAAAACGGGGGCAAAGTTTAACCACCCATATTTCCTATTCAATAAAACCCATTGAAAAATTACAGCTATTTCACTTAGATATATTGAATAAGTAACTATATGCTAAATTTACAGTGACACAGGTGGATTATTTACAGAGAAATTGGGAATAGTTTATACCTATAGGAGCCTTAAAAACAGGCGATAACAAGGTCACATGTCGTCTTCTGTATATAAAAACCTAAGTGCATTGACAGGACTGGACAGCTCAATCTCTATATTTTCACTTTCCGCCCCCGGCTTCACCCGTTGATATCTTCGATCAAAATAAAATATATAGCACTCCGGGATAATGTATGTATGTAGAGAAAGAATTTTCAGAATCGGATCAGTGGTTCCCATTGTTTCCCAGAAGTGGTCTATTTGGACATTGTCAGAGAGGAATTCCATACGAACAAAAATTACGAACAAAAAATTGCTCAACGACTCGTTCCTGTGACGCACTGTCAAAAAGTGGAACGAACTTCCGGCGTCGGTCTTTCCTGCTCTTTATCTTCTAATAATATTTTTATAAGTACATCTTATACCTATACTAATTTACAAAAATCATTATAGGATCTTTATAGAACTAAAGAAATTCGGTTTTTAAAAATATTTCGTCGGCAGAAATGCGTAGCCTATGCTGTACATAGTCGACAGGCAATAGAATTACTTGTATTTCGAAAATTTTCGTTTTCTCGATGCCCGTTATTATTGAAAGTATTTTCAGGGCAATGTTCCTAATTTTTTTTCTTGACGGATTGCCTTACAGCTCCCGAAACCGCGGCGTGGCGGAAGACCAAGTCTCCGCTTTCAGCCGATGGTATATGTAAACGAGTCGCCAGTTCTGTTGAGGTATATTTAGATGGAATGCCTCTAAGTGTGGTTTATGGGATTATGTACATAAGTTTTTAATTCATAAAACATGACCTTTTTTTCAACTTTTGGGTATTTCATGAATCAGTTTTTCATGAATATATGGGACTGGCATAATAATGTAAGAAGGTTGTCTCTTACAGATAGTCCTAGACAAGAAGGACGACAGCAAATTGGACAAATAAAAAATAGCAGACCTCATACTATTTCCTGTTCAAATAGGTAAGTAATTTTTATCTATCTGTACATCATCACGCCTTTTATCTCAAGAGGGGTAGGCAGAGACAATCGAATGCCATTTGTTACGATCCTGACATACCTCTTTCGCTTCTTTTATGTTTATGAACCTTTCAAACATGCTCGGCGATTGGTTTAATTTAATCAATATTTTTTTTGTATCTTCAATAAAAGTACACCCAGGTCGTCCTCTGCCGGAATTTCCTTTCACACTTTTTTGTCAAACTATCATGCTTTTAATGTGTCCAAACCAGCGTAAACTAATTTTCTTCATATTAGTCACAACATCATCTTTCACTTCGCATGCGGTCAATACCCTTTATATCACACAATCTATGTAAAGATCGCAGTTCCACTGCATTTATCTTACTTTCATGCTTCTTATTCCATGTAATTTTTCCTTGGTACAAACCCAACTAGCTAAAAATGAAATAATTTATAAGCGAAAGTGTGTTGTAACAAATAATATTTAAATAGGTACCTAACACAACTATTCTACTATAAAAAAACCTTAAAATTAAATATAAGTAACTAAACCTTATATAAAAGTATGCCACTTTCCTCGCTAAATCCCGAAGGAAGGAGCCAGCACCCTTGTCACCAGAGGAGTATATTTCTTTAATATTTTCTTTGGCATTTGAACCCCACGGACCTAGAGACACCAAACGGCACTTTGTAAATTTCTACCATTGAACTTTTGATTCTTTATTCACACTACAAACATAATGTAAAATATACATTAAATTTAATCTTAATACCTTAAAACTAAAAAGAAAAAGAAAAGGGGTGGAGGAATCGAATACCTACCATTGATCTATATTTGCGCCGTTTTTGTTAGACTCTGCGATCCGCCGCAGCTCCCGCTTTGATTCCTGTTTCCCTGAGATGAGACGGGGATAATGTGTCAAATTTATTATTGTGCACCTCTTTCAGTTCGGGTAGAAGTAAAAGAATAAGGACCATATTCACGCCAGAACAGCTAGAAAGACTGGAAGCTGAGTTCGAGAGACAACAATACATGGTGGGCCCTGAAAGACTTTATTTGGCACATGCTTTACAATTGACTGAGGCGCAGGTGAGGCACACTTTACGTCTTTCATCCTAATCATCGTCCTTAGTTTATCTTCTTCTTCTTTCTTCTTCTATAGTCTCAGAATATAGTATAAACCAGAATACGCAAAAAATCTTCAAACTGAGCCTAATAATTGTACCAAATCCAAACATTGTTCACTGAAAAGAAAGAAATAATTAAATATTTCGTTTAGTTGTTGAATTTGGAGCTGGTGCCAAATTAGGCTACAAAATTAAAATAGATTTAAAAAAAGATCTGTTCAATGTTATCTATGTTTGTAATTAATTGTCTAGATTAGTGAAATTTAGTGCTAGGTTTTTTTATAATTTGGCACCAAACGAAATATTTAATTATCCATTTTTAAAAAAGTTGATTTATTTGTCCCTTTTAAAAAAGCATTGATAAAAAAGTGTTTTTATTGTTAATAACATCATAATATAATACAATGAAGGATGAAAGATTGACTAAAAAGGTTTATATGGCTGAAGTGAAAGGAAATGCTGGCAGAGGACGACCTAGGTGTACTTCTATTGAACATAGCAATCCGCCCCCGGCTTCGTCCGTGGATATTTACGAAAAAAATAAAATATACCCTATACCTACCCCTACCCCTACCCCTACCCTTACCCCTACCCCTACCCCTACCCCTACCCCTACCCCTACCCCTACCCCTACCCCTACCCCTACCCCTACCCCTACCTCTACCCCTACTCCTACCCCTACCCCTACCCCTACTTCTACCCCTACCCCTACTTCTACCCCTACCCCCTACCACTACCACTCACTTTGGATATTGTTGACACAAAAATACTAAAATCGCGATAAAAAAATACTTGTAATAAATTTTTTATAAGGAAAAATGTATGTACATTATACGACAAACCGTACGAAGAGGCTTTTCCATCTATATATCTCAACAGAGCTAGCCACTCGTTAGGTATAGCCTCAAAAAAAAAATCATGGGTACCCTGGGGTCGGCAACGGTTTCGGGAGCTGTAAAAAAGTTGTATAAAGGTATTAAAGCAGTCGTGCATATAAAGTACTTAAGCCTTAACTAGCGGCGGCTTTTTAATTAATTTTTTATAGTAAAAGAACACTTATAGTGACTTAACTATAATAGTTAGACATATGCTATCGCGACACTTTTTGTAGATAATGATGTGTTCTGCAAAGTCGTAGTACATTATTTTGTTCTATCATCAATAGTTTTCGCAGCGCACGCGATGTAAGGAATTTCTTAGGTCATTTTTTTACACATTGGGTTACATTATTGGAGTTTTAGTAAGGATCCCTAATTTTTTAAAAATAGAATATAGCCTATGTCACTCAGGGTGAATGTAGCTTTCCAATGGTGAAAGAAGTTTTGAAATCGGCACAGTAGTTTTTGAGTTTATTCATTACAAACAATCACACAAAAATACAAATCTTTCCTCTTTATAATATCAGTATATAAAAAAGTTATTGATCGACGGTAATATTAAAAGTACACACAATCGCCGAGCATACATGTATGAAAGGTATTATGAATATAAAAGAAGCGAAAGAGATATGTCAGGACCACAGATGTCAGGACCGTAGCAAATGGCATTCGATAGTCTCTGCCTACCCCTCTTGGAATAAAAGGCGTGATTATAGATAGATAAATATTAACAAATAATATACAAGTAATATAATCATAATACAAAAATAAATCATCGTAATCGGCATAGTTATGTCTAAATATTTACCTGGGACAATTTTCACATTTCACGGATTTTCACAATTTGGCGGAGTACCTAATTGCAAAGATTAAATTTTTTGGACACATGACGCTTTTAAATACTATTCAGTGGGCTCAGGGCTGTGTGAAGTTGGCACCCCCAAATGCGAATTTTCAACTTTTTTTCATCAGGTTCGTACATCGTTAGTCCACAATTGTCCACAAACATTTTTTTTCGATCCCACTACAAAGTTAAAATCCTTAGATACATACTTATATCACACATAACTATATCTCTAAGGGTGGACAAACGAAAATATGTGGTGGACAAATGAGTTTCTGAAGTGGACAAACAGACCTACCCCTCAGAGAAGCAAATCCACTCCTAGGAAGTTGGAGATCCCACGACAAAGTTAAAATCCTTAGATACATACTTATATCACACATAACTATATCTCTAAGGGTGGACAAACGACAATATGTGGTGGATAAACGAGTTTCCGAGGTGGACAAACAAACCAAAACCTCAAAAAAGCAATTTCATCCCTAGGAAGCTAGAGATCCTCCGTCAAAGTTAAAATCGTTAGCTATATAATTAACTCACGTATAGCTATATCTCTAAGGGTGGACAAACGACAATATATGGTGGACAAAATGAGCTTCTGAGGTGGACAAACAGACCTACCCCTCAGAGAAGCAAATCCACCCCTAGAAAGCTAGAGATCCCCTGTCAAAGTGAAAATCCTTAGATATATACCTAATTAACTCACGTATAACTATATCTCTAAGGGTGGACAAACGACAGTATGTGGTGGACAAATAAGTTTCCGAGGTGTACAAACAAACCTACCCCTCAGATAAGCAAACCACCCCTAGGAAGTTGGAGATCCCACGACAAAGTTAAAATCGTCAGATATATACTTATCTCACGCATAACTATATCTCTAAGGATGGACAAATGAAAATATGTGGTGGACAAACGAGTTTCTGAAGTGGACAAACAAACCTACCCCTCAGAAAAGCAAATCCACCCCTAGGAAGCTAGATATCCTCCGTCAAAATTAAATTCAGGGCTTTTTTCTTTAAAAATGTGGACAAACGTGGACTATCGATGGATAAACAAACGTGATTAAAAAAAAATGGAAATTCGCATTTGGGGGTGCCAACTTCCACCCCAATTTTATTTTTTTGAATAACTTTTTTTTGAGAGGTGGAAAAAAAAAATTTTAGTGGACAAACGTGGACTAACGCTGGAGAAACGAACCTGATGAAAATAAACTGAAAAATCGAATTTGGGGTTGCCAACTTCACACAGCCTATTCAGTGCGCATGCATATTCTGGTTTATTATAATGTATTCTGAGCTAGGTGGGCCTCTCCTAAAACTTCTTTAACTTAAAATGAGGGGCTCAACCAAAAGGACCTAATCCATTGTAACCTCAGATCAGGGAATACAACGATGATTTAGTGCAAATAAAATAAAAGAAACGTGTAAGAAGTGAAAATTTTATAATTAAGAATTAATATATAAAATTATCTGTTGAACATATTACCTAAATAATAAATATGAATTTCTGTATTTTTTTAATGAGTTTACGCGTAACGATAATTTTTCTCTATCCTGCCAAAGAAGTTAAAAAGTAAATTAGCAAACGAATTTTCTTAGTCATAAGTCTAATGACTAATGAGTGATGATAATATCTTCAGTTTTCGTAGTACGTCTACATTATTTTGAACTGCAATAATGCAATAATAATATGCAGTTTGGATGCAGTTCAAATGCAGACAGTCTGCGTCTGCATAGACCTAAAAATGTTCGGTTTGGCTCTACAATGTTGTCATTCGAGTAATAACTTGGCACTCGACTAAGTGCTTTAATTTGTATATTGTAGACAAAGATCAAGGTCATCTGCGAAGTAGTCTCTTTAAGAACTGTCCATACCCGTGCCAAATAAATTGAGGCGAATGTCCAGGTCCGGATTCCTGCCCGGACCATAGAATAGAGTAGCCCGGACATTCTCGGGTCGGGCTTTCCTTATGGCTGGCCATTGTGTGGAATCGTTTCCAACTGTTACTTCGTGTCAAACGAACGATGGCGCAGTTCTTACCCACGGTCCCTTTTATAATTTATACCTAATGTAACAATCATTTCAGGTTAAAGTGTGGTTCCAGAATAGAAGAATTAAATGGAGAAAGCATCATTTGGAAGTAACGCAACAAAGATTGGCTGTATTGCAGAGGCACAGGCCAGACGATAGAGACGATGATATTTAAATAAATAAAAACTTAGGCTCTCTAACATAGTCAAGTGAAATTAGGAAAATTTCGATCAAACAAATACGGTTGATTCCATAGATTTAGTACAGTCGCTCGGGCGCTCTACTAGATTGACAATACAAAAGAGAAAACGCATAGATACGCGTATGTTAAAGCGAGACAGATAGGCGAGACCATTTTTTTAATACTGTAACAGCCTAGCGTAGTAATTTAGCTTATTTTTGTAAAATATCCTGTTTTAAAGTATAATTTATTTGATTAATTGTGGTTAATGAAAAATCCACAGAATTACACATTTGTCACGCATACTGATGTATTATTTTTCTGGTCTCGTTTTAATCGTGACATTACCAATCTAGTATAGCGCCAGCATACTACATCTATGGACTCTATGATTGATTCTAATATTCAATAGTAGTGATGTGCCGGATATCCGTATCCGCGGATATCCGAGGGAGAAGAAAGATCCGTATCCGTCACTTTTTGGCGGATATTTTACGGATCTTTTATCTTATTAATTTTCAATTCATAGATGTAATTTGATATATATATATATAGGTGATTAGGTAATAATGAAAAACTATTAAATTCCATTCAGATTATTTTTTATTTCTTAAAATCGTATTTGGCGCCTTTATATTGTAGGTAAACATTTATCGTAGTGAAGTACCATACCAATAGTACATAACTCAAAGGTACTAAAAATCAACTATCTTTATAATGAGATCAATCACAAATCTCTGAATAAGCTTATTAAAATGATGATATATTTAAACATTTATTATAGGAAGTTTTTATAAAATATTAATTAAAATATCTTTGTAATGAGATAAATTGAGTTTAAATCATTGTGTTAAGCTTAATAAATAAAATAATTGACCTCTTTAAGAGTTAACTCTCATAACAGATTGTCTCTTTCCAAAGGTCGATGTGCAATATTTACCGCCGCGTACTCTAAGAAAGTTAAGATCCGTATCCATATCCGTATCTGTATTCGCGGATCTTGAGACCAAATATCCGTATTCAGATCCGTATCCGCGGATATACATTTTTAACGATCCGGCACATCACTATTCAATAGATATTAATTAATAATAAGTACACCACTATTCCACATCTAATTGTATCAGAAAACTGGTACTTACAAATGTTCAGCTTATGTTTGTATATAAAAATTTTCACGAAATCCAGTACTATACCATTCTTCTTCTTCTTTTTTGCCTTGTTGTGGCCTTATTTTTGGTCGACCTTCTTCCGTCTTCGTTTGAAGGCGTCAATATTCCCTGTCCTGAGTTGCCTGCGTGTTCATCTGTGCCCTTTCATATATTTGGTATGTATGAAACGTATTATTTTAGATTTGTTATTTTTATTCATTATAGATACATACAATAATAATTAATTACATAAAAAAAGAATATAATATAAAAACCTTAAAATAGACTTAATACAATTATTCGTCAACAACAAAATTCAAAACTTTACACCTGTTATAGACCGCCTCAGTCGTATAAATACCCACATGGCATACTTTATTCTCCGATACTGCCTTTTCGTTCCAAAATTTACTTATGTTCTTCGATGCTGTCAACTATGGAGACATCCTGATCTGCTCTTACGCCTTGGCGACACTATCCTATTCACTTTATCATCAATTTTAAATATTCGTTTCAATAATCACATCTGGTCTCAAGCCTCTCTGCCTATTAAGCACGGAGGTTTAGGCATCCGCAAAATATCTAGTGTCTCCCTGCCAGCTTTCCTGGCCTCGGTGCACAGTACAAAACCCCTCACAGAAAAAATCCTTTCGATTTCCGATGACATTTCATATTCTACTGAGGCCAAAAAACTTTGGATTACAATCTGCCCACAAGATACAGAACCTCCGACAATTTCCTCCTCGCAGAAGATGTGGGACGAACCCCTTTGCAGATTGGCGCGAAATAATCTTTTAAACGCGGCTACCAATTCTGCAGATCGTGCTCGTCTCCTAGCTGTCAGCGAATGGGAGTCAGGGCTATGGCTTCATGCACTACCGTCAGCCCATATTGGAACGCTACTTGATCGTACCTCTTTCAGGTTAGCCACAGCTCTGCGCCTAGGCGCACCATGTAACGAGACACATCAATGCCGATGTGGCCGACCTGTGGATCAACTCGGCCACCATGGGCTGTCCTGCTGTAAGAGTGCCGGACACCTCCCTAGACATGCTGACCTCAACGACGTCATCCGTCGAGCCCTTGTAACCGCAGACGCACCTGCTATACTCGAACCCAACGGCTTATCACGAGACGACGGAAAGAGGCCCGACGGCATGACGCTGGCACCTTGGAAGATGGGACGATCACTAGTTTGGGATGCAACTTGCGTCGATACCCTCGCCCAGTCCCATCTTTCATTTACTTCCTCTAAGGCAGGATCAGCAGCAGCCATAGCAGAAAACGCAAAGCGGCGCAGATATGTCGGCCTCAGCGACGACTATATATTTGCGCCACTTGGATTTGAAACACTTGGGCCTTGGGGACCAAGCGCTCATTCAATTTGTAAAGAAATTTCAAAACGCCTAATTAGATCTACAAATGACCAGAAGGCTGGTACGTATTTCGCACAACGCATTAGCCTTGCAATTCAACGAGAAAATGCAGCCAGCCTTCTGGGTACACTTCCAATGTCTGGGGACCTGGGACAAATTTTTTATTTATAAATTTAGTTTTAGATTTTATAATTGTATTAAGTCTATTTTAATGTTTTTATATTATATTATTTTAGATACATAATTTTCTTAAATCTTCTTAAATTAAATTTATGTATTAACGATTGACTAGCTTCGTTTAGTTTGTCGATAGAAATTTAATCAAAAATTTAAGTACTATTTGAAAAATAATTTAATTGACAATTTGGACTCAACTTATTTACAGCGAGGGACAAAAACTAGCTCTTAAAGTGGCTCTTATATCACCGTTTTCTGACAAAGTAACGTATTACATAATAGGGTAGATGACAGGGTAAACAAAATATTATTCTATTTAGTCCGTCATTTAGATTATCAAAAAATATTAGACACGTATTTTTTCTTTTGTCAATCAAATAAAAAATGACAGAGATAAAGCGCGTCAAAGTTTGGGAGTGGGGGCTTGTGACGTCACGCCTTGCTAAAAATTGTAGTAAGGCGTGACGTCACGCGGAACTTTAGCGGGCTATATCTTCATCATATCTTCATCATTTGACAAAAGAAAAAATACGTTTCCAATATTTTCTGATAATCTAACTGACGGACTAATTAGAATTTTTTAGTCATTATGCCTATTGTTATATTGTTATTCACTTTTCTTATATAGTCTTTTTATCAAGAAATACAGCAACCGGGTACATTTTTTTTGTACTATGTATTTTTAGCCTCAGTTTGAAGAATTTTTTTTTTTTTTTTTTTCTTTCTTCACGGGTTCAGCTCCCGAAACCGTGTTACGGTTCCAGGGTACCCAGCGGAAGACCAAGTCTCCCTCCTTTAGCCGATGGTATTTGTGAGGCTATACCTAACGAGTGGCTAGTTCTGTTGAGATATATGTTTAGATGGAAAAGCCTCTAAGTGTGGTTTGTCGGATTATGTACATAAGTTTTTAATTAAAAAAACCCATTGGTGCGTCGGTGGCCGAGTGGATAAGACGTCTGGTGTTAACTAGACAGACCCCGGGTTCGATCCCAGATCCCGGCCAGTTTGAAGAATGTATGGGGATTATGGTTTATTCTGTATTATGAGATACAGCCATAAATAGTTCTTTATTTGTAGGCAGGTAGGTACTTACATAAATTAATTTTAATATTAATTTAGGAGATAAGTAGATATTGTAAATAAATTAGAATTTACTAAAATTACTCAACGAATGAAATTTTAAAATAAGTAAGTTATTATTTAAAATATGATGTAAGGTATAATGTTACAATCAAGAAGTGATAAACGAGTATTTCTTTAAAGTTTTCCTTTCGTCTTCATCTTGATTTAATATTGCCACAATAACGTGAGTCTTCCATTACTTTTATGTAACGCCACCATTTGATAAGGTTGAATTTTTTTATGGGAAAAGTGTTTTTTTTAGTTTTAGTTTTATTGCCTTTCAAATGAAACCGGTTTGAGGCACATCACTTGGATGGTTTCAAAGTCTATGACGGACATAGGTCGAAACATTTTTGTGTTTTATATACACACAAAGAAAGAAAGATTAAATCTATTGTCTATTTATGACATTTGTCACGTGATTCCACACGAAGAAAGAATCTTAGTTAGAAAAGAGAAAGATATAAAGTTCCATAGATATAAAGCAAGACAAAAAATTACTGGTTTCCGCGACGCTACTTTTTGTCTTGCTTTATATCTTTCTCTTTCTAACTGACATTCAGTCTTCGATTCAGTCTTCTCAATGAGATTGTTTCGTGTGGTATCACGTGACAAATGTCATAAATAGGCAAACGACTTTATCTTTCTTCGTGTGGTCATGCTAGTCGTGCTTGCATGAATTTTGTTCTAAAAGTTCCTACTTATTTGGTAGTAGCAATAATTTTGTATCAAAATATCGAATAAACAAAACTTTTAGGAGAATTAAATAATTTTCAACTAATCCATACTAATATTATAAATGTGAAAGTAACTCTGTCTGTTACGCCTTCACGGTTAAAATATTTTGATGAAATTTGATACGGAGAAAGCTTGAACTCTAAGGACATAGGCTACTTTTTTTTAAACCAACCCCTAAAGGGGGTATAATAGAGGATAAAAAGGGATACTAGTTGAAAAAGCCGACTATTCGGCCACTTTTATAGTCACCGACTATTCGGCACTTATGATGGTACCTACAGGAATCTGGAAATAAATGATACTGTAATGCCATATTTTCAACCAGTCTTAAACAATCTCAAATTGTCAATTAATTAGTATTTGTTAATATAATAATAAATAGATCCCCTATCAACCGAATAGTCGGCGACTAGTCTGTAAAGCCGACTATTCAGCCACTTTTATAGTCGGCGATTAGTCGGCTAGTTGGCCAAATCCATAGTCGGTAGATCCATAGATTTAGTATAGTCGCTCGGGCGTTCTACTAGATTGGCAATACAAAAGAGAAAGCGCATAGATAGCGAGGCAGATAGACGAGACCTTTTTTTGAATACTGTACCTAACAGCCTAGCATCCGCGTCAGTAGAAATTTCGCTTATTTTTGTAAAATCTCCTGTTTTAAAGTACACGCGTGATTTAATGCAGTGCCTAGATGTAAGTCAAGATTTAAAATTTATAGAATTAGGTACACATTTGTCACGCACACTGATGTATTAATTTTTGGTCTCGTTCTAATCGCGATATTACCAATCTAGTACAGCGCCAGCATACTACCACAATCTTTAATTGTAAGGGGATCTATCGACTGAATAGTCGGGACTAGTCGGGTACAGCCGACTATTCAGCCACTTTTGTAGTCGGCAATTAGTCGGCTAGTCGGCCAAATCCATAGTCGCTAGATAACTTAGGTAGGTACTCATTATACTTTCATATCATAAAATAATATTTATAACTAGATATATTAAAAATTAAAGGAAAATCTGTTGTTTTTTCTGATCTCGATTTTATTTAATTTATCAATTCGTAGACAGTAAGTTAATTCATATTTAAACTTAGAAAAATTTGCAATATTATGTAGTGTAGGTATGTATATAATTAGTATTTAATTAAATGTAAATAAATTAATGAAATGTAATTAAACAAAACCAAAATGTGGCAAAAAAGATAATGACAAGAAATACTGTTGTTTTATTGTAATACTACCTTTCCGCGCACACTTTGCCTGTGGAGCCCATATTAACAAAAAGCACATTCATTTTATTCCGCATTTTTCAATTTGTTACTGTATACTGAGGATCCCCTATGATCCCTGAAAATTTAATCAACCACTTATTTTTTTCCATTTCGTACTTCGGCGAGCACGAAAAGACGGCGTCCACACTTTTGATAATAATAAACAACCTTCTTATATGCCTATATCGTTATACTTGCTACCTTTTTGTTCAATAATTATAGAGAACACACATGATCCGGCGGCGATGATCCCTGTAATTTCATCAACCACTTATTTTTTTCCATTTCGTACTTCGGCGAGCACGAAAAGACGGCGTCCACACTTTTGAAAATAATAAACAACCTTCTTATATGCCTATATCGTTATACTTGCTACCTTTTTGTTCAATAATTATAGAGAACACACATGATCCGGCGGCGATGATCCCTGTAATTTCATCAACCACTTAATTTTTTCCATTTCGTACTTCGGCGAGCACGAAAAGACGGCGTCCACACTTTTGAAAATAATAAACAACCTTCTTATATGCCTATATCGTTATACTTGCTACCTTTTTGTTCAATAATTATAGAGAACACACATGATCCGGCGGCGATGATCCCTGTAATTTCATCAACCACTTAATTTTTTCCATTTCGTACTTCAGCGAGCACGAAAAGACGGCGTCCACACTTTTGAAAATAATAAACAACCTTCTTATATGCCTATATCGTTATACTTGATACCTTTTTGTTCAATAATTATAGAGAACACACATGATCCGGCGGCGATGATCCCTGAAAATTTCATCAACCACTTAACTTTTTTTCTTTTCGTACTTCGGCGAGCACAAAAAGACGGTGTCCACACTTTTGAAAATAATAAACTACCTTCTTATATGCCTATTTTTGGTACCTTTTTGTTTAATAATTACAGAGAACAAACTTCTGTCCGCAGTTTCACCCGCGTGGAAATAGATCCAAAAATAAATAATCCCGTGGCTGTAATTTGCCCCTCCCCCGCCCGCTTTCGCGGTAAAAAAAGTAGCATATGTCATTCTCTGACCATTAAACTACCACTATGCAAAAAATCATGTCGATCCCGTGAAAAACAAAAACAAGCAAACTAAAACAAGTGAACGTGAAGTGGGATAGCACGGGAACGATACATTTTTCCGGGATAAAAAGTAGCCTATGTGCTATTCCAGACTATAATCTATCTCTGTGCCAAATTTCATCCAGATCCGTTCAGCCGTTCTGGCGTGATTGAGCAACAAACATACATACATCCATACAAACTTTCGCGTTTATAATATTAGTGGGACACGCAGGGCCGGATTTATCCTTAGTGCCGCCCCGAGGCACCGTGAAAAATTACTTAAATCCAACATAAAAAATGTAATGAAATAAAATCAATTATTTAATCTTAATGGAATAAATAAACGTTAATTGTGCAAATGTTTTCAATTATTAAATTCAATACTTTTTAAAGCATTTTTTTTCTCTCCCTCCTAATTTTGCCGCCCCTTGGAAATTTGCCGCCCTGGGCACTGGTCCCTGTGACCCCTAGTGTAAATCCAGGCCTGGGGACACGCTAAATCGGACATTGCCTGTACCTCTGGCTACCCCTATGCGAGTCAGGCGTGAATATGTGTGTAGTTATTCAATTATGATCAATTTACAGTTTAGTCTCTCAAATTAGGTTACGAAAGGTAGGCAATCATTAGATTCGTTAGTGCGTTAATTTCTTATTAGAATTCCGTAGACTGCGGCATATTTAAAATTAATTTTTTTTTTCGTGCATTTCATCGTTTTGGGTTTGGTTTGGAGAGGGGAATTTAGAAGGGATATTTATAGAGACGTAAGCAACACGTGTGTCAAAAATCAAAACTAAGTATTTTCTGTCACTAAGTACTTACAGTTTTTTTTATAGAAAAGACGACGATTCTACGTCATATCATGGCGACCAATGAACGCGTCCCGCCGTGACATGATGGGGAATCCAGTTTAATTCCGTCCGCGGCGGCGGGATCATCTTAGATACCAATTAATCGGCATATATAATAAAGGCTATATTACTTGATATTGTCAAATTAACATTGGTGGAGCCACAATAAAAGAAGAATGAGAAGTAGAAAAGGAGCCAAAGACCTTGAGAGATGGCACCGCCCCCACGCCACATACACACCAAACGACGCGGCTGCCACTAATAATATAGCATCAGGCTGCAGCCGGTACTGTCGGTACACGAGCCTCGAAAATGAGATTAAGGAACTTGCTGAAAATTTGATTTATAAAATAGAACAGTATTACGATAGTATATTGCTAGATAAAAAATCTGTCAAAAATCAGAATCATTGCATGAATTTTAGTACTGTTTCTAGACAGTAAAATATTTTTTTAGAGGTACATTCGTGATTTTTTTCTATCGAATCAATATTTATGTAGTTGTATTATGTTTTGAACACAGTATCTTAATAACGCATAACCTCAAGAATATCATATATTTTTTGATTATGGTCACTGCAGTGGATCATGTAGGTACTTTTACGCATCATAAAACTGGATGACGAAGGAAAGACCGACGCCGAAAGTTCGTTCCACTTTCTATGACACAAGAACGAGTCACTTAACTAGCAGTGCGGGTGCGAAAAGGGATTTTAATTTCCAGTATTCATATGTGTATCAAATAGAGATGCGAGACTCCGCGACCTGAAAATCAAATTTGGTCCTACAATAATTAATTAGGTAAAGATATATCCCCTCGACTGATCATCTCTTCTGGTGACAAGAGGGCCGGCTCCTTCCTCGCTCAAAGAATCAGCATCGCGATTCAGCGGGTACCTAAATACAGCCAGTATTATTGCTACTATTCTATTCAAATTGGAGATTGATGAAATTAAGTTTGAATATGTTAATAAAAAGGTATTGTTTTGTAGATAAATATATCAAGATTAAAATTTGATTTTGGGGGAAAAATTTAAAGTAAAAAAATATTCCAAGTGCATCATGCGACATATCAAATGAACGGGCTCGTTTTAATAATAATTTTTATTTCTTATAACGGCAATAGTTCCCGGGAACTGTAAGGCAATCCGTGAAGAAATAAAAAAAATAAAATATTTTTTTATAATTTCAATTTATATCTATCTATCTATCTATCTATCATCACGCCTTTCATCCCAAGAGGGGTAGGCAGAGACAATCGAATGCCATTTGTTCCGATCCTGACATATCTCTTTTGCTTCTTTTATATTCATTATACCTTTCTAATCTAATCTAATTAAAGAAAATATACGAAAATTGGCAGTCCCAGGGGGGGGGGGGTCCAACCTCAACCAAGCCATTATTTTGAAAAAATAAAACATAAAGTACGACTTTATCTTTTATTGCATCTTTTCTGCAATATGTCAATATCCTAGATCGCTTGACTCTACCTCATCAGCTCAGCTGAACTGATAGTAATTACCTAGGTACTTTTAAAAATTCTCAAATTCAAAAAGTGTCGGTGACGGATTTCGGGGGGGGTCCGGACCCACTGGACCCTCCCCCTGGCTACGTGCTTGGTATCCTACCAAGGGTTCTGACCAACCTTCGGTATCTCAGATCCTCGATCTTTTAGCCAGAGCGTCAGCCGCGTCGTTGCCACGTGAAATGCTGGTGACCTTTGATCCAACGCTCGTCTTTTTTACATAAAACGAGAAAAATTATGGACTATTGTATAACAATAAAGGAACTTCCTAGTTGTAAAGTTGTGTAAATTGTATATAATTACAAATTCGAAGCAGTAACTTTTATGTTACGTCAGTTAGTATCAACATCTAATACAGTGAATGTGTATTTACCAACAAACCGGTCTTGATTGCGTGAACAACAATATTAGGGTGAGTGTACACTATTAACTGTCGTGCGAGCATGACGGGGCTAGAATTAAGTATTATAAGTAAGACAACATCTTCTCGATCTATTATCACGCCTTTCATCCCAAGAGGGGTAGGCAGAGACAATCGAATGCCATTTGTTACGATCCTCTTTTGCTTCTTTTATATTCATCATACCTTTCATACATGCTCGGCGATTGTGTGTACTTTTAATATTTCCATCGATCAACATATTTTTTATATGGTCAATAAAAGTACATCGTATTAGTAGACACATTAGTCCCGTCTTATCTCAGGGAAATAGTAATCAAAGCCGGAGCTGCGGCGGAAATAGCAGAGTCTAACAAACGGCGCAAATATCTAATACTTAGATCAATTTATTGAAAACAACAAATGTGTGCCGTTTGGTGTAGAAACTCTAGATCCGCGGGGTTCAAATGTCAAAAAGTTTATGAAAGACCCACGACTGATCAACAAATCAGCATCGCTATTCAGCGGGGTAATGCAGCCAGTATTATTGCCACTATTCCACGCAGGATTCTGGTTTATTTAGTTACATTAATGTAAGCATATATTTAATTTTAAGGTTATTTTTATATTGTCGTGTGTAAAAGTATAGATTTTATCTATCTATTTATCATTACTTACGCCTCTAATCCCAAGAGGGGTAGGCAGAGACAATCGAATGTCATTTGTTACGATCCTGACATACCTCTTTCGCTTCTTTTTATTCATCATACCTTTCATACATGCTCGGCTATTGTGTGTACTTTTAATATTCCATCGATCAATACATTTTTTAATGTTCAATTAAAGTACACCTAGGTCGACCTCTGCCAGCATTTTCTTTTACTTCAGCCATATAAACCTTTGTAGTCAATCTTTCAGCCTTCATTCTTTCCAGTTCTTCCTCGTAGTCAAATTATTTTGTCAAACTGATTTGACCTACAGGAAAAAAAAATCCTGTTAGTCAAACTTCTTAGATAGATAACTAACCTAACCTAACCTAAGCTAACAATTTGACCACAAGGAAGAACAATTCCTTGTGGTCAAATCAGTTTGACAAAATAATTTGACTACGAGGAAGAACCTATTCTTTCAAAGTAAACTACTTTTCTTCATTTATAATAGTTTTCTTTTTAATGAATTGTATTATAATATTATTATTAAGGAAATAAAAGGCTTATTATTATATTATTATTATTATAATAGTGTAAACACAGCTTTATATCGCCGGTACATATTAAGTACAAACTAAGGCGCATTTACAAATAACATGTCCTACTGACAACATCATCTGTTATCATTATTATTTATTATTATTATAAAAAAAATTGTTATTGTTTTATCAAATAAATAATAAGCTGAGCTGTTATCTAAATTGTTTGTGTACGGTTTGTGAAGTTGGAAAACAAATATATAAGGTAAGTTGTCCAGAATCACGATTTTTAAATATGCGGTGTAGCCAGAGATATGTAACAAAGACCACATTTGCGAAATTGGCGGTCTGCCCATTTTTGAATAAAATTAAATGAAAAAAAAAATCCTAGAACCCGATGGCAGCGCCACCTACTGGCTCCAATTATGAATCTAAACCATCCAACAACAAACACAAAAAGTTTTATTAAAATTGATCCAGCCGTTTATGAGGAGTTCAGTGACATAGAAGAATTAGAAATATCTCCACGACTGATCATCTCCTCTGGTGACAAGAGGGCTGGCTCCTTGGCACTTTTACACGCGGACTAGGTTTACTTAGTGATATATTTAATTTTTTACTTTGAAGCCAGAGAAGAGAAGTTTTTGCTTTAGCGAGATTTGAACTCTGGACCTCCGGTTCTACGCTCAAACATTATTATAGCCATTTAAGTATATTTACGTAGGTTCTATTTTTTATAATTATATTTTTATCTTATCATCACGGCCATTATATAACTTGAGGGGTGGCCAGAGACACGGTAAAAATTACCAAATAATGGCAAGTCGTTAGAGCAGTGGTTCCTTATTACATTTTCCTGAGTACCCCTTCGAGAAAGAGTTTAATAAATTTAAATCTTAATTAAATTGATTGTTTGACTCAAAATATATCGTGGCGATTGCTGTCTGTCCTAATGTGTTTATTACTGACTAGCTGTCCGCCCCCGGCTTCGCCCGTGGATATTTTCGAACAAAATAAAATATACCCTAGAGCACTCATAGATAATGGCTTGCCTGCACTACCTCTACCCCTACCCCTACCCCTAAAACTACCCCTACTTCTACCCCTACCCCTACCCTTCGTACATGTCTATTTCAGAAAGTTGGCAAAGATACACTTCATACATAGCTTTTGTCATGTCCATCTCTGCCCACGCCGTTCCCGTCGTCATGCCGTGATGGTATATAGCCTATGTTACTCAGGGATAATGTAGCATTCTAATGGTGAAAGAATGATCAAAATTCTTCCAGTAGTTTTTGAGTTTATTCGTAACAAACGTACAAACATACACACAAAAATACAAATTTTTCCTCTTTATAATATTAGCATAGATAGTAAATTACCTGAGAATCCTGAGATTGCCGCACGTACCCCAGGGCGTACCCGGAGTACGCGTACATACCACACTGTTGGGAAACACTGCGAGTGAGATCTAAGGTTATTAATCGACCGCGACATATTTCGTTCCTAAGTAAGGCTAAAAACGACGAGTGCGTCTTGTGACAGTTATGACATATCAAATGAAAGAGTTGTGACATATCGTTATAAGAAAATCAAATATATTTTTCTTATAATTTTAAAATGCATACTATATCTGAAATTACCTACAGGAAAACCTAAACGAAAACATGTTTTAAAGTTCTCAAGTTAGAGTCGCTCTTGACCAATTTTTGGACTCAAACTAGGCTCTAAAATATTTTGATGCCTTGTTTTACCACATCGACAAAAGTTTTTTTACAAGCTTTATATTCGTTTCACCTTTGTAACTATGTATGTAAACAAATCATGGAAGTCGAATTATTCTGGTCCTAGATGATATCCAGAGTCCTGATGATGGAGCCGGAAGATGGCCACAGGAACTCTGTAACGAAAAGACGTAACCCCATCGAGTTGGGGCTCGTTTGATTTGTCTTCACAATTACTCTGGTCCTAGATGATGTCCAGGGTTCTGTTGATGAAGCCGGAAAGTGGTCACAGGAGCTGTAACCGAACAACGTAACCCCATCGACATTGGGCTTATTAAGTGTGCATTACTGACGAAGCGTGTTTCTTAGTTTTTTTAAAACAATCAAATACAAATAAATCAACGAAGAATAAAGATCACATTATTATTACTTCTGCAAATGTAAAATAGTTTAAAAATGTTAATTATTATGTAAAATTGTTAATATAACGTCTTTGAAGAATTTAAAATTACGCTTAATTAATTAATTGCCTTTTAAAAAAAAGTGTACCGACTTCTAAAGTGTGCTTTCTGAAAGCAAATGCACAAGTCACAAAAAAAGAATACCCAAATCGCTTGAAGTGTGTCTATAAAATTTGACGAGTTCTCAATTTCTCCAGAATCCCATCATCAGATCCTGACTCCAGATTTTCCAAATCGGTCCAGGTGTCTTCAAGTAATCGGGGAACATACATAAAAAAAAGATTCCGACGAATTGAGAACCTCCTCCTTATAATTTAAAGTCTCTCTATCCTATATCTACTCCTATTTTCATTCGAATCCGTTTATCCGTTACTTAGGGATAACTTACCTATTAGATAATACTTACCTGATAAATTATATGACTAATAGAAAATTGTTACAAACACAAATAATTATAGGTCAATCGCAAACAAGATAAGTTACTCTATGGGTCCAGTGGGTCCGCACTCTCCCCGAAATCCGTCACCGACACTTTTTGAAATTCAGAATTTTAAAAAGAGGTCGAGTCAAGCGAGCTAGGATATTCACCTATTGCAGAAAAGATGCAATAAAAGGTAAAGTCGTACCTACTTTGTGTTCTTCCAAACTATGTCGAAACTTCAAACTTTCACGATTTTCATCTAAATATACTTCAACAGAAGCCACTCGTTAGGTATAGCCTCACTAATACCATCGGATAAACGAGACAGACTTGGTCTTCCACTGGGTACCCTGGGACTGTAACACAGTTTCGGGAGGTGTAAGGCAATCCTTGAAGAAAGGAAGGAAGGAAGGATATCGTTAAATTTTAGCAACTCGCTCGTGGAAATACCAAGTGTCTCTGGCTACGCCGCAAAGTGTAACGGCCGTGATGATCCGTATATGGATTTTTTAAAGGTTTTACACCTTTCGATAACAGGTATTTCTTTGTCCTTATAGTAGGTACTTGAATATTATTTTTAAATCAAGTAAGTACCTTACACTAAGGTCAACAGACTTGCAATTGACGCCATTTTTAAGTGATTTGACATTTTTTATTAGTAAATGTTTAAGACGCAGATGCGTGCGTGCTAGTAAGATCAAATGGTGTGGCGTGAATTAAGATGTTGTGAATTTTGGATATGTTGAGTTGTAGCTTAACGAAAATCCTAGCTAATTTTAACTAATAATCATAAAGTGTGTTTATTTGTCCCTCTTTCACGGCAAAACGGCGAAACGTTTCAGCGTGATTTTCTGTACAGAGATAATTGGAAGCGGAAGGTGAGATAGGCCACTTTTTAACCTACTTCAAAAAAAGGAGGAGGTTCTCAATTCGTCGGAATCTTCCCCCGATTACTTGTAGACGCCTGGACCGATTTGGATTTCTTTTTTTACTAGAAAGGGTATACTTTCCAGGTAGTCAGGACAGGATCTGATGATGGGATTCTGGAGATTCTTTAACCCATGCGAAACCGGGGCGGGTCCCTAGCATAATATACTATGATAACCAAATGCTAGAAGAATGAAAAGACGTCCAAAACGTATGTATTGAAGATATAAAAGTTTTTCTTAGGTAGGTAGGCACAATCAAGTGAAATTATACATGACAAGATTTTTTTTAAAACAACAACAATTAATATCTTATCTGTGAGATATTTATATCGTTTAAAGGTTTTTTTACAATATTTACCTACTACATTATCCGTCCAATAAGGCTAACGCCTGTAGTTCTGCAATGCCTAAATAGAAAATTATCTAAAAATTAAATGCTGTTCGTTGGTAAGGTTTTTAAATGTTCTGAATACGATTTTTAGGGAAAGAAAAATTGGAAACGTTACCCGGAAAATTGGAAAACTTTCCTTTTTGAAAAATGAAAAAAAAAGGAAGGTAAACTGAAAGTACTTTTTTTCTATGGGATTGTTGTATGTCCTCAAGACACCATGATAGGAGATGAAATGGGCTCCACGGGCGACGCCGGAAATATCATATCCCACTTGGGTTTTTAGCCCACAGTGCTTCTATGAATGAGGAAGAAATATAGATTATAATAACTAGGGATCTGCCGACTAGTAGGTAGATTCGGGCACTTTTATAGTCGGCGACTAGTCGGCAAATAGTCGCGGTCATTTTGGGGCCAGTCGGCCAAATCCATAGTCAGTAGATCAGTAATAACAACAGTGGGAAAAACGCGTACACATCCGTTCAGTGGTTCTCGAAATTAATGCAGTCATATTATTATACATACGCCATTCATTTATATATCTACTTATTATTTCAGTTATGACAACAGCAGAATCAAGAAGCAATATGAAGTCTGATTATGCAGTACTTTATACTGATTTCGAGAAATGGATAGCAATTATCTCTTCAAGAATAAATAATACTGAAAGGTGAGTTGTTAATTGCTAATTGAGGACAATGTTCGAAGTGCTGACAAACTCGCAACCGCCATTGCAATGCAAATGATATTTTAATGTCTCTGTTTACCCTTCCTAGGATATAGAATTATTAGAAACGAGCTGTTCGCATTGGATTCGTCCATACTAACTTTCATCCCCTATTATGTCCCCTTAGGGGTGAATTTATAAAAAGTATCCTATGTCCTTCACTAAAGTTCAAGGTGTCTAGGTAAATTCAACAAAATCGGTTCAGTAGTTTAGCCGTGAAAGCGGAACAGACAGACAGGCAGACCCACCTATATTATTATACTCTTTGGAAAGACCGACAGAGTTAATTTCGCATTTATAATATTAGTATGGATTTATGGTAGGGTTACCTTGGCTATTCTCTTTACAACATGAATTAAGAAACTGTCTCAATCAGTGTTGCCAGATACTCCAAACTTTATTTTGTGAGGAATTTTAACCCAAATTTATTTATTTCTTTTAGAACTGTTATTTGATTCCTGACGCTTCAAACTAAGCTTCGAAATATGCTTCGAAATATGCTTGTTAATCTAGTAGGTAGGTAGTAGTAGGTATTAAGCATGCCAATGAAGAAATATAAAACAAGTAAAATGTTGAATAATTATTATTGATTTTTCTTTTCAGATATGCAGAAAGCAACGACAAAACTTCTAATGTTTTTCAAAATCAACCCCAAGTCAAAATCTCAAGAAACCAAGCCAGTAACGAGGATCAATTAAAATTCGAAAATATATTTGTATATGGCTTAAACATTAATAAAAGTGAATTAAATAATATAATAAATAAATATTTCAAGGCACTAGATAATAATATAAATAATAAAAGTAATTATAATAAGATAATTAAATTAATATTAAACGGGAATTTTGCTTTAATAATAAGTAATAATAAATCTAAATTATGATAATATTACTTTGTTTCATTCATATGAGAAGTTTTACCCCACAAACTGAAAACAAAACAGTTTGTAAAGAGCAATAAATACGTTACATGTCGAAGTAAAAATTGCAGTAAAAAAATAATGGAATAAATGTTTTTCACTTTATAGGCCAAATAAAATGTAGTTTTAATTTTTGACTAACGTGTTCCTTGGAAGCCTAGAACTATCCTGTCAAAAGTCCCTTTAGAATGGTTTTATTTATTTTCCACAAAAACTGTTAGAGCTAGATGAAAACTGCTAATGAGAAAAATTATCCCCAATAAATTGACTATATTTAGGTACTTACTCCTCATCTCGTTGGATTTATAGTTTCCGAAACATCATAATCTATATTTATATTATTTGCTAGCCCAATTCTTGGGGGACGGTTTATAGGGTATTTAACATCACGCTACCTACCCTAAGGGGATGAAATGCGGTGCAAAGATTGTTTTCCTAATAAAACGCGTACGAAGTAGCGGGGAGCTTAGTTGTTAAATAATAATAAATATTGATGTATAAATATGAGACGAGTGAAGGTCTTATGTACCTTATTACTTATAAGGAAACAAGATAAATTATGTCAGTTATTTTATTAAACAATAAAATAATTGGTGAAAATTAATGGATTTCAAGCCAAACCACATAATGGACAACATTTCATTTTTCGTAAGGTACCAAAATTCGAAAACCGTTTGGAGATTACATGCTAGAAAGCTTATTTTTCATTTATTTTTATTTTTATATCCTTTAATTTTCGAGTTATTTTAAAAATTCTGAAATATTGAAAAATGAGGATTAATAGGTGCCCTAATCTGTGCTAACCCTCTAATTTAAAAATACTAATGTCTGTTGGCAGAGTTGTTAGTTATTGAACTCAGGTGTTGCCTTCTATTAATTTTACCCATTTTTATTCCATTTGAAGCTAAATTAATAATTATTCTTTAAATAATATTATAAAAATACTTCTTTTATATAATATTTTTTGGAAGTTTTGCTAGTTTTGAATGGGCTATCACAGGAAATATATTTACGAGTGAAACCGCGGACAAAAGCTAGTATTATTATATACATTATGAATAATGATGTAGGCTATTTGAGTTCCGGCTACGGCAACACCAATTTGGAACACGGTATATTATACTCTTTGCATTTCTATAACGTTTACTCTGTGACTTGACTGACACTATCAGTCACTTTCTTTGGGTGACAGTTTATATTTCTTAATTTTAGTCCTAGCTAAGGTTTTTAGTTTATAAGTCCTCAGAATTTATAAAAATTCATAATTAAATTAAAATATAAAAACTCAACCAAAAATAAAATACAAAAATACGTGTAACTTATTTTTTAATATATTTTTAATTAAAGTAATAAAAATGGGTGATTAAAAAAATGAAATGTTGTCCATTTTAGGGAAAACTGTTTTAACTATGGGGAAATTTTACAGAACCAGTCTGGCAACCCTGGTTGTCAGTCAGTGGCAGTCAAACAAAACAAAAATGTATGTAAAAATGTAAATAGCACCAAATTCTAATATAAAATTAGTCCGTCAGTAATGTTAGTGGTAGTTTTTTTATTGCTAGGTATTGTAAGGTTAATTAAATAATATTTTAATATGAAACTGTTAAAAGAGTGGAAGATCAACGCCCCTTGGGGAAAAATCGCTTGTAAGTACCTTCTCTGTACTTTTGTTATTGAACATAATTTTAATGAAAATCTCCCATTACTTACTTTAATAGGTAACATTCATATGGCTGGCGGAATTTTGGTTGGCTGAGGGTTGGATTACACCTACTCTTTCTGTACCAATTGTACCATTCACTGATTTACCCCTAGACGCTTATTTTTTCAATATAGGTTAGGATATTTTTGCATGAAATTATTTTTTCATAAAAAAGAACTCTTCATTCAACTGGAATCGTGGAATCCCTTCAAACCTTCTAACTTTTACTGCTTATATTATTAACACTATTTGGATTTCAAGTCTTATTGGTTTTTTTTTTCATTTTCATTCAATTCATAATAATCAGTATAAGTAATCAGTTAGGTAAAGGTCCAGATTATCTAATCCTGAGCTTTTCGTGTTTTGACGACTTTATTAAATTGCTGCACTGTTTTATTACATACTTTAACCATTTTGAAGACTTTATTAAATTGCTGCACTGTTTTATTACATACTTTAACCATTTTGAAGTCTGGGTAAGGTACCATTTTTCGCCGGTGTTCACTAGTTTATAAGAAAATTGACATTGAAAAACTTAACCTCAAAATCTGAAATTGAGATTTTCGTGTTGTAAAATAAAATATAAGGTTTCCAGCGCTTCAGCGGCCGCTCTCTTCGCTCGCTCGCCTTGCGCCTTGTTTTTACACCATCCGAATCACGCTCGTCGCTGCGCTCCTCGCTAACCTATTTTATGGAGTAAAAAAATTTCGATCGTGTCTGAAGACTTTTCACTGACCTGGCGGTCACGGGAGGGTTTTCGGGATTGGTGTCCTGGACGAAAGTTTCTCCTGTGACGCCTTTCATCCAATGGCATCATAAAAAATGGGTGTTATATAGAGTAAAAAAAATCGATTGAAAATTTTCCAAGTCTTTTTCAAAATCATGAAAACTCCAACCTTAATTTTGCAAAAACCTGTGACCTCTTACCGAGGTCCGTTATACCTTACCGAGACTTGAAAATAGTTAAAAGTATGCAATAAAGCAGTGCAGTAATTGAATAAAGTCGAAAAAACATGAAAATCTCAGGATTAGATAATCTGGACCTTTACCATCAGTTATTTTAAGGTAGGTATTTTAAATTTTGAGATCAAATATTTTTATATAATAACGTTAATTTTTTACTTCAGTGATATCATGGGGCAATCCAAAGGGATATCCAGTATTATTGGTGCATGGCAGAGAAGACAGCGCGGCAACTTTTATCCCTCTCCTACAATTACTACCAAAACATTACCATTATGTTGCCATAGACTTGCCTGGCCATGGCAAATCAGAACCGTTTCCTCCAGGTATGATAATATTTAAGAAGAATTTGATTAAAAGATAGTGTTGCAATGGTTTTGGCAGATTGATGGAAAGAGAATTGGCAGAAGTTTCAGGTAATGTTCAGTGGATATGCTCTGTGTAAAAACTTACTTTTTTTGTAATTTATGCCAATAAGACATTTAATAGGTCGGTGGCCGAGTGGTTAAGGTGCACTGTATATAACTAGGCAGATTGGTTTGGATTCTGGCCATATACCCATGACTTTTATATTTAAAAACTTATGTAGGTACTTACCTTACTTACATAATCTGATAAGCCACACTTAATAGGCTTTTCCATCTAACAATATGAGTTTAATGACATTCAGATAAGGCTCACTTTGCATTGACAGGATCACATAATCAGCTTTTTTCCCATTTAGTTGTCACCCCGTGAAAATTATCTATCTATCTATATTTAATCTCGCCTTTTATCTCAAGACTGGTAGGCAGAGACAATGAAATCCCATGTTACAATCCTGACATACCTCTTTTGCTTCTTTTATATTCATCATACCTTTCATACATGCTCAGCGATTGTGTGTACTTTTAATATTACCATTGATTAATACATTTTTATATGTTTAATAAAAATACACCTAGTTTGCCTTTGCCAGCATTTCCTTTCACTTCTGACATCTAAACCTTTTTAGTCAATCTTTCGTCCTTCAGTCCAAACCTGTCAAATGACCTGCAAACTTATGCCAGAACTATATTTATTGAAAATTGGATGTCTTCTGTTTTAAATTTTAAATACAACAACATCATTAATGTCACATCTTTCTTGTGTTTGAACTTATGGTGCAATGTCTATTTTTTTACTACTTAACATTCTTTGGACTTCAGTACAAATAGATAAGAGAAACTTATCTGATAAAATAATACAAAGATTGCGAAGTTCAAGTGTTGATGTTTTGATGTCATTCAAAGACATAGGATGTTTTCTCTTTGGGCCTTAATGATTCTCATCAAAATTAATTTGTTTTGGAACTTATTATCGACAAGCATCCAGACAGATGTATTTCCTTACGTTCATAACAAAAACTGAATCACAAAACACAAGGTGCCTAAATATTGCACTTGTATTTTAAACCTTATGAATTTCAACACATTATATAAAAATACTAGCAGACCCCGCATACATTGTCCTGCCCAAACGTTGGCTTGTCTGCACTACCTCTACCACTAACTTCGGATATTGTTCATACAAAAATACTAAAACAGCGATTAAAAAATGGGGAGTGGGGGTAGGAGAGTGAATAGTTTACGACCTATTCTCAGACCTACACGAATATACACAAAAAATTTTTTCTGCACACCTTCTCCATATAAACTTACTAAAATTTAAATTTTTTCATCAATTTTGTTGTGATAAGTAGCAAGATTCTACGTCATGTTATGGCGACCAACGCACTCGTTCCGTCGTGACATGATGGGGAATCCAGTTTCATTCCATCCACACTGTGATACTTGTGATTAATAAGACATATCACAATCGGGGGAACATCTTAGCTACCCATTAATCGGCTATTGTTACTGTGACGTCTATAATACTTGACATTGGCGGAATCATCAAACCCTGATGGAGCCATAACACAAATAGAATATGTAGCAAAGAAGTTTTAGGCATATAAAATGAAGGTCATTCACTGTTGTCTGTTTCAGGTATAATGATTGCGAGATTTCATTTCAATCTTGGTGTGGAATATGCTGTGGAGCATTTGAAATGGAAAAAGTTTATATACATAGCTCACTCTATGGGGACTGAAGCAGGTATGTTTGTTTATGGCCCTGTCTGTGAAAATCCAGACTAAATCAGTTAAGCCGTTTCAAAGATTGCCCCAAGACAGATAGACAAAAATTTTAAATACTGGTTGGGTTTTGGATCATATATAATAAGTTAATGCAAAAACTGATGCTTTTATTACTGAAAAGATCTAGAATTTCAGTCGTATCTGAAAGAAAAAAGCTGTGTGGGTACTTATGTACGCGCGTTAGAAGTTAGTATAACTTATTTTGACATTTATTTTATTATACCAGTAGATTCGGAGAAAATAAGCTAAACAAGACTGATCCTATAAAATATATTAACATAATATATTCTATAGATAAAAATTTTGTGTATCGCAAAATTTACCTCAAAACTCAATTTAATCACACACGAAATTCCGCAGGTCTCTTCTACAACGCCATATACCCGGGCCGTATAACCAAGTTTGTGCATCTCGATCCAACACCGGCCATTATGAGAATGTTCCAGAAAAAGTTTCCAATCCTCTACCAGGGCTACTATGAAACTTACTATGAAAATTATGACAGATTTAATAATGAGCCCCGAGTATATAGTAAAGAGCAAGCAATGAGGGCAGTTATGAATGCTAGAGGGCTGAACGAAGAGCAGGCTGAGATTATTTTGTCGAGGAATTTGATACCTGTCGCTGATGGAATGTATAAGTGAGTAAGAACTATATGTATATATCCGTTACAATGGCGCCCGTGATTCGTTACAATTTTTTTTATTTCAGATTGTCCTGGAGCAGAATACTGAAAATCACTGCGCCCTGGAATTTCACCGACGACTTCTACTATACACTGTTTACAGAAAAGGCGCCGCCGACTCTAGTATTTTCAGCGACTATAACAAATATCAATCCCAATAATATAACGCGCGTGCACAAATTCATAGGTCGGCTTAAGTCTAAAGTGCCAAATTTCTACCATTTCATAGTGGAAGGGGGGCACGATTTACATTTCATTACACCGGAATCAATAGTGGACAAAATTAAACTATTTTTGAAAAGTGATTATGATAAGTTGGATGCGATTGCTGTTAAAGCAAAGTTGTGAAAGATTTATAATTTTCCCTTTGTGAAAATAAAATATTTGGGTTAGGTAAGGACAATGTAAGGAAGGTACAGTTTTGGTCTTCATAACGGGGAAGAAACTGCTTCTTTTTTCCACTAGAGGCATCAGCGCCTATACCCCAAACAAACTATCAAATCATATAGAAAATTAAATTTTTAAATTCAAATTTTACAAATAATATTCCTAAATGTCCCGTTGTGTTGATTTTTTGTTGCAATAATAATGTAAATTATTCTTTCTGAAGGATTTAACAATGAGAAAATTATGGGAAAAGGAATTAGAATTCTAAGTTATGTTATTTCTGGAGACGGCAAATCTATCTTAAGTGTCTTCAGTATCATGTTGGTGGGGAATCCCTAAGTTAAAATTCTGATCAAACAATTCGAGTCTGTAAAATATGCACATTAATATATATGTACTTATAGGATATCAAACAATGAAAATAAGCTAAAATTTAATTTCTAGATTATTATGTTTATCAATTACAATAAAGCCAAACATCACCTCTGTATAATATTAGTAATTTAAAGTTCTTTTTTTTTAACATTTATAAATATTTGGAATTTCCAGTATTTTTAAGTGATGATAACTTAATAAAATATTGCATTAAGGCATTCCTGTTATAATATTATATCCTAGTCAAATTCTGATGAAAAATGGCATTTATGCATTATAATAAATGGAGATTATGGTGTATTTATTGGTATTGGTGTTAATTTTATTAAGTTAATTATAACATATTATTTATGTATTGATTTGTATTTTATTCATCGAAACATTTTTTTTAGGGTAGGTATTTGGTTTACTGAGTTGATTTCGATTCTACCTCATATCATGGCGACCGACGCACGCGTTCTGTCGCGCTGTGATTAATAAGACAGCACAGTCGGCGGGATTATCTTATATACCGATTAATCTCCATATATACTATAAAGGCTATACTTGACATTGGCAAATCATCGATTAACATTTGTGGAGACGCAATAAAAGAAAAGTTGACTTTAAAGCCCTGTCCTCTACGAAAAGTCTGTAAATGGACGAGATCGGAGATATGTAGGGAACAATAAAAAAATTACATACGAACGAAACCGCGATGTGTTCGGTAGTAGGTATTTGCAAAAAAAAAATTTCTAGCCCCTAGTTTTAGTCTTGACATTTTGGTGGGAGGGATGTGGAGTTATGTACTTTCATAACAACGCGGTTTCGTGCGTACCTATTTAGGCAAGTACTAGACTTTGACTAAAAGAGTTTCGAAATTTTGCTTTACTTTGTTGGTTTACTTGTGTAATTTTCATATCATAAAACGGGACAAGGGCAAGTAAAAGACCAAATTATAATTTTGATTTAATACCATTTTCTAGAAAATTTGTGATATGACCGGATAATCTTTCTGGATTATTCAAATGCACATCATGTGGCCCTTCCACAGACACAACTCTATAATTTCCATGTTTATGGTCGTTTTCATTAAAAATGAATGGCACTTGGTCATATAATTTATGGTCTATGGTGTCCTGTGCCAAAATTGTAAGTGTGGGTAGTTTTATATCTGTGTAAATTTTCTCCATATAGTCACTGGAAAATGGCAACAGCGTGACTGCTTTCATTCTTTGATCGAATGAAAATCTGAAAAGAAAATTCTCTTTAAATATTTCGTAAATATTTACCGCTCAAGAGACAATCGGCGAGTATGTATGAAACTTGAAAGGTATGATGAATAAAAAATAGCTATGTCGGGCATGATTGTAGCTAATGACATTGGATTCTCTCTGCCTGCTTACCCCCCTCATGAGATAAAAGATGTGATGATAGATAGAAGAAATATTTTAACGCCATTTTCGATTTATTGATGACAGTTAAGTACCATAGAATGTATCTCTCGATTTTTATAAATTACTTAATATCTTAGGTACTTACATAAATACGTAGACAAAATCTCAGAAAGAGAAAGAGATAATGTCCCATAGAGATAAAGCAAGACAAAAAGGACCGGTTTCCGCGACGCTACTCTTTGTCCTGCATTGTCACTACGAGAAATTATATCTTTCTCTTTTTAACTGAGATTTTGTCTACGTAATACACAGATAGATTCTTTCTACACTGTCATGCCGATGGTATTTGTGAGGCTATACGTAGTGAGTGGCCAGTTCTGTTGAATATACATTCAGATGGAAAAGCCTCTAATTATTCTTAGCTTGGATATATTTGCTTACCTGTACAAACCGTCGCCAGTAGGTACTAAAGCTCTTTCAGCGACTTGTTGTGCAGCTTCTTCACTTAATTTCCGGGAATTAATTATAAGGGATAACGCCTAAAAATATACAGAATTTGTAGGTATGTATTTTTCTATTTAAAGAGATGGTGAAATGTTAAAAAACCAGCCAAGTACGATTAAGACTCGCACAGGAAGGGGAACCCGAACCACCACAGCCCTACCGTACAATATTGAACACTACATCTTTAAAATAGTTTAAAAAATATTAGCCCGAGTCCGACTCACACTTGGCCGGTTTTTATTATTTGTTTCACTTTAGAGTATGCATTATTAATAGTTATACAGTTAGTGGTTTGTATGTATTGCCATTATTAAGATCGAGCAAAAAACGTCTTGTATTATGACCCTCTTTAATTTTAATTTTTATTATTTGTTGTTAGCGGCCACAGTAATACACACTCTGTAAAAAATTCAACACGAACAGACATCAGAGGGTTAGTAAAATGGAACCTTAAAAATATGTTTGAAAAATTTAAGAAGCTTTATGCCCCACCCCTTAAGTCTCTATTTGTAGTTCTTAACATTAGCAGGAGTCATTCATAAATTAGCCCCCCCCCCCCAAATCCATGTCACAGGTTGTCACATTTATATGACCCAACTAGCAATTTTAGAATTCAAAAGTTGTAGTTTAGAGTTTCAATACTGATGTGACATGTGACGTCACGAAGTTTATGACCCAACCCCCAACCCTGTCCATCTTTGTTGACCCCCTCCCTCCATCTTAACGTTTGGCGTAATTTATGGATGGCCCCTTCCTTTAATTATGACTTATTATGTAAGTTTATCTTTAATTAGATTTTGTACTTCTCTGTTAACGGAACTATTAGGCTATTAAAATCACTTGCCTTCTCATAAGTGTGCCGCGGCGCAGTCTCGGCCGGCGCATTGTTAACTTTATATTTTGTGTAGAAATCGCGATATCCATAATTGTACCATTGTTGTAGACAAGTATGGTCATTTGGAAATGTTATATAAGCAGGTATGGGATCTAAGTCGATCATTTTCGTCACCACCTCCGGGTATGCGATTGAGAAGTATTTTCCTGCAAACAATTATTTATTATTAATACTGAACTAATCAATTCAAAATTAATGTTTCTTTTAAAATTAGATTTAAAAAAACAGTATTTAAAAAGCATATCTCAGTAATTGTAAAAAGCAGTTTCATATATTCGTCGAAATATGACAAAAATAAATCTCAGATTTGAATGCATTCGAATTTCAATTTTAGGACCTACCTACGGTATATTACGAAGGTATTTGAGTTGGTTGAATTAAAAAAACAAAGAATGGTGCCTGATCCATCACCACAGTGTCAAATTAAGTAGGTACCTATACTTAAGTGGCGGCGCGATTCTTTTAATAATAATAAGGCTCGCATTATTGAAAACAAAGGTCTTACCAATGAGAACACCAAGGGAATGTCCAATATAGACAAAATTATTCCATTCAAAATGTTCCATAATCAATCTAACCGAAGGTATGAAATCAAAAATTGATATCGGCACCCCCTTTGGAAGATGTGTCGATTTTCCATTGCCAGGTAAATCTACACTGACGTAGAAGTAATTCTTTGGCAATTTTTGAACCAAGGGTCTAAATGTTGAGCTTACGTCTTGTTTTCCGTGACATAAAAATATTGGTTCGTTGGTTGGATCTCCCCATGTTAAAACTGAAAAAGAAAATGGACACGATTTATTTTCTAAGAACGGCTCCTGCGTGAATCGTGCTACCGTCAAAGGCGTAGCAATGATTTTTTGCTAGGATGGGTAGAGAAAATTCACCAATACTGGTGGGCCCCGAAGGAGTCTGGATGTGATCTGATTTTAGAGCCTTCTTTGAGTATTGGCCGAAAATTCTCGGAATGAATCTACTTACGTGATATTTTCCCCCATGGGACCGATATGTTTACTTCTTTTTCAGGCAGCGTCATTCTTCTTTGAGCATACCTGAAATTTAATAAAACGTGAGTTTCCAACGATTACATTAGTAACACGGTCACTTTTGTTTGACTGGAGGTTAAGCTACTTAATCCTAGCATTCCTAGCTAATACTTATTATATATGCGAACGTGTTTGTTCGATCGTCCTTCTTTCACGGAGCAACGGATCGATGTGATTTTACGAGATCGACGAAATATAGCTGGAGGGCCGGAGAATGACATAGGCTACTGCTACTTTTATCCCGGGAAAATAGATCTTTTGATAAAAAAACTTTTCTACCCGTTCGTACGATTGACTATAACCATTAAAAAATGCAGCCTAGTGCACTTCTTATCTAAATTATTGATAAAAGAATTGATTGCATATCATAATTTTTGAATAACAATATAAAATTCGATTATCTGTTCCCAGCTTAGGATACCCAGCGGAATTCGAAATGAGGTACCTACTTGTGTGTTTTGTCGGATTATGTACCTACTACTTATATTAAAAAACTATTGGTACATGGTCGAGATCGAACCGAGGTCCCCGTAGATATAACCAACACGTCTTAAGTTAAGACTCCTAACCACTCGGCCACCGACGCACATACACATAAATTAAAATATTTACAGTTTTCTAAAAATATTACGTTCTATGGGTCTCCTATATAGTCTGTGCCCCTGTGGGTCTAATTAAAAAAAACAAATGTCAAATAGTACACGTCAATATAATCACTGTAATGGAATTTGTATTTTTTAATTAAAATTTACTGAATTGAATACTAACATTTTAGCACATAGCAGATACTTAGTTAGCCTCATCTTTATTTAATTTTGTTTTATATTAAAATCGTATAAACACTGTAGCGCACTGTAGACACTGGCAAAGCAAAACACTGGCGCGAACTTTCCGTCTGTAAAAAATACTCTATGGCACGAACCAAAGGATAAAAAATGCGATTGTCGCGTTTAGAAAGTATAAAACTGTACAATATTTATATTAAAATAATATGATCTACCTTTTTATACTGTTTAAAGTTTCTAAAGAACAGCTCATGTTTCTGCACAGATAATATAAATAATGATATGAAACGTCGCGACAACGAAACTAATCAAAATGTAAAGATAAGATAAACAATCATTTAAACTTTTTGGGGGCACCTTCGTTTTAGGTTGTATTGAAACAGAGTCCAAAAATCAAAAATGAAATTTAGTTTACAGGGCGAATGAAATATTATTTCGGTTATAATACATTTAAATTTTACATAGTTAACGGTGATATTGAACGTACCTAGCTCTTAGCAGGTGTTCTAGGGTTCAGTAGACAATAAAAACCTAAAAAGCTTTTTATACAATGGATTGCATTTTATCCATTTGAGTCCATCTTATCCATCGAATTCATTTAATAATAATATATATAGGTATAGTAGGTACATAAAATTATGATACATTTAGTTGCGATTTTAAACTGGAATTTCGGAGTTGTTAAGTTATTCCTTCAGATGGTACAGTCAAGTACAATCTGTACAATGTATCTTCTCGATTACAAAACGCCTAGTTGCCTTTGGCGGCTGAAAGAATCCTTAGTATATTTTTCGAATTTTTGAGGGTTGTTACACATCATTGGCGACTGCTGTCAGTAAAAGTAATTATTATTTAATCTGTGGTAAAACTACCTCTTTTTTATTTGGCGGGGAAACGGGGATAAAGTTTTCCTCTTTGCACGTCTCGCCGTCGAATCTTGTTGCAAATCTGGCTTTTATTCGCGGGAAAGAGGTGATCCATTTAATGTTTTGACTTCCCCTTTTCCCCGACGGAAATACCCTTCAATGAATCAACCTTTTTAGATAATAGGTTCTGTAAAGAGGTCGCTTTTTCCAACACTTCCTCGTGAAATGATAGTGAAAACCGGAAAATATTTGTTCAGTAGTTACGGAAACCGTTTAGTTCCTCTAGGTAGTTATTCGTGCCATGCAAGCATGACGGTGTAGAAATAATCTCTGTCTGTACGTAGACAAAATTTCACTTAGAAAGATATAATTTCTAGTAGGACAAAAAACCGGTCCTTTTTGTTCAAGATTCTTTCTAACTAAGATTTTGTCTACATAGAGACAGAGATTCTTTCTAAACCGTCATGCTTTAAAATATGATTCTACCTACGGAACCATTGTTAATAATTTTTTGTTCAGTCAGTCAAGGTCAAATTGCAGTTTTTGTTCAAAGTTCAACTTCAAACTGCAAGTTTAATTTATTATTTAGTCTCGGAAATGAGGAAATCTTATCAAATGATAATTATGTAAATGTAATATGGAACAGTAAAAGTAATAAAGTCATAGACTTAGAATTACGCTAGATATATCTATGAATATACTTATTTAATTTTAAGGTTATCTTCATTATTTACAAAATGGATTTTCTAGAGAAAGAATGGTTCATACAAGCACCATGGGGGAGAATATCACGTAAGTTTGTTTTATGTTACATTAAAAACTACAAACCAAGTGAGAAATAGAAGGCTGGTGTCAGTGGTGTCTTCTTGCAAATCGAGGGTTTTGATAACACAAATTCTTAAAACCTGTATACTTAACCGGTTTTATATATATATATCGATCTGTCATCACGCCTTTTATCCCAATAGGGGTAGGCAAAGACACCCTGCTAAATTGTCCAAATTTAAAAATGGGTCGAGACTCGAGACACAATGAGGCTGAAGTTTGCGGACCTATTTGGCGATGAGCATTAATAAAACATTCAGCAATTACTATGGCCCCAAAACTAATCTGATTTTGGTTATATGGATGCAGATCTGTTCATATTGATGAATCTAGATAGGTAGGTACCACAATTTCGCCTTCAGAAAAAAAAACCCAATAGTTCAGAAACAAATAATAATATTTCTAATAATATAATTATAGTAATTTTTACCAAATCACTACAGCCACAAAAATAATGTGATTCTTGTTTAGGGATCCGTGGCTCTCAGTCATCTTGTATCTGCCAAAAATATAGCAAATCTCAGTTAATCCTGGAAATGTGAGTCTTGTTTATTTATACAACATTTCCTCACCACACAATGATAGTTATTTTCGAAAACTACGGCTATTTAGAACTTTTAATAATAAAAATATGGCTCAATCCAATTTCAAATAATAACTATCAATGTGTGGTGAGGAAATGTTCATAAATGTTGTATAAATAAACTCACCTATTGAAAAAATAAAACTACAAGGTCAATATAATATATTTACTTGAAATATTCTAGAAAATTAAAATTTGTTTTGGTGAAGAGGATGTAATTTTGTCCTCCCTTCTTTCCAACCAGTAAGGCTATGGTTTATGGAAACTATACAGCCAGCTCATGATTGTTTTAGGTCGAAGTCATGGTTAAGGAGGATGTATACACAAAAGAGGTTTAAATTAAAAGGTTAAATAGCTTTTTTTTTAATTTTCAGTTGTAGTATGGGGAGATTGTTGGGATCCCCCTGTCTTATTATGCCATGGGATGGTAGACTCGGCTGCAAGTTTCAGACCTCTGGTCAAGCAATTACCTAGAAAATTCTATTATATTGGTTAGTATTTATATTTTTTATGATATTATTTTTGCTTCAAGGCTTGCCTTGTGGCTCACGAAGCAGTATTATTGATCCCAGTGTACCCAGCGGAAGACCAAGTCTCCCTCTTTTAGCTGATGGTATTTGTGAGGCTATACCTTATGAGTAGCCAGTTCTGTTGAGGTATAATTTAAGTACATTATATATTTTGCTGTCCTTAAGAAGTGACAGTGGCGGAATTATCAAAACCCTGATGGAGCAATAGCATTAAAAAAAATATTACCTACATTAGAATGTGCCAAGCTGAATTTGAGAAATAATTCTACAATCTCTATATATTCTTTCTCAAAGGTGTTTTTATTTGAAGATTATCATCTAGTTATATTTTAAACTATCACACCAAAACTTCTAGTCTAGAGCATATTTTAAAGACCTATACAATAACATGAAAAAAAACTATCCTCAATTTATTTTATTACGGAAAAATGGCTTTGTAATCTGTGCCCCATCCTAAAAGACAAAATTTAAAACTATTGTTTTGGTTTTTTTTTTTCAGCAATGGAGTTACCAGGCAATGGTAAATCAGATCCATTCCCTCCAGGCCTCATGATTAGTGCTTACGATATAGTGTATGCACTAAGAGCTGTAGTTTTACACTTTAGATGGACTAATTTTATATACATGGGACATTCCTTAGGTACTCTTTTAGGTAAGTCATGTTTTTTTTTATTCTATGCTATCATTGCTTTGGAGGTCAAGAAAAGCTGGTGTCCACACTTCTAAATATAACAGTTAAGAAGTGAGCTAGGACTATTAAGTACTGCAACAGGCTTGCCACTTGTTCTGTTTAATATGGACAACTGGCAAAGAGTGGACACTGTTACTAGTGTCTCTGGTTACACCACAATCTTACTAATAATAAATCTGAAGAGTTTGTTTGTTTGAATGTGCTAATCTCTGGAACTATCAGTTGGATTTGAAAATTTTTCATTTGATAGCCCAATTCTTGAGGCTCTTTAACATGGCGCTATAACCCTAAGGAGGTGAAATGGGGTGTAAACGTTGTATTTCTAATATGTATTTTTGAAGTCCCGGGCAGTATACAGCTAGTATCAAATAATCTTATAAACAAAAATTAAATGCTGTCCATTGGTAAGCGCATCACTTGAGAACAGTTGGACCGATTTGGATATCTTTTCTTAAATTATCGTAATATCGTAATAGTCCGTACCACGTTTTTGGAGAAAGAAAAATTGGAAAAGTTTCCTGGAAAATTCGGGAAATAATAGGGGATGAAAATTAATATGGGCTCCATGGGGAAGTTGGGGCGAAAAGCTAATGTAAAATAAATAAATAAACTTCTCAACCTAGTTTTGGCCTTTTTGTGGCAACACTGAAAAGTTTCAGAGAAACAAACAATGCTTCGCACAGATTCAATATGTTTTAGAACAATTTGAATACCTACGTAAATATGCTTAAAACTACTTATCTATCACAGATTTTATTCTACACAATTCTTTCCTACATCATTTTGTCACGAATTAGACAGCATACGCCACGAAAACTCATTGGGGCTAACTTTTTCCCCAATTTAATTCACTTAACTCTTCTGGGTGAATCTATCTAATAATGAAAATCGCAACGAAATCCGTTCAGTGATGTCCAGGATGTGGTCATATGGTATATTTGTACATTCCAGGAAAACTATACAACTTGTGTTATCCGGGAGAAATGACTAAAGTTGTTGACTTTGATCCAACGCCAGCGTACGAAACAGTGGTGCCGGAGGAATTTGCAATGTGGTATCACAGATTCTATTCAAGATATATGAAGAAATATAAGAATTACAATTCACCAAAGGAGTTTGCACCAAAATATCCATATGAAAAGGTATACACTTGACATATTTTCTTCTATAGCGCAATGGACAACATTTCATTTTTTTGATCACCCATTTTTATTACTTTAATTAAAAATATATTAAAAAATAAGTTACACGTATTTTTCTATTTTATTTTTGGTTGAGTTTTTATATTTTTAATTTAATTATGATTTTTTATAAATTCTGATTACTTATAAACTAAAAACCATAGCTAGGACTAAAATTAAGAAATATAAACTGTCACCCAAAGAAAGTGACAGATAGTGTCAGTCAAGCCACAGAGTATACGTTATAGAAATGCAAAGAGTATAATATACCGTGTCCCAAATAGGTGTTGCCGTAGCCGGAACTCAAATCCCCTACAACATTATTCATAATGTATATAATAATATTAGCTTTTGTCCGCGGTTTCACTCGTAAATATATTTCCTGTGATAGCCCATTCGAAACTAGCAAAACTTCCAAAAAATATTATATAAAAGAAGTATTTTTATAATTATATTTAAAGAATAATTATTAATTTAGCTTTAAATGGAATAAAAATGGGTAAAATTAATAGAGGGCAACACCTGAGTTCAACTCTGCCACAGACATTAGTATTTTTAAATTAGAGGGTTAGCACAGATTAGGGTACCTATTAATCCTTAATTTTCAATATTTCAGTATTTTTAAAATAACTCGAAAATTAAAGGATATAAAAAATAAAAAAATGAAAAATAAGCTTTCTAGCATGTAATCTCCAAACGGTTTTCGAATTTTGGTACCTTACGAAAAATGAAATGTTGTCCATTTTATTAATACCGTTTAAGAGTCCTATATTATAATTTGTATAGAGATAAACTAATCCCAATTTCTCTGTAAATAATCTAATAATAAAATTATTATTATTTTGAATTTTCAATAAACTACAAAAACATGATGATATAATTGAAGCGTAAGGGTATAACAGCGCTTTAAAAAATGTTAAGAGCTTTGTGATAGATTATGAAAGAGAAAAGGGGGGCAAAGTTTAACCACCCATATTTCCTATTCAATAAAACCCACTGAAAAAAAAACAGCTATTTCACTTAGATATATTGAATAAGTAACTATATGCGAATTACAATGACACAGAGACACAGTTTACAGAGAAATTGGGTATAGTTTATCCCAGAAAAATTATGGATAGGGAGAAGTGACATGTGGCGTAATATGAAGAAGAAGAAGAATTACTATATGCCATCAACCGCTTCGCCCGTATTATTTTGTTACGTCACGTGGCCTAAGCGTAAACCATACCCCAAGGGGAAAGCACCTCGTATCTCCTCACCGACGCAAAGAGAAACATCTCAGCGCCTCGTACGCAAAACACTTAATTTCAAACGTAGACAGATAGACTGCTATCAGATTCTCGCGCTATGTTAGTTGTGATATCACAGTCAGCGGGATCATCTTACCTAATATTGATGATATATTGGATATAAAACTTGACGTTGGCGGAATCATCAAAATACTGATGGAGTCATAACACGGAAAAGTAGAATAGAATAGACTGGTATCATTTGCTGCGGAAGCGAGAGGCATATACGTGGTTACACGGCCCATACGTCTAAAGTTTATCCGTCTACGATTTCAAATGATTTTACGTCATATCATGGCGACTAACGCACGCGTTCCGTCGTGACATGCATGATAGGGAATCCAGTTTAATCCCGTCCGCGCTCTGATAGTTGTGATTAGTCAGTGATTAATAGGGTATATCACAGTCGGTGGAATTATCTTAAATACCGATTAATCGGCTATAAATATAGTGATAAAGGCTATAATACTTGACATATTTTCTTTACAGGCTTTGAAGATGATTAAGAAAAACAGGGGCATGTCAACTGAGTTGGCTAGTGCTGTATTGGAGAGGATTACTGAAAATACTGGCGAAGGGCTTGTCAGGTAGATTATTTACCGTTTTGTTTGAGCATGATACTTAAGCGATGAAGTGGAGTTGCGTCGGTGGCGTCTGGGGTTCGATCCCCCTAAACATGTGACGTTTATTTATATGGATGACCCCTTAGAGGCGTTTCCATCTAAATATACCTCAACAGAACTGGCCACTCGTTATAGCTTCACAAATACCATCGGCTAATTATCGCTAATCGTCCGTGATTGGGTCATGAAACTCTATATATATGCCAAGTTTCAACATTTTCATACAGTAGATTCGTAGAAAATAAGCTGTGACGGACAGACACATGAGTGATCCTATATAGCAGAGGTTCTCAAACTTATTTTGTCTACCGCCCACTTTGAAAATCAATTATTTTTCAGCGCCCCCCAATTTTTTTTACTTTACCACATTTTAAAAATCACAATGACATTCAATGCTTCAATTTAATTATAGTGTGCTACATACTTACATTCTAAACAAGACTTTTTTTTATCCCTGAGAGCAATTAAAACGCAACTTTATAACATTAACCACCAGTTTCTGAAAGGTCGATCAAAAGTTAATCTACGATTAGTAAACATAACAGTTGTCAAATACGTGAAAATGTATGGATTTTGACAGTTGTTAATTAACTAATTCTTGATTAACTTTGACATGCCTTTCAGAAACTGGGTGTAAGAGTATCTTTTATTAAAATTAAAACAAACATTATCAATTTTTATTTTAAAAATAATCTAATGTGAACGATGAATCTGATGATTTTTGACAAACCGATTGTAAAATTTCGCGTTGTGAGGCGTGCAATATTAAATAGATGAAATTACAAATCAGCCATCGCCCCCTAAACCACTTCAACACCCCCCAATTTTTTCCTGGCCCCTTACCGCCCCCCCCCCCCCCTCTAGGCCTACAGCGCCCACTTTGAGAAAGACTGCTATAAGGGTTTCCGTTTTTTCATCGGAGATGTTGGGAATCCTAAAAAATAGCTTCGCTTGTTTCGTGCGTCTCGCCGACAAACATTTTTTTTCTAGGTTTACCTTCGACCAACGCTTCAAGTTAGTCAATCACCCGCCGTTCCCGTCCACACAACTACAAGAACTGTACACTAACATACCTACGCCAACTTTGACTATCATTGCTGAAGACTCAATCAAAAGAGGGTAAGTGGTAAACATTTTAATTTGATATTTAATTATTAAAAATGATATATTTTTCCAACAACAACAAGCCCCCGGTATCTTCTTTAGACACCCTTGGCGTCAAGGCGAGTGCCTCTCTATACTAATATTATAAAGAGAAAAGATTTGTATGTTTGTTTGTAATTTATTAAAACTCAAAAACCACTGGACCAATTTTAAAAATTCGTTCACCAGTAGTATCTATGCTATATTATCACTGAGTAACATGAGCTAGTAGTAGTAGCTATATGAGTAGTGTGACATGTCATATAAAACCACTGGTCCACACCTGTATTATCTGTGAGCAGAGGTTCCACGCCCTATGCTATGCTATACTTACACTTTTTGGCTCCATCAATGTTAATCGATGATTTGCCAATGTTAATCGGTAGCTAAGATGTTTCCGCCGACTGTGATATATCTTATTAATCACAGACTAATCACAACTATCACAGCGCGGACGGGATTAAACCGGATTCGCCATCATGTCACGACCGAGCGCGTGCGTTGTCCGCCATGACATTACGTAGAATGCCAGTATAATATTTTTCATTACGTTGTTTTTCTTTTTCAGAAGCTACGCCAGAGTTCCATTCGTAATGGAGGAAGCTGCGTTTCCAAATAAGAATTACCGTTATCGTCGCGTGGTGGGGAACCACGACGTGCACGCCATCAACCCTGATAGTGTTGCCAGATTTGTGACTTTATTTTTACTCTATGGTTTGGAAGGCCTTGATGGTAAAGGCCATGCTAAATTATGATACATTAAAACAAATGTCATCAACCTTTTAAGACCCACTGCTGGATCATGGTCTCCCTCTAGTGCACCATTTTTAGTGGTGCTCATTGAGAGGAATTGCCATAGTCACCACGCGTGGCAGGCAGGTTGGTGACCGGACGCCGGCTTTACGTGCCCTCCGGAGCACGAGGAGTCGATTTAAGCACATATTCTTAAAGAAAATTGGTGCTTAGCATTTTGGCAAGGGGTAGGATTCGAACCCGGGACCTCCGGTTTCAAGTCCACCGTCCTACCAATTAGGCTATCGACTACTAATCGGTGTGTATAGGAGAAAAATATTTAGTTATTAATTATTGTTAAATTGAAGGGTACAGGGCAATAAGGTATAAGTCGCGGTTACACATTTTTTTTCCAGATGCTATTAATTTCTACTTTACCTTTATATTCTGGAATTGTATAACTATATGGATACATAACAATATATATATATTTTTTAACACATCTGTAAGTGTAAATATCACAAGTGTAAAACCGCCATTTTAGGTCATGTTATAATCCGGGGACTTGAAACTGAGAAAAACTCAATTTTTATTGAAATTAGATAATCATTTCATTAGGAAATTTTTTTGGTGAAATCACATTTTTTTAGTTCTTGATACAAAAGCAAATAATAAAAACGCTACTCAAAATACATGAGAAGTAAAAAACAAGGAATGTCCAGGGCATAACAAACATGAACAAAGAATTTCTGGTTTTTTATTTGAAATTCCTTAGCACAAAATGGCATGAACTTTGAAGTCTTCTTTCTTTTCTTTATTAGTAAAACCACTATCGTTTACATCCTTATCAGAGTCAGAAAGCATCATTAAAATATATGTTGTACATACACATAAAGCCAACGCAAATAATGCGCGGGAATCCTAACCTCGAAATCGCAGCTGTAAATTCTCAGTTACATTCCACTCGGACATAAACAAAATGGTATTTTTGGCGACATCTCTTTTGTAGAAACTAGTGATTGAAAACGAAATTGCCATAGATAAAGAAGTGTTAGCATTTCAAAATACGATTAGATACTCTAACTGCAATATTAGACCTCTCTTAATCCAAATACTTAAAAAAATATGAGGCATAATGTGCTAAATAATAAAATTTAAGCTTTTTTCATTGTTATTAAATACTTTTGACAAGAAAAAATCCAAAGTTTAAACAAGAATTCTCTTACTGATTCCATACTCCTGAAGCGATTTTTCACCACCACCAACAATTCTCTTTCACCAACTTTTAGATAAAATATAGGGTCTATAAAATTATAGTTCAAAATTTATTAAGAATAATCATTCACATGCGACAATAAAAATAACACTGATTCGAGCTACCACGAGCAAGGTAACGCCATAGCGGGGAAGTGGACGGCAGTGTTGCTCTAGTTCGCTAGACGCTTAAGATCGTTCAGGGCTATAATCTCCTTAAGACGATACATTCAAATAAAATCATAGTTTGAGGGGCGTGGCCTAGCTGCATACGATACTCTAGCGCTACCCTAGCGCTACGTGATCGATTGGTCTCTCCACTGAATCTCTCTCTGTCGCATTGAATAGAAACAAAAGAGAAGAGGCGCACGGAAGGTGCTTGGAACAAACGTCCTAAGTGACAAATGAAATATAATTTATTTAAATTAAAGAAGTAGCTTTATTGAAAATCTAAATTAACATCTTACTTTAGTAATAGATGATACAAATTTGTACTTAATTTAATAAACAATACTTCATGTACTAATGAGAAATTTGGAAAGGAGACTATTTTCAGAGGCTACTTTGCAATTTTTTTCTATCGAGCAAAGTTTCTTAAAACATGTTAAACGATTAACAGATTAATATGAAATATGATTAATTATAACATGGAATTTTTTCTGTATTTTTAAGAGCTTTAGGTTTCACTCAAAACGATTTGAAAAATATGATTTAATATGAAGGTAGCCTCTTAACCTCCTCACTACAGAGACAACTTCTTTCATCGTATTCAGTTCATATTCAGAATTTGAGCTGTGAAGGGGTTACTTTTTAACTGAAAAAATACTGAAAAAAATATATCCCTAAAACGAAGCGGTTTTCCTTATGTCCTACTATTAGGACAAATGCAGACTACTGATATTTTTAGATTTTCGTTATGTTCTGTATATAAGACAATTACAGTCAACAAGTATACATTATTATAGGATTATAAAAGGTAAACCATTACAGCAGTCAATCTATTATTTATTTTAAGGATATATAAAATGAGAAAACAGTAACTCTTAGTGGTTTATATATTTTTGATGAACTTTAACAAAAACATTAGGTACTGTAATCTTCTATGTAGTATCCAAATAAAATTAAGAAACATAAAAAAACAAAAACAAAACAATTCTCTATGTACTAAAGAAAATAATTGAACCTAAAACCCCTTCTGTCTAATTGCTGAAAAAGTTATGTCACCTTGATATATCTCGAAATCTATAACCATTCCCTGAGGTTTTGCCAAAACAAATACCTTCAACCCTAAAGGATTAGGTTTGTTAGGACAATATTGGCGAATACTACATTGACCTGAGAATGGAATAATCATTTCATCTATAGACATTTTGGTTGTGCGAGGTTGAGCTAGACATTCCTGTCGTACTCTCTCAAAAAGGGAACGTACTTTCCAAATGTCATCTTTCTGGCGTTCTTCAGTGGTAATATAATAAATATTTACAAATTTACATGTTAAAATTACAAAACGGTATTTTAGACACTTTATCGTCTTTTAAAGTCGTTCGACGGTTGTTCAGGGTTAAAATATACGTTCACATGGAACAGACGTTACACATAGTCTTTTTCGTGTATAAAATAGGGTATATACCTATATGCTTTCTTTCAAATCACCATTTTATTGGATCTCCAGTTCTGGGCAACATCTCGTCTTCCAAATATTTATCAAGTTCTTTAATTCCAGCAGCTATTTTATTTTGAGGTTGAATGTAGTCTTTCAGTTCAGCGTTGAACTCCTGCCATAGTGATGACTTAGATATTGTTGAAGTTGAAGGCACAGGATTGGTGGTAGTGGTTGCTATTACAAGTGTTGCGTCAGGTGCGATTGTCGGTGGCTCTTCTTGATTTTGTACTATTGCTCCTAACCTTCTTCGCATAGTGATAACTGTAGTTTCATGAAGTTTCATATCTCTAAATCCCAGCTTTTTGAACCGTGGGTCTAAAATGGTTGCTTCTGCATATAAATGGTTACCTTCTATATTTTGAAACCTCTGGGCCAGTTGTTTTTCCATTGCAAAGGAACACTTTTAGGAATTTGAACTCTTGTGGTCACTTCCAGTCTACGACACCGATACTTAATTATTTCACTCTGTGGCCACCCCAGAGATAATTCGTTACAAAAATGTTATTTAACCATGTTTTATAACATATTTTGCTACTTATGGATATTTTCAGTAAGTTTAACTACAGTCTTTCCAGCTATGTGGGAAGAAACCTAGAAGTGATTCCTTCACTTCAACTCATTCACAAATCACTTGCCCCTTCCGCCCGCGCCGTCCTCGTCGGGCTGATGCACCAGTGGCTGGCTACTAGGCTGCGCGAGTGAGTTGTCACCCCTTAGTGCTTGGCACCCGGGCGGACCGCCCCGCCCCCTCCCCTTTACGCCGCTACTGGTCTGCCGCTGTCGGAAGAATCTCCTTCGGTTTCTGTTAAATGATCTATTATATTATTTTGTCGCATAGTGCTTTCCATTAATTTGGATCGATAATCCCATTAGACCCATATCTACTTTTTCTTTTATTAATTCCATCACACGTTTCAAGTTCCACTCCACATTCTTACTTCTCTCATATCCCTTTATTGACCAAGCCATTTCTCTGGGATTTAAATCAGAGTACGGTATGATTATGTTCAGAAAAAAATTTGTCAATGCTGATTTTTTTATATTGCTCTTTATTGTTTTTATTAATTGATACAGCTGTGGTTTAATCGTTTCCTAGTGTATAGAATGGTGTACGTTTTTGAACCAGATTCACATTTTCAACACCTTCCTTCGCCTGTTTTGCCATAAAGCAATGGACGTCATAGATAGGCAATTTTCCTCACTTGCCTTTATGTTTTTGTCCCTCGTGGTCGGGGTATAATTAAATAGGTATAGAAAATACAAAAAAATTAAATAGGTAACTCTCATCATTTTCTTTGAAGACGTCATAATTGTGTGTTCAGACAGATAGACTGTTTTTTAACCTCGTGTTCTCGGGTAACATAGAAGGGTGCGAAATCCAAATCAGTGAATATTTCTTTTATGTGGATAAATTCCAGTATTTCGAAAACCAGCTTCAATGTTAGTTAGAGTCATTGCCCGGTGTAGCGCAGTTGCGACTATGCTGGAATGTCGTATATGGTCATCGTATTTTCTGCGTTTGTTTTCATGCATCTATTGTATGTCGTATTAACTTCTTTTTTAAACGGTCCATAGACGGAGCGGTCTAATGGACGTATCTTATGACTGTAGTGTGGAGGAAATGCTAGCATGACAATGCCATTGGTACTGCAATAATCATTGCATTTTATGGACACGTGCGACGAATGATTATCAAGCAGAAGTAGTACCTTGTGATCTAAAGAACAATTTGTGTGGTTCTGAAAGTGTTGTAGAAACACCAGGAAATCTTCCTCCTGCATCCAGCCAGATTTATTAGCGGTACCAATACTACCGACAGGACCATCCCTCAAAAAATATTTTGATACCGGAGTCGTGGGAATGTAAACATTGGCGGAAGTATATTGCCAATCGTGTTGCCTGCTACAGTGATTGTGACCAGATTTCCAGGTTCAGTCGACGCCAATGCCCCCTGTCGACTTCCTTTTCTGGCAACAATCCGATTCGGTTTCTGTACCATGGTTATTCCTGTTTCATCTACATTGTAGATATCCTTGGCTTCAAAGTTGTTATGTCAAAGAAATCATCCACATTATATTTATTAAAACTGGTCGCTCTAGCCAAGCTTGTGGCTTGAGCATATCTGACGGATAGTTCAGGATGGCGATCCTCATTTTCGTCCCATGAAGGTGGCCTTGGCAGGTTGTACCTTACAATCAATCATAGGCCAATTTCCTAAAATCTTTGCTAGTAAGTCCAAAGTAGATGTCAGCTGGCTCGATTGTTTGTTGTATTGTAAATACTTTTTTAGCGGAATTATAGCCCATAGTTATAGCATCAACAGGCACATGTTCGTGAGCATTTTCTTTCTTTTTTTATATCTTGACAATGACACATGGTCTAAATTAAACATTTCTGCAGCCTTACGTAGCGATCTCCTTGACAACACTTCTTAGTATGCTTGCTGATCATCAATCTAGGAAAAAAAAATTCCTTTCTCGTTGTTGCCGATATGAAAACAAGTTTTTTTGAACTTCGTTCGGTGGCTTGATTTCTTTTTCGGGGCATCTGCAAAAGAAAAATATTTTCTTAAACTAAAAAAGTCTCTGTGTACACTGTTGACACTTGGCGGATATATACAAAAATTTCTGACCAGCTTTCACGAAAAAAAATAGGACTGTTTCGGAAGTCTCTTGTCGATCAAAATCAGTTCACAGTTGGCGGAGATATCGGGTAAGATACTGTATTCTCTATTGTATGTACAGCCCATAACAATATTGCAGCTACATTTTTATTGCGGTTTTGTCCGCCACAAGTGTCCGAGAACAAGCTTACTTCAGTCAAATAATTTGGAATTGATTTGGGCAAATAATAGTATAGTATGCTACCTACAGCTCCCTTTCTTTCCATTAATTTCCGACCAAGTTAAGCAAAATGCTTGATTGGGTAACGCGCTTTCATAAACAGTTAAATTATACACTGTTAATTTTCGTGTATAATACAGAAGCTACGATTGCTCGTAGTACAGAAGACCAATGTCACCACTAGGTATCTGCAGTATCGCTTGTAAATCGAAAGATGCAGACACAAACTCTTTGTTTTCACTGGCTCTTTCTTTATCTTTTGTTTACTCATTGTTACAAGACTTTTTCCTGGTAATGTGCTCTTGAAATTCTATTTCGAGCTCTTGTTTATTTCTTGCATCTCCACGAGCATACTTATTTATTTATTTATTAAGCCTCCTATAGATATTTTACATTTTCATAAAAAATCACATTAAGTTTCACAATAGACTTTTCACAATACTTAAAAATATTCACTATATTTTACATTTATACATTTCACATAACTTCAATTCCATTTAGAACATCACTCCATTAAATTAAATCAAATTAAATAATACAAAACTAAATTGAATTAAATCAAATTAAATAAAGTCAAAATATATCGAACCAATTAAATTAAGTCAGATTATTAATAAAATCAAATCATTTAAATAAAAATCAAATTATGTAAGTCAAATCAAATTAAATTATTGTATCTATAGGTCATCCCATTGCTGACTAAAGGCCTCCCCCATCTTCTTCCAGGTATGAACATCAGCCATCGCTCGAGTCCAGGTTGCATTTGGTATTCGGTTGCTATTTGGTTCCTTCGGGTTAGAGTCCGAAAGACAGCAGTCTTTACTTTTCAGACTGATGAGCTGACTTGGAATGATATATTCTTGATCTCTTTTATGGCATCGTTGGGGGGTTTTGGTTATTAGCCCCACGGTGACCAGCCGGCTTGGGGTTGTAAACATTTTTGTTCGTTGTTTGTATATATTTCGTTCTTGTCAATGTATTTGTTTACCACTGCTACACGTTAGTTGCTAGCTGCTTTGTTTATTTGTATTAACAGTTGAGTTTTTCCGCTTTTGCATTATTTTGAAGGCATCTTTTCTAATATATGCTGTTCCGTTGGAGTCTTTCATGTGTTTTCCAGGTTCTTGCGGTGTATTAGGTGAAATTGGCAGGTTTCGTTTTCTAGAGTCAATTCTTTCCTTCACTATCAATTTATACGACTTCAAGTAGGCAATTTTTCCGTTTCCCCTTTCCTTTATAAGTTCAGGTAGTAGTTGTTTCCTTTTATCCAAAATATCTTTCGAAAAGTCTTCGCACATATATTATATATATACTTCCATCTCTTAGCATCTTTCTATTTCTTAATAATTCATCTCTTCTCCATGTGTTAACTAGCGTAATTAGTATTGGTCTGTTTCTCTCATTCAATTTTCTTCCGATTCTATAGGCATTATCTATTTCTTTCGCTTCGAGATATAATTTCATGTCGCTTTCTAAAATGGTAGAGATGTTGTCTATTAGTTCATGTGTATGTTTGTTATTATCCCGGACCCCATAGATGATCACATTCTTTCTTCTATTTCTCTCCTCCAAAATTTTAATTTTTTGATCTGATTGCTCCAACTTTAGCTTAAGTTCTTTATTTTCATCTATCAATAGTCTCAGTTGTTCGTCCACTCTGTGTAGTATTAACTTTGTGTGTTGTTCCATTTCCCCTTTCATTTTATTAAAAAGAATTTCGAATTGTGTCTCCATAATATTAGGTTTTAATGGATTTTATAGTGAATTTTATTGCTATTTTATACAGCCTTAAAATATTAAGCGTTCTGTAAAAAGTTTTTTTCTGTTTCTGAACGCACTTTTATTGTCGTTGGCTGTATGGACGATTTCTTTGCCTCACCATATGTTGTAAATCAGAGCTGTTACTATAGACAACCTGTCACTATTGACAACTGTCATTGCTGTCATTTGTCAGTGTTTTGACGTTATTTGTGGGATTCCACATCCGGTCATGGCGACATACGCACGCGTTTTCGTCGTGGCGTGATGTGGAATCCAGTTTAATCCTGTTCGAGCTGTGATGGTTGTGATTAATCAGTGATTAATAAGACATATCACGGTCGGCGGGATTATCTTAAATACCGATTTATCGGCTATAAACACTATAAAGGCTATAATACTTGACATTGGCAAATCACCGATGAACATTGGTGGAGCCATAATAAAAAAAGAAGAAGAAGAAGAAGACGTTATTTGTTGTTGTTGTTGTTAGTATTTTAAATAAAAGCAATTAAATTAGCCGTTAAAATAAGATTTTGAATAATGTAAAATTTTTTTTTAATTGTTTTGATGCTCACATGGTTGATCTTCCAGTGATTTTTGACCGCTGGTAGGTAGACCTAGGTATTCACAGATGCACTATTTAACCTGAATTACTATGTACTTTTATAATATTTTTGAATTATTTTTAACACAACTTGAAAATACGTGTGTCTTTGTATAGCAGTAGGGTAGGTAAAAAATACTTAGTGCATATTAAACATTGATCCTTTTTGGGTTTGAAGAATCCTAAATTGAAGTCGGTTCCGAAAATTCGTCGATATGTTATTTCGGACACTGGTTGGCTGTTTTGCTTCGTACACTCATCAACATAGAGGATGTACATCTTCCCAATGGATAGTTTACTATCTAAATATTGTCGTTTGGAAGCTTTCCTAATATAATGGCTTTCCATTGATGGAAAAGACCGAATGTGATTGCGCACATTTTCCACTCGTTCGGCAGATATTTTATTAGTAGGCTCGCACCGGCCACGGGGATCATTGTCCTGCTTAAATTGTCAAAAACATTTGTGTTCTTTACAGCATTTGATACAACACTTTGAGAGATGCACAAGGTTTTGCAAAAAAACTTTTGACAAATATTTATTTTGCAGTTTTCGAGTTTGAAAAAGCATTGAGTGGTGTAAGTTCTTCTAGTGGCTCTTTTTCTTTCTAATAACATAGTTTTGGGTGCTTTGATATCCATGTTAGCTAATATGATTTTTTTTGTCCAACATAGTCCATATTCCAATACTTTCTACAGATATCCATTCTAGTTTCTTCGTTGATTTTTGTACAACAGTCATAATGACATTTCGAACAATCAATTTGTTTTGGAACTTTAGCAGGCCTAATTTTATTTTTTATTACATAGACTGAGCCTTCCGCGCGTCTTTTCTTTGCGATATTAACCTTCCATGAGGCTGGATTTGGTTTTATCCAGCGCTTAACTTGTTTTGTTGCTTTGTACGCTCTATCAAAAATTTCCATTACAATTACTGATGCTATAACGGACGATTCACTGAGATCATTATCTAATTTGTTCACTTGATTTAGATCTATAGCAGCTAAAGAAAGTTTACTCAATGGATGGGGACTAAAGTTTAGAAGTTTATGCTCAATATTAATAGAATAAAAATTTAACTACTGATAATTTTCTTCTCAGCTTCAAGTTCCAGTTTCCAAGGTCCAGTTTCCACATATTGACGTTGAAGATTTGATTATGCTTGATGATTTGCTTGAACGCCCTTCTGCTTCATGTCAAGAAAGCTTGCCTAATTTTGATGAACATGATAATAATATAAATAACAAAACTTTAGTTGTGATTAATCCATTGAGTAAACTTGCTTTAGCTGCTATAGATCTAAATCAAGTGAACAAATTAGATAATGATCTCAGTGAATCGTCCGTTATAGCATCAGTAATTGTAATGGAAATTTTTGATAGAGCGTACAAAGCAACAAAACAAGTTAAGCGCTGGATAAACCAAATCCAGCCTCATGGAAGGTTAATATCGCAAAGAAAAGACGCGCGGAAGGCTCAGTCTATGTAATAAAAAATAAAATTAGGCCTGCTAAAGTTCCAAAACAAATTGATTGTTCGAAATGTCATTGAATTTTAAAGAATGTCGGTTTTGAAACTGACCAAGGCGCAGATTACCGTAATTGATCCCAAACACGTGTTCTTAGAATCAGGGTTGTCAAAAAGACAAAGTTGTAATATTTTCCCACTCTGGTCCGAAATGTTTTTGGAGTAACTTTTTAATATCTGATAATTTGGGCTTTAAAACTGTCTTCACGGCGTCTCTCCAGTTAAAAATTGGACAGTCACTCCCTAACCTTACCAAAGTTGACTTTTCTCCCAAAACGTCTTTTATTTCATCAGGGTGTAATATGACATCCATTTTTCGCAATTTTTTCTCAGCGATGCCGAATTGTCTGTCAGCAGGCATAAAAGAATGCCCAGTCACCGGGAAAACCAATTCAATTGTTTTAATATTTCGATGTTCTTTGTAGATCTTGTAAAGTTTGTCGACGTTTAAATCTGAGGATAAATATTTCCTTTCAGCCGTCTTCGTTTTTCTACAACAATGTGATTCGACACAATGTAATTTCTGTATAAAGTTATGAATAGATAGTTTTTGTGCGGCATATAAATGTTCCTTACGATTTCCACCTGAAATTAAATAAAACTAATTAATAATAAAGCTATATTATACTAGCTGTTGCCCGCGACTTCGTACGCGTAAAAAACCTAATACCCGATTGCAGTGCCACCTACCTGGTCCAAAAATAGCCTAAGTTACTCCCTATTACTCAGCTATCTGCCAGTGAAAGTCCCGTCAAAAACTGTCCAGCCGTTTCAGAGATTACCCGGAACAAACAGACAGACAAAATTTTTTTTAAATGTTATTTTGGTATATGTACCGTGTATACATCCATATGCATTTAGTAAAAAGCGGTTATTTTAATATTACAAACAGACACTCCAATTTTATTTATCTGTACAGATTATGTAAAATGTACAATATCGGATAACTAACTAAACTGCACACACAAATGCCTTGGGATTTTATTGTGCTAATAATTAAAAAAGCTCATACAAAATTTCTATAGTCATTGATTTCCACGGGCGAAGCTGGGGCGGGGTTGCTAGTAAATAATAAAACATACAAACCTTCAGGGGTAGTTTTATAATTGTGCTCTGTTATAAATTCGTCATAAGCTTGAGAGACAAGATCGTCGTCATCGTTGTCGGTAAAACGTTCTGCAAAGTAGCAAATCAAAGTTTAATAACCACTCACCCATTGTAGCCTCGAAGACCTGAACCCCCATTTAATGAGAATGCTGTACCATCATTTCGCCAATTTCAGTTACAATTTTGCAACAACAGGATTCAACAGATCAAAACTACTTGAATCGTCCATGAGCATACATATTTTTCGCAAATTTTCGATTCTTATTGTAAGGTTATTTTTATGTATAGTTAAGTTAACTAACTTAACAATATGATAAATCAGTTATTTCTAACGGTAGGTAATTACGTCACTGTCTTTAATAGTAATAATTACTTAATTACTTAAATAATTGACACATCATAACCTCACTTTCTAGACTTAAATTTATTAAGATCATAATTATTTCATACCATTCTCTTGTTTTCGTTTTCCATGATCAAAATCAAACTGATATGTGTGGTTTGAACTCATTTCCACAAAACTGTAATGGCACTTAGATTATAATATTCCAATTCCAAGACACGTGTGATGGTGTGAGTTAAACTGAGATAATTGTTTTTCGCTTTAGCAATTTTAAGTTGCGTTGAAATTAAGGATCTACAGAGAAAACCAATTAATTAGATATACACTTCTTTCTTAGATGAACTTATTTTATTTCGCATGGTTCCTCCATCAGGGAGAATCATTTAAAATTTTAAATCATAGTAATAGCTTATATCTGTAGTTTTATTAATGTTTAAATCGTTTAAGTTAGCTTAAATTATTGTTTCTGAGGGAAAAAAACTTATTACAAAATTGTTCTTAGGTGTAAAATCATTTTAAGTGATAATCATTGAAGGCAAAACTGTGAAAGTTACGATTAAGTCGGCTCAATCTTTTATACTTGATGATAAAACATGAAATTGTTTGAAGTAATTGGTTGTCGTTTTCACTATCTCGGAAAGTATGCGACATTTCGCAGACGAAAAAGCGCGAGAAATATAGTAGTTTAGCATTGATAAGTCATTTTATCAAAAAAGTCGAGATAATTGGTTTTCGCAGTATAACGACGATATATGAACATATGTTGTACTATGAAGTGACAATTGGGTTTTTATATGAACGAGAAACTCTGACTCTGACTGCATCTCATCTGCTTATAGTCCACTTGACTGATTGCAAGATAATAAATAAATAAAAAAATATTAACGAGAAAAACCATTATAGAATAAAACACGTTTTTCGCAATAAATTGAAAGGAATTTTATGCTAGTAACTCGATTAAGAAATATACACCTTTCAAATTTACACATAACGCATACATTTTTTATTGTTTATATCTGAACATTTGTGACATTTTTTCTTGATGTACCTACATTTAATGTGAGAAATACTCACATACAGGTTGGCAAAAAGCCTAGAAATTTGATTAAGTTATTAAAGAAATCAATCAAGGGTTGCCATATGAACAACACAGTGGCGCCCAATGACGTACTATAAGTAGACACGTTATACCCATACTAAATGCAGATAATAAACAGCTTGAACAATACTATAGCTACCTATTAATTACTTACGTTTATATATTCAAGCGATGAAAGGGATAGAGAAACACAGCTCAATACCGAAATCCATTTGTTAAAAAGAGATAAATATATGTTTTAAGTTGCGACACGTCATCGACGCGTGACCTTCTCCGGAGGAACTAGGGGAAGATTGTCTAAATGGAACACTCAATATTTTACTTAGAAATATTTTTGGAATAATAAAATATACAATATGTAATTAAAAAACTTTTACTAATAAATATAATGTAATAATCAATGACTTTACAACAAATAGACCATTTGTCTTTCAATCACGCTTAAACGGCTGAACAGTTCTAAATGAAATTTAGCATAGAGGTAGATTATGGCTTGGTATAGGATATTAGTATGCTACTTATTTATGTATTATGTAGTGTAATTTAAAATTAAGTCTTTAAATTTTTTTTTTATTCTGGACAACAAACAACTATACAACAAAGATTACTACAACATAGATACATATTAAAAAAATAACTGTCATATAGTCAGTGACGTTTGTTTATACAAACGTATTGTTTATACATACATTCAAAACAGGATATTTTTATGCAAATTCCAAAAAATATAGAAATAACAAATAATACAAAAAAAAGTTTACTACAATTAACTACTATTTAGAATGTTACAGATATTTTTCCTAAATATATACAAAGAATGTGAAAATATGTACACTTCGCAAAACTGCTGGTTGTATCGTTGCACCATACGTCTAAATCTTAGAGTAAAAACTTGGCAACCAATCATATTCTCGTCTTTGGGTTCTGATTATCTCTATCCATTTTTCTCTTATTAATCCGCTTCTAGGGAGACTAAAAGATAAATAAATACAATAAGATCATAATACTATACATACAACAATAATATAATATAAAATTTATAATAATGTAAATATAATTATGTATATACATTTTCCGTACATTTAATAAAAAATTTTTTTTTAAATAGGTTCATGTAATTTATTGACAGGTCCGATATTACCAACCATCCCCATAATCAGTCGCTGAGTCTGTCGCAGCCATTTCGTTTTGTCTTCTCTATCACTCTCATACAAAATGCATCGTTCGTCTCGCTCAGGCAAGCGGCGAACTGGCAACAGCGCATTATTATTAATAAAATATTGTTATGTCCATAATTATAAAATTTCTGTATTTACCAATGAAATGAGATATCATTTCTATCCTTTACAGTTGCAGTATAATTTCTGCAAAAGCGGAACACACAAAATGTAATTTTTCTTGATGTTTTTGCGGATTATTCTACTCAAGAGAGACATGTACACTAGTCGTAGGATTGTGCGTGACTGTGCGCGACCAAATTTATAGTGGGACACTTACCTCTCATTTGCCTTGCTATAGCTTGAGCGTCAATCACGCATCTACCTCAGTTTATATAGTATATCATTGGTGGCGCCTCCATTTTTTCTATATTTTTTGCCATGCTGTACCTACTATTATTCCTCAAAAACATAAAAATAACAAACTTCTGCCTATTTAAATATTTATAAGCAAGCAAATGGGCAAAATTTATTGTATTTAATTGTATTGTAATGACGCATGATATTACGGTAGTTTTATTGATTTGATTCATTAAATTTCGTGTAAAAAAAAAGTCAATAAATACGATACTAGCGCCAACTATTGGGAGCTAGCTAAAACGTTCGCCCAGTAAGTAATGTACTATAATTTAGAAAACATTCAATACTTAAATGTTAATTTTAGTCTATCGGATCAAATTATTGCATTTTTATAATAGTTTTTATTGTATAAGGATAGGTACCTACTTAATTAATGTTATAAAAATATTATTTAAAAATAATTATAAGTTGTTTTTTTTTGTAGATTTTATATGGTGGAAGAATGTTGAAGTATATGGTACTAACTGAGTAAATTATAGTTTTATTTTGATCCTAAACACATCTAAAGGATACTGTGGGCATCTGTAATAATAGTGGCCTGACTTGTGAGGAGTACCTACTGTACTTCTGTACCCTAATAAATAATTTTCAAATAAGATTAGGTGTGACCTTGCGCCATCTTGTGATGTCTATATTTCTAAAAACCCTCTAAAATGACAAGATATAATAGTACATTATGATACAAGTGTGTTTTGTTGGTCATTACGTACGAAGAGGTATTATCAGCGCGAGCGCTATAAGAAAGCTGCTTTGAGTATATACCAAAGGAAACGTGAAGGGTGTAAATCACCGAACAATTTTTTCTGCCACTTATGGCCTATTACTAGCCCCTGTACCACTGTATTTTTCTGTCGGTTTATTGTCACAACGGATTTTAACATAATAATTATAATTAATGATTGGAAACACTAAGTTTGACGCCCTAGATCGCCTTTACCGTTTAAAACATCACAATTAACTATATATTTTCCCCTCCATAGGCTTAGTACCACTGAACTATTAGGAATCTGAAATAAGTATACACTGGTCAAAGGGGAAAAAATTGGCGAAAGGGGGAGCCCGTCTATGGCCCCTCCATAGGCTTAGTACCACTGAACTCTATCGTACTAGTATAATAGAGTTCAGTGCTTAGTACTCTATGGAAAGCTGAGTATACAATGAGCAATGTAATGACCAATGTACACGCCTTTCATACGACGTTTTTCAACACACAAGCTTGCGAGGAAAAAAACAAACTTCATGTGGTTTTAACATGGGTTTGTTTGTACTTATTTGCCAGTTCATTGAAGTAAGCTAAAAATACGTTTTCAGAAAATGACTGTCGTAACTCGTAACATACAGAATGGAATAAATTCAAAATTGGCAGGCAAGTAACTTCTAGGTTCTACGTACTATTTTAGAAATAGCCTTACAATAATATTACTACTACAGTACTCGGCCACCGACTTACATTCATATACTAGACTAAAATATTTCCTACCGCTCGTGGCTGTATATTTTAAGTTACTTTTTGTCGAGTATTAAAATTAAGAAATAATTATGACGTTAATCATTGTGTTTAAAAGTATAGTAAATATGAATCTATTTCTTAAAAGTTTCTTCAAATATTTAAATTCATCTACTTAATAATAGCTCAACTCCTTTACAGATTATAATATATATTACAACTTACTGTGTTAATTTTGGGTTAATAATATACACTCATGGACAAATTTAGAGGAACGCAAAAAAAAAGTTTGATTTCTCCTGTTGTAATTATCGCACGTACTAGCCACAAACATTGGTAAATGAATTAAAAAAAAATAAAGTCGTGGAATGTTTTTTTTTTCGAATTTCATTTGTTTTTATGTAATTATTGCGTCATACTGGGTTCATTCATACTGTGAAAAGATTTTCTAAACTTTTGAATTTGAGCTAAAATCTAGGGTTTGTTTAAATTTTTGCCTTGTCTGTCTTGTATCGTGTTAAGTGTGAATTGTTGTTGCAAATAAACTCAAAATGCCAGAACTAAACGCCACTGAAGTTGCTAAAGCTGTAACTTTAATAGAAATGGGGTACACCTACAAACATGTAGCCCAAACATTACGAGTATCAAAATCTGTGATACACCGAGTTGTCAAGAGGTATCTATCGACAGACCGGACGGTATACGAGACTCGCAGGACAGGGACGGAAACGGAAGACTGTGGCCAGAAATGACCGGTTCATTGTAACCAGTGTACTTAGAAACCGGACCTTAACTTTTTCTGAGGTAAGAACGAGGCTCCAAGAAGTTCGAGGGGTTGCAGTAAGCACTAAAACTGTGAGAAGAAGACTGAAAGCTGCTGGAATAAATTCACACTTACCTGCCCGAGGTCCCCTTCTTGCCACATGCCATCGAGTAGCTCGAGTTAATTTTACTCGCAATCATGAAAATTGGAATGACGAAGCATGGAGTCAAGTTTTATTCACAGATGAGTCTAGATTCTGTCTGAAGCCAGATGATGGAAGGATTAAAGTGTGGAGACGCCCGGGAGAGAGATACGCTCAGTGCAACATCATTGGAAAAGAGGCATATGGTGGTGGGTCAGTTATGGTATGGGGAGGTATTTGTATGGGGGCACGTACGGAAGTCTATGTTGTTGAGAATGGGTCACTAACAGCGGCACGGTATATAACTGTTTAGACTAGCTCTGGGCGGCAGGCATGAGACTCGGGTTGAAAGTTAAAGAGTGAAATACTTTACTATGTTTATATTCATGGTTACACATTATTAAACAAATTAAAACACGTTAACGATTAGCTCGCTTCACCGGCTTGGAAAAACTCCCCGCTCAGTCGGTAGTGTTGCCAGCCGGTGGAAACGTCGTGCGGTTGCCACACTAAAAATAGGCTAGTTTCTGTAACGTATTGGTGGGTTTATTATCCGTTTGGTCGCCACATTCTCCCCCTCTAGACCATGAATACGACCTCGTGCATGGGCTAGGACATTCTGTTCCTTAGGCGGGCGACCTCTCTTCTTGATTGGTACGACGGGGACTTCTTCTCCACGACCCCGAAAGACAGTAAGTTGGTTCACGTGATACTTTCCAATAATCTCCTCTGGATTGTCGACCTTCGACAGTTGGTAAGTTGTCGGACTTGACTTCCCCGTGACTCTATATGGTCCATCTCTTTTTGGAATAAACTTTTTTGTTATGCCTTTCGCGGCGTTACTTAAACTGTGAGTATTTACTAATACGAGATCTCCAACCTCATAATAGTCTGCCGGGCGACGCTTTTCATCTGCATTAATTTTCTTCCGGTCTTGTGCTCGTTCTACATTATCTCTTATTTCTTCAAATTTTTGTATGAAGTTTGTTAAATAAGGAGTAATCTGAGGCAGGAAGTTTTCTTTAGATAGAATTGTTCGCAGATCACGATTTGCGTCAAAAGGTGTTCTCATCTCTCTAGCAAACATTAGGTAGGCCGGACTGCATCCTGTTGACGCGCATCTGGCACTATTCATTGCGAATCTAATGTTTGGTAGGTAAGTGGGCCACGTCCTGTGCTTATCTTTAACTAATATAGATAGTTGTACCTTTAAATCCCTATTTTTGCGTTCCGCTGGGTTTGCTTCAGGATGAAACAAAGGGATTAAATTTTGTTTGATACCCAGCAGGAACATACACTGTTGCATTACTGCTGCTATAAATTGCACGCCATTATCAGAAATTATCCTACGTGGTAGACCAAAACGCAGAAAATATTCTTCAATGAGTGTACGAGCGCAGGCCTCTGAGGTTGCCTCTTGAAGTGCGAACATTTCGACCCACCTCGTAGCAGTATCTTCAACGAGTAAAATCCATTTTTCACCACTTTCACCTTCAGGAAGCGGTCCAAAAAGGTCAATCGCCAACACCTCATTTCGTTGATTCAAAACAGGAGTTTGAATAAGACCAGGTGGTTTTTCATTTGAGGCCTTATAACGTTGGCATGTGGTGCAAGACTTCACGTAGTCGGTGATTGTCTTTCGCATTCCTGAGAAATAGTACGTTTGAGCAATCTTCTGGTATGTCCTCTCAATACCAGGGTGTCCTGCAATAGAGTGATCATGGCACTCCTTCAGAATTTCTTCTCGAAGATTTGCAGGTACCACTAATTGCGGTTCCTCATTCTCTGAGTCTGGATTATAACGGTAAAGTATGCCTCGTTCCATTAAATAACCTCGTCCTGTCCATCTGTGACAAGCAAGCTCATCCCCTTCCTCTAAATCTTTAATAATCTTATCGACTTCTGGGTCAGCTTTTTGATTCAGGCGCAGTTCAGATGGATTGATTGCAGGGAGATCTATGATAATGGAGCACACTCCACATGATTGTCGCGTCTCCTCTGTACAGCACGGACGGCTTAACGCATCAGCTACTACGTTAGCCTTTCCCGGAGTATATGTAAAATGGAGATCGTATGACTGAATTTTTAAAGCCCAGCGCACAAGGCGTCCTGATGGGGACTTCAGGGTTAATAACCACTTTAACGGTTGATGGTCGCTGCCAACTGTAACGGGATGTCCGTCTATGTAACCTCGAAAACGGTCTAGCGCCCATACAACCGCGAGAGCTTCCCTCTCTGTGGTAGAGTAATTTTTCTCAGCCGATGTAAGCAGGCGGCTGGCGTACTCTATCGGTTTCTCTTCACAACCTTCGCCTTGTAACAACACTGCACCAAGTGCATAATTGCTTGCGTCTGTTCTTAGTATAAAATGCTTCGCGTAATCGGCCTGTACAAGGATCGGCGCAGACGTCAACATCTTCTTCAAGTTCTCAAAGGCGTGTATCTGTTCCACACCCCATAGCCACAATTGGTTTTTCTTTGTTAATCTTGTTAGAGGCTCAGCAACTTGGGAAAATTTGGGAATAAATTTCCTGAACCAGGAACATGTTTGTATAAATGTTCTAAGATGCTTCAGTGACGTAGGAGACTTCATGTCTAAAATTGCGCGAATTTTCTCTTGATCCGGTAATACTCCTTCTTGAGTTATCACATGGCCTAGATATTTAACTGATTCACGTGCGAAGACACACTTTGATCTATTTGCGCGAAGATTAAATTTCTTTAGTTGTTCGAAAATGGCGCGTAAATCATTAATGTGTTTCTGAAAATTTTCAGATATTATTAAAAGGTCATCTAAATATGCAAGTACGGTAACATTTTTGAGAGTGTTACTGGAACGAAATTTGTCTATTAAACGTTGGAAAGTTGCAGGACCATTTTTTAAACCGAACGGCATACGTTTAAAGCGAAAAGTGCCAAATGGCGTGATGAAAGCAGTCTTATCTTTGTCTTCATCCGCTACTGCAACTTGCCAGTAACCTGACCTTAAATCCAAAGTACTCATTACACATCCTCTTTTGGTAGCTTGTAGCAGTTCGTCAATACGAGGCATCGGATAAGCATCACTTTCTGTGATCGCATTAAGCCTGCGATAATCGACGCAAAATCTGAAACTGCCATCTTGTTTTGGAACTAACAAGGCTGGAGCTCCCCAAGCGGATTCACATTCCTCAACTATCTCATCGGCGAGCATTTTATCTAGCTCCCGTTGCATAATTTCTCTTTTAGCTGGAGTCACACGATATGGAGGCATTGATATTGGTTGGTGATTACCAGTATTGATGTGATGTATAGCATAGTGTGTGGGCTTCCCATCTAGATTAAATACGTCGTTAAAATCTGATAACAGTTGGGCAAGCTCCTCACGTTCCCCCTCTTCTAGTCTAGTTCCTTCGTTCTCTCGAAGAACTTCCGTCGCGGCGCAAGCCGTACGAGGCGAGACTGGTTCAAAAAGGAGTTCATACTTATGCTCCATAACATCTGAAAAGTACCAGCATGATTTATGAAAATCGAACACCAGTCCGGCTCGAGTAAGAAAATCGATTCCTAATAATGATTCGTTATTTCGCGCTTCTGGTAGAATTATAAATTCCACGGACAAAACTTTATGAAGCAGTCTCACCTCTAACTCGGTTACAAAAACGTCCGTTAGCCGAGTGTGACCATCCGCGAGTTTAATGTTCCTCGTCGATGGTTGAAGTGGATGTCCATGGTCCAGAAGGAAGGTATGCAGCGACCGTCCCGCAATACACCCTTTTGCGGCCGAATCCACTAACGCGGTTCCCCTCGCCCCTAAAATTTCAATGTCTAAAATAGGGCGGCGGTACAATACACTATGAGCGGGTAACGTGACCGACTCCCCCTTAACACAACCCGATAAAGAATTTACCGAAAAAGAGGTCGAAGTACGTACATCAGAGGGCCCCCCCTTGATGTGATCCCGTGTATGCGCGTCGTTACAGAAACTCTTGCCAACATCATTAAAATATAAATTTTCATTCACAAAAACATTATCATAAAAATCATTATTAACATAAAAATTATCTTTCGTAAACATATCTAACTTAACATTATTATACAAATTAGAACAAAAGAAATTACAATTTTTAGGATTAGAATCAAAAAAGTTATTAAAATCACATAGTGAATTTACAGGCATTGGCTCCTGGACTATAAATTTTTGATTTGAAATTTGTTTACACTTACAGTTATATTTACACTTATTATGAACACTGCACTTATCTGAAATGTTCCCGGTACTGGATGGTCGCACCTCCGGCGTCTTCACGACACCGAGGAGGTCGGCGGTCCCCACGCCGGAACCAGCTACGGCACCCTGGCGCACAGTGCCAGGCGACTGTGAGGCGCTCATAGCGCTAGAGCGCGCCTGCTCGACCCCGCTGATAATAGGAGGCGTGCATGCGTCGACGGCTCCGGCCATCGGCACGCAACGCTTCGCGGAGACAGCTCGCGCACTTATGTCACCGCCGTGATGATACGCACAAAATATGTTCATGGCACAGAAATTTTGTTTATTTTTGTTGCACTCTACACACTTAGATCTAATTACACCTTTAGCACCACACCCATAACAAGCAATCTGTGGCGATAGGCTCACCACCGATTGATTAGTATCGTTAATTTTGGCTAGTAAAATTTTACAATCGGCTTTTAAATGCCCGTATTTCTTGCAATAACCACAAATAGGACGTTTTGGCTTCACACTGTTGTTATTTACTTTATCGTTATTTGTTTGTTTTGAAAATTCATTACTACTATTATTATATTGCGATTTTGAAAATTCACTATTATAACCACCCTGTGTGTGCTGTGGTTTTGAGTATGAAGAGCTGCCGGGACCGGGAGCGTTGACCCCGACGAAACTTCCCTGTGTTGTAGAAATACGATTTTGAACTTTAGATGTATTGCGGTAGAGATCATTTTCTTTTAAAGATTCTTCGATGCTACGTGCTTTTTTAAGAAGATCGTCGTAGGTATTTACACTTTCACGTTCTATACGTTTTCGAATTCGACGATCGAGCAACCCGAAGATTAAATCTAATTCGACTTTTTCTGATAAGTCACCTCTCGGTATCTTTGAGAGTAGCGATCTTGCTTTTGATATAAATAAATCCGTGCTTTCCTCACCCTGGCTCAGCGAAAATAAATCCTTGTAGATTCTGAAAGCGGGGCGGCGTTCACCAAAAGCACATCTTAATTTATTAATGGCATCAAGCCATGTTGTGGTGGTTGATTTCAACCCTTGCCACCAAATAGCGGCAGAACCTGTTAATAACATTGACAACCCCTTGATACTGTTTTCATCCGAGATGTTTAGACATGACTTGTATGTCTCTAAGGAGTCTATAAACCCCTCGACTTCCTCGGGAACTCCAGAAAACCTCGCTGTACATTGCGAAAAATTCGCAAACGGAGCGGCGGCGGCTGTTGTATTTGTAGAAATGGACGCGCCCTGGTTAGGCGTCGAGGCTCGCATTTCTTGGAATAATTGTTGACAAAAATCAGCTTGTGACTGCTGTAGTGATTGGACCAGTGTTTGTAACTGGTTTTGGCCAATAGTTATGGTGGAGTTTTCCATATCATCATCGTCCACATTTCGTGCACGGCGGCGTCGCGTTGTAGGCATTTTGAATTTGAATGCAACGTTGAACGTAAACACGAGGAGAAAAAGTTTCACAAAACACGTTGGGCGTCAGTTTAGACTAGCTCTGGGCGGCAGGCATGAGACTCGGGTTGAAAGTTAAAGAGTGAAATACTTTACTATGTTTATATTCATGGTTACACATTATTAAACAAATTAAAACACGTTAACGATTAGCTCGCTTCACCGGCTTGGAAAAACTCCCCGCTCAGTCGGTAGTGTTGCCAGCCGGTGGAAACGTCGTGCGGTTGCCACACTAAAAATAGGCTAGTTTCTGTAACGTATTGGTGGGTTTATTATCCGTTTGGTCGCCACAACTGAGATTTTGGAAGAAATTGTAGTACCATTTGCCCCTTTAATAGGACATGGATTTGTTTTTATGCATGATAATGCACGTCCTCATACTGCGGCCATAGTAATCGAATACCTTCGAGACGTTGAAATCAATGCTATGGGGTGGCCAGCGCGCTCGCCAGACTTAAATCCTATAGAGCATGTATGGGATAAGCTGGGGAGACAAATTAAGAAAAGAAATCCTGCCCCAGCAAATTTGAGAGATCTTAAAAATGCATTACAAGAAGAATGGACCGCAATTCCTCAAGATTTTATTCATAATTTGATTAAGGGTATGCCAAGTAGACTGAAAGCAGTTCGAAGAGCTAGAGAGGGCAACACTATGTACTGAGTATAGTCAAAGTTATAGCCTTTCATATAAAACTACAAAAAGTACAAAAGTACAAAAAGTTTATTTCCTGTAAAATTCTTATTTTTTCTTAATTTGGTTAATTTTTGTCATTTAATAAATTCTTTTGTCAAAATTTTATTTTTAAATTAAGGAATTAAATGCAAAATCCTAATTAATAAACTTATTTGTCACAAATATCTAAGATTTTTTGTTTTATACTTGCGTTCCTCTAAATTTGTCCATGAGTGTATTTTAAAACGAAAATTTCTCAATTTATTATTTTCTTTATAAACATGTAGATAAAGTCAAACAAACCAACTGCCACTGTCAACAAGTGTCAGTCTTTACTTGACACTTGCTGTGTCTCAGTGTGTGTGTGTGTGTTGCTCTGTGCCGGCTGTGTCAGCTGTGTGGCTCTCGTAGGTGGCTCTACAATTCTACATCAAAAAATGATTCAATCCAAATGATTAAAATTATAATCATATTAATATGTGCCATTTAGCCTTTTGTATAAAATAGTTAGCTGTGAGTGAGTGTTAAATTATGTATCTCATTTAGATTTCTGCTTATTGATGTGTGAGTTGCAAGTGCGAGACGAGAGCTTCGATCAATAGGTACCTAAAATATATATTTAGTGGAATTATTGTCAATCTCTTTCTTTTTTCTCTGTTTCTAATCTGAGATATATTGTGTGTGTTGTTAGGTGTTGGTAAGTGTTTATTAACAATTTCTGACTCATAATATTTCCCAAATGATGGAAATACCTCCGGAACCTTCAGACCCTCCGGATGGACTTCCGTTTTTATGGATTAGGACTTAGGAAAATGCGGTCTCTGGTCTTCCTCTTCAGTCTTCGGAATGCCACAAAAGAGTCAGAGTGAGGCAAAGGGTGTGGCTCGGCTTTCCAATCGATGCGGCCGTCACTTGAATAATTCTGATATTTCAATCATGAATTTGGGCAAGGTGTGAATTTAGAGAGATCCAGGGAGTTCAGCTTGCACCTTCCAAATGGTTTTTAGTTTCTTGAGACAAATAATAAAAAGAAAATTATGTAAGAATATATTTTTGTATAAAAAAAATGTTTTTAAGAGAAATTGGTTAGGTTAGGGCTTGTAAATAAACAAGAGCCGAGCCGTCTCAACCTACAATATGCAAATATATGATATTTCTTGCTTGAGGTTTTCAATATTGATTTTCTCACAAATTAAGTATGGCTTTCTGCAACTTGCCGTCTTCACTAAAGGGCTTTGGAGTGCTGAGCATTATCACAATTGTGGTTATTTTGAGATTTTTATTTTTCAATATTTATTATTTTACAAACTAAGCGTTTCCGCAATTTGCCGTCTTTACTATGAAGTTTTAAGAAGGTGATTGAGAAGATTTGTAGAAGAAGGGTTGTAAACTTGATTGGAAAGTCCTCACCCTACCAAGACTATTAAAGGAAAGTACTACTCAGCTATGTTGGACAGTATTTGGTCCTTTAGATTCGAGACATTGGAGTGTCAGGTTAAATATCCACAATTTGCCGTCTACATTTGGGTCTTGCGTGTACCCTGGGTCACAGTACTGCAGACTGGATGAAGAACACGTAGACCACATTTTCTTCAATTGCTCTAAATTTCAGCCATCCTTGTATGACATTATTCTTCCCATAGTCCCGTGCCACATTATCTTTAAATATGTATTATCATCTCCATATTTATGAAACTAATCTACTTTATTAGAAGAATTTTTTTTTATGTATTAATTAGACAGGATTTTCAGCAGAAACCGAAACTTATTTAGACATGTTAAATATTGTATACTAAAATCTAGTGTATTTTTAAATTTTTACAGAATATATAGACAGTTAACTCCTGGTAAATGAAATGACAAACAATATTATTAATAGGTGTGTGTTTTAATTTGTATTAGTTTTGGTGTCTTAACATTGTGTTGTCTTTTGTTCAGGTCAAAAACTAACAATATCTCAGGCTAGTAGTGGCCTTTGATGTGTTCCTACATCTTCTGAAGATACATTTTTTCTCACTGATCAGTTCTCAGCATTACAACTGGACTGCCGCAACTTGACATTATCAAATCATCACGATGACTGATAGACCACCCAAATTAACAAAAGAAGAAGTAAATACCTATTAGTATTTATTTGTTGTTGTGTTGCTTAAAATGACCTAGGCTTTGCTTATGTTCTTGTTTTTACATAAATATGTAGAATAAATTGTCTCTCCTTTCATATTTTGCTGATAAATCTCTTTTAAAATAATATCCATAAATATATTTCTGAGTCATGCTTGTTGTTAGGGTTGCCAGGTCGTCAAACCTAATAGCCTGACGGACATTTGGGTAAAAAGACCAGACACACCCTAGTCTTAGTATTAATACGACAAAAATGTTGCATGGCTTTTTTGATCATTTACCATAGATCTTCTTAAATTCTAATGAAATGATGAAATTAAATGACTGGTCAAATGTAAAAAATGGCTTTATCCGGACGCCTGGCAACCCTACTTGTTGTTTGTTTACTTTATAATATAGTTTTAATAGTGCTTAGTACTAATATTCCTCAGAATACAGAATAAACCAGAATCCGCATAAATTCCTCAAACTGAGGCTAAAAATATTCTAGAGTATTTGGTTGTTGTATTTCTTGATAAAAGGGTGCGGAAAATCTCGTATATTTTTGGACACGTGACGCTTTTACACTATTCAGTGCGCATGCGTATTCTGGTTTGTTCTGTATTCTGAGTAATATTCTTTTTTAAGATATTTTACAAAAACATAACCTATAAAAATATAATTATTTTAATTACTATAGGGCCTAGCTACTGAAGTTCTCTTATAACCTTTACTGGACATCTGGCAACCCACTATTGAATCAATATTGACTAATAATACTTTAAAACATTTTTTTGGATTCCACGTCACGCCTTGGTGAACAACGCACGCGCCCGCCGAGACGTAATGGGGAATGCAGTTTAATCCTGTCCGTGATGTGATGTTTGTGATTAGTCGACGACTAATAAAACATATCACTGTCGGCGGGAATATCTTAAATACCGATTAATCAGCTATAAACACTATAAAGGCAGTAATTGACATTGGCAAATCACCAATGAACATTGGTGGAGCCATAATAATGGTTTTTTTTTTATTTTTATCTATCAATTTTTGTTACAGATTATGGCTCTATATGGCAATCGTGACTTCAATCCGCCATTGTTGTCCAGAAAATGGATTGCTTACAAATGCAGACCCAATATGGTAATTTTATGTAAAATTAATTCTAAAATTGACAGAGACGTCTTATATAGAAGTGACACATGTAAGTCCATGTAGGGCAGCAACAGGCCTAACCACCTGGACAACTCGCCTTAACCGAATCTTCGGTAGGACACTACTCAGAATTCCTTTAGCCATTTGGAAGCTATTCATTGTGATAGACAGACTGACAGAAGAGTGTCATAGGCTTGTAACGGCTAGGCTAGGCTTGTAACGGGCGCAGGCGGACACTCACGCGCAGGCAGGTGACCTCGTGGCGGCCGGACGTTCGCATAATATGTGCAACACGTCACCGTAGCTCATTAGGATAGCTAGGCGCATTAAGTACAGTGGCACTGACTGACTAAGCAAGCAGGTAGACTTCGTGGTTAATATATTGATAGACTCTTTGATTGATAGTTACCACGTAGGATACCTGCCACGTTAGCTTATTTATATATCTAGCGGTCGCACGGCCGCTGATAAACCACTTAAGTTACATTGGTGAACCCGACGTGATAATTTTTTTTCGGGACGACTCACTTTCTGGACTATTAAGGTAAGGCAATATCGCGAAACATTTGGGACAATAACATAGACGCAGTGTTAAAGTGAAGAGACTGGTAATAACAATTTAGTGTGAACAGAACAGTGTTTAGTGAAAACAAACATTTTGGGAGCGATATACAATTCTTTTTAAGGAAAAATGTTATTCCCCAGGAGACGCAGTTACAACCTTTCTACCTGTACGAAGGCTCCTATAAATTTTCTTTGTACTTGCCTTCACACCTGTTTCCGAAAGGGACAGGCAGAGAATATGGAGCGCCACTTCTCCCTTAGTGCTGGGAGGGCCTGGATTTACACTAGGGGCCACAGGGACCAGTGCCCAGGGCGGCAAAATTCGGAGGGAGGGAAAAAAATATTTCGCGTTATCGAAAATGCTTCAAAAAGTATTGAATTTAAGAATTGAAAACATTTGCACAATGAACGTTTATTTATTTCATTTAAGTATATATTAAAAATATTAAATAATTGATTTTAATTTTTTTAATGTAGGACTAGCATTCCGCCCACGGCTTCGCCCGTGGATATTTACGAACAAAATAAAATATACCCTATACCTACCCCTACCCCTATCCCTACTTCTACCCCTACCCTACCCATACCTCTACCCCACCCCTACCCCTACTTCTACTCCTACTCCCTACCCACTACCACTACCTCTATTATCATCAATAGTTTTCGCAGCGCACGCGATGTAAGGAATTTCTTAGGTCATTTTTTTACACCTTGGGTTACATTATTGGAGTTTTAGTAAGGATCCCTAATTTTTTTGAAAATAGAATATAGCCTATGTCACTCAGGGTGAATGTAGCTTTCCAATGGTGAAAGAATTTTTTAAATCGGCACAGTAGCTTTTGAGTTTATTCATTACAAACATACAAAAATACAAATCTTTCCTCTTTATAATATTAGTATAGATTAAGTAATTTTTCACGGTGCCCCAGGGCGGCACTAAGGATAAATCCGGCCCTGATAACAGATACCTAGTACCTACTTACGTCTATAAAGAAGTGACACATCTAGGTCTATTAAGTTCCTGTTCTGTTTAATATGGACAAGTGACAAAAAGTGCACACTGTTACTGTTGTGTTGTTGTGTCCTTGTTGGTCCTTTCATTACAGATTTATATATTTGCCATTCTTTCATTACACATTCGTTCAACGTTTACAAACTATCTTATTAGCATTCCCCTTTCAATTTTATAAACAACACTATCATTCAGTCCACACTTCCACGTGTATCATCATTTCTCACTCTATGCGTGATACATCTTTCTTAATTTCCATTTCTAATTTTTCCGTCTATCACCAGGCTGTATCTCATGAACCGTGATAGTTTGAAATTTTCACAGATGATGTATTTCTGTTGCCGTTATAACAACAAATACTACAAAACAGAATAAAATAAATATTTAAGGGGGCTCCCATACAACAAAGATTTTTTTTTCCGACTCACACTTGGTTGGTTTTTAATATTAAAATTTCTTACAATTGCAGCTAGTACACTGCAAAAGCCATATAATATCAATATTGGAGAGTGGCCTGATGTTCAGAGAGGATAGTGCGAGGGTTGAGCAGGAATTGGCGGCTTCTGAGGAGTTGTGGGTTGCTAGTGGAGGAAGGAGTAGTTGGATGACCAGGGGCGAGCAATTACTGTCTGTGATGGCTACGGGAGCGGCTTTGGTTGCTTTCCCGCCTAAATCTGGGATGTAAGTATTATCGTACTAAAATGCTAAGCACCAATTTTCTTTAAGGCTCCTATATCCATTATTTTTCTGGGATAAACTATTCCCAATTTCTCTGTAAATATATGTCACTGTAATTTAGCATATATAGTTACTTATTCAATATATCTAAGTGAAATAGCTGTTATTTTTTCAATGGGTTTTATTGAATAGGAAATATGGGTGGTTAAACTTTGCCCCCGTTGTCTTTTTCATAATCTATTACAAAACTCTTATTTTTTTAAAGCGCTGTTATACCATTGCCCTTCAATTATATACTTCGCGTTTTTTAAACTTAATTCTAAATAAAAAATATTTTATGGTTTTTTAGTTGGTTTAGTTTTTTAATTTTTTCAGATTCAACCAAGGCACACTTGTGAGAATAACAGCATATGCAGCTTTGCCATTATGCATAAGGCTCTCACATCGACTTATATCTAAAGAATCCAGCCTAAATTGTTTATTACAATACATGAGAGACTATTTGGCTCTTGTTAGAAGAACTCAGGCATGCGTTAAGGAATATCGGCTGCTGCATAAAGGATTGTGAGTAATTAAATAAAAAAAAACATAAAACGTCTTGACCGTATCCGGAACGATGTCATTATGCGGAGTGAAAGATGATGTTGTGATTAAAATGAAGAAAAGTAGTTTACGCTAGTTTGTACACGTTGAAAGAATGAAGGATGAAAGATTGACTAAAAAGGTTTATATGGGTGAAGTGAAAGGAAATGCTGGCAGAGGACGACCTAGGTGTACTTTTATTGATCGAAGGCAATATTAAAAGTACACACAATCGCCGAGCATGTATGAAAGGTATGATGAATGAAGATAAAAGAAGCGAAAGAGATATGTCGGGATAGTAGCAAATGTCATTCGATTGTCTCTGCCTACCTCTCTTAGGATAAAAGGCGTGATGATAGAATTGATAGATATATCGCACAGGATAGGTACAGTTTTCATCCTCACACCGTCGACACGTTCTGCATACGAACGAAAAAATTCAGTGACTCGTTCTTGTGTCGTACAACCAAAAAGTGGAATGAACTTCCGGCGTCGGTCATTCCTCCTTTCTACAACCTTGGGTCCTTTAAGCGAAGCGTGAAAAAGCATCTCTGGCGGACTGTATTACGATCTGCCAGTCGCGCGCATTCATGGACCAGCCACCTATGCTTAATAATCAGGCGGTGGCAAGCTGGGTTAGCATATATTTTGACAGCGACACTTTCGTTTCGGTCGAATGGCCTTGAACATGCCAAAACGTTCATGTCCAACAAGGACCGGCCAGAGATAGCCCGGGGCCGAGAGGTCCGGCCCAACAATGTGCGTGCAAATTTGCTATGCCGGGCAAAGACAAGTATACAGAATTTGCCCGCACATTGTTGGGCCGGACATTCTCGGACTGGGCATGCCCTGCACAAGAATGCCGAGCAATTTGCTTGGCCGGACAAAGACAAGTACACAGAATTTTCCCGCACATTGTTGGGCCGGACCTCTCGGCCCCGGGCTATCTCTGGCCGGTCCTTGTTGGACATGAACGTTTTGGCCTATTCAAGGCCATTCGACCGAAACGAAAGTGTCGCTGTCAAAATGTATGCTAACCCCACAGGTCACATCTCGTCTTCTCTATAAAAAAAAAAAAAAAAAGAAAAAAGATACTTCGAAAATCAATTCCGCATTTCCGTTTTTTTTGCAGAGGGTCCGTAGCAACGATGCTAGATGCTGCCTCGAAGGTATTATTTGAAGAACAGAGCGAGATGACATTTTCGATTGGGCACATTTGGAACGCGATGCTGAAAGCCTTCCCCTGGTTGTATGATGATACTGATTGGATGGTGATGTATCCATTGGTGGTTCCTATGGAGCAGCCGTTTGACAGTGATGTGATGGTGAGACATATATATTTTATTACATATATATTTTTCTAGCTTTTTTCCTGCTGTCTGTCCGTCTGTCACAGCTTAATTTTCTCCGAATCTACTTGACGAAAAATGTTGAAACTTGGTACATATATAGAGTTTCATGACCCAATCACGGACGTATAGCGTAAATAATCAAATTTCTATTATTGGGGGAATATTTAAAACGTTAAAATTTTTTTTAAAAAAAAAGGACTCGTTATAAGGAATGCTAATATATATTTTTATAATTTTAAAATGCATAATATAAATTATATTAAAGAAAATGTACAAAAATTGACCCCCCCCCCCCTCTTATCTCCGAAACTGAGACTAAAATTTTGAAAAAAAAAGTGAATACCTATAATGCCTTTCTTATCTATATATATAAAAATCAATTAACATTTGTTTGTCTCGCTAAAACTCGAGAACGGCTGAACCGATTTGGCTAAGTCTTTTTTGTATTGTTCGTTACAACACAGGGGTGGTTTAAAAGAAAAAAAAAGTTGGAAAAACCCTAAAGTTCAGCTGAAAAATCAAAAAATAATAAATAGGTAATTTTGTATGGGAATCGCAGGAGTAGAATTGTAGGAGTAGAGGTAGGGGTAGTGGTAGTGGTAGTGGTAGGGTAGGGGTAGGGTAGGGGTAGGGTAGGGTAGGGGTAGGGTAGGGTAGGGTAGGGTAGGGTAGGGGTAGGGGTAGAGGTAGGGTAGGGGTAGGGTAGGGGTAGGGTAGGGGTAGGGGTAGGGGTAGTGCAGGCAAGCCAACGTTTGGGCAGGACAACGTCTGCCGGGTCCGCTAGTAGTTTATAGAAAAACCTAAACAAAAATCTTGTCTTAAAGTTCTGACCGTAAAATGGTACCCTCAGCGCGAATCGTTCTCGCAACTTGGCCAATTCGGTAGGTAAAGTAAAAGTTAAGGTATGCTGAATCCAAAACCGTTTCGAGATATTGGTTTAATAATCCGTATTTTTCTATTTATAGTTCTTAAAATTATGTCTTTATTTTTTCAAAAACAAATAATTTACTTAACCTACATTTCACCTATGAATGACGTCATTATATCGGCTAAATAAAAGCAAAATATTTACTTGTCAACCGATGTTACCCTGTTACTAGATATACTACTATTTCAGTAGTTTTTATAACTAATCTAGTTTATTATTTAGGAAAAATGTTTAAGCATTTTTTATGGTAGGATATTCTTTGACCTTTGTATATACATATTTTGTATCACAACAACTATGCATAATAAGGTATAAAAGCCGTAAAGATGAACACATCTTTAAACACTTAGTTGTTGTTTTAATATGTTTTATGTAGAAGTGGTAGGCTTTGGTAGATTTTGTAGGATTTAGAGACGGCAACACTATTGTTTGTTAAATGTCAAAGTCAAAGAACACAGATGTTCTTTTTTCTGTACCAACATATCAAAGGTATTGAAGTATTCAGCCGACAAAATGACGTCATCAGTGCCAAAACTTTGACAATTTATTATAAAAAAACTACTGTATAGAAATCAATAATATTCAAAATAGTTTCTTAAAATAGCTGAATCTTTAAAATAAAAATATAAAAATCGTACCTTAGTTTTTACTTTACATACCGAATTATTTTAAATTTGTTTTACCAGGCAATTCTCCTCCTTTTGATTTAAATCTAATATAATTTTATTATTCACAGAAAGTCCACCATGCATTTCTGACCGTGCAGTCCTCTCTACTGAAGCGCACGGCGATGGCGCATTTTCTCGAATCACAACACAGTAACACAAAATACGTCAATCATAACGAAAGGTTATATTGGTTACACAATCATCTCGGCAATTTGAAAAAAAGTTATAAAAAAAGTTACGAAACTATAAACCGCATGTATAGGCTTTTAAAAAATTATGGCACCAACAATACTAATAGTCCCAAAAAATCGACGCAGATCAATAATTCTTGGCTCTATTCTGATGTGCACACTTCCATAGCTCGAGCTAATATTGAGCTTAAAGTTGCTCTAAACAAATGCACCGATTTAGATATGTTTCTAGATAGTTGCGCTTCTAACAAACATCATTTTGATGTTGAAGTGTTGAATAAAGATTTGGATGAATTGATAGATGGAGTTAGTAATTGCTTAGATACTGTGCAAAAGTCTCAAATTAAACTTAAAAAAATACAGAATAAATTCGACGATAAGAAGGAGAAAGTAGCGATCAAAGAAGAAATGCAATCAGATCTGAAAGAAGATAATAGGGATGTTGTTAGGATTGGAGAATTTGATATAGAACCTAAAGACGAAGTATTCTTCTTTGTTAAAACAGAAGAAGATGACGTGAAAGAGCAGGCCGGAGATACTCTAACGGCACCTGGTAAGAAAGAGAAGGAAGCAACGAAAGTTGTTCTCAAAGAATTAAAGAGGAAATTGGTGAAGAGAGAAGATTTAATGAGGGAAAGAGAGAGAAAAGCTCTGGGAGAATGCATGCCTGAACTAAAAGGCAATATGCCAGAATTTCCAAGACAAATTCAATGTGATGTTTTTGATAAAAAAGGTTTTATAGCGAAAATTCGAAAAATGAAAAGATCTTACTTTTATAAGCAGCGTAAAATACGACATCATAGATTGAAGGAAGGAAATAGGGTATTAAAAACCAAAATTTTAAAACCACTCATACATCGACCCTATAGTCATTTAAGTAAAATATGTAAATTCTATGATATTTTCGAAAATATAAGAAATAAGAAACCGAATTTGGTAATAAGTATTGATGTTAAAAATAAAAAGTTAAGAACCATTATCTGTCACAATGTGAAATCTAATGTGAATAAAGAATTAAGCGACGTCTCTGAAGGCTTAAGGGACCTGGAAGGCAGCTCAATAAATAAATCAGAAAAAATCCATAGAAAGGATATAGAGCTTACATCTTCTTCATCAGACGATGACCAGAGAGAAAAACATTCTATGTTACAAGATGTCCGCCGCAACAGGGTTGCAAAGAAAAATAATGTTCCCACAAAACGGGGAATTTCGACGGTTGGAAATGATGCTGATGAGAGCTTGAAACCTATGGAATATAGTTTTGGGGCCGGAATGGCGATGGCATCTATGTTACAAGTGAATAAATTGGGCAATAAGTCATTAGCTCAGGAAGAAGTGTTTGTTGGAGATGGTGAAGTGTCAGAGGATAGTGGGAATGATTTTGATGCTTGAAAGTATGTAAAAATTAACGAATTTTTTTCGCAAAGTGGTCGTCCATAAATTACGTCACATGTTAAGGGTCCTTGGCAGTCGGCCATCTTACTTCTGTCAAAAATATGGCAAATCTCAATTAATACTAGAAAAATTAGTATATTTATATTACATTTTCAACTAAAATTGCTGATAGTTATTATTTTAAGTCATATTTTTATTATTTAGGATTTTAAATAGGCGTAGTTTTTAAAACAAACATTGCCATTGCGTTTTAAAAGCTATGGCTCTTTAGAAACCTAATAACTATCATTAATTTGAGTTGAAAATGTTGTATTTAAATAAACTCATTATTCTAGGATTAATTGAGATTTGACATATTTTTGATAGATACAAGATGGCCGACAGCCACGGATGTTTAAGGGGGAGGGAGGGGGGCAACAAAGTGTGACAAAGGGGACGTCGACAGGAGTCATTAGCTTAGTGACGTCACATGTGTAAATCTAAAGTATTAAAACCTACTATCTGTTGCAAATGCTGAATAGAACGGAGTGTGTAGAGGATCTCCTCTACAAGTGACGTCACTGGATGCTATTTTGTACCGTTCGCAACGCAACAACGTTTGTTTTTGAATATATGTAATAATATTTTTATGATTTTACCAATAAGATTCTAATATATGGATAAAATAAGATATGATATTACCATTGTATGTGTTACACCACATATAGTGTGAGAAGGTTCTTTCAGCTTAGTTTTTGCAACGGATAGTAAACTCAAGACGAATTTTAGTGACAATGCGGAGGCTCCAAAAATCAATAAATTCGTGTGATTTAATTTATGGATAGCCTCAAAATTGTAATTCTTTAAAAAAAATAGTATCAGTCAGTAAGTTATTGATTAGCAATATTTTAAAATTCTTTATAACGTAGTGGTTATATTATCTTTGTTATTTGGCGACAATCTTTACTCTATGCGAGCCGCCATGTTAGACATTGACATAATGAATGTATTATTCGCGTATTAATATATAGATTACTGAGAAAACCTTTTTTCATACTATAGAACTTACATATCTAATGGGATAGAATAAGGTTTTTAATATCAAAGTAGTGTATTTAATAAAATAATAATTTATATAAAGGCCGATTTAGACGTTACTAGTGTTTAGTAGAGTGCGTAGGTGGCACTCGAATGCCAGTGCATTAGTAGGTTTCCAGTGACGTTTATTCTTCTTTAGATTGCCATTTCATCATTAAGGATGGATAAGCAACAACGTTTTGTAGGCCAAAACACACATGCGTCTCCTTGTCTACTTGTCCATATAGACTACAGCGAGTAGCGAGCCAGGAAGGGTGTCACTAGAAACAAAAATAAAAAGCGATTCTATTTGATTCTAGGAGAAAGGCGAGTGGAACATACTAGTTCGAGTACTAGAAACTACCGTTTACATGTTTCTACTAATGTACTCTCCTAACGCACTCTACTAAACACTAGTAACGTCTAAATCGGCCTTAACAATAAGTAAGTACTGTCGTCTCGGACCATGAGCTACGCGGGGCGCGGGGTGGGCAGTCAATGACTGGCCAGCGCGGTGGTTAGACGTGGGCATGTGGTGGCGAGTCGATACTTACATCTAGTCAAATTTATTAACCTATTTACTCGAAACACATAAATGATATAAGTAAATGTGGAAATATACATATGTCGCGATGCTGCAAGACATTTTCGAACTAAATAAAATATAGCCTATGTCACTCAGGAATAGATTATAGAATCGGTTCAGTAGTTTGATAGATTACCCCCTACATACAAACTTTACCTCTTTATATGTTATATATAGACTAGCTTTTCGCCTCGGCTTTGCACATTCAGCTCATATTATTCCATTCCCTATTATGGTCTTAGAGTTCATTCATACAAAAAAAACAATATTTAAAAAAGAGGTGCGTCGGTGGCCGAGTGGATAAGACGTCTGGTGTTAACTAGACAGACCCCGGGTTCGATCCCAGATCCCGGCCATGTACCAATGGGTTTTTTTAATTAAAAACTTATGTACATAATCCGACAAACCACACTTAGAGGCTTTTCCATCTAAATATATATCTCAACAGAACTAGCCACTCGTTAGGTATAGCCTCACAAATACCATCGGCTAAACGAGGGAGACTTAGTCTTCCGCTGGGTACCCTGGAACCGTAACACGGTTTCGGGAGCTGAACCCGTGAAGAGAAAAAAAAAAAAAAATGGGTTTTTTTAATTAAAAACTTATGTACATAATCCGACAAACCACACTTAGAGGCTTTTCCATCTAAAAATATATCTCAACAGAACTAGCCACTCGTTAGGTATAGCCTCACAAATACCATCGGCTAAACGAGGGAGACTTAGTCTTCCGCTGGGTACCCTGGAACCGTAACACGGTTTCGAGAGCTGAACCCGTGAAGAGAAAAAAAAAAAAAAAAAGAGTTAGCCAAATCGGTCCAGCCGTTTCAAAATATGCGCTTACCAACGAACAGTATTTAATTTTTATTTATATACATTTAGAAACGCAATAAACTATATCATAAAAATAAAAACTTGTAATAAATTTTTTCGACATTATAAATTGTTTTTATTTTTCTCTCTTTTGCGTTGAATAATATGGTAAATAACAAATATATACTTCCATTGGTCAGGGGGAGGGGCGTCAGGTTCGATCCCCGCCATGTACCAATGTATGTACATAGTCTGACAAACCACACTGCATTTTCCATCTAAATATACCTCAACAGGGCTCAACAGAACTGGCCACTCGTTAGGTATAGCTTCATTCCGCTGGGTACCGGGAACCCGATAACACGTAAAGAAAAAAACATACTTAGTTACAACTACGTGCTCTGTTTTGCATTTGGCATTTTTAAATTTTGCTGGCTATCCGTCACGGCTTCGCCCGTGTAATTTTATTATCCCTGTTCACCCGGGAACATCAATTCGTGCAAACAATAACAAAATCTGTCTAATAGATTTTACGTACCTATATGGTTACCTGCATAAATATTCATTTTTTTAATTCTTGTCTGTCTGTTTGTTTGATCTTTCTTCGAAACGGCTTAACCGCTTCAGATGGGATTTTCGCAGGTAGATAGAGCATTTTCACTTTTCAGGGATAGGTTAATTTTTATCCCGGAAATACTCAAAAACTGTTCTCCCGCGGGCGAAATTTTATAGAAAGGGTAATAAAATTAAGCATGGTGGGCATCACTTATGGGCACACCAGCGCTATGCTAGAAAAAAACAATGCAGCTATAGGAAACAATGTACGGAATGTTTCACCCACGGGCCAGGGATCATTATTTTCCAACGCTGGAGACATCTGGCGAGTTCTCAGGTACTGCAACTGCTGATCTGTCCGTGCGATGGCGCTTCTATAAAGATTTGAAATAGTGGTACTAAGATATCATAGCATCAGTATAAAATCCTATTCATATTCACCTCTTCACTTGACATCGGACAACAAAGGGTGAAAAAATCAAGCAATATTATCTGGTGGCATTCCGTGGCATGCTAGAAGGAAACAATGGTACCGGGACGGTTCTTGAGCGGTGGTCGTTAGATGCGCAGAACACAATTTTTGGGTCTGCTTGACGGTATGAGGTATTAATTTTAATTTTACCAGCAGTAAAAAGCAATCGTAAAAACAAACACCAATAAATCAATTATAATAAATATACAAGTTATATTGCACTCGAATTACATATGCGCAAACATTCCCCCACTTTTTCGTCGAGCGCTCAAGAACCGTCCCGGTACCTGTACGAAATGTTTCGCCCACGGGCCACGAGGGCGCTTCATATCATTTCATGCCGCAGGTACTAGGGTCACATAGACCCAAGGGGATCATTTATTTTCATAGTTATTTTCCAACGCGAGAGACATCATCTGGCGAGTACTGCAACTGGTGGAAAATCTGTTCGTGCAATGGCGCTTGTATAAAGATTTGAAATAGTGGTACTAAGATATCATAGCATCAGTATAAAATCCTATTCAGATTCACCAGTCCATCTTCACTTGATATCGGACAAAAAAGGGTGAAAAAATCAAAATAAAAACAAAGTACGAAAGTTTCGCCCACGGGCCACGATGGCGCTTCATGTCATTTCATGCTGCAGGTACTAGGGTCACATAGACCCAAGGGGATCTGGTGGAAAATCTGTCCGTGCGTAGTAGGTTGCCACTTGCCAGTTGCCGCCCTTTTCGTAAGCGACACATTTATAATATTTCTATCGATCAATAGGTACATTTTTTATATGATCAATAAAAGTACACCTAGGTCGTCCTCTGCCAGCAATTCTTTTCACTTCAGCCATATAAACCTTTCATCCTTTATTCTATAAACGTGTCCAAACCAGCGTCAACTACTTTTCTCCATTTTAGTTACAACATCATCTTTCACTCCGCATTCATCTCTAATGACATCGTTCCGGATGCGGTCATACGCTTTATATCTAACGAGTAAGGAAAGGTAATCCTTCAGGATAAATTCTCACATTTTTTCATTCCACGGCCAAAACCGGGGCGAAAATATAATTAAAATTGTGATTTACAACAATTTGAATACCTACGTAAATACGCTTATAACTACTTATCTATTAAAGATAGATATATGCTACCGCGGACTTTTATGTAGATAATTTTATTCTACACAATTCCTTCCTACATGATTTTGTTATATCTCTGACGGATAAGACAGCATCAGCCATAAAAAATCGCTGAAGCTAATTTCTCCCCGATTCACTAATAGGTACTATTAAAGTATTAATACTCAGCTCCTAAACATGATAGATCCATGTTTAATACTCGTTAACCTTCCCGGTGAATCAACCTATGTAATAATGAAAACCGCCACAAAATCCTGATGATTAACGGAGTACTGAACCCTGTGTGCGCGAGTACAACTTGCACTTGACCGATTTATTAAGCGCACAGGTAAAATCATTACTCACAGGAAAATATTTTAAATATAAGCAATATTAATTATATTATATATAAATCGATTAGAGGGCAACTTAACTAATTGATAAGTAACTTTATTATTCATTTATCAGTCAGTTCTGTTTTAGATCAACATGGGGTCACACCGTTTTCTGTAAGTGAAAATTTAATTATTTTTCCTATCTGGTATCTGGTTCGAACCCAGCCATGTACCAATGGTTTTTTTTATTAAAAACTTATTACATAATCCGACAAACTCCATCTAAATTTACCTTAACAGAACTGGCCACTCGTTCGGCTAAAAGAGGAAGACTTGGTTCTGCTAGGTAGTAGTAGACCGTTTTGGCAGCTGCAAAATCGGAACGTGTGTTTTTTTGTTTACCTAATGGAGCGTGTTTGGAAAATCCTTAGGAATACATTCTTATTCCCAATTTTAAAAAAAATCACGGGCGTAAAACTTTACTATAACTTTCCGCCCCGGTTTCGCCCGTTTTTCGTGGGGAAATCTCCATTTTGCCGTTTTGGGGCCAATTCTGGGCAATTTTTTTCTTTCTTCTTGGTTTACGATTCTAGGTTACTCCGCGGAAGACCATGATCTCCCCGATGGTATTTGTGAGGCTGTATTTGTTCTGTTGAGGTATATCTAGACAAATATTGAGACAATCCCACTTAGATATTGGTAATAATTTTGAAATAATTAAATAAATAACCGTGGAGGTCATATAAAATCCCATAAACAAAAGCACTTTCAGTTTTTCCCCATTTTTACAATTTTCCGGGAAACTTTTCCAATTTTTTTTCTACAAAAAATCGGTCGAGCCGTTCTCAAGTGATGATCTTTCATACATGCGTCATTTGATTTTTGTTTACTTATGTAGAAGATTTAGTTAGATTATTATATCCATAATCGCGGACGGCTTTATGTACCCTCCGCAGCACGAGAAGCCTATAGAATTTGTGTCGTGGGCAACATAAATAACATGATACAACTAATAATATTATGAATACGAAAGTTTTGTTTGTTTGTAAGTAAATTGGTAATGATTTTGAAATTCTTAACTAAACAGACCGAAACGGTAACATTTATTGTTTTAAAATGTGTACCTAGGTAGGCACTAGTTTTTTGCCTCGGCTTCATCCGTGGCTATTTTGATCTATCTATCATCACGCCCTTTATCCGTAGGGGTAGGCAGATACAATCGCCAATTGCTACGATCCTGGCATGCCTCTTTCGCTTCTTTGATATTCATCATACCTTTCATACATGCTCGGAGATTGTGTGTACTTTTAACAGAATGCGGCCTGTGTCAATCTATGGCGTCGGTGGTCGAGTGGATAAAATGACAAATGAGAAATCGCGGGTTCGATCCCTACATCCGACCATGTACCAATGGGTTTTTATAATAATTTTACAATCCGACAAACCGTACAAAGAGGCTTTTCCATGTAGCCTACATGATGTAGGTACATACCTCAACAGAGCTGGCCACTCGTTAAGTATAGCCTCAAAAAATCTTCGGCTATGTGAGGAAGACTTTGTCTTCCGCTGGGTACCCTGGGGCCGGCAACCCCTTGAAGAAGAAGTAGAAGAAGAAGGAAGTACAAAAAAAACCACACAATTCAATTCTGCTATTACTTCTTAGTATCACACCATTATTCATGCCACACCTTTCTTGCAAGAATCAAACAAACAAAACATTCCTCTTTTTAATATTAGTGTCAATTCGGTGAAACAATTTATTCATGACTAGAATTTATTAATATGAAATCTAGGTCAATTTAGTAATTACGTTGCTTAATTTGGCATATTCCTATATTAGTAATTTGTACGGTATTGTAAATGACCTACTGAGTCATTAGTTCGCAGAGATAATGTGTTAGAATACCTACTTACTAATGCTATTATTAACTATAGTACTTTTGAAGCCGACTTCACACGGGTTTCCATCAAAATCAAATTGTTCCATCACTTATTTATGGAAGCGAACTTGGGTATGGAATAAGAAGCATGAAAGTAAAATAAGTGCAGTGGAAATGCGGTCTTTACTTAGAATGTGTGATATAAAGCGTATTGACCGCATCCGGAACGATGTCATTAGAGAAGAATACGGAGTGAAAGATGATGTTGTGACTAAAATTAAGAAAAGTAGTTTACGCTGGTTTGGACACGTTGAAAGAATGAAGGATGAAAAATTGACTAAAAAGGTTTAAGTATATGGCTGAAGTGAAAGGAAATGCTGGAAAAAGACGACCTAAGTGTACTTTTATTGAATAAGTATATAAAAAATCCATTGATCGAGGGAAATATTAAAAGTAGGTACACTTAATGGCCGAGCATGTATGAAAAGTATGATGAATATAAAAGAAGCGAAAGAGGTATGTCAAGATTGTAACAAATGACATAATTCGATTGTCTCTGCCTACCCCTATTGGGATAAAAGTCGTGATAATAGACAGATAGACAATATGGGTTTATTACACCAATGTTGCCTGTCTTACTGCCGGCAGAAATGCTTAAAAACGGTGGTTGTTTTAGGAGATGAGTGATATCGGCTGGTGACCGAGTCTCAACCAATAAACTTGATAAACCGATCCAATTAACACCCCAAAACAATAGCCCAATTTTAATTTAATTTTATCTCTGCAATTATAGTCCAAGCACCTGACGGGGTCTGTCTGGGAGCGCATTGTCTGTGATGCATTAGGAGATAGGTCCCGCACTTTAAAGGGTCTCGAAGTGTTGGACCTATGTTTCCTCTCATGCAATTATAAAGGACCGGGAAAACAACACATTCCTACGGGAAAATATTTTTTTTAAATAACTGGTCTAATCTAATCTAATATTAACTTTCAGTTTGTTAGCATCGCTATTATTATTAAATAATAATATTTATACACAAGAAATTGCATCAACGGAGCCTGATTTATCAGTCACGATTGAAAATGAAAATGTGACGCAGATCTCAAACGTCAGCGGTAAGATATTTACGATTTTTAACATATTGGCGCAAAGTATGAGGAATAGGGGTTTTGAAAGTGAAAAAAAAATACTCACACAATAATATAATATTAAAATAATTTTCAATGAAAAATAAAGAAATATGTATATGGAAAATCTTTAATAGTCACGTGATCCCAAACGAGAAGTGACGTCACATTCATGTAAATTTCAAATAAATAAATAAAGTATATAAAAATTATTAACTGATCAGTCAAGATTCAGGAGGACAGCTGCCCATCCTCTACCCATTATTCTGAGGTTCTGATAGTCTGTGATCCCAAATTAATCCTACGAAATCTATTAAATACCCTTCTTTGGGATATGTGGCATAAAAATGTTCTTCTGATAAACCTTATTTAGCCTTTATCCTATAGACTAAATTAACCCTATGTTAATTCCGTTTTCAGAAGAATCTTCATCAATAGCTCCTGAGACTGTACGAGCAACGATTTATAACGAGAATGCAACGCAATCATCAAGTGTTAGCGGTAAGAATTTAAAATTATTCATTACCTTTTTTTTAGTTGGTAGGTATATTAACTGATCCGCTCCTTTGGGTCGTAGCGTGTTGATATATAACCTTTTTCAATAAACAGCTATATTTATCGCAAAAATAACGGCCTATCTATCTATCTATGATCACGCCTTTCATCCCAAGAGGGGTAGGCAGAGACAATAGAATGTCATTTGTTAAGATCCTGGCATACCTCTTTCGCTTTTTTTATATTCATCCATTTGATTCAATTGATCAATACATTTTTCAATAAAAGTACACTACCGCATCTCCATTCAAGGATGGTTGGTTCAAGGATAGCAGGGACTTCTATTGATGATTTGATGCAATAAATTATTAATTAATTTAATTAAATTGATTTTTTTTTCAGAAGAGTCTTTACTAATAGAGGATGTGACTGTACCAGCAACGATTGATAACAAGATTGTAACGCAATCATCGAACGATAACGGTAAGAATGTCTATTTTTAATTTCATAATTCTATTCTATTTACTAATTTTCATACATCTGATATGCCTCCTCAGTGAATGGTCAGAGCGTGGGTAGGGTAGCCTGAACTAAGTACCTTATACCCAGGGCCTACCCAGCTTAAGAGCCACGTTTTGGGCTAGCTCCCAATAAAGCTCAAAATTATAGACTCAGTAGGTTTGGAGATAGGGAGAGCGGTAGGAAGAGGGTAACGCTAAATTATTGTATATTTTTTAGATATAATGCATTTTAATTTTATGATGCTTTTGAAAAAAAAACTTTTTAATTTCCCCCCTACAAAAGGAAATTCGATTATCACGCTATTTTCGTCCAGTATAGATTCGGGAAAAATAAGCACCGCGACATCCTTCGTTTTCGTTTCGACTCGAACGAAGGCCAAAAATGTCGGATCCACACCAATGGCCATCCAAGGAATTCCCGGTCCAAGAATGTCCGGACAAATTTGTGTACTGTATTTTCCTAACCCAGCAATTTGCTCGGCATTCTAGTGTTGGACAATGGCGTCGTTTTTACTAACCCCTAGCTTAGCTAAATGCTGGTAAATGCTGACAAATCGCCATGGTGACAACAAGGTGTAATTATATATTTATTATTTCAGAAACTCAATCGCTATTGTCGTGTGTTAGTTCTCCAACTTTAGGCGATCTCTGTGTTGCACTCAATTGTAAGTACCTTCATTTTATTTTTGAAAATTTTTAAATGCCCAAACGTTGGCTTGCCTGTTATTTACTTTCCTTCGTCCGTGGAAAACAACTACCACTACCACTACCACTAACTTTGGATATTGTTCATACAAAAATACTAAATAAAAAATACAAAAATTTAAAAATGGGGGGTGGGTGTAGGTGGGTGAAAAATAGTTTACGACCGATTGTCGGTCCTACATAAATATAAAATTTCATAAAAATCGGTCAAGCCGTTTCCGAGGTGTATGGCAACTAACTTGTGACACGGAAATTTTATATACTAGAATATAGATTCTGAAGGATATCCGGGATAAAAAATAATGTCATTCTACGGCCCTCAAACTATCTCTGTGCAAAAATTACGTCAATCCGTTGCTCTGTTTGACCTGAAAAAACAAACAAACAAATACTTTCGCATTTATAATACTTACGATAAAATACTACCTATATGCAAATAATTTGTGAGAATACTCCATTAAAAAAGGCATGGGGACGACAGAAGTGAAATGTATCTGTTATAGATAGTAGGGTCCAGCTCGGTCCAGTTCACCGGATACCTTAGCATGTTGGTGACATAGACTTAGGCGAAATCCTAAGTCTATGGTTGGTGACCCGATGAGTTTTGGTGATTCACACGGGGCCGGGTAGGAGCCCAGCATGTTTGCATGTCCGCGGTTTCACCCGCGTGCAAATAGATCCAAAAAGAAATAATCCCGTAGCTGTAATTTGCTCCTCCGGCTGAAAAAGCTTGCTCAGCTTCCACGCTGGTTGCTACAATAGTCATTAATAAATTATAGGTGAATTAAAGGTGAATCTTTAAACCACGCTTCTCTGTAATCCCGCAAATTTTTCGACCGAGATTAGTCCCGCAACATGTACGTACATATGTATTCTCTAGAGGCGACCACTTTTACCCGTAACCTCAGAATACATGACATAACAAAGCGGAATAGTAAAACGCGTAGTGTCCAAAAAATACGCCATTTTCCGCACTTATCCACACCTTCTCCTTATTTATTTTTCTTGTTTGTTTTTTTTTAGACTCAGTTTAAAAAAAATGCGAATTCTGATTTATTCCGTATTCGAAGCCAGTAACAATATAAATTAAAAATAAATAAATATTTTTCAGTAACCTCATCGCCTTTACCATGTGTAAATTCACACAAAGCTGATGGTGTATGTGTACATAGAAAGAATTGTGACTACGGGACTCCAGCTATTGATATATCGTTATATGCCCCACGCGCGTTTATAAGGTAATATAACGGCAAATTATTTATACATGTATTTTATAATCATAGATTGAGTATAGTACGGGCGCTCTACTAGATTGACAATACAAAAGAGAAAGCGCATAGATACGCGTATATTAAAGCGAGACAGATAGATGAGACCGTTTTTTGAATACTGTAACAGTCTAGCGTCAGTAGTAATTTCGCTTAATTTTGTAAAATATCCTGTTTTAAAATGGATGTAACTCATCTAAGATGAAATATCCACAGAATTACACATTTGTCATACGCACACTGATGTATTAATATTTTGGTCTCGTTCTAATCGCGACATTACCAATCTAGTAGAGCGCCAGCATACTAATCTATGTTTAAAATAGTCTGGGAAATAGCATGCAAAATTGTCGATGAAAGGTAATCGAAGAGATAAACTTATGTACATCCGACAAAGGTCTCCACAAAGCGTAATAATTTTAGGAGCCATAGTTTAAAAATTATCCGACAGAGGCTTTTCAATTTAAATATACCTCAACAGAACTAGCCACTCGTTAGGTATAGCCTTACAAATACCATCGGCTAAACGAGGGAGACTTCCGTAAAGGGGAGACGTCAGTCCGAAAGGAAAAAAACAGGTTTCTTGTCCTGCTTTGTCACTATGGGAAATTATATCTTTCTCTTTTAACTGAGATTACACGTGGAAGATTTAAAATGTTTGTTTCTCTATTTTAGACCGTGCCAAGATATTGAAGTATGCTGTCCCGTGGAGAATATACTGCCAGATCCTGTCACCGAAAATAATGAAGATGACATATTCTCATTTGATGATGATTATTAATTTTAAATTATTAATACAACTTTCTTTTTTACCCTAAATAGTCCCCTAGAATCGAAAGCAGAGTCACTACCAAGTTTAACCACGACTATAAGGGAAGAGGATATCTAATCCATGGATAAATTTACAAAATTTAAAAAAAAAAATTATACACAATACTTCTCGCTACGATTTACCAATTTTGGTATAAGTAATTTCTTATTATCAAGCGATACAAAAATTTATCGATGACTTATTGTTTCGGTACCTATACACTAGCGCAGTGGGTGGAAGGGTAATCGTTAATTACCCGTCCCCCACCAGTGGGAAAGTCCAGTGGGTGGACGGGTCGGGATCGAACTATTCTATGTCCTTGTTAATTGTCTTTTTATCAAGAAATACAACAACCGGGTACTCTATTTTAGTGCATCAGTTTGAACAGTTTATGCGGATTCTGATTTGTTCTGTATCTGTCCTTATGCGAATAAAGGACCCACTGGACTTCCCCACTGGTGGGTGGACGGGTAATTCACGTTTACCCCTCCACCCCACCCACTGCGCTAGTGTGTACGGAAACAAGTCGATACAATACGAACGATAACTCTAAAAAAATATCAGCTTGATTTTATGTACCTTCCTACAAAATAAGAGATAGAAATCGATTTTAAAATGGCGGCTGTTAATTGAGATCTATCAAATTAAGTTTTTGGCGTTTAATGAAAAAAATAGCGAATTAGGTACCTTGTTACCTTTCATTTCAATCATTAGTTTTCACTAAAAAATAAAATTAATAAACTGAAACCTAGCCTCATCTATAGGCAAATAGGATTTTAGCGATCCGAAACAAAATAAAAAATTTTAATATTAAATTAATTTTAATATTTATTTAAACACCTTCACAAACAAAAAATTACATAAACAAATAATTTTAAATAAAAAACTGTCAATTTAATGAAAACCTTCTTAAAATGTATGTTTGATTAATTTTTTTAATTAATAATTAATGGATTAGTCCGATATGAAATTTCTTGATATTTTTATTTATTTTCATGGTAGGTTGCCAAGCCAGTAGAAAAGGCGGCCATTTTGTTTATATGTCAAATAACAGAATTTAGTTTGTTAAAAAACCGGTATAAAACTTTTGCATTTTTGGGGTACGTTTTGGTGGTACAAAAACCTACTGTAAAAGTAAAACCGGGGCAGAAAGTTAGTTTACAATAATATGTTGCTCGTGTTCTAGAGAACACATACGTGACGATTTTTTGACAAAATGGCCGCCATTTTGGTAGACTTTCGTAGACAATCATAGGCATTTCCTATGGGCCTTCCTGCCGCGCTTATGTTTGTAGCAGTCGTCATCGCGGTGGTCATAATTCATAGGGGTTTTGTTTCTAGCTCTGGAGCAGGATCTAAAATAAATAAAATTATATTGAACTTTGCGACAGTAACAGTTTCCACATTTTGTCAATTGTCCATATTAAACAGAACAGAACAGCTGGCAAACATGCATGTAAATATCTTTTAATTTTATAAGGAGTGCTAACAACGGCTTTACCTGCCCTTTTAGAGGACATATTCTTAAATAAAATTGGTGGTTAGCATTTTTGCCACGGTTCCAGGTCAACGATCTGGTACCGATTTATTTTTATTGGATAAGGGCACATGGCCGTATCTATGAGGAGGGGAATGACTTTTTTTTTATTGAGGGTAAACAAACAACTTTTCTCATTCCGAATTCTTCTCTAATGACATCGTTCCTGATGCGGTTAACATGCCTTACATCACACATTCTACTTAAGAACCGCATTTATGACCAACCTTGAATGACTTCTTGACCTATTCCTAGACCTAGAACGGCATGGTTTAGGTCTAGAATATTCCTCCAACTCTTGTCTGGGGAAGAAGTAATCCCAGTATTGGTACACAACATACACCAAAGTCAATAAACCAGCTACCTGCAAGAATAAACGTTTAAGAGTCGATTAGTTGTCAACCAGGGGACGACGACGACGACGACACTTTATTTTGACTAATTTTGATGTAAAACATCTATTGGGGCAGCTACTCCCTACTCCCTTGTGTTTGCGCAGCACGTATACTATATACTTATGATTTGCCTGACGTTTCGTGACGATTACATTTTTTTTGATGTTTTTTTTATTAAACTTTTTAAAATTATTTAAATGCAAGTATTACCATAGAGTAAGTAGCAATCACTATGTTCTTTAATAAGAGTCGGGACTGCCATACTTTAAAATGAAACAAACTTAGGGCTGAAAAGGTACTGCCAACCTAACAACATCGTACTGTGGATTGGAATAGAAATATTTGCTATCTCTGTCATCTGTATATGGCGTGAAAGAGATGGCGATACGACGCCATTAATATTGGCTCATTTTCCTAGCCCTAATTTTTTGTTCTAAGTTGCGTCAGCCTGGTATTACTGGAATTCATACTAGAGGTTAGAGTACTTAAATTGTCTTAAAATCGTAGAAGTGGGTTTTTTTTTAATTATATTTCGTGGATATTCGCCTGTGGATATTTTCGAATTACATAGTAATATGAAATTTTAAAAAACAGAGAACCCGATTGCGCGCCACCTACCGGGTCCAATTTGTGAACCTAAACAATCCAATCAAAACACGCAAAAAAAATTCATCAAAATCGGCCCAGCCGAAGAATTGTATACATATTATACAAGTTTTCCGTTCCGGCTTTGCTCGTGGAGTCCATATTAACTTTTATCCTCTATTATGGTGTCGAGTTTATACAAAAATCTCATAGAAAAAAAAGCACTTTTCCGTTTTTCTCGAATTTTCCAATTCCTATTTTTATTTCTCTAAAAACCTTATTCAGACTATTACGAACATTTCAAAAATAATAGGGTAGATGACAAGGTAAACAAAATATTATTCTATTTAGTCAGGCATGATGACTAAAAAATTCTAATTAGTCCGTCAGTTAGATTATCAAAAATTATTGGATACATATTTTTTCTTAGGTCAATCAAACAAAAAATGACCGAGATAAAGCGCGTCAAAGTTTGGGAGTGGGGGCTGGTGACGTCACGCCTTGCTAAAAATTGTACTAAGGCGTGACGTCACGCGGAACTTTAGCGGGCTATATCTTCATCATTTTTTGTTTAATTGACAAAAGAAAAAATACGTGTCCAATATTTTCTGATAATCTAACTGACGGACTAATTAAATTATAATTTTTTAGTCATCATGCCTATTAACCAAATCGGTCCAGCCGTTCTCAAGTGGCACGCTTATCAACGAACAGCATTTATTTTTTATTTATATATATCTCCATACTAAGTTTGTTAGTTTGTGGAAATATCAGAAACTACGTTACTCATCCGATTCTGAAAATTCTTTCACTAATAGGAAGCTATAATGTAGTCCTCGAGTGCTATAGGCTACATTTAATATTTTTTTTCTATTCACGGGTTGCCTCCCGAAACCTTTTACGGTCCCAGCAAGCACGTAGCCAGGGGGAGGGTCCAGTGGGTCCGGACACCCCCCCAAATTCGGCACCGACACTTTTTGAAAATGATAATTTTAAAAAGTAGGTAATTTCTATCATTTCAGCTGAGCGAAGCCGGCGGCGGAAAGTTAGTAGATTACATTTTATTGTATTCTATTGTCTCTGCCTACCCCTCATGGGATAAAAGGCGTGATTATAGATAGATAAAAACTTTTCTTTTAACCACAATGGGTAGATGAATATCATAGCAAATGCATTAATGTAGACGTTCACGTATATATGGTGACCATGCTTTATGAAAATATGTGATTGAAAAATATTTTTGTAATTTAAGTTATAAAAAAAATTGTGAAATCATCTGGAAAGTGCCGCTTTACGTGCTCTCCGAGGCACATATTCTTTCCGTTTAAACTTTCTAGTGCCACATACGTGGACTCTGTTATTGCGCTACGATTTCTTGTGCTGCATATCTGGATATCATTTCTAGTGATACCTATAATGGACTCTATAGTTGTGCTACAAATTCTTGTGCTACGATTTCTAGTGCTACGAGCTATTGGACTCTAGTCTTACGTAGCCACTTGTGCTACATACGTATTAAATTCTAATCATAGTCAAAGATATGGCTCACCACTACTAATCACGCTTTTACAAACAGATTTTACTTGTTGCTAGGACAACTTTTATATAATAGATTAAATGCTAAATTAGGCATATATCCCGTTATCTATAGAAATTGTAAGAAAATTCTCCAAAAAGTCCTACAAAATATGTCATATGAAGATACAGAGGAATTTTTGAATGTTTTAAGTTGAAAGTTTTTTGCAAGTAATTTATTTAACACGCTATGTAAGTCCTTTATTGCCTGAAACACAGGAGCAACCTAGCTCAGGCACTTGTATTATTTTTTATCTTAGTTTATTATTATGGTCTATATTATTCTATCACACTTAAGTTTTTCAATAAAGATTTTATTATTTACTTATTTATTTATTATAGTCATTCAACTATATATTTATTATGCTACGATTTCGTGTGCTACGTAACATAATATATGGTCTCTATTACTGTGCTAAGATTTCTAGAACTAAGTAGCTTGGACTCTATGATTTTGTTACGATTTCGTGTGCTACGTAACATAATATATGGTCTCTATTACTGTGCTAAGATTTCTAGAACTAAGTAGCTTGGACTCTATGATTGTGCTACGATTTCGTGTGCTACGTAACATGAACTCTATTACTGTGCTAACATTTCTAAAACTAAGTAGCTTTAGACTCTATGAATGTGCTACGATTTCGTGTGCTACGTAACATGAACTCTATTACTGTGCTAACATTTCTAGAACTAAGTAGCTTTAGACTCTATGATTGTGCTACGATTTCGTGTGCTACGTAACATGAACTCTATTACTGTGCTAACATATCTAGAACTAAGTAGATTTAGACTATATGATTGTGCTATGATTTCGTGTGCTACGTAACATATATGGTCTCTTTTACTGTGCTAAGATTTCTAGAACTAAGTAGCTTTAGACTCTATGATTGTGCTACGATTTCGTGTGCTACGTAACGTAAACTCTATTACTGTGCTAACATTTCTAGAACTAAGTAGCTTTAGACTCTATGATTGTGCTACGATTTCGTGTGCTACGTAATATGGTCTCTATTACTGTGCTAAGATTTCTAGAACTAAGTAGCTTGGACTCTATGATTGTGCTACGATTTCGTGTGCTACGTAACATGAACTCTATTACTGTGCTAACATTTCTAGAACTAAGTAGCTTTAGACTCTATGAATGTGCTACGATTTCGTGTGCTACGTAACATGAACTCTATTACTGTGCTAACATTTCTAGAACTAAGTAGCTTTAGACTCTATGATTGTGCTACGATTTCGTGTACTACGTAACATGAACTTTATTACTGTGCTAACATTTCTAGAACTAAGTAGCTTTAGACTATATGATTGTGCTATGATTTCGTGTGCTACGTAACATATATGGTCTCTTTTACTGTGCTAAGATTTCTAGAACTAAGTAGCTTTAGACTCTATGATTGTGCTACGATTTCCTGTGCTCCGTAATATGAACTCTATTACTGTGCGAACATTTCTAGAACTAAGTAGCTTTAGACTCTATGATTGTGCTACGATTTCGTGTGCTACGTAATATGAACTCTATTACTGTGCTAAGATTTCTAGAACTAAGTAGCTTTAGACTCTATGATTGTGCTACGATTTCGTGTGCTACGTAATATGAACTCTATTACTGTGCTAACATTTCTAGACCTAAATAGCTTTAGACTCTATGATTGTGCTACGATTTCGTGTGCTACGTAACGGAAACTCTATTACTGTGCTAACATTTCTAGAACTAAGTAGCTTGGACTCTATGATTGTGCTACGATTTCGTGTGCTACGAGCTATTAGACTCTAACCATAGTGCTACGAATTATAGTAATACATTGCATGTAGGTTCTTAATTTTTTTCTATTGCACCACTTGCAAGCGTGTACAGATACTTCATATTTTACGTGTGTTGATTGCCTAAATTCTCCCTGCGATACTTATACGTGTTAGTATACGTAAGAGCCCTATATCCATAATTCATATGGGGATAAACTATTCCGAATTTCTCTGTAAATAATACACTTGTGTCACTTTAATTTAGAATATTAGATATATTGAATAAGTAACTATATGCTAAATTACAGTGACACATGTGGATTATTTACAGAGAAATTGGGAATAGTTTATCCCAGAAAAATTATGGATATAGGAGCTTTAAATATAATTTAAAAAAATATACGGATGTTATTCAGAATTCTCTTATTCTTAATCACAAAATCACAAATTATTTATTAGGCCACAATATTTATAAATTACATACGACTCTAGTTCTAATGTTACACATATTTATGGACACCCTACATTTGGATCAAATTCATAATGGAAACTAAAGTTTCTATTTAAAGTAAAAAAATATGGTAATACAGTAAAAATAAATGAGCATTGAAGGTAAGAACAATAGATACAAGCCTGCATCCCAGTGGGGTAGATAGAAAATATGAAGAAGTGAGATTATGTCAGGATCGTGGCATGTGGAGGTCCTTAGTCCCTGTCTACCCCACTGGGATACAGGCGTTAGTATATGTATGTTAACAAGAGAGATATGTCAGGATCGTGTCATTTGGAGGTCCTTAGTGTCTGTCTACCCCACTGGGATACAGGCGTGAGTATTTGTATGTTAACAAGAGATATATGTCAGGATCGTGTCATTTGGAGGTCCTTAGTCCGTGTCTACCCCACTGGGATACAGGCGTGAGTATATGTATGTTAACAAGAGAGATAATAATATGTCAGGATCGTGTCATTTGGAGATCCTTAGTCTCTGTCTACCCCACTGGGATACAGGCGTGAGTATATGTATGTTAACAAGAGAGATATGTCAGGATCGTGTCATTTGGAGGTCCTTAGTCCCTGTCTACCCACTGGGATACAGGCGTGAGTATATGTATGTTAACAAGAGAGATATGTCAGGATCGTGTCATGTGGAGATCCTTAGTCTCTGTCTACCCCACTGGGATACAGGCGTGAGTATATGTATGTTAACAAGAGAGATAATAATATGTCAGGATCGTAGCATGTGGAGGTCCTTAGTCTCTGTCTACCCCACTGGGATACAGGGATATGTCAGGATCGTGGCATGTGGAGGTCCTTAGTCTCTGTCTACCCCACTGGGATACAGGCGTGAGTATATGTATGTTAACAAGAGGGATATGTCAGGATCGTGACATATGGAGGTCTTTAGTATCTGTCTACCCCACTGAGATACAGGCGTGAGTATATGTATGTTAACAAGAGAGATATGTCAGGATCGTGTCATGTGGAGGTCCTTAGTCTCTGTCTACCCCACTGGGATACAGGCGTGAGTATATGTATGTTAACAAGAGGGATATGTCAGGATCGTGACATATGGAGGTCTTTAGTATCTGTCTACCCCACTGAGATACAGGCGTGAGTATATGTATGTTAACAAGAGAGATATGTCAGGATCGTGTCATGTGGAGGTCCTTAGTCTCTGTCTACCCCACCGGGATACAGGCGTGAGTATATGTATGTTAACAAGAGAGATATGTCAGGATCGTGTCATGTGGAGGTCCTTAGTCTCTGTCTACCCCACTGGCATACAGGCGTGAGTATATGTATGTTAACAATATAGATATGCCATGATCGTGGCATGTGGAGTTCTTTAGGCTGTCTACCCCACTGAGATACAGGCGTGAGTATATGTATGTTAACAAGAGAGATATGTCAGGATCGTGTCATGTGGAGGTCCTTAGTTTTTGTCTACCCCACTGGGATACAGGCGTGAGTATATGTATGTTAACAAGAGAGATATGTCAGGATCGTGGCATGTGGAGGTCTTTAGGCTGTCTACCCCACTGAGATACAGGCGTGAATAATGAATGTTAACAATATAGATATGCCATGATCGTGGCATGTGGAGGTCCTTAGTCTCTGTCTATGATGTCTGGGATGGAGGATTTTTGAAGTTAAAATGGTGTCAACTGATACGAAAATTAAAATGAATAAAAAACTGAAGAAAAATGATAAAAAATGTCAACTTACGAGGAAGTTTAATTGTCTGACGCGCAAAAATTCAATAACGGACTCTGTTGTGGATTCCATTACAAATATTTACGGTGATTTTTGCCGTGAGACCTCCCTACATGGCTTGAAGCACACAGTGGCAGCGAATTTTCACTTTCTCGAAAGGTGAGTATTAAAAAAAATCAAAATTTTTGAGACGCAGCAATTTTCACACAGAAATTTTGATGTAAACTTCTTATGACGTTGTTGTGTGACAATTATTTCTTATTTTGAAAGATTTGGTGTTTGTGGACAGGTTTTCAAAGAAATTTTAGGGTTCCGTAGTAACCTTGCTCTATCGCCATCAGGTTCAATGTCTTTTAGCTAGAACCTGTGGCAGGTCTGTCGCCTCTGTTAAGGTGGCCACACATTCGTCCACTGAAACCGACCACAGACTCGTCCAGTTCTTATAACGAACGGTCCGCCTAGGCCCTAGATCATCCGGCCGGCCGGAATGGGAAATTTTCGTTGCGATGCCGGACTAATGTGTATTCTACTTTAGTAAGGCTGCAGGTGCGGACACTGCCGTGGCCTCCGAAGCTTGAAAGCGCTTATTATGTCCCGGATATTTATTTGATTCTTTGTTTGTCCCATAAACGCGAAAGTTTGTATGGATGTATGTATGGATGTTTGTTACTGAATCACGCCAGAACAGCTGAACGGATCTGGATGAAATTTTTTATACCGCGAAAGCGGGCGGGGCAGGGGCAAATTACAAGGCAATTATAATTTTTGGATCTATTTCCACGCGGACAGAAGCTTAATAATTCTCTAAACTCAAAAACTTCAGGACCGATTTAAAAAAATATTTTTGCATTTGATAGTCTTGGGGCCTTCCAACATCACACTACCTACCCAAAGTAGCGGCAATCAGGTAGTAATACTTAATATATAATAGGACATAGAGAAATAGAGAGAAAATGAAAAAAATACGTCAAAATTTATTCAAAACAATAAATAATTATCTCAGATAGACTAGCGACAGACAGAAAAAAATCACTCTTCGACCCTCGGATTCGTTGATCGTACAAACAAACATAAATTTCCACCTGTTCTTGCTATTTGTGGACACTGTTACTAGGCCTATTTTTTTATTTCCCAGATGCCTATGGTTTGCCTTAACTATTTGCGCCTTCATGGGAGCTGTATACTGCGGATTGTCCCAACTTTCTAGATATAACTCTGAACCAGTGGTAGTGTCAATGCAGCGAGACCACCGCGAATGGTGGACTACATTCCCAGCTGTTACTGCTTGCTTCATTGACAGAGTTCAAGAGGATAAAGCAAGGGATATTATTGAATTGTAAGTATACCTATAAGCGACCCCTTGGTCGTGGCATCTCACAGAAAATTTCCTATCTAGTCCGTTACAAGAATTGGTTGAGTCTGTGGTCGGTTTTGGTGGACCGTACGGCGACACGCCGGGGATTGGACGCATGTGTGGTCACCTTTAGAGATAGATATATGCTACCGCAGACATTTTTGTAGATAATTTTGTCCTACATAATTCGTTCCTGTCCTACATTATTTTGTTATATCTCTGACGGAATAAACAGCATACGCCATGAAAACTCACATGTGTTAACTTTTTCCCATGGATGTAGTAGTCGCGCTGGCGCTCTACTTATTCCCGACTTGATTCACTAATACTGTTAATGCTCAGCTCCTAAACATGATAGGTCCATGTTTAATGTACGAAAATCTTCCTATTGAATTAACCTATATACTCATGAAAACCGTATCGAAATCAGTTCAGCAGTTTTTGCGTGAAAAAGTCACAGATAGACAGACATGGTTTATAATATGTTGTGATGACGACGTAAAAATGTCTAGTTGTCCACATTTAGTGAATGTATCAAGCGTGTCGTTGAAAGTTAAAACTTCTTTAGACGCGTTTTCTTGGAGTAAATCTTATGAATTCGCGACGTGTGTTCGCACAAGACCATGGATTACCCGACCCGAGTACGATCGACCGAGAATGTCCGGGCAAGAGAATGTTCTGGAAGGAATTCGTATACTGGCTTTCTATTATTCTTAGTTTTAAGGGTCCGTGGCTGTCGGCCATCTTATATCTGTCAATAATATGGCAATTTTCAATTAATCCTAGAATTTAGAGTTTATTTATACAACGTTTTCAACTCAAATTGTTGATAGTTATCATTTTAATTTGGATTAAGCCATATTTTCATTATTAAGACTAGAAGATTTAGAAAATAGCCATATTAGTTTTTAAATCGCAATAGCAATGTTTGTTTTAAAAACTACGTCTCTTTTAAAAACCTAAATAATAAAAATAAGGCTTAATATCATTTAAAATAATAACTATCAGCAATTTAAGTTAAAAATGTTGTATAAATAGGCACACTTTTAAGATTTGCCATATTTTTTAAAGAAGTAAGATGGACGACTGCCAGTTCTTCTGTCATCTGTCGGCAGCCGCCATGTTTTTTTCTTAACGGTTTTTTGTGTTGGTCTATTTTTAGGTTATGGAACGTAACAGAAGAGATGGACGCTGATAAATATCAATATTACTACAGTTTCGTAGAACTAATATCGGACGTGTCGTTTCGGACTAATTTGCAAAATTTTTGGAAATATCAAAATGATGATACTGTCAAAGATGTGGACTTACTGCAACTAGCTTTGGATGTTCATCCTACGTTTCCTCTAAAAGTTACGGTTTCTAAAAAGGATAAAGAGGTTAGTGAGATTGATTTATTTATTAAATTTACAACAATTAAAAATAATTGGCCAAGCGTGCCTTTTTCTCGGACAGAATTTCTGTAAATCGCTTGAGAACTGCTGGACCGATTTACCTATTTTTTTAACAGTCTGAATAAGGTTTTTAGTGTAAGAAAAATTGGAAAACTTGATGACTTGGCTGTATGGGTAAACCCCTTTGCCTTCCATTAACTTTTCCTCGGAAACATGGCTATGACCTTTATACGTGTATTCATTCTAGATTTCAATGTAGGTATGGGCAAAACGGCAAAATTTATAATTTTGTTTTGTTGCTGCTATGTTATACCTATAAGTGAGTACATTATAATACACAACTCTCCCGCCCCCCCCGCAACCTGCTTCACCCCTCCCCCCCCTTGAAAAGGGTCCCGTTTTACAGATTTTCTCAATTTTCAGGAAAACGATACAAGCTAGGACAAAATGGTCAAAGGCTACATTATTTATTAATAAATTACCTACATATAAGTTCTTACATTCATTTTGATACGAGTTATAGTTTCCAAGCTATGGTGCGACAAAGTTGACTGAAAGTTTATAACCAGCAAATAATCACAATTTAAATACTATTAACGCGCTAATTGCGTTCGAGATTTGCGACGTTGCCGCTCTTGGCAGAAAAATCGACTTGCAAGGTACGATAAATGTTTTTAATAACCCTAATGCCTCTTACGAGCAAGTAGAACAAGCAGGAGAAAGATATATTCTTGCCTTGTATGGGGCTAAGCAAAGCGAAAAAACTCTGAACGAGTTACGATACGTCCACTTCAACAAATACGTTGGTCAGATGGCCAATACGGTGATATTATCAAAGTTACCACCTTCTTCAGCTGCAGCTCGTCAGCATTCAATGCGTACTTGCCATCAAGTTCAATTATGGCGAGGAAACGCATTGAACCCAGAAAACTGGGGCTGGAAAAAGAATAATAACTTTTTATCACCCATGTATACCACAAAGTCACCAGCTCCACATGATACTGAAAATAGTATCATGTGGATGCAAAAAAGGTTGCGGAAAAAGATGTGGATGTGTCAAAGCTGGATTGCGTTGCTCCACCATGTGCATACATTGTCAGGGCCTTAGTTGCTTTAACAAAACTCTAGAATATAATGATGATGATTCTGATTTGTTTTAAATACCTAATTGTTAATATTGTAATTTATTTTAAAATAATAATTTATATTAAACGCATTTGTTCCACCAACCCACAAATAAACTCTGTGAAGTGACAGTGCAATGTGTGAACTTAAAACTATAATAGTGTCTGTCCGTATAGTAGTATATAGTTTGTTATACTTAAATAGATATTTGTATAGTAATTGTGTATAGTTATAGTCTTTGTAATTCATGTAAAACTATTTGTAAATAATTTGTGTATACATATTTCTTGTAAAAAATAATAAATAATATTGTTTCCTGTGTAATGTTTCATTTTTGCTAAGCGTAGATTTTTCGTGAACTTTGACGCACCATAGCTTGGAAACTATAACTCGTATCAAAATTAATGTAAGAACTTATATGTAGGTAATTTATTAATAAATAATGTAGCCTTTGACCATTTTGTCCTAGCTTGTATCGTTTTCCTGAAAATTGAGAAAATCTGTAAAACGGGACCCTTTTCAAGGGGGGGAGGGGTGAAGCAGGTTGCGGGGTGGGAGAGTTGTGTATTATAATGTACTCACTTATAGGTATAACATAGCAGCAACAAAACAAAATTATAAATTTTGCCGCTAAAAAATCTAGAATGAATATACTTAAAGACTTGGCTTATGCCTAGATAATGAAGACATGGCTGTATGGTTACCTTTGCCTTTTCCTCGGAAAGAACACTACCAAAAAAAAAATTTTTCCTCGGAAAGAATCTGAGGAAACTGTACTAGGTACCAAAAAAAAAATTCAGAATGAGAAACAAAAAAAAACTATAAGAAAGGCCCATATATTCCCTATTTTTTTCAAAATTTTAGACTTAGTAGTATCAGCGATAAAGGGGGATTTTATAAAAAAATAATTCTCGTAATTTAAATTATGCATTTAAAAATTATAAAATGATGCATTTACAAAAAAAATAATTTACGTTTTAGTTTTTCCCCAAAATCGAAATTCTATTATTTACGCTAAAGGTCCGTGATTGGGTCATAAAACTCTATATATGTACTGTACCAAGTTTCAACATTTCTCCTATATGAGTTTCTGTTTTTGTAAGGAAGATCGTATATAAAAACAGGGTTCCGTATGAACCCTAAAAAGGAAAGTAATAACTAATCTTTGAAAATAAGGTTATATTAGTTTCACCTGTAACTAACTTTGCGAGTGTATGTAATTTCGGATGACAATACAATAATTCAGTACCATCGATCTGATCTGATGATGGAGCCAGGAGGTGGATAGTGGAACTCTGTAACGAAACAACGTAAAGATTTATATCTATCTCTGTGCCAAATTTCATCCAGATCCGTTCAGTAGTTTTTGCGTGAAAGATTAACAAACATAGGTACATACATCCATATGCATCCATACAAACATAGGACTATCCTACTAATATTATAAACGCGAAAGTTTCCTATCTGTCTATATTATATCCTAACTATCCTATCTAATAGAGCATAGTAGTCATTCTATTTTCCATTAGCTAACGTGCCGCCGCATGCTAAATGAGGAAACCTTAGTCTTCTACTTGACTCTAGGATCGATAACAGTTTTCAAAAGCCGTAAACTGATTAATAGACTAGGCTTAATTTTTTTCTAGGTTCAATGGGTGCCAGTTATGACGGAAATGGGTATATGTTTGACCTTTAACTCTGAGTATGCTTCTCACCAATTTTTACTGCAAGATATAGACTGGGTTATAGAGCCTTTATTGAAGTGTCATTATCATAGTGGCACTTGTTACGTTAGAGTGGACACTTTGAATAACGCTGTCAGAGTAAGTTTCGAGCTTCGGAGGACACGTAAAACACACTGCTTCTTTGTGATACGTGTAGAGACAAAACCTCAGTTAGAAAGAGAAAGAGATAATGTCTCATAGAAATAAAGCAAGACAAAAAAGATTGGTATCCGCGACGCTACTTTTTGTCCTTCTTTGTCACTACGGGAAACTATATCTTTCTCTTTCTCTTTGCAGGCATCGGTAGTCGAGCTCACAACTGAGAAGTGGCGGGTTCGATCAAGTTCGATCCCCACATCCGACCGTACCAATGGGTTTTTTTAATAAGAAATCTATGTATATTATCCGACAAACCGTATAGGCTTTTTCATCTACATACCTAATACACGTTATTAATGGCCCTATCCCCATATTTTTTTTGTTACATAACTATTCCCAATTTCTCTGTAAATAATCCACATGTGTCACTGTAATTTAGCATACCTATTGAATATATCTAAGTAAAATAGTTGTTTACAGAGAAATTGGGAATAGTACTATCCCTATACCAATTATCGGGATAGCCTTTACATTTGACCAGTCACGTGGTCGTTTGAGCGAATAATAAAGAAGACTGATTCGTTTTTCAATTTTATTTTTATTTCATTAAAATTTAAGAAGATTTATGATAAATTATCAAAAAAGCCTGGTTTTACATACAATTTTTTGTCATATTAATACTTTTTAACCAAATGTCCGGCCAAACTGGTTGGTCTGTCTATTAGGTTTGACGACCTGGCAACCCTATCTATAGGTATAGCCTCACAATTACCATCGGCTAAAAGAGGAAGGCTTGGTCTTCCGCTGGGTATAATGAATGTGAAGTTGAATAAAAATTCACCTATTTTTTTCAGTATTTCGTCCATTCACCTTACGACATACCATCAGCCATATCAAATCCAACAGGCGAAGTGGTACCAGGTCAAGAAATGGTTATAGACTTTAAATCTATAGAAATACAAGCGTCGTCAAGCGTTAAGAAGTTAACTGTGGACCAAAGACGCTGCAGATATCCTGACGAATGGATCTCGGAAAATATTAGGGTTAAATTATCTTTATCTTTTTTGTTTATCTAGTACTAGCCCCTGTACCACTGTATTTTTCTGTCGTTTTATTGTCGCAACGGATTTTACGTTATATGATGATTATGCTAAAATACAAACATAATAATTATAATTAATGATTGGAAACACTATGTTCCCGCAAGTTAGACGTCCTAGATCGTCTTTCCTATTTAAAACATCACAATTAAGGACCCTTGGCTCTCAGCCATATTTTTATTATTCATGGGTTCTAAAGCTCCATTGTTTTCGATACGCGAAGGCACGGCTCGTATCGAAAACAACGGCTCTTTAGAACCCATGCATAATAAAAATATGGCTGAATCCAATTTCAAATAATAACAATCCTTTTGGGGTGAGGAGATTTTGTATATAAACTCACGTTTCCAGGATTAACTTAGATTTACCATATTTTTGACAGATACAAGATGACCTTGACCACCGCCCCTTATTTTTCTAGAGCTCTGTCTCGCGAACCAAACGGTCAGTTTAACTGGTCAAAGAGCAAAAAATTGGCGAAAGGGGGAGCCCGTCTATGGCCCCTCCATAGGCTTAGTACTCTATGGTCCCGGCACATACTGGGGTACCTTTCCAGCCTCCTTTTTATGTTTATTTATTATCATTCTTATTAAATAATTTGTTAGTTTCAGTTATGTATCAATTCCATTGTTCATATATTAAGTTGTAGGTATTTAGTCATGAATTATTTAATTTAAATATTATTTTAATGTTGAATTTTTTTTTATGTGTATGTAATTAGTTTTAATTAATTTAATTGTAAATATAGAAGTAGTATTGTATATTTATTTCAGATTCCTGAAAGTATAAATACTAAATTTCGACCAATTTCGACAGTTATATGTAACTGAATAACGACGTGACACAATAGTACAATTGCCATAAGATAAATAAAAAAAAAAGTTCTTCTTTTAGTTACCTGATGGTTTTTGTGGCAGAGTAGTTAAGAGTATAGTGTACCGCGTCCATGTCCATACAAACGGAGAAAACGTTTTACTACCCCTAAATATAATTTAATTTTAATGATTTTGTAATATGTTACTGACATAATGAAAAACTACGTACGTATTTTTTCCTTTTATCAAAATTCGTGATAGGTCAAAAGTTATAAGCCCCTCAAATCTCGGTTTTTTTGGTTCATAACTTGCTGGTAATAAACCGTCTGTATTTGAAAAACCAAGCAAAATTTCAAAAAAAGCAAAACGTACGTACGTAGATTATAATCTGCTAAAACGTTTGACACCAAAATTATAAGGTTTCGTTATAGTTTAGCAGGTGTAAATCGTTTTCGCCCAAAACGCAATTTTCAACGAAGAACATACCTACAAACACTCCGAGCTGCAGTGCTCTCTGTCGCACTGATGCCCGGGGGAAGAGCGCGCTTGAGACAGAATATGATTTTCTAAATACCTATTTCGCTGCGTACGCTGAGCTACACGATCCTCTTAAGACGTCTGGACTAGACGGACCAGGGTTCGATCCTGGCCATGTATCAAAGGTTTTTTATAATTAAAAACTTAGTAGCCTGTAGGTAGATACCTAAAAACCACTTGGAGGCTTTTCTATCTAAATATACCTTAACAGAACTGGTCACTCGTTAGGTATAGCCTCACAAATACAGGAGACTAAAAGAGGGTACCCTGGGACCGATAACACAGTTTCGGGAGCTGTACATACCTTACAGCCGTGAAAAAAGTGTCTATTTTATATCGATATTTGTTTTACAGGCTTATAGCTACGGATTGTGTCAGATGCACTGCAGAAGCAAAATGGCTATAATGTTTTGTGGTTGCAGACCATATTTTCATGTAATTGGTGGTAGGTAATACGGGGTTGAAATTTTACTTTAGCTTTTTAAGAAAAATAGTTATTTTCTCCTCTCTGGTGACAAGAGGGCTGGCTCCGGCTGGCTATTATTTGCTCAACGAATCAGCCACTGGGAAATGCAGCCAGTATTCTTGCCAATATTTTACGCCGATACAAGTTATATTTTATTTTTAGATTTACTTGTAATTTTTTTTTATATAGGTATATTATAAGTACCTACATAGATGTTTTATTTAAAATAATTTTAATAAGTAGGTATTTACATATTGTGCAATAAATATTTCTTGCTATAGGCGCGCCCATGCCAGAGTCCACATACTCTATTTATATAAAAAAGTATTCTTTCGAAACCTAGATATATATTTTTTTCATGAAATCTATCCACTATTTTGTTTGTTTCAAGTCTTGGCCGGCTGCTAACAACTATTTAAAAAAAACTTTAATTCATTTAAAAAAATAAAATATAGTTCAAAAATGGAATAAATATTGACTGACATCATTTTCGAATCGATACGTCAAAATATTTGCATAATTTGTCAAACTAATAAATTTTATATCAAAAATTCATTAAAAATATTATTATTCTAAAAGTTCTCATAAAAATAATTAGTTTTGTGAATTAGTGCTTAGTTTATTCTGTTTATTGCAAGATGGCGAATTATGTGACGCGCACGGCATGGCATGTATCGGACGGAATGTCGAAATCCTCATCAATTTGCCGAAAAACTTGGCAAAATGCTTTTGCCTCCCACAATGCGCAGAACTTAATTACTACTCACACACAAAGAAGGTCGTTATTTGGTAAGTGGTTAACTCCTTTTTAAAATGAAAATAGACAAAAACCTAAATGCCTTTATATACCTACTACGCAATTTGTCGGATGCAATCTAGACAGCATGCGAGAAATTGCATAGTGTAAATCAATAAATACAATAAATGCACCCGTAATGCTACCGTACATTTTAAGACACAATAAATTGCATCTAATGAAATGAGAAATGAAAACTCGATTATTATATCGATCGATATATTAAAGGTCCAGATTATCCAATCCTGAGATTTTCGTGTTTTTTCGACTTTATTCAATTACTGCACTGCTTTATTGCATACTTTAACTATTTTCAAGTCTCGGTAAGGTATAAGTTTTTGCAGGAGGTCACAGGTTTTTGCAAAATTAGAGTTTTCATGATTTTGAAAAAGAGACAATTTTCAATCGATTTTTTTACTCCATATAACACCTATTTTTTATGATGCCATAGGATGAAAGGCGTCACAAGGAGCAACTTTCGTCCATGGCACCAATCCAGAAAACCCCTCCCGTGACCGCCAGGTCGGTGAAAAGTCTTCAGACACCATCGAAATTTTTTTACTCCACAAAATAGGTTAGCGAGGAGCGCAGCGACGAGCGTGGTTCGGATGGTGTAAAAACAAGGCGCAAGGCGAGCGAGCGAAGCGAGCGGTGCCGCGGAAGCGGCCGCCGAAGCGCTGGAAACTTTTTTTTTTTTTTTCTCATTTTCTCTCTTTCTCTCTTTCTCAGATTGTGAGGTTAAGTTTTTCAATGTCAATTTTCTCATAAACTAGTGAACACCGGCTAAAAGTGGTACCTTACCGAGACTTCAAAATGATTAAAGTATGTAATAAAACAGTGCAGCAATTTAATAAAGTCGTCAAAACACGAAAAGCTCGGGATTAGATAATCTGGACCTTTACCCTTGATTAATTCAGGCCATTCGATTAATCCTACTTTTCATCTCAATCCATCTCTATTCATCATCTATAATAACGCCTTTTATCCCAAGAGGGGTAGGCAGAGACTATCGAATGCCATTTACTACGATCCTAACATACCTACCTCTTTCGCTTCTTTTATATGCGTCATCATACCTTTCATACATGCTTGGCGATTGTGTGTACTTTTAATATTGCCGTCGATCAATTTTATTATGTTTAATAAAAGTACACCTAGGTCGTCCTCTGACAGCATTTCTTTTCACTTCAGCCATATAAACCTCTTTAGTCAATCTTTCATCCTTCATTCTTTCAACGTGTCCAAACCAGCGTAAACTATTTTTCTTCATTTTAGTCACAACATCATCTTTCACTCCGCATTTTTCTTTAATGGCATCGTTCCGGATGCGGTCAATACGTTTTATATCACACATTCTATGTAAAGAACGCATTTCTACTGCATTTATCATACTTCCCTATCCAAGTCTCGCTTCCATAAGTAAGTGATCTCAATCCACTAGGCACATAAAGTCTGTGCTGAAAGAGAGCAGTCGTTGCTAATAAGAGAACGAATAAATCTAGATCTTAAAAAAGACCCGCATTACGTAAACCGTTTTTAACACCCTAGGAAAGACATTTGTTTGAAGCATCCGACATCTTAGCTCCCAAACGGATGCATCGATTTGATCAGTGTCTTGCTGGTATTAAAAAAGGTTTACATATTCAAGAAATCATCCAATAATGCTTAATAAATTTCATTTTTTTTTCTTTTTAAAACATGAATGGGACCGAGGCCGACTCCGACGAGGGCCCAATAGCCGGAGTGAGGTTCAACTTGTTGCCTCCAAAGTTCAGGCTGCACAGAGACGTGATATTTACCCTGGAAGATCTCTTTGGTCTGTAATTTAAAAATAAGTGCTTGTGCATTGAGAGCTTTTTCCAGCATTTTCCTGTTTTCTTGTAACGAACGGTCCGCCTAGATCATCCGGCGGCCGGAATGCGAATTTTTCGGTGCGATGCCGGACCAATGTGTGGCCTACCTTTCGTGTTTTTGTGTCGCACTTCTATTTATTGTCTTCTAGAAAAATTTAATTTGCATTTTCTTAGTAAATTCAGGCTGCACAGAACGTGGAATACTGGTATCTTGAATTTATAACCTCGACTTTGGTCTGTAATGTTTGTTCCTAAAAGATTTTAAAACCACTGTATCCTGCTTTGTTCGTTTTTGTGTCGTCTATTAAAATTGCCTTGGCTTATACAATAACTGAACTCCGTAATTTTATTGCACATTTTGATGAGCCATCTTGTTGGCCAACTGCGTTGGTCAATTCTGTTAAAAGCTCAATAAAAACTGACAACGGCAATAGCTCTATGATAAACATAGCAAGTAGCTCGACTCGCAGACAACTTAAGTGACGAAACATTGACGTTGTTAGTTGTTACTATTGCGTCTCTGGCCAAATCGCAAGGTATAAAGGCCCCCGAAGTTGTATTTTATTTGTCTGAAATTGTATTATTTGTTTTCTCTATATAGCATCCCTCGGTGGAACTACAGCGTTGTTTGTAGGCGCCAGTGTCCTGACAGTCGTCGAAACATTCCTATTTCTGATAAGGCAGTTGGTAAAACTTGTGCCATTTTTGTTTAAAAGAAAAATTGCAAATGGGCGCCGTTTCAAAAGAAATTGAGTTTTTGTAAATAAATATTGCTTTGAATTTATTTCGTTTCATATTGATTACTTCCTCTATCATTCCAGTCCTTTACTCCTCAAATCCTCCAATAAAAATTAAATGCTGTTCGTTGGTAAGCGATTCACTCGAGAACGGCTGGGTCCGATTTGGCATTTTTTTATTCCAATAGTCTAAATGAGGTGTTTTTAGGGAAAGAAAAATTGGAAAAGTTGGCTGGAAAATTCGGGAAAAACTGAAAGTGTTTTTTTTTTGTATGGGATTGTTGTATGAACTCAAGACCATAAAAGTGGCTCCACGGGCGAAGCCGGGCGGAAAGTACCTAGTATAAAAATGGAAATTAGGGTAGGTATAATAAAGGTAAATGGATTAGAGCCGATTCCATGCTAAGTATTTAAATAGAAATTGTCTAATTCTATTCTATATTTTGTGTTGTGGCTCCATCAGGGTTTTGATGATTCCGCCAATGTCAAGTATTATAGACATCACAGTAACAATAGCCGATTAATTAGTAGCTAAGATGTTCCCGCCGACTGTGATGTTTTATTAATCACAGACTAATCACAAATCACAAAGGCGCGGAAGGGATAATGAAGCGCACAATACTCGCACATGTTATGGCAACTATTAAAGAACATTTTAAGCATAGAGACGATTGAAGAAAGTCACGGGTTTATGATTTATTACAATTTAAAAAAATCACTTTTTTTTCAAAAAATCTGATTTTTGCAAAATCTTTTCAATATTTTTCAAATTTGAAAATACACTCTTTTTTGGCTTGTCAAGAGCTACCTTTTTACCATTTTTCGTTTACAACATTTTTTTTTCAATGAGATTCGGGCGTTTTAAAATAATGCGATTTTTTTACGGTTTTTTTAAAATTTTACATTTTATTGACATCGGACCGGGCTAGACCGATCCAAAATAAATGTTCCACAACTTGTGTATTAAACTTTTTTAAAACAAAGCCAATTCTTTTAAAAAAACGAAATAAAGTGCTTTACACCAACTTTGGGCGCCATTTTCTATAAGACCCCCTAATGTCAGTTGTTTTAAAAATATTGCATTGAATTCTAAGGAAAATTTCCGTTTTTTTACATATCTTCGTTTGCTTTATATCGATTTTGGTCCAAAAAATTTACCCAGACTGGCCTATAGTGCCGCTCTGGGGCACCGTGAAAAATTACTTAAATCCTACATATTTTTTTTAAACTACCTAATTAAATTAATAATTTATTTGTTTTATTATAAATGGAATAAAATAAACGTTAAATGTGAAAATGTTCTCAATACAATCACATATTTAAAAGCATTTTCGATAACGCGAAAAAAAATTTATCCCCGAATTTTGCCGCCCCTGGAAATTTGCGCCCTGGGCAACTGGCCCCTGTGGCGTGTGGACTGTGGCCCTAGTATATTAGATATCTGTGCTGTGGCCCCTAGTGTAAACACGCCTTTATAAAGGCGTCGAATGAACACTTCTAATTTCTAAACTACCTAGGTACTGATGTAAAATAGTTAAAGAAAACCATAACAGCAAATTAATTAAGTATTTTCCGAATCAAACTTGTATTGGTGAAAATTCCAAACTCCCACGTTTTCTTGAACAACATGAAGAGGAACGTGATATTCCGTTTCAAATAATATTATTAATACTTTAGACAACACCCGGCATAGTTACATAACAATGATTTAATTATGTAAAATTTGGGGTCTCCTTAATTTATACGGTTAACACAAATTAGGGCCTTTTCCATTTTCTTTGATAAAAAGTTTTTTTTAAGAGAAAAACTAAAATTTTGTATTGTATAATATTTATTTATGTAGTGAATTATTTCTAAAAAAATATGTTTAGGAGAATTTTCAAGATTATTCGAGGTTTCATGCTTTTATAGTTTCGATTAGAATTGAAGTTTTTAAAACCCCTAGTGGGTAGCAGCCCTTATATCAATTTATTTATTTATCTAGAAACTAACCTAAAAACTAACAATCGATTAATCAAAATACGAACGAAAAAATGTTTTACATTGCTTTTAACATATTTTACAACAGTTTTTATTATATTTATTGTTTCCTTTCGTTTATAATGGCCGTTTTCCATACAGTGATGCCTCTTGGCTTAGATATTGGTTTGGCGGGCATAGCAGCATTTTACCTGACTCGATTGAGGAAACCCAGCAGTGAGAATGTCTTGAGCGTCTTTGGGCCGGAATCTGGCAGTAAGGAGAGCGAGCATAGACCTGATGCTGTGGTCCGATGTATAGCACACAGAGGGGCTGGGTTTGATGCACCCGAGAATACTATGCAGGCTTTTAAATATGTGAGTATTGCATTTTTTATCTATATACGACTGATGGTTAGAGCATATTCTAATTCATACTTATCCTTTTTACCCTGAGAAAATATCTTATCCCTACATGATTTTTTTTTCAAAAAATTTACCCAGCTCTGGTAAATTTATTTATGTAAAATTTGGGTGGATGTATAATAATCCCTAAGGTTTCATAATATAGATTTTTCATATTATGATACTGATGGAGGCCCTCTTTGAAACTGAAAATTAATACAGATGGCATGAAATTTACAATCACAATGTTTAATGTTTTCAGTGCGTAGAACGGGACTGTAACTTTGTGGAGCTTGATGTGCGGTCTTCGGCTGACGGTCAGTTGGTACTGTTGCATGATCAGGGGCTGCAGAGGTTGGCGGCTTCCAGTATATCCGACATACGCTCGGTGGAGTGGGAAAAGATAAAAGACATTGACATTGGTGCTAATCATCCTAATAGGTGAGAATTGCAAATAAAATAAAGTTAAACATGAGGCCTCTAATTTTTTTGTCCCAGTTTTCACATAAATGTGATGCAAATATGGAACAAAAGTAAATCTGACAATCAACACACAGCCTAATATGAAAATTAGAAGGTATATTCCTTAGGGGGTGTACCAGGCTGGCGCAACTTAGAACAGGAAATGAGGGTTAAGAAAAATGAGCCAATACTAATGGCGTTGTATCGCCATCTCTTTCACTCCATATACAGATGACAGAGATAACAAATATTTCTATACCAATCCACAGTATGATGTTGTTAGGTTGGTTTGGTAGTACCTTTCAGCCCTAAGTTTGTTTCATTTTAATGTATGGCAGTCCCGACTCTTATTAAAGAACATAGTGATTGCTACTTACTCTATGGGTTACTCTAGAAAGGGTTTTTAGTAAATCAACCCCTAAGGGGGTGAAATGTGGTTTATAGTTTTGTAAGGAAAATCGTATTTCCTGCGTGCTGTAAACTATGTCACTATTCATATTACAACGCTTACGGAGTCGCGGCCAACTGCTAGTAATCTAGTAATTTCTATATATAAATAAAAATTTAATGCTGTTTGTTTTGAGAATGGCTGGACCAAATTGGCTAATTAATAGTCTGAATAATGTTATTAGAGAAAGAAAAATTGGATGAGTTGCCTGGAAAATTGGAAAATTCAGGCGAAACTGAAAGTGCTTATTTTTCTGTGGCATAATAGGGGATGAAAGGTAATATGAGCTCCAATGAGCGAAGCCGGGGCGGAAAACTGGTATACACTAATAATAAAGCTTAATTTGGGGCGTCTGTGGTCAAGTGGGTAAGACGTCGCCTCACAACTGAAAAGTCGCGGGATCGATTCCTACATCCGACCATATACCAATGGGTTTTTTATAATAAAAAATCTATGTACATTATCCAACAAACCATACAAAGAGACTTTTCCATCTATATACCTCAACAGAGCTGGCCACTTGTTAGGTATAGCCTCAAAAAATTATTGGCTAAATGAGGAAGACTTTGTAAGGCAACCTGTGAGAAGAATAAAAAAAATCTTGAGGAAAAATTGGAGTATGCAATTGAAGCATGAGGATGCAAGCTTATTGGAATTCTATATTTTACAGACAACAATTCAAAGATGTCCGCCTGTGTCTGTTGGATGAAGCTCTGGATTTTCTATTGGAAAATAAAGTCAGAATTATTATTGATGTTAAAGGAGAAGATAAGCAGGTAACACAGGTGATATAAACTATATATATTTATCAGATTAGATTAGTCTTGGTTGCAAGGTTCATGGCCTTATAGAAAATCAATATTTATTAAAATAAATAAATACCCAATCTATCTGTATTAATCTTTGAGTATTTACCAAAGGAGACGTGAAGGGTGTAAATGACCGAACAATTTTTTCTGCCACTTTTGGCAGGATGGGGGAGGTAAACGCCTAGTACTAGCCCCTGTACCACTGTATTTTTCTGTCGTTTTATTGTCGCAACGGATTTTATGTTATATGATGATTATGTTAAAATACAAACATAATAATTATAATTAATGATTGGAAACATTAAGTTTGACGCCCTAGATCGCCTTTCCCGTTTAAAACCATCACAATTAACTATTTTCCTAGAACTCTCTGTCTCGCGACACAAAACGATACCAACGAAATCTAAGGTAACTTATTACTGCGCACCTGGTCAGTATAACTGGTCAAAGGGGAAAAAATTGGCGAAAGGGGGAGCCCGTCTATGGCCCCTCCATAGGCTTAGTACTCTATGGTATCAATATGTATCTTTTGAACCGTAATAGGTAGACAATTGAAATTTTCACAGAGTGTGTATTACTATGGCCGCTATAACAACAAATAATAAAAATTAAATAAAGTTGAAAAATAAAGGGGGTCCCTATACAAGAAAGTGTTTAATTCGGCGTTTTTTGCTCGATCTTAATAATGGCAATACATACAAACGTCTAACTAGCATAATTATAATGCATACTATTAAAGCGCGGGCGGGATTAAACCGGATTCCCTATCATGTCACGACGGAACGCGTGCGTCGGTTGCCATGACGTGCCGTTGAATCCGACGTTTTCCACTTTCAAACAAAATATCTTGAATTTTGACTTTTTTAGATTATAAATGGAGTCCTGAAAGCATTTTCCACCAGGCCAATGCTGTACAAGTATGCTGCAGTCACTTGCTTCAATCCCTATGTATTGTATCAGGTGAGTTTGTACTTGCCTACTAGCATCGGATATGTGTCTATCATCACGCCTTTCATCCCAAGAGGGGTAGGCAGAGACAATCGAATGAAAATATATCCGCATAATTGCTATTAAAAAAAACATAGTCCATATTACCATAGATTAGCATACCTACTACGAAAAGTGTCATTAGTCACTTTGTTGTTTTGTTTTGTCAAAAAAAATATAAAACGTAAAAAACACCATGAGTGAATCCGGGTTTGTATCTAGTTTTTAATATTCTTCTTAGTCGCTTAGTCGTGGTGCTCTTGACAGAGCAGTCGTGGTCAACGATGGCGGTCCACAGCGCGACGCACCAAGAATAGTCCAGTGGTTTACCCTTACCTTCTGCACCAGACATTTTGAGACTATTTAAGCCAGTTTCCTAGCTAGGTGTATGGTTATACCACCATTGCTCGGTCGCCAGAGCCTCGTTTGTTGTCTAGCAGAGGGTACCAAGCGTGCAGGTGAGGATGACATTGCATTTGGGGTCAAATAGATCTTATTCCGTTCCCCCTTACCCTTTCAAATTTTTTTCTTGTCTGTTCCAGATTCGCAGGAAGGACCCAGAGATTGTCGGCGCGCTGAGTTACCGGCCGTATTGCTTTAGCTCTCAGAACTATGATGCGGAGAACGGGCCGAGCAATCCCAGGTCTGTATGTAGTTCACGGATTTCATATTATCTATCTTCTAATATATAAAATTCCCGTGTCACAAGTTATAGTTGCCATACTCCTCCGTAGGGCCCACGATCGGTCGTAATCTATTTTTCATACCCCTAAGTGATAAGGGTAGGGTAGGACAACATCTGCCGGGTCCGCTAGTACTAATATTGCTATTTTATATTTAAAAGAAAATAAGGTATCCTTATTAAAACTCTAATAATGTAACCCAATGTGTAAAAAAATTACCTAAAAATTTATTTACATCGCGTGCGCTGCGAAAACTATTGATGATAGAACAAAATAATGTACTACGACTTTGCAGAACACATCATTATCTACAAAAAGTGTCGCGATAGCATATGTCTAACTATTATAGTTAAGTCACTATAAGTGTTCTTTTATTTTAAAAAAATAATTGAAATGCCGCCGCTAGAAAAGGTTCTTTATTGTACCTTGGTATTAATCCTTATCAGGGGTAGGGGTAGGGGTAGTGCACAGGAAAACGTCTGCCGGGTCCGCTAGTGTTGAATATTTTTTGAAAGTATTCTTTAGGCGCGTTATGAAAAATTATATGTGAGTGAAATTTTACGATGCAACAAACATTGCGTATTGACCGGATCTGGAACGATCTCATTAGCGTAGAATGCGGACTGAGTGATGATGTTATGACTAAAATGAAGAAAAGTAGTTTATGCTGGCTTGGACACGTTGATAGAATGAAGGATGAAAGATTGACTTAAAAGGTTTATAGTAATATAATGTATATATATATTATTATTCTCTTTATTTCACATATTTCTTTAAATTATATTTTTACATATTTAGGTATAAAAAAAAAAAAAAAACAAAAATATATAAAAATATAAAAAAAGGATTTATATTATTTATATTATATATTTATTATTATTATAATGTATTGATCGATGGAAATATGATAAATAAAGGCGTGATAAAAGATTGATAGATAGCAACAAAATTCGACAGTATGAAGTTGCCGAGAGTGAAATTTCGACAGGATAAAGTTGCCTATTTACGTAGTGATACAACCAATTGCTATAATTTTTTTAACAGATTCGCCGACAACATGCTGCTCCAGGCGACGTTGCGCGGCCTGGACTTCTTGCACGGGTATATTTGGCGACTTACCGCCAGCTGGTGTAATGTTACTGCTGTTCTGCTGCACAAGGACATTGTCAGTCCGTGAGTACATACTATACTAATGAATGAGCGGAGCCGGGAGCTAAATATACCTCAACAGAACTGGCCACTCGTTAGGTATATACCATCGGCTAAACGAGGGAGGCTTGGTCTTCCGCTGAGTACCCTGGGACGGTAATACGGGTTCGGGAGCTGTAAGGCAACAGTGAAGAAAGAAAAATATATACTTACCTATTCAAAAAATATATTGGTTATGTTATGTTAGTGGTTAGTGATCCTCGAATCAGAATCCAGGATTCAAGTCCCAGGTCGAGCAAAATCTGTCCTATCCAAAATTATTAATATAAGGTTATTAACAGACTTATTTTTTTATGTAAGTTCCCCGATTACTTGAAGACCCTGTACCGATTTGGATATTTTTTTTGTTTGAAAGGGTATATACTTTCCAGGTGGTCCCATGGTCATCAGGTCAGCATCTGATGATGGGATCCTGGAGAAATCGAGAACTCTTAAAATTTTATACATACTTAAAGCGATTTGGGTATTTTTTTATAGTGACACGGAAAGCACACTTTTCAGTGCATAATATTTGAAGTCGGTACACTTTTTTTAAAAGGCAATAATTTTGCCTATAGAAACATGTTTTTCCATTTATTTACGGGACACATTCAAATATTTTACCAAAAATCTAAAGTGGCCTAATTTTTCAGACAAATGCGCAAGCTCTTTTTTGAATGATTTTTTTTTATTCTTCACGGGTTACCTTACAGCTCCCGGGAACTAATGCCGGCCCCAGGGTACCCAGTGGAAGACAAATTTTTGAATGAATATGATCGCATACTGAGAAATACAGTTTTGTAAGAAGACAGTCAATTGATTAGGAGTTACGTCTTTTGCCCGCCAGGTGGCAGAGAGAGTGGTGCGTTGGCCAGCAAATGAAATGGTCGCTTTGTTTTAACTGTGTAATATTTTAATTCTGTTTAATTGTTTAATTGTGTCCAAAGTGGAAATTAAAGACAGTAATTAGTAAAGACGTTAATTTTATTCAATCCATCATCGTCTCTTTACAAGTGGCAGCCCAACTAGTGGCCAATAAAAGTTTCGAACCAAAATAACGAATTTTTACGAACTCTTAAATTTTGTTTCTAAAATATATTCAGTTTTCAACAAGCATCTTGCTGGTTTTATGTGTGACTGTCTCAATCTTCGAGGTGTTAAGTGAAAGTGAAAATGCCAAAAAGAAAAAGTGCGCAAAGTAGCCACGAGGCGGACTTCGAGGTGGAGTCGCGCATGTCAGCGATGTTCGCGTCCTTTGCTAGGGCTCAAGCTGAGTCTAACAGAGAGTTAATATCAGCTATCCTAGCTTCCAAGGATTCCAACAGTGACAGCGGCGCTCCAAGCCTGTCTCCGACATCACACATCGCACCGCCCTCCGCGCTTATGGGAAACTTCGCTAACTGTACAGCGCGTTTCAGCGGGAGAGCTCATCAAGATCCACGTGTCGTGGATGCTTTTATTGATACAATCATAGTATACAAAGAGTGTACAAATATAAGTGACGAGCATGCGCTCCGCGGCCTGCCAATATTACTAGAGGCAGATGCTGCTGTTTGGTACAAGGGAGTAAAGGGCTCCATTTCTTCGTGGACAGAGGCAATACAACGTTTGCGATCCATGTATGGTGCGCCGAAACCTCCCTACAAAATATTTCGTGGCGTGTTCAGTGCAGATCAAGGACACGAGCGCGCCGATATTTATATCAACCGTCAACGCGCGGAACTCGCGAGTCTACCGTATGTTCTTGATGAACGAATTATATTAGACCTTCTTTACGGCTTGCTAAACATCAATATTCGAAAGCGAATACCTCGAGACCTGGTTAATAGTGTCGACGAGCTCATCGAGCGCGCCAGACAGGTGGAGGACGAGTTCGACGAAGCAGCGTCGGTGCCTGTTCAGGGACAACGGGAGCTTCGTGCCGGCCGGCATGAGCCGCGCTCTACGGCGGCGCCTGCGCCGAGCACCTCACTCCGGTCACCTGTGTTTCACGGGTCAACGACTGCTCGTAACTCGGTCGAGACTCCGCTTCGGTCTTCGACGTGTGAAGTTTCTCGGGCGACACAGTGTAACCAAGTAATTCAACCTCTTCAAGGTAACAAAAGTTATTGTGTTTATTGTCGTAAAAGTGGTCACGCTCGCTCTGAGTGTCCGCGACTTAAAATTAAAAGGGATAGTGAAATCAAGTGTTATGGTTGTGGTGCTAAGGGCATCATTCGTTCTAAGTGTGCTAATTGTAATGCTGGGGACAGTAAGCCTAAAGACACTAGTCATACATTTTATTCTTGTAATTTTCATTCTTTGGACAAGTCTTTGAGCGATGATACCTACCCATTTACAGATCTTAGTCATGAACCTAATGTTATAAATCGTAGTAACGATCGTAGTTGTACATTTTGTAACAATATGTTTGTAAATCGTAGCAATCGTAGCCCAAAGAAGAGTCCGTTTTCGTTTAATACAAATTTGTCAAAGATTAAGCAAGGTCATCTGTCAAAGATCACCGAGTTGTGTACTAACACTTTTGTACCTAATGGGAGTTTGCCTCTCAGAGGCAAGTCGCCTATTCAAAATTGTAACAAGCTACCATTAATGAAGGTTGCCTTTGCGTCTGACTCCAACAGTAACGGTACCAGTAACCGACCTATTCTCAATGTCGAGATTAATGGGGTTCGTGGTACCGGTTTAGTGGACACAGCGGCCAAACGATGTATAGCTGGTTATAGTTTGTATACGTTGCTACGCGATCAAGGTCACCCGTTTCGTAAAAGTAAATTTCGTGTAAAATTTGCAGACGGGATTGTGCGCGATATGAATGTCAAACTTGTTGACGTCGACGTTAAACTTGAGGGTAAGGTTGTACCAACTACCTTCATAGTTTTACCTAACGCCGTAAATAATGAAACACTTTTTGGTATCGATTTTTTATGTAGTGCTCGTATTGTTCTTAACTTACACGCGAACTCATGGTTTATGACTGATCACCCGCAGGCTGTGTATCCTTTGCAAGGCGAGAAGTCAAGCGTCAAGGTGAGTTGTGCAGCTGCAGACGTGATTCGACCTGATGAGGGGGCGATGCTGTCGTCAATGGAGCGAACTGCATTGTCAACCTTAGTTCACGAGTACGAGGACATCTTTGGTGAAGGGGGAGGAGCGACACCTTTCGCCGAGCATACCATCGATACAGGTAACCATTTTCCTAAGACTACTAAAGACGAGACCCGTCGTGTGGGGGAAGACTATTCACCTGGTGACCTAATCCTTCTACGTAGCCATGTTTTGAGTAATGCCGGTAAGGGTATAACCTCGAAACTCGTCCCAAGAAGAGATGGGCCCTACTGCATAAAAATGAAGGTGAGTCCCACCACTTACTTAATTTCGCATCGTGAAGCTCCTGATGAATCGATCGGTAAGTATCACGTGTCCGATCTTACTCGCTACCATGCACGTGAGTGTGAGGGTGATCAGTCCAAGCCACGACCCGTCAACCCAAAACGGAAACGCGGTCGACCTCTTAAACTATTAGATTATGTTTAAGTTCCTTGTTCTAATTGTTTTTTGTTATTGTTAATTGTTCTTACTCACTTTCTCTTTGTGTAACTTTTGTGTTTGTTTGACCAAACTGGTGGTCCTATATTTGGTCAAAAGGGGGAGTATGTAAGAAGACAGTCAATTGATTAGGAGTTACGTCTTTTGCCCGCCAGGTGGCAGAGAGAGTGGTGCGTTGGCCAGCAAATGAAATGGTCGCTTTGTTTTAACTGTGTAATATTTTAATTCTGTTTAATTGTTTAATTGTGTCCAAAGTGGAAATTAAAGACAGTAATTAGTAAAGACGTTAATTTTATTCAATCCATCATCGTCTCTTTACAGTTTAGAAACTGGCCAGGGGTTTTGCATGTTGTATATGTGTGAAGTTGTGAATAAGCGGGGTATTCATTAGGCAACATTTGTTAATAAACACTGTTTATAAACAGTGTTTCACAATGTTTCATCATCTCTGTAAACAGTTTGTAAACAAAGGTGATGAAACATTGTTTATGAAAAATGTTGCTGTGCTCCCCACTTTGAGTGGAGAGCAAGACGAAACATCTAGTTTATAAACAAAAGTCAACAGGTGTGGACGTGTGTTGCGCGAGTTTATAAACATGGAAGTAGTGTGGTCCAACAATCAGATGGCGATGCTGTGTGGACTGCCAAGTTTCAGAAACAGTGTTTATGGTAAACTTGTTTAAAAACAGTTGATTGACAAATGTTGCCTAATGAATACCCCGTACTCATGAATGAAGGATGAAAGATTGACTAAAAAGGTTTATATGGCTGAATTGAAACGAAATGCTGGTAGAGGACAACCTAGGTGTACTTTTATTGAACATTTATATCGATGGAAATTTTAAAAGTACACACAATCGCCGAGCATATATGAAAAGTATGATGAATATAAAAAAAGCGAAAGAGGTATGTCAGGATCGTAGCAAATGGCATTAGATTGTCTCTGTCTACCCCTATTGGATAAAAGAACTACTGAACCGATTCAACTACTGTACCAATTCTAAAAATTACTTAACCAATAGAAAGATCCCAATTTTTTAATTTCCTTTGCATGGCACTGGGTGTCCTTGTTAACGCCAAGGCAATATTCTACCATGATTTCAGTGCTGAAGTGTCGTATTGGCGGTCCCGTGGTGTCCGTTGTTGCGGCTGGTGCGTCAACAGGCCCCTTGAGAAGTTATATTGGCGCGGAGTGCTGCGCGCTCCCTACTTGGCGAACACGCTGCTCGGCGAGCCATCACAGACCGATACCACGGTAGGTAACACTGTCCACGTTTGGCCAGGTAGAAAATATTAACATTTCGTTAAAATTATATAATATTTATATAAGTGCATGTAATGCGGATGCCAATACAATAATTTGGTACCATCGATCTGATCTGATGATTGAGCCAGGCCGTAGATTTGTCTTCACAATTACTCTGGTCCTAGATGATCGCCAGGGTCCTGATGATGGAGCCGGAAACTGGCCACGGGAACTCTGTAACGAAACGACGTAACGAGTTTGGGCTCATTTGGTTTTCGCAAGTGTGCTTTACTGACAAAAAACTACTAACTGATTGCCCGCTACTTCGTACGCGTTGTATTTGAAATACAATTCACCCCCTTAGGTAGGTAGCGTGATATTAAATAGCCTACAACCTTCACCGAGAATTGGGCTATCGAATGCAATAACAATTTTTCAAATCGGTCCAGTAGTTTTTGAGTCAACAAATATTGATTTTTACTTTACTTCATACACAATAGAAATAATATACAAAAAATTACATGATATTTACAGAATTATGTTATGATCCCCCCTCAGGTCTTTCTCCTCTAAAGATAGCCATTTGACTCTTATCTTTGGCTACGGTTATCCAAGTATGTCACCTTTAGAATGTCGTCTGGCCAACAAGCTCGCTTTTTATATATTAAATTAATAATTGTTAAGTAGCAAACGTCAATTAATTAGTAATCAGGGGATCTATCGACCGAATAATAGGCGACTTTTATAGTCGGTGACTATTGGGAAAATAGTCGGTAATTTTGGGACCGATTAGTCGTTAGTCGGCTAGTCATCCATAGTCGGTAGATTAGTACTAGTAATAATAGTAAAATATTTTCCATTACAGCAAGTCGACCCGGTTTCCATGGAGGAGAGAAAATTGACAGAAGTGGATTGAGCACATCGAGGCCGACCCTTTTTCGGTATTCGGCTTTTTTTAAACTACCTCCCATTTATTAACCGACAAAAACACGAAGTACAAGCATTTACAGTATTTATATTGTAGTGAAAAGCAATATTTTATTTAGGTGTTAGCTTTTAAATTATTGTGTGTTACGTAGAGAAAAATTGCTTTAAATTTTTTTTTAAGTAATCAAAATGAATCATAGATGTAGTACGCTGGCGTTCTACTATATTGGTAATATCGCGATTAGAACGAGACCAAAAAATTAATACATCAGTGTGCGTGACAAATGTGTAATTCTGTGGATTTTTCATCTTAGATGAGTTACATCCATACACTGCATTAACCATAATTAATCACGTCTATTAAACACTAAATTATAATTGAAAACAGGATATTTTACAAAAATAAGCAAAATTACGACTGAGGCTGTTGCAGGCTGTTAGAGTTATTAAAAAACGGTCTCGTCTATCTGTCTCGCTTTAACATACGCGTATCTATGCGTTTTTTGCATTGCCAATGTAGAAACCTACCAAATTGCTTTTAATGTGACTAATATAATGGTTATTTTTAATTGCACATCAAATATTGTACATCAAATAAATTATTGAAAGCAAGACCCTGATGGCACGTAGAGCTAGGTTAGGGTTTTTTGATAACCGCACACAAACCCACCCTGGACAGAGCCCGTACGACCTTTCACAGCCGGTGGATAGGGCTGCAGAGAGAGGAACCTCCTCACAATACGTGCCGTGCTGAGGAGTACTGCCTTCTGGATCTGGCCCTTGACCCCCAACCGCCAATCTCAAGGCTTCTGAGGCGACGGTCAAAACTATTGGCAAACAGACCATTGACTTCACATCCCACATTAGTATTTTTCGATGGGCAATTTTTTAATTTGCAGTTTGATACAGCCCCTAATACAATGATTTGATTCCATTTTTTTTACGAAATTGACGTAATGACTTTCCTTAGGCCTGTTTATACATTATACTGGGAATTTATATAGGACCGCGTGCCTGTAAATATAGGCATATTACTAATAAAAATATTTAGACTAATTTAGAGTACAAAATAATATTCCAAGTGAAGCTTTGCTGTGTCATATTTATACACAGAGACACCAGTAACGGTGTTCGCTATTGCCATTTGTCATGACGCGTGTAGAAAAATCTCACTACGTAGACAAAGAGAAAGATATTGTTTCCCGTAGTGATAAAGCAGGACAAAGCGTCTCGGAAATCGGTCCTTTTGTCTTGCTTTATTTCTATAGGACATTATCTCTTTCTCTTTCTAACTGAGATTTTCGTTTTTCGTGCAATCTTAATTTTAGTCAAACCACAAAGTATTATGCTATATCGACGCTCTAGCATTATATTAGGCTTAATATATTTAATTTTACAAGAGTATTGAGGACTTACCAAAAAACATTTATTTATAGGACATGTATAATATATATGCATAAAATATTTTTTAATCAAATTTTAGTGATATATTTTTGTGTTAGTGTACATGTGTATATTTGATGTATAACTTATTTTAATTGTTGACAATTTTTTTAATGTGATTCCATAAGTCATTATCTATTGCATTTTTTTTTATTGCAAACCCTTAAACGTATTGCAAAGAAAGGATATAAAGCACACCAACGTAAATTATGTATTGTGCAGTAAGTACATGGTTGTAAAAATAATATAACGAAATGAATGAGCACAATTTTATATAAAGACATCTGTCGCATAATGAGAACTGTCAAAAACTGTGATTATTATTCAGCATAAAATATGTTACGATCCTGACATACCTCTTATAAACCTTTTATATATTTATATCCCAGAATCTCAGAGTAAACCACAATCTGTATACATTTAAACTTAAAAAAAATAATATGAGAAATAATCCCAAAATTGGTAAATTAAAAAAATCGCTTATTTTTGGGTCACGACGTTTTTATAATATTCAGCGTATTCTGAGGCCTAAATATAAATAGGTAACTATACAAGAAAGCAATATTTGTCAGAATCATCATTGATGATGCTATTAGAATAAAAAGAATCCTTAATTTGCAGAGGCTTTTGTATTTAGTTTAATAGATGGATGTACAAATTATATTTAAGCCTTTTTATTTACAATTATGCCTGTGAAATTATTTTGTTATTTTAATATACATGATTATGTAAAGGAATTTGTTTTTTATTGCATGCCATAACCATTCTTCTATCCACTGGAATAATCCAAAGTCTCCTCATACTCCTCAAGGAGTTGTATGTCCTTTTGTATTATTCTTCAATATTTTTACTGTTCCCTGGTGTGTCATGCAATAGTTCTCATGCATACTTTTTGACCAAGATGTTTGTGAAGTTAGGGGCTTGGCTCTTTATGAGATCTGATAACAAAGGAAATAAACTCCATCCATGTTAAATTAATAAATATTGCAGGTGGGACAATTTTCTTGCAGAAATTAAATTAAAATTTATTAGTAAGTTTTTATATATTTTTTTTACAATTTACAACTTAACTAAAATGTACAATAATAAATAAATAATATATTTAAAAACTATATATACAAATTACAAAAAGAATACCTCTTCCAGAACCCCTCCCTGTGGCATGGTTCCTAAAACACTGGCTGCGTTACCTCGCTGAATGGTTAAACTGATCCTTTGAGCGAGGTAAGAGCCAGCCTTTAGGTCACCTGAGGCGTGGACTAGTCTCGTACCTAAATCTTTTATGAATATTTTCATTTCGGCAGACCATGGACCCATTGTTTTTATTATTATTATTAAAATTGCTATTATACGATCTAGCTAGGCGGACCATTTCTTACAATAATTCTGAAGTCTGTGGTCAGTTTCGGTGGACCGTACGGCCACAGAGCAAGTAAAACGTACGGCGGCGAGACGGTGATTGGACAAATGTGAATGTTCTGCGTGCAATACCTACTTGCCTTTTAATTTAATTTTATATACCTACCTAAGTCCTTATTATTCTCTCCTGATTCCAATGCATATTTTCTTCTTTCCATCCATTTTATAATCTAGAAATAATGAAGAATTATTCACAAACTATTTTGTACATAATTTATAGATTCCCGCCCATGAAATGTGAAAAAATGAGAACCTTTTTTTAACTGACTTCCAAAAAAAGAAGAAGGTTGTATGTTGTACAATGTTGTATGAGCATCGGTTACTCCGCCAGTTGTGAATCGATTGATTTTACTTATTACAAAGAACCTCGCGCTTTCTTTTTATCCTAATCCATTAGTAATATGGTCCTAACTAGTCCTAACCATCCATTACATCTATTGCTGGAGAGTATCATGCTACTTTTATCCCGAGAAAATTTATATTGCCCGGGACTAGGGATTTTTTTTAAACATCTTTTCTAATATGGACTCCAAAATACCTAGATAAAGGCGAATAATTTCGCCACGAACGTCGATCAATTTCATAGATGTGTAATAATTTCTGAACGCACCTTCACTTTTTTTTTCTTAAAACCTCCTTGTCAAAATTTTGACAGCTCGGCCGGACGGAATAGCCTGGGTTTGATTCAATGTAGATTTTTTCGGAAAAATCGATCAAATTCACCCCTGCAGGCGCCATATAAAGTAATTTTCTATTTAATTACCCATAAAGAACTAAAACAGCAATGTTAAAGTGTTAATAAAACATGCCGATGATATTATAACAAAGTACAAACTGTCAACTCTTATATAACGAGTCAGTAAAAATTGTTCAGTGATTTTTTTAGTATTTAGTGACAATTATTGACTAATAAAAGGTGAGAATGTGTACTTTTAATAATAAACTACATAATAATTCATTAAAATCTTAATTATTAATTTATAACCTTGATTTTGATGCATGTGATTCATTGCAAAATATTGCAAATTCGGCATTCATCCTATTTCACACACCTTTCTCCTTTCATTTAAACTTAACTAATGACCTTTATTATTATATCTGCACGCCTGTTTCCTATAAGGAAAGACAGAGATTAATACCTTCATTGATTTGAATTTACTGTAGTTTAGGTAATTTATGCTCGCAACTGAATCCCTGTTATTTATTTATTTATTATAAATAGCCCAACAACACCTACGTCCACACATATGCATTGTACATTTTTATGACTTAGTAGACGCAGTGTCAGTTATAGGGCTATTAACATTTTTATAACAAACATTTGTGTAACATTGATAAGAAAAAAAAAAAGAAGTAATTGAATAATATAAAAACACAAAAAATACAATAATAATACCTAATTTACACAATTTCTAAACTAATAACTAAGAACACTTGAAAAAATCAATTTTTCCAATCGTGGATTGGAAAGTGGCCCGAGAACCAAACACATCTAAGTCGTGTCGCTTGTGCATCTTGTTATACTGTCCGACCATACGGTTAAGAGGAGAGACCAGACCGAGGACCGTTTTGGATCTAGCTAGCAGGAAGGGATCAAATGCGCTAGCTCTGGGATTTCGTATAGGAGCACATAGATTCAACTGTCCCAACAAGTTTGGACAGTCGACCTTGGAGTTGACCAGTTTGTAGAAGAATTCGGCATCCAGTCTGCATCTACGATTCCGCAGAGAACTCATGCCGAAATACCGCAGACGTTCCCTGTATCCGGGAAGCCTCTTCGCAAGATTGCAGCTGTACGCCAAATGCCAGCAAAACCTTTTTTGGACGCTCTCGAGTTTTTTAATATGGATGTCATAGTGAGGATTCCAAACTATGCTGGCATACTCCAAACCACTCCGAACCAGCGCATTATAGAGGAGTATCTTGGTTCCCGAGTCCCTAAACTCTCTGCAGTTCCTCAGCACAAAGCCCAACGTTTGGAATCCTTTTCGCGTTATCTTGTCTATGTGTGTATTGAGCCGCAACCTACAGTCCATATGCACTCCCAAAGCACGATGTGACAAGGAATTTACAACCAAAGATACCGTCAACCTCCGTCAAAGCACTACCCCCCACAGAGTATACACCAGGCACTCCCGTTTTATTTCTACTGAAATGAATAACATGACACTTACTAAAATTGAGATCCATTTGGTTGAAGTCACACCACTTCACCAAACTGTCCAAGTCATCCTGTAGTAACCTCACATCATGAGTTGTCAAGATTTTTCTTGAGAATTTCAAATCATCAGCAAACAAGTAGTGATCAGAGTTCGGAAAACAGCAGCCAATGTCATTGATGAAGACATTGAACAAAATTGGTCCCAGATGAGATCCCTGAGGAACACTGGAATGCGCAGTAAACATCTCCGATTCGTAACCATTGGCAACGACCCTTGAACTGCGACCAATGAGGTATGATTCAAACCATGAAATGATGCTCCCGGCCACGCCCATGCTGTACAACTTATCAAGCAAGATTCGGTGATTAATTTTTTTTTGCTAAAATCAGTGTAGATTACGTCACATGGCACCCTGTTATCCAAGCTACGTGCTATTTCCTCTGTGAACAATACTAGATTAGTGACAGTAGATCTAGCCTTTATGAATCCATGTTGACGTTCTGATATTGCATGTTTAAGATGCCATGTAAGCTTAGGGCATATAAGTAACTCAAACACCTTTGCAAATACAGGGATGATAGATATTGGCCTATAATTTTTAACGAGGTCACGTTCACCACTCTTCAGCAAGGGCAGAACCAAGGAACTTCTCCAAGCCGATGGATACATACCGTCACTCAATGATCTATTGTAGATTAGAGATAATGGGTAAGCAAGAATCTCAGCGCAATTCACAACAAACACAGCGGGTATACCATCAGTTCCAGCGCCTTTAAATATATCAAGTCTTTTTAAAACTTTATATACTTGAACCCTAGTGAATGATAGCGAGCACAGGCTGTTGCTTGTGAAGTCCGGACGCCAGACAGTGGTAGGAGCAGGCCGTATATTGTACACAGAAGAATAGCAAACAGATTACAAATGTTCTCTCCATTTGATACTGTCAAGACTCATTTTGGTTTTATTGGTGTTTACAATAGTGTCTTATTGCACCTGCTTAATATGGATAAAAAGTAGCATATGTCACCCTCCGCCCTCCCAAGTAGCTCTTTGAAAAAATCACATCCTTTTTTCTTATAGTTCCTAAAACCGTGTTATCGGTCCCAGGGTACCCAGCGGAAGACCAAGCTCCTTTTTTAGCCAATGTTATTTGCAAGGCTTTATACCTAGCGAGTGACCACTCACTGTTGAGGTATATTTACATTGAAAATCAGATCTATCATTTGACATGAAATAATGACACACAAACACACTTTTGCATTTACAATTTTAGTTAATGTTATGAGAGTAGGTACATAAGATAAATTATCTCATAGATAACAATTATTTATTAAAATCTATTTTAATTTTACTATAGGAAATGTCATCTCCCACACTTATGAAGATAGTTATCAGTGATATAATTACTGATAGCTTCACTTTGCATGAATGTAAGACGTCGTTTCGCAACTGAAAAGTCGCGGGTTCGATTCCTACATCCGACCATGTACCAATGGGTTTTATAATAAAAAATCTATGTACATTATCCGACAAACCGTACAAAGACTTTCCATCTATATACATCAACAGAGCTGGCCACTCGTTAGGTATAGCCTCAAAAAAATCATTGGCTAAATGAAGAAGACTTTGTCATACACTGGGTACCTTGGGGCCGGCAACGGTTCCCGAAAGCTGTAAGAAAAGCAGTGAAGAATAAAAAAAAATAAAAAAAAAATGTATGAAACCATACTATATTTTTCTATGTACAGTGTCAAGGTACAGTAGGTAGCATCAAGACATGCTAAACAATATAATATCCATGCTAAATGAGATAGATTTGTCTTCCGCTGGGTACCCTGGGCCAGGTAACACAATTGATGTAAAACAACTCGTAAAGTATGTGGACAAAACAAACACATCTACAACGCCTTTATACCTTGTGGTGTGGCCAGAGACACCAGCGATGCTTGTCTGCCTGTTAGATGTGTCACTTTTTTAGCAACCGTAAATTTTATTAGAAGATTTATTGTTATTTTATACAAAAAGCACTTTCAGTTCTTCCCGAATTTTCCAATTTTTCTTTCCCTAAAAAGTAAAACCTTCAGATTATTACAAACATAAAAAACACATAAAAATGTCATGTCAAGTGATGGCTTACCAATGAACACCATTATACTTATGTGCTTGGTACTATTTCAAATTCACTCAATTTCGCAAATAAGTAAAAAATACGACCATGCCCTTAACGTCGAACATTAACGAATGAATCCACAACATTTCAAAATTTTAACACCCTAATTTTATTAGCTTATATGAAAGTAGGTGAAAAATTAAGGTACCCGTATTTTTTGCTTTTCTAAAATTTTAACTTTAACACTCTTAAATTAATTTTTAAATATTGCATTTTTAGAAAAAGTCGATAACGGCTAAAAGTATCAGGTGTCTATTCTGTATTAAAAAAAAAAGAAATGATATGAGCTGCGTGCGTTCGTTCGTTTCATTCGTTCAATAGTTCGTTCATGGTTCTTTTGTTTCATTCATTATTGTTTATTTTTGAGTTTATTAATTTAAAATTAAATTTTATTCACTTTCATCAACAAAGATGGGTAGAGAAGCACGTAAATTAAATTCCCTTGTATCTATTCTATTCTATTTTTTCGTGTTATGGCTCCATCAGTAGTCCCCTTGTATCCTGTTTTGTTTTTACAACTACAACTAATACTTTTTAATGCCAGTTTCCCTTAAATGCAGAGAGTATAGTAGCTTTGAGCGGTACTCGTTACACAGTGTAGTTTTTTCAAAATATCTCTTAAACCACTGAATAAAAAAATAATGAAATATGTGTATCGTGTTAAGCAAAGGAAGATCTCCAAACGGATTTTTAATTTTGGTACTTAACGAAAAATAAAATGTTGTGAATTGTAAAGTATACTCTTGTCTGAATATCACCTTTCTCTCTTTTCAGGGTCAACATTGAATCTCAAAACAAGTATTAAAAATGCTGCGACGCTGCTCCAAGCATCTACAGAACCTGTACAGGAGACAGGGCCAAGTTATCAGGTTGAAATCTGATAATGCCCCAAAATTATACTGCCTTCTACCCCAGACAAGCAATTTGAGGAACTCTCGCCCGATATTAGCCTGCCAGAACCAAGTAGCTTCAATTCATATCACCAACACTCTTAATGCAGAGCAAGATGTGTCGACGCCCGCTTTCCCCGACTCGGTGTCGGAAGGCGATGTCAAAATGGAGAAAAAAGTCGGCGATTCCGTAGCAGCCGATGAAGTTGTACTCGAAATCGAAACGGACAAAACTTCGATTCCCGTAATGGCGCCCGACCATGGTGTGATTAAGGAATTCTACGTCAAAGATGGTGATACGGTGAAAGCCGGTCAGAAATTATTCAAGATTGATATTACCGGAGAAGCGCCCAAGAAGGGTTCCGCGCCAGCTGCTGAGCCTAAGCAAGAAGCCCCACCTCCGCCATCTCAGAAGGAATCCCCTCCACCTCAAAAGGAATCACCCCCACCACCGCCCCCTAAAAAAGATCCCCCTCCACCACCTAAACCATCACAACCTTCATCCCCTCCACCAGAGCAAAAACAATCCCAACCCCAATCTTCTATACCAGTGGCTGCAATCAGACATGCTCAGTCCATAGAAACGGCTTCCGTTAAAGTGCCACCAGAGGATTACAGCAAGGAAATCAGTGGTACTAGAACTGAGCAGCGGGTGAAGATGAACAGAATGCGCCTGCGCATAGCTCAGCGGTTGAAGGACGCTCAGAACACCAACGCCATGTTGACAACTTTCAACGAAATTGACATGTCTAATATTATCGCTTTCCGCAAGAAGTATTTGGACGCCTTCACCAAAAAACATGGAGTCAAACTAGGTTTCATGTCGCCATTCGTTAAAGCAGCTGCGGCCGCTCTTACTGATCAACCTGTTGTGAACGCCGTCATTGAAGGAAATGAGATTATTTACCGTGATTACGTAGACATTTCCGTGGCTGTAGCCACGCCTAAAGGACTCGTTGTACCAGTCGTGAGAAATGTCCAAACTATGTCGTACGCTGACATTGAATTGACCATAGCCGCTTTGGGCGAAAAGGCTAAAAACGGAAAACTGACAATTGAAGAAATGGACGGTGGCACATTCACCATAAGCAACGGTGGGGTATTTGGGTCTTTATTGGGTACCCCGATCATAAACCCTCCCCAATCAGCCATTTTGGGTATGCATGGTACATTTGAAAGGCCTATTGCTCTCAATGGCCAAGTGGTTATCAGACCAATGATGTATATCGCCCTGACTTATGACCATAGGTTGATTGATGGTCGTGAAGCTGTGCTGTTCCTCAGAAAAATCAAACAAGGTGTTGAAGATCCTGCAACTATTTTGGCTGGCCTGTAGAATGCTTGACTTGATTTCATTGAATCGTAACTTCTAAATGTCCTGCCTGACAAAATTGTAGTTTTGCATAATTTTCTCTTTAGTTCATCGTTTGATCTAAAGGCAGAAGCATTTATTGATACGACGCGAACGACTATTTTTCTTAAGAATAATTTATTTCTAGAATGTTTATTGGATTTTATAGGTGACTATAATTTTTTTCTATTAAAAATTTATTTAGTTACCTATTTTTACATCTTTACTAATTGTTATTTTCTTTATAACGTAATTTAATAAGGAATGAGTTTTTTTATTTAGTTTTTTTTCTGTAAGTACCTACATTTTTTTGAAGATATATCTATTTTAAGATATTTTTAAGTACATTTTTTTCTTCAATTTTGTTTCGCAGGACTCTTTTACTATTGAGATTTTAAAAATCACTTCTGTAGATATTTATATAGTTTTTTTCTTTGTCAAGCATTAAGTACGTTACTTGTTAACTAACATATTTATTTGATGTACGTAATGTGGATGTTATTATTTTATTTTTTGGAGAAATGTACAAAATAAGATCAATACATTTTCTTCTATCACGATTCTGATGTATTATTTTCCTAACCTTACACCCATAGATTTAGTGTAGTCGCTCGGGCGCTCTACTAGATTGGCAATACAAAAGAGAAAGCGCATAGATACGCATATGTTAAAGCGAGACAGATAGACGAGGCCGTTTTTGAATACTGTAACAGCCTAGCGTCAGTAGTAATTTCGCTTATTTTTGTAAAAATATCCTGTTTTAAAGTATAATTTACTGTTTAATATACGTGATTAATTATGGTTAATGCAGTGCATGATGTATTAATTTTTTGGTCTCGTTCTAATCGCGACATTACCAATCTAGTAGAGCGCCAGCATACTCTCACACCATATTTTCATTTGAGTGGACCCAGAGTACCTATATTATGTTCCTACAATAATCTAATGAATTATAACTGTACCTACTTGCTAAGTGTCCACCGGTAATATTTGCACATGTGTAGGTACCTACACTCACAACTCAACTTCTGCAAGTCGGCCGGCATTATTTGCAGAACTTATTATCAATGTAACTTATAGATGTAGTAATTCGGTTTACTGAACACAAAAAAGTTACATAATATGAGCCGCGCCCAAAAGACGCAAATTGAATGTAAAAAGTCTTGGTTATGTAGGGTAGGTAGGTAGTCCAACAGTTAGCCACTCGTACACAGTTATCCACGCGATTTTTTGTCAAATGCAACGTTGCAGCCTCGTACACACTAGAAATTTCGATGCCCCAACAGTTACTCTCCCCGTTCCCCAGTGATTATATTCTCTTTGGCTCAATGGTTTTGTTACGGGCAAATTATTGAAAATCAGTGCCAAAGTAAAGAAAAAAAGTAAGTATTTTTTTAGTTTCACATCTTTCAGTTTATTATTACTAAAATCTGTATATGTTGACCGTGTAAATATACTTTTCGTGCATCTATTAACATATGCTTGTTTTTAATTGTATCAATAATTTTACAGTGATAGTGTTCAAACGCTTTACGGGGAGGGGTGGTCTACAATTAACCAAAGCCTTATGTTCAACAGTTAACCATGGCTAATTGTGTACCAACTGGTGGTTAAATATTACCCTGATTATTTTAATTACAGATAGGCCGGAATAAAACAACAGTTAGAAAACGAGGAGGGCATACTGAAGATGTTATGAGGATTACTGGAACAAACCAAAGGCAAGCGGCCTATTTATTCGACGTACCTATATTTTGACTTGACACAGTTGAACTTACGTTAAATGTAAAGGTTTTTATTTGTAACAAAGCCTTTTATTTAAATAGGTCATTAGGTATTTTAGGTACCTACTAGATCTTAATTAAGTATTATTTGATTTATAAGACTGAGACTAACTAAGAACAACATAGTTAGGTTATTATACTTAAGTTTGTGATTAAAATACGAACAATTTAACAATTATTTACCTTTATTAATAAGTGTTTACCTAAGCTCACTAAGACTTTACTAATTTTAATGTTGAATAACTTGCGAATAACTAATGCTGAGAAACTTGCGTTAAAGGTTGATAATTGTCTATTTCTTGTTATTATATTTCTTAAATTTGTCTTAATTTAAAAAATTCACCACTTTTTAATATTAACAATGTTGAGACTTAACTGTGCCATTATAAAGTAACCTAATTATTAGTTGTAAGTCAATTGTTAATTGTTAAAAGTTTTAAATAATAAAAGACTCTTTTTTTTATATTGTTGTTTATTTAATAAATTTATAAATAATATTTAGCGGTTAAATGTGTACACCTTGGTTAACTGTAGCAAACCCAGTGGTTAATAGTGTACACAATAGTGGACACATTTAGCCAATCCCCATTTTATAAAAAACCTCATATGTGCTAAAAACCAGAAGTAAATTCAACATTTATTAAATGCAAATATGTAGCCAATAAACCACTGCTTTGACCCTTGCAGATAATTACATATTTTATATTACCAATTACGCGCTATGATGATCAGAAAATTAGGTGGTTAACTGTTGGACACCTCACCCTATAGCGGAAGAAGAATTCTAGTTAAATTAATGTAGAATTTGTAGATAGTGATATGATTTATGATATGATCAGAATGATGATGAATGTAGGTATCTACAAGAAAGGCGTGAATGATAACAACGCAACGAAGTCAGTTTTACGCGCGACTTATTTTGTCCATGTCTCTTTATAAATATGTGCGAAAGATGGACTACTATATTAAAATCGATTAGATAGACCAAGATTTACGTACCAGAAACATGAGGAAGTACGATTTCTCAACAAAACCTGTCTTGCGATAATACACAAAACAGACTTTAGCAACTCAAGTATTGTACAAAAAATATTAGAAATAGCAAGTTCTAGTTAATGGATCCATAAAGTCTGTGAAATTATCTTTATTCAAAATGTAAAAAAAAAAATGTAGAGAGCTCGAATCGCAAAGTTGTTTGAAAAGATGCGGAAATTGTTGACTTTCAGAGCTTCATAAAACCTAGGTGTAGCTGATATTGACATATTTTATACATTTAGTATAAAGATAATTTCATATACATTTAGGATCCATTAACTAAAACTTGCTATTTTTAATAAGTTTTGTACAATATCTACTTGAGTTGCTGAAATCCGTTTTTGTATGGGACAAAAGTTATAAGGCGTTTCCTTAAAATTGATTGCTAGAGGTTTGAGTAAGCGGAATTATAATAATAGCACCCTTCAGACTAAGACCCTAGGGGCTGCAAATTGAGAAGACTGAACGACCGCACCAATGATAAGTATTTTTCCTTCACGGGTATTAAGTAATTAAGTAATTGTGAGTCTATACCTACCTACCTAGTGGAGGTGAGCACAAATTTTAACCGCGACACTTTCGTTTCGCTAAATCTTTCGTTTTTGGTCGAACGAAAGTGTTTAAAACAACGAGTAGGTACTAAGGAAGATCGATGGCCCGTTCCAGCAAATTTGCTCATCATTCTAGTGTTGGACAATGTCGGACCGTGCATTCCTTGGCTGGCCCTGTACCGACATATCGGTTTTGGCCTTTCGGTCGACACGAAAGATGTCGCGTAAAATATATATGCTGAGGTACATACCTATTTCTAGTTCCTAAGATACAGGGAAACCTAGTTTAGGAGCCACAGCCAAAATTTTGTTGATATATTTTTTAAGTGAATAAAGTTATTATTATTATTATTATTATTATTTAGATGGAAAAGCCTCTAACGATTGTTTAGATTTATATATGTTAATCCAAAGCCATAATCACAATTAAAAAAACAACTTTTGTTTACCGTTTGATTACCATAGCAACCACTTCGTAGTTCGTAGAAGAATAGAAAGGGAAAATTGCAAAATATTGTTATAAGAAAAAAACTAAAATAAATAAATGTTTTATAGTTCAACTGCAGAAAAGTTGTTATTTTGTATGTAAGTATAATTATAATGTATTTTGCTTTTCTTTGCAATAATATAATTTGTTAATTTAACATTGACCCATTAACACAATTTCATTGGAAGTAATTTAATATCTAATCTAATCAATTATTTAAGAATAAAAATATGAAAGCATTTTTCGTAGGTAATTTATTGCTTATGGAAGATTCAGTCAAGGAAATCCCCTAATATGAAATCATTTAACTTCAACATAAAACACTTCGTTGAAAAATTTAATATAGGTACATGGGCGATGTGTTATGTTAATGATTTTACTTAGGTAGGTATTTAAGTACCAAAATGCTTAATTACGTCACGCCTGAAGGCCCTTTCAAGTTGCAACGCTGAACCAAATCCTAGCTAAAAACTTATGTGTACTTACTTTGATAGGTACTTTCAACAATTTAATGCCCTTAAGTATATTCATATTTTCAGATAATAACAATAGATAAGTATGTCATAATAAAAATGCAAAGTGGTACAAGAAACAGAGCTGGTGGTGATGGTCCACGGCTCAAAAGAGATGTAAGTCAAGATAGAACTCCCAAAAGAGATGAGAAACCGAAAAGCAACGCAGCTGTATCGATAACGCCACGAAATTTTGTTAAAAAACAATCACCTAGCGATGTATATACTACTGGAAAGGGTGCATCTACTGTTAAACCGAGGAAAATTGTCACGACATCACAAAGTAAAAATGCTGTTAAATCGTCACCCACACCTTCAATTAAAGCATTTAACAAAACTCCAATTCAAAGAGCTCCAGTTAAAAGCGAAACCAAAAAGACGAACGAGGTTATTAAAGTCGTTTTAGATAAGAGAACTGTTACTCCGAAAATAGGCAATACACCTAGATCATCTAGAGGTTTATTACAAACAAATGTTGTTGTGAATTCACCACTGACCCAAAGGAAGATCAGAAGAGAAAAGTCTGAAATAGTCAGTGTACCTAATAAAAAAACTCATGCTATATCTTCGGAGAAAGAACATCAAAGAACTAGCACTAGAACATTACAGAATAACGAAATTAAAGTATTAAAGCCTGATCCAGTAGATAACAATTTAGAAATGCAGAATTTAAATAGGAAACTGAGTGCAAAACCTAAAGCATTTTTCGTGGAAATGAATAAAGATAATACTCAAATTGTTTCTTTACCCAGTGACAATGAAGAAGATAATGTTAGTTATGAAGATGACTTCGAAAGTTACGAGTCGGATTTTGATTCTTACCACAGTGACAACAATTCTGATAAGACCAAATCCGAAATAAGCTATAACGATGATGATGATAATGCGACTATTAGTGGCGATGAAAGAAAGAAAAACAATTCTGATGAAGAAAGAATGCTAGATTCAGGTAATTTTGAATTAAGTGAAGCTCAGAAATCGAAAGTCAGGCCGTCAATGGATGATATTGTAGAAGGTTCTGAAGATAAAAGTATTGGTGATGATAATAAAAATAAAAGCTCATTAACAGATGAAGGATTTTTGGAAATGTCAAGTGGGAGTGGACTTTCAAGTATGAAAACTCATAATGAAATACTCGATAGGTATGTATAGAACTGAAAGTAACCTAATTTTAAATAGTAAATATTTGTTTTATATAGCTGCCTATTATTTTTTTATTTTTAAGTCAATCGTGTGATCCTTACATCGCCTGATGTTAAGAAATAATTGATGAGACCATGATTAAAGATAATTGTTTCTCAATACGATCTAATTTTTCAACATCATATTACTTTCATCGATATGTTTTAGAAGAACATTAATTGGCTAATAATATTTAAAGTGACAAATAAATTTTCAGACCTTATTTTATAGATTTAAAAAAATCTAAGGACATTAAGCGAAAACGTATTGTTAACGAAATGTTAAAACAGAGAGCAAAAGACCTATTATCAGTTATTAGTCTTCATGAAATATCATATAGCCTGTTTGAAATGAAACCAATTCCTTATGAACTATACATGGCAACGTTTGGAAAGTTTAATCATACACAGAATTCTACTCAAACTTTTGATGATGGCATTGAACAAGAGATGCAAATAGACGAAATTGTTTTTGATAATAAATGGACACAGTGTCCTGTAAAGTTTTCGACAAACCAAGTTTATTTATCTAATGACGAACCTAGTGTAAGTAGAACTACGAAAAATGGAGAAGACTTGGTTGAAAAATTTACTAAACTCGTTAGTAACAAAATACATGACGACAAAGATGATGATGTTGATTTTAAAAATAATCCTTTAAGAATATATTTTGATCAGAAAAATGGTGTTGGTAATGATAAAATGTTATCAATTAAAGATTACAAAAAGAAAATGGATACTGCAGACTATAACGTAGATAGACTAAAGAAGTTCTTGAAAAATAACGAAAATAAAGTATGTAATATCTTAACAATGAATGTTGGCAATACAATGACTGATTATGTAAAACCTTCGAAATTATCATTCAGTAAAGGCTATAAATCGTTACCTTTAGATACAAATGATAAACTGAAAAACAGAAAAGTAGCCAAAATTGTGTTTTCTGATACAAGAAGCAACCTTTTTTTTACAATACACGAGAAAGATGAAAAAGACACAGTAGATAAATGTTTAGTTTGTTTATGGGATATTGGAGTAGTGAATTTAGCTCCAATAAAAATGTTAGTAGCTTTGGAAAATATAACGCTGTGCCGATTTAGAGGGAATGCAGATGGAATCTTTGTTGGTGCTCTTGAAGATGGGTAAGAATTTTGCTAAGATGGGTAAGAATTTTGCTTTATCATCAACTTGATTGCAAAGTGATTTATGAAAACGTAAGCAAACACTACACAATATGAAGCAAAGTCCCCCGCCACGTCTGTCTGTGACCTTTTCACGCAAAACTACTGAACGGATTTTGTTACGGTTTCCACTATTAGATAGGTTGATTAATCGGGAAGGTTTACGAGTATTTACGAGGGACCTATCATGTTTAGGAGCTGAGTATTTACTGTATACGTGAATCAAGTCGGGGAAAAAGTTAGCCCCAGCGAATTTTCATGGCGTATGTTGTTTAATCCGTTGGAGATATAACAAAATGATGTAGGGAATATTTGTGTAGAATAAAATTATCTACAAAAAAGTTCTCGGTAGCATATATCTATCTCTAATAGATAATAAGGGAATAAAGTTTACCTAGATTACTTTATTATTCGTAAATTTGTTTCTTAGTTCCATCCATCTTTGGGATCTCTCTGAACAAGCGGCATGGGTGGATTCAAAGTTAGAGGAGAAATTAATTAAAGAAAAATCTGAAGCAAGTTCAAGTAAAACTGAATTTGAATTACATAGAGAGTGGAATTTGGAGAATAGTCGACTACGCCATCATAATGATGAGGTAGGTAATCATTTATTACACAATATTAATTTGGACAATGCGGAATTAAAAATGATGTTGTCACTACAATATTGTGATATTGGAAGAATGAAAGATGAAGATTGACTAAAAAGGTTTGTATGGCAGAAATGAAAGGAAATGCTGGCAGAGGAAGACCTAAAAATAAATATTGATCGAAGGCAATTAAAAGTACACAAAATCACCGAGCACGTGTGATAGGTATGATGAATTTAAAAGAAGAGAAAGAAGTATGCCAGGATCGTAGGAAATGGCATTCGATTGTCTCTGCCTACCACACTTGGGATAAAAGACGTGATGATAGATAAGAAACTTTTTTTTAGAATACAAATCAAGTTTGGAGAGCTTCCAGCTACACTAGCAGCGCTTCTGCCTTCCAAGAAGGAAGTTTGGTGGACGAAATTGTTGCTCTCGAGATGATGCCTAGAAATAATGTGAATCAGGATGAAGAAAATGATTTCCTTGGCCAAGTTAAAATTTTTTTTTGTTTTGTTGGTAGAGGTAGAGTTTACACCGTCAAGTCTAAGGGGTTAGCATACTTAGGTTTCGTTTCGACTCGAAGACGAAAAACGACGGGTCCACACCAATGGCCAGCCAAGGAATTCCCGGCGCGAGAATGTCCAACACTAGAATGTCCGAGCAAAGACAGTACACGGATTTGCTCGGACGTTCTAGGGTTGCCATTTGGCTTAAGGAATCAGAATCATGTAGAGTTGTAGACATAGGTACCTTTAACTTACCCTTATTTTAATGGGGAGATTGTCAATAACGTGAAAATTTGTTTTTATATTGTTTACACAATATCCCTAAATATTTCCGGGATAAAAAGTAGCCAAGATTATTTCCTGAAAAGTTCTCTAGCTACCTGCGAAAATTACATCAAAATCGGTTTAGCCCTTTCGAAGATTAGCCCGGAAAAACAGACAGTTATTTCGAAATCACAAACAAACACAATATTGTTATGTAAGTACCTTCCTTTCCTATTCCTAGAGTCCCACTGTCTTGATAAAAAATGGAATCATTTGATGTGTCGTTGTCAATTTAACAAAATCTCAATTTTAAAATGTAATTTCAGATATGTTCTTTACAACGAAGAGGTGTCTTAACGATATGGGCTATTGTTTCTGAAAAACCAAAAAAATCTCCACAAGGTGATATTGGGAAAGCATATTGGGCAAAAATTAAACTTGAAAAATATCAATCGATATCATTAGTAAACTACGTAGACGTAAATATAGAAGATGGAACAAATTCGTTGAATTTCAATTTGAATTCGGCTAAAAAGAGGATTTCTAATAAAAGAAACGATAGAGATAACATTAAAATTAAACTTAATGCTCGATTAAGACCTCAGTCTGGCAACTCAGACGACAGTGATGCCAACGTAAGAAAAGGAAACGTGTTGCCAGATTACTACTATTTCCCCGGAAGTTGGGAAAAGGGTATTTTGTGTAACGACATGAAAATAACGCTTTTAGAGAATTCCAATAATTATTTGGTTGCCAAGAACCGAGGTGAAGTGATGCGATGCACTCGAAGCGTCGGTTATGTTAAAGTTCATAGATTTCAAATTTCACGTAAGTATTATAGTGACTGCATTATGGGCTGAGTTGACCACTAAAAAAATTAAAGGGGTCAATGGTTTGGTCATTGTAACGTGATTGGGTTTGATGGGGTCCCTAGGAGTCACAAAGAATCTCGGTTCAGTAGTTTTCGGTTACAGTGCCTGGCGTAGCCTAGTCGTAGGGCTATGAGACTCTTATAGTAGATGAGAAGGTGAGGCTAAGGGCATCTCGGGGTCGTACGTGCATAAAGCCTAGGGCTACAGGCTACCTAGATCTGCGGGATAGACTGATGGACTGTGTTCTCTAATGGAGACAAATATAAACAATGTGATAGCATTACATTGATAAATCTATATTAAACACAACTTATGGCCTAACCTTATCTAACTAACTAACACACTTGAAAACCTAAACTATGGCTACAGGCTCACTGGGATGTGGGCTGAATTGCCCCTGAAATTATTATACGTAGTATGTTTCCACCATGGGGTTTCAGCGAAGATACATATTTCTCTCAAAGTTTTAGGCCATACGCAAACCGTCAAAAGGCACGGTAATGTCTACCCAGTGTCCTTGTTTCTTTTTCTCAGTCGTAGTGCTTTTGACACAGCAGTCGTGGACAATCATGGCGGTCCACAGCGCGACGCACCTTGTATTGACTCGCCATGGTTAACTTTCTTGGGAAGAATAGTGCAGTGATTTCCCCTTGCAGTAGGCAAGGCACCAGACATTTTGAGACTATTGACGTCTTCAGGCTCGCTGTAGCCTCTTCCAGCTAGTTTACAGGTGTATGGGTAGGTTATACCGCCATTGCTCGGTTGCCAGAGCCTCGTTTGTTGTCTAGCAGAGAGTACCAAGCATGCAGGTGAGGATGACATTTGGGGTCGGATAGATCTTATTCCGTTCTCCCCCTTACCACTCTCCTTTGTTCATTTTGCAACAATTATCTTCCTGTTTTCAAAGTTGTTGATGAAGAAAAAAGTACAACTTGAAGTATTTTACCCTATGATACCGATACAGCGTGGTGCTTACATCCCGTGCAGTAGCTGATATTTTGTAAATTCCAGATGAATCGACGACTATTACAACATTGCAAGTGTCCCCATTGTACCCATTATTTTTGGCGGGCACAGATGTGGGGACCTTACATTTATGCTCTATCAAGGAGTCAAAAATACTCCTGACGCTAGACTGCCGCTCGGGGCCGCTGGTTTCACAGGAGCGGTGCATGTCGGATGGGAAGGGGCGGTATTTGGGATCGGTCGCGGTTAAACAGGCTGATTTTAAATTGAGAGATGAGGAGTTCGGTTCGGTAAGATATATTTCATTCGATGTATAAATTTTAATCATGTTATTTATTATTTTTACCTTCGTGGGCTCCCTTAGATGTCCCAGTAACCGTGTTACTAACCCCAGGGTACCCAGCGCGGGTAAACTACTGCGATGCTCGCGACTCACTATAAAATATTATATTTTATATGGGTTAACAACAATTTGAATACCTTCGTAAATATGCTTATAACTACTTATTTATTAGAGATAGATATGCTACCGCAGACTTTTTGTAGTTTACTTTATTCTACACAATTCTTTTCTACATCATGTTGATATCTCTGACGGATTAGACAGCATACGTCATGAAAGCTCGCTGGGGTTAACTTTTTCCTGACTTGGTAGCCCACGCACTGGTCCGGTATCTCACCGAAAATGTTTGATCCGGCCAGCCGTATGATCGAGATTGTACACAGGCCACACCATTAACGATGTAAATAATACGATTACGATTTAGATCACATGAAATTCACTCAATCACACATTCGATTAAACAAAAGCGTGTGGATGTGTGTGTGTGTGTGTGACAGATCTTTCCGGCCATCGACCACAAATACAACGATTTGAAAACGGATGGCGGACCGTTCGTTACAAGAATTGGACGAGTCACCAGTGGCCACCTTAATACTCTTAAACCTTTTAGGTGAATCAACCTATCTAACAATGGAAACCGCAACCGCAGTTTTTATTTTTTTATCCATTACAGACATGGCTAAGCTCCGTTCAGTGGTCCAGTACAAATCCATGTTCAATATTCGTTTTGAACAACGACGGGTCGGTTGGAGAATGGGACTTGCTGCAGAGTGACATACACCCCCGAGCTACAACTAATAGTATGCAAATAAATAATATTGCATTGAGCGATGATGTTAAGGACCCTGTCATGGTAAATGATTTTGTAACGATGATGATCATGATGAAAGCTTCATGGGTTGCCATACAGCTCCCGGGAACCGTTGCCGGCCCCAGGGTACCCAGCGGAAGACAAAGGCATCCTCAGTTACCCGAGGATTTTTTGAGGCTATAACTTATATCTAACGATTGGCCAGCTCTGTTGAGGTATGTAGATGGGAAAAGCCTCCTTGTACGGTTTGTCGGATAAATTGTAAATCACTTACATATTCATTATTCCTTTTGTTTGTTTTTCTCTAATCTTTAGTTAGTCATAGGGTAACCATTTATTCCGGAAATCCTTCGTGATGATAGATAAGAATTCTACGCCATGTCATGGCGACCAACGGAATCCGTTTAATCCCGTCCGCGCTGTGATAGTTGTGATTAGTCAGTGATTAATAGAACGTATCCATTATATATCAATGAACGTATCCCAGTCGACAGGAACATCTTAGCATATTGATTCTGTAACGTCGGTCATCGGGATCTTGACTTATATTTTATGATTGCTATTTATTGTCTTTTCTTCATTTTATAATATATTATGTTACATATTTAATTTTCTATCAGAGATCGCATGTCTCCATATCCTTGACCAAACACCAACTGTCTCTGTCCAAGTTTTATTAAATTTGAAATTATAAAGGAGTTTACATAATTTTCCAAAATAAGACAAGCGACCTCTTTACTATATCGTTTTTAATACTTCACATTGGCGGAATTGGAAACCCTGATGGAGCCATAACGCAAAAAATAGAATAGGTGATAGTTAGATTATTTACTTAGTCTGAAAATAAAATGGTTTAGGTACTTAGAATCAGATGTAGTTCTTGGTCAAGGGCGTTTTAGAAAAAACTTGATGGTTGTCTAGAAAAGGCGCCGAAACGACTGGATGAATATTATCGATATATCTATATGTATATAAAGTATATAATGTAGGTATTATGTACTAATAATAATACTGAAGAGTTTGAACATGACGCTACGACCTACTATTAACACGGGTGCAACCGCAGTGCACAGCTAGTTATATTATATCACGCAAGGCCATCATAAAATAATAAAATATGTTTTATTTAATTTTACAGGCTGTGTTGACTGCTGATAACGATGTCCAGATTCATCTTCTGCCAAACAAGCCTAAAGTCGATCATAAAGAAATTTTCGAAAAATATATTTCTTTACTGTAATATAAATAAATAAATAAGATTTAAAAGTTAAGTTTTTATTTCCCATTACTATGTTATAATTTCGCGCCAAGGCGGCGGTCAAGGTCATCTTGTATCTGTCAAAAATATGGCAAATCTCAGAGTTTATTTTATACAACATTTCCTCAGCACACAGTTGATAGTTATTATTTTAAATCGGATTGAGCCTAAATAGCCATAATTTCCAAAACGCTAAGGCACTGCTCGTATTGAAAACTACGGATCTTTAGAACCCTAAATAATAAAAATATGGCTTAATCCAATTTCAATAAATAACATCATTGTGTGGTGAGGAAATGTTGTATAAATAAACTCACGTTATATTTTTGCCTGATACAAGATGACTGAGAGCCACGGATCCTTAAAAATATCATCGTCTTCCGCTGGGTACCCTGGGACAAAAAAAGCATGGTCTTTATATTGACCTACCAGCCCTCGTTGCTAATAGAAATGTGTTGGTAACCGTCCACAGATTAGTAATGTACGATAGACAGAGAAGAGCGAGCGTGCACGGTACACTCACTCTCGCCCTGTCATAGTTACTAATCTGTGGACGGTTACCAACACGTTTCTGTTAGCAACAGAAATAAAAGAATAGGGGGACAGAGTAGCGTGAGACGAATTAAAATATTCCATGAAAAAGAAGGCCGTAGGTAAAATATTTAATAAGATTTATAGATAATAAATAAATTTTAGATAAGGAAAAAAGATATAATGTTTTTATAATTATTGTATAATTAATTACATCATATTATTGCCATAGAGTTAAAATAATTATAGAATTACCTAATCTACGTATTTGAGTAGTAGCATAGATTAAATAATTAGTAGTAAGTACGCGTGAAGTAAGTTTAGTATTTCACTCACCAAAGAAGTGAGAAGGATATTATGCCACTATTCTTGCCAGTATTCCACGCGGACCTGGTTTACTGAGTTATATTTATATCTATATATATATATATATATATATATATATAAATCCGCGAAAAACAACTACCACTACCACTACCACTACCACTACCACTACTAACCACTACCAAACCTTGAAAGTACATTAGCAACTTTGAAATGTACCTATGTATGTATGTATGTACAATTACATATTCATTGAATGTGACTTATTTGGAGACTATAGATCCCCATAACAAGTATTCTATAGACGTAAACCATTTAGATTTGAGAGTCATTTTCTAAAGGACTTGTACATAAAATATTTTGATCAAAGGAAAAACTTAAACTAATTTATTTTCTAACTGGAAACAAGAGTTAAATACTCCCAGGCCACATCTATTTTTAATGTATCTGTGGTAGGTTTGATTACTATAGTTATCTATTTAGTACATTATACTAGTATTCTGTGATTGTACATTGTACGCGGTTATTATGTGGTGTTGTGTTGAGATAAATATTTAAATGATCTTGAATTTTGGTAAAAAAAATAGGTAAGTTATTTTAAATTTAAATATTATATATGAGAGTTGAAATTGAAACCTGAAGTCCCGTGCTCCGAAATCCGTGTCAAAAAAAATTGTCGAATTTAAGTGTTGTGTCAGTGAAATATCAAATCGGTCCAGTATTTTTCGAGTTTACTAACAAACAAACTCACACTCTATTTATGAGTAATACTAATGATCCCTGCAAATATTTCACACCGTTAGTGGTGTCAACTGATCTTACAAAATAAATAAATTAAGTAGTCTAAAGAAACATTTAATTTTGTTTGTTTGTTTATTTTTCGTCTTTAGAGGGAAAAATAATTTTCAAATTGGCATAACAAACATTAATTTAGATGTTATAGCAAAAAACACCTTTGAGAAATAAAATAGAGATTATTTTCTATAGCTTATACTAAATTTTGTTTATCTAATCGGCTACTCGATTTGTCGAAGATTGTTTGTTCTACTGTCGGTTCGTCATCGTAACCAAATTAAATTCGGGTATTAGGTATCTCGCTAAATGACGACGTTGTCACCAGGATTTGTTTGAGGTAGGGACATAATATACCACAGGTCTGAATAACACTGACCTAAATAATAAAAACCAATAAGAAAAATAATATAAAACCTATTTATGGCAAAAAAATACAACTATTTTAAACTTAGTAAATAATGAAAAAAAAAAGGAGCTCGTGCTTCGGAAGGCATGTAAAGCCGACGTCTGTTCTAAAAATAACAGATGACAACAGCAGCAATAAACAGGCTTGCCACCTGTGCTCTTAAATATGAAAACAACTGCTATACGAAATCCCAGAGCTAGCGCATTTGATCCCTTCCTGCTAGCTAGATCGAAAACGGTCCTCGGTCTGGTCTCTCCTCTTAACCGTATGGTCGGACAGTATAACAAGATGCATAAGCGACACGACTTAGATGTGTTTGGTTCTCGGGCCACTTTCCAAACCACGATTGATTTGATTTTTTTTTGAGTGTTCTTAGTTATTAGTTTAGAAATAGTTTTCGTGTAAATTATTATTATTGTATTTTTTGTGTTATTATTATTATTATTCAATTACTTTTTTTTTCTTATCAATGTTGTGTTGTTGTTATAAAAATGTTAATAGCCCTATAATTGACACTGCGTCTACTAAGTTACAAAAATGTACAATGCATATGTGTGGACGTAGGTGTTGTTGGGCTATTTATAATAAATAAATAAATAAATAAATAAACTGGCTAAAAGTGAACACTATTACTAAGGTATAATATGACTGTGAAGATGTGTTGGTAATAATAATTTTTTTCCGATTTGACTCCCTTTTCAGATTTTTATTTTTTTTACAAAAAACGGGTTATTTACAAACACATTTTTTCAGATAGGGGCGGCGATCTTAACTGCCACCCCCTGGCTCTTATCTGCAATCCTGAAAAGTGAACATTAAATTATTGTCTTTATATATGTACATCTATATTAATATTTGTATACATATATTCTACGAATAAGAAAAGCATAGGTATTACAATGATATGGGTACCTACAGGTGGACCAACAATTCGTTAACATTTGAAAAAATCGTATAAAAAAATTCATTTGACATATTTTAAAAATTGTTTATTTACAAGAAAGCTAGTTGAATTTTTTTTTAATTAAATCATCTAAATGACCGCCTTTTCGACTTTTACACTCTTCTAAGCGAGTACCGAAATTTTCGAATACGACGAGACAAAGAGACCGCGAGATCGCCGACATCGCTGATTTTTTCTTTTAGTACCTAGTGTATAATTTGGTTCAACAACTCACTCGACACTCAAAAACACTCGGACATTGACTTAAGTCATGTAAATCGTATTCAACGAAATAAGCGTCGATTCCACATCCAGTCATGGCGGCGAACGCATGCGTTTTCGTCATGGCGTGATGTGGAATCCAGTTTAATCCTATTCGTGCTGTGATGGTTGTGATTAGTCGACGACTAATAAAACATATCACGGTCGGCGGGATATCTTAAATACCGATTTATCGGCTATAAAGACTATAATACTTGACATTGGCAAAATAAGCGCCTCACGAGCGCCTAATGAGCGAAGTGAAGCGATCCATTGCGTGCGACTAAAACCAAGAAACACGGGGTGTTAGATTTAAATGTTAACGAATTCTTGGCCCACCCTGTATATAGATAGAAAAGTAACATAGAAACGAGTCTGCATTTTTAAAAGCACAATAAATGAAAAATAACAAGATTTCGAGAGTTAATAATAACCCGTGAAGAAAAATAAAATAAATGAATAAACAAAAATTAAATGCCGATCGGCTGGACCGATTTTTAAATATTCATAATAGTCTGAAAACGAGAAGCAAGGTAACAAGGTAAGGTAAAGTTGGTGGACTAAACAATGTATGCAGAAATACACAACTTACAACTAAAAGTAAAATTAATATACATAATGCTGTTTTAGTTCCATCACTTACTTATGGAAGCGAGACTTGGGTATGGAATGGAAGTAAAATAAATGCAGGAGAAATGCAGTCTTTACGTAGAATGTGTGATATCAAGTGTATTGACCGCATCCGGAACGATGTCATTAGAGAAGAATGCGGAGTGAAAGACGATGTTGTGACTAAAATGAAGAAAAGTAGTTTTGGTTTGTTGTCACGTTAAAAGAATGAAGGATGAAAGATTGACTAAAAAGGTTTATATGGCTGAAGTGAAAGGAAATGCTGGCAGAGGACGACCTTTTATTGAACATATAAAAAAATTATTGATCGATGGAAATATTAAAAGTACACACAATCGCCTAGCATGTATGAAAGGTATGATGAATATAAAAGAAGCGAAAGAGGTACGTCAGGATCGTAACACCCCTCTTGGGATGAAAGGCGCTGATGATAGATAGATAGATGGATAATAGTCTGAATAAGGTCATTAGGAAAGAAAAATTAGAAAAGTTGCCCTTTCGTGAAAATATGGAAAATTCGGGAATAACTGAAATTGCTTCTATGGGATTTTTGTATGAACTCAAGACCATAATAGAGGTTGAAAGTTAATATGGGCACCACGGGCTAAGCCGGGGTGAAAAGCTAGTAAGAAATAAATATTTAATTAACAATTATGTCATAATTAGATAAAAAAAATAGATGATTGTTGTTGATGTTGAATCACGTTGTTCAGGAAAATTATTTTGCTTGTCATTAATTATTGCAGAAAACCTCGGTACAATTAGAAATGATAAAATATAAATATTAACCGGCACGCATAGAGAGAAGGTAGTCTCCGCTCTAACAGAACCTACAATATGCAATAATATTTTATTTTTTACTGGCAGTTACTTACCCCTTTTTCTTCGTACGAGTTGAATTATGGATACAACCTCATTTCGTCCCCTCAGGGGTTGATTTTCGAAAAATCCTTTATTTGTAGACATCCCACTCAATAAATTATGGCTTTTTTTATCTAAATTATTGTAAAAATAAAATTAATGTATCAATAGTTGATAAACAAAAAATAAAAATAAAATAGTATTAAACAAAATAACAAGTGTAATACACAACCCCCACCCCCCACTTCTCCAAACACACACACACACACACACACACACACACACACACACACACACACACACACACACACACACACACACACACATGCATTGAATATAGTCATTATTTTGTACAATTAACTTAGGAAACTTTTAATTGGCTTTGTTTACGGATTACCTATTATTTGTATAGCTGTATATTCCTTTTAATAAATAAACTAGCATTTTGCCCCCTGCTTCGCCCGTGGATAAAATAAAATATACCCTATACCTACCCCTACCCCTACCCCTACTTCTACTCCTACCTACTACCTACACACCTTTTACACCTTGGGTTACCTTATTGGAGTTTTAGTAAGGATCCCTAATTTTTTTATAAAATTGGTAGGTACATTTTTTAGGGTTACATTGGGGCGTAAGCTAGCAATTTTTTTTTCCAGATAATTCAAGATGTTTCGCCTAATTCTATCCATCGCCGCATTATGCATAATGGCGGACAGTTACAAAATTCTTATTGTTTTCCCGGCCCCGTCACGAAGCCACGCTAACCTTGGTCGTGGTATGATTCGAGCTTTAATAAATAATATACCAGACGTTGAGGTAAGATAATCTGTTTCTATGGCAGGCGGAAAAACGGACAATGACACAAAGTATTATGTTAGCGTCGAAATAAAGCGATATACGATCGCTCCATACACGCTTTATCGCTTACGTGTTGCACCGCGTTTCTTAGTACAGGGGTGGGGTGCATTGGCAGAACCAGCCGAGTTAGCATACATTTTGACAGCGACACTTTCGTTTCGGTCGAATGGCCTTGAACAGGCCAAAACGTTCATGTCCAACAAGGACCGGCCAGAGATAGCCCGGACCGAGCATGCCCTGCACAAGAATGCCGAGCAATTTGCTTGGCCGGACAAAGACAAGTACACAGAATTTTCCCGCACATTGTTGGGCCGGACCTCTCGGCGCCGGGCTATCTCTGGCCGGTCCTTGTTGGACATGAACGTTTTGGCCTGTTCAAGGCCATTCGACCGAAACGAAAGTGTCGCTGTCAAAATCTGTGCTAACTCCCCTCTCCCTCCATTGGTAAAATCATATCAATTATTTTATTTAAAAAGTGTAAGAAGACAGTCAATTGATTAGTAGTTACGTCTTTTGCCCGCCAGGTGGCAGGAAGAGAGGTGCGTTGGCCAGCAAATGAAATGGTCGCTTTGTTTTAACTGTGTAATATTTTAATTCTGTTTAATTGTTTAATTGTGTCCAAAGTGGAAATTAAAGACAGTAATTAGTAAAGACGTTAATTTTATTCAATCCATCATCGTCTCTTTACAAGTGGCAGCCCAACTAGTGGCCAATAAAAGTTTCGTGAAATCTTTATTAAGTAACAATATTCAGTTTCCCATCAACATAGTGAGTCTTCTACATATTATGATGAATTCTAATATTTTCATAATATCATGCATATCTAAATTTTTATCGGATAATAACATAAAAATATAAGTCTATCTATATTTTAAATAAAGCTTTATGTTTATTTATTATCATTCTTATTAAATAATTTGTTAGTTTCAGTTATGTATCAATTTCATTGTTCCTATCTTAAGTTGTATTTAGTCATGAATTATTTAATTTAAATATTATTTTAATGTTGAATAATTTTTTTTTGTGTATGTAAATAGTTTTAATTAATTTAGTTGTAAATATAGAAGTAGTATTGTATTATTTATTTCAGATTCCTGAAAGTTTCGATACTAAATTTCGACAGATAAATGTAACTGAATAACGACGTGACACTGGCAGAAATGTACTTATCTTAGTACAATTGCCATCCAATAAAAAAAAAAAAAAAAAAAAACCAAAATAACGAATTTTTACGAACTCTTAAATTTTGTTTCTAAAATATATTCAGTTTTCAACAAGCATCTTGCTGGTTTTATGTGTGACTGTCTCAATCTTCGAGGTGTTAAGTGAAAGTGAAAATGCCAAGAAGAAAAAGTGCGCAAAGTAGCCACGAGGCGGACTTCGAGGTGGAGTCGCGCATGTCAGCGATGTTCGCGTCCTTTGCTAGGGCTCAAGCTGAGTCTAACAGAGAGTTAATATCAGCTATCCTAGCTTCCAAGGATTCCAACAGTGACAGCGGCGCTCCAAGCCTGTCTCCGACATCACACATCGCACCGCCCTCCGCGCTTATGGGAAACTTCGCTATCTGTACAGCGCGTTTCAGCGGGAGAGCTCATCAAGATCCACGTGTCGTGGATGCTTTTATTGATACAATCATAGTATACAAAGAGTGTACAAATATAAGTGACGAGCATGCGCTCCGCGGCCTGCCAATATTACTAGAGGCAGATGCTGCTGTTTGGTACAAGGGAGTAAAGGGCTCCATTTCTTCGTGGACAGAGGCAATACAACGTTTGCGATCCATGTATGGTGCGCCGAAACCTCCCTACAAAATATTTCGTGGCGTGTTCAGTGCAGATCAAGGACACGAGCGTGCCGATATTTATATCAGCCGTCAACGCGCGGAACTCGCGAGTCTACCGTATGTTCTTGATGAACGAATTATATTAGACCTTCTTTACGGCTTGCTAAACATCAATATTCGAAAGCGAATACCTCGTGACCTGGTTAATAGTGTCGACGAGCTCATCGAGCGCGCCAGACAGGTGGAGGACGAGTTCGACGAAGCAGCGTCGGTGCCTGTTCAGGGACAACGGGAGCTTCGTGCCGGCCGGCATGAGCCGCGCTCTACGGCGGCGCCTGCGCCGAGCACCTCACTCCGGTCACCTGTGTTTCACGGGTCAACGACTGCTCGTAACTCGGTCGAGACTCCGCTTCGGTCTTCGACGTGTGAAGTTCCTCGGGCGACACAGTGTAACCAAGTAATTCAACCTCTTCAAGGTAACAAAAGTTATTGTGTTTATTGTCGTAAAAGTGGTCACGCTCGCTCTGAGTGTCCGCGACTTAAAATTAAAAGTGATAGTGAAATCAAGTGTTATGGTTGTGGTGCTAAGGGCATCATTCGTTCTAAGTGTGCTAATTGTAATGCTGGGGACAGTAAGCCTAAAGACACTAGTAATACATTTTATTCTTGTAATTTTCATTCTTTGGACAAGTCTTTGAGCGATGATACCTACCCATTTACAGATCTTAGTCATGAACCTAATTTTATAAATCGTAGTAACGATCGTAGTTGTACATGTTGTAACAATATGTCTGTAAATCGTAGCAATCGTAGCCCAAAGAAGAGTCCGTTTTCGTTTAATACAAATTTGTCAAAGATTAAGCAAGGTCATCTGTCAAAGATCACCGAGTTGTGTACTAACACTTTTGTACCTAATGGGAGTTTGCCTCTCAGAGGCAAGTCGCCTATTCAAAATTGTAACAAGCTACCATTAATGAAGGTTGCCTTTGCGTCTGACTCCAACAGTAACGGTACCAGTAACCGACCTATTCTCAATGTCGAGATTAATGGGGTTCGTGGTACCGGTTTAGTGGACACAGCGGCCAAACGATGTATAGCTGGTTATAGTTTGTATACGTTGCTACGCGATCAAGGTCACCCGTTTCGTAAAAGTAAATTTCGTGTAAAATTTGCAGACGGGATTGTGCGCGATATGAATGTCAAACTTGTTGACGTCGACGTTAAACTTGAGGGTAAGGTTGTACCAACTACCTTCATAGTTTTACCTAACGCCGTAAATAATGAAACACTTTTTGGTATCGATTTTTTATGTAGTGCTCGTATTGTTCTTAACTTACACGCGAACTCATGGTTTATGACTGATCACCCGCAGGCTGTGTATCCTTTGCAAGGCGAGAAGTCAAGCGTCAAGGTGAGTTGTGCAGCTGCAGACGTGATTCGACCTGATGAGGGGGCGATGCTGTCGTCAATGGAGCGAACTGCATTGTCAACCTTAGTTCACGAGTACGAGGACATCTTTGGTGAAGGGGGAGGAGCGACGCCTTTCGCCGAGCATACCATCGATACAGGTAACCATTTTCCTAAAACTACTAAAGACGAGACCCGTCGTGTGGGGGAAGACTATTCACCTGGTGACCTAATCCTTCTACGTAGCCATGTTTTGAGTAATGCCGGTAAGGGTATAACCTCGAAACTCGTCCCAAGAAGAGATGGGCCCTACTGTATAAAAATGAAGGTGAGTCCCACCACTTACTTAATTTCGCATCGTGAAGCTCCTGATGAATCGATCGGTAAGTATCACGTGTCCGATCTTACTCGCTACCATGCACGTGAGTGTGAGGGTGATCAGTCCAAGCCACGACCCGTCAACCCAAAACGGAAACGCGGTCGACCTCTTAAACTATTAGATTATGTTTAAGTTCCTTGTTCTAATTGTTTTTTGTTATTGTTAATTGTTCTTACTCACTTTCTCTTTGTGTAACTTTTGTGTTTGTTTGACCAAACTGGTGGTCCTATATTTGGTCAAAAGGGGGAGTATGTAAGAAGACAGTCAATTGATTAGTAGTTACGTCTTTTGCCCGCCAGGTGGCAGGAAGAGAGGTGCGTTGGCCAGCAAATGAAATGGTCGCTTTGTTTTAACTGTGTAATATTTTAATTCTGTTTAATTGTTTAATTGTGTCCAAAGTGGAAATTAAAGACAGTAATTAGTAAAGACGTTAATTTTATTCAATCCATCATCGTCTCTTTACAAAAGTAATTTTTTGGCCTTAAAAAAAATTAGTACCTAGTACTAAGCTTTATTTAGTAGTTGAGTCTTGGGTTATTTATTGCCTTTACCTACTATTTATCTATAAACCTTGAGATCAAGCCCGACGCACCCCCCGCCCCCCAAATGTATATATAACCTCATAATATATGTGATATAGAATTGCTCCAGAAAAATTTTCAGTGCAATAATGATAGCCGCATAAAAGATAGTTTTTCACAATATTGTCATTATGGTAAAAAAAATTTAGTTAAACACCGGTTTTTATAGGTATAAATAGGCTATCATAAGATTGTTCTCTGGATGAGAGTACTTTAATTTAATCATTGTTCGTTTATCCAGAAGCTTACGAGTGTCGCAATTTATTGCCTTCAGAGATTCTATTGAAGATGTTATGTTGCTTGGAGGGTAAGACACGGTACTTGCCCATAAGTCAAGAAGACCCCGAATCAAATGCCCACCCAACATGAACCAAATCCTGGCTACGCCCATATTACGGAAGCTTTTGCATAATTTTTGACCAGCATCGTTTCGTGAACCAAACACACCTACTAAACTATCGCTAATTTTCCAGATAACATATGTAGCAGCGTACGCAGAGAAGAATTTACATAAAAATGTAAAACAAATCATCGTGCCAGAACTAGAGGGAATAGGAGGTAATAATATGTTTTTGCATCCACATTCTTTTGAAAGCCTATCATACAAGCACCCTAAGCAATTACTTTTCTGGGTTGAGCCTTATGGATTCTGAAGTAGGCCAACTGTGCTAGGTTGATGTTCATTCTAATATTTAATGGTTTGACAGGAAGGCCCTATGGAACATGACTTCTCTTAGATACAAACAATGTTTCACCACGCCACGCAAACCACTTGAATTTCTTTCCTCATCCCTATAATTATATTCTTACCCCTTATTATTACAGCTAGTCTTAATATGGAATCATCAAGACTATCATTGGATGAAATCAAAAACTTTTCAAAACGTATTACGAATGCTACTTTGAGTTACAAGCCCTTACATGAAACTATTATAAAAGACAAATACGATGCAGTCATGACTGAATGGTTTTTCTCTGATGCTCATGTTGGGTATGTATAAATTCAGTGCGTCCTCGTTTAGTACACCATATTGACCCATCCTGCCATATCGGTCTTTTTGGCTAAATTAGGATCGAAAAAAGGATTTTGAGAAATCTGGTCTTATGCTTATTATAAATAATTTTCTAAATCCATGAGTCCAACACTCTGATGATAGAAATAAAGAACTTTCGCCTTGTTGATCTCTCAATTTAAGATTAATTGTTACTGAAACTCTCCAGTAATTTAGAGTCACTGAGACCAAAGTAAATATCTGTAAGTAGTATAGATTCTTGGCAGTGCAACTTTTTTTTCATCATTTATCAACACAAGTAAAAGTTTAAGGAGAGGATGATCACAAAGTTTATTTCTTACTTTCAGATTTCCAGCGATCCTGCAATGCCCATGGATTATGTTTGGCAGTACAGTCATACATCCACATATAGAATTACTAGTTGATACTATGAATTCTCCAGCGGTCACACCATTTATGATGACTGAAGACATTCCAGTTCCTATGAACTTCTTTCAACGAATGAAAAATACTTTAGTTACATTTTACATGCTTACCAAAGAACGGTCAGTGGAAAAGTTAAATTCCAGCTAGAATATGTATGGATGGAGGAAAGCGAACCTCCACCTGTTTGCCTACTATTGGTCTTGAACTATTTTTAAGATTATAGGGCTAGGCTAGGGCCTCTGGCGATGAGCTATGAATCTTATTGGCGAAATGAAGATGCATAATTTTTATATCCATCTGTTAACCCTCAGAACAAAGATTTTGAAGAAGTTAAACCAGATTTCATAATGTTTTTGGGTGTTTCGTGTCTAATTACTTATTCGTCCCAAGTCGTGAAGTATGTGGCTATGGGAGAAAACGCCGGATTATCTAAAAGTGATAGGTCCATGTTTAATACTCGAAAACCTTCCTCCTCGTTTATCAACCTATCTACTAATGAAAACTACATCAAAATCCGTTCACTAGTTTTTGCGTGAAAAGGTCACCGATTGCGCTATTGACACTCCTTCTTTCTTTTTTCTTTCTTCACGGGTTGTCTTACAGCTCCCGAAACCGTGTTACGGTTCCAGGGTACCCAGCGGAAGACTAAGTCTCCCTCGTTTAGCCGATGGTATTTGTGGAGCTATACCTAACGAGTGGCCAGTTCTGTTTAGGTATATCCTTCTTTCTTAAAGTTTACTAATCATTTTACAGTATTTTGGAGCACTCAAGTACAGTCGCGGAATACGAACATTACTTTAAATCATTAGCTGAAGCTCGAGGAGTGCCATTACCAGATTTCGACTCGGTTTTTAATAACTTATCACTTCTCTTTGTTAATTCTCATCCTTCTATGTCATACCCGATGTCCTTGCCACCTAATACCATAGAAATTGGTGGTTTTCATATAGATGAAGAAACACCTAAATTGCCCGAGGTAAATATTAACTTTTTTGGACCAACGAACAGCCTTTCGGGGGTTTTTTTCGGCAAACGAGTTGCCCAAGTTAATAAATTAAACAAAATAGGTGGTCTCTACTCTACGCTTAATGGGTCTAGATTCAAAATTAAACCGATTTGGATGATTTATTTTTTAATCAACAGAGAATTATTTATTTCTGGTTGTCCCCTTTTTTATTTTGGTGTTCAGTAGTTATTCTGATTTTTAGAAAACTGATTTTACGGCGGTTTTAGTCATAACTCGATGAAATGTATGCTGATTTCGATGATTTATTTTTGTAACGATATTATATTATGATGTTCTTAACAGCAAAATCACTTAAAAGGGACAAATAAATTAACTTTTTAAAAAAGTATACCACCTTCAATTCACTGAAAAGCAAGAAATAGTAAAATATTTCGTTTCTCGGTTGAATTTGAAGACGGTTGGTGCCAAATTAGAAACTATCTAGCACAAATCTGGACAATTATTTTCTTGCAATGCAGTTTTTTGCCCCCACCACCCGAACAGTCAGTGTTTACAAAGCACGATGGCTGTTATTATCTGCCGGGCACAAAGGTACTACATTATTAATTTTCAGGATTTACAAATATTCCTAGACAACGCAAAGGAAGGGGTTGTTTATTTCAGCATGGGCTCAGTAGTGAAATCTTCCAAGTTTCCTTTGGCAATTCGGAATCAATTCTTACAAGTATTAGGGGAGTTGCCATACACAGTTTTGTGGAAATTCGAGGAACAATTGGAAAATTTGCCAAAAAATGTGCATATTATGAAATGGGTGCCCCAGCAGAGTCTTTTGGGTAAGTTATATGTTTATTACTTTAGAGATGAAGGAAAAATATATGTTTGATTGTGTTTTGGACTTGCCACACAAACATCACTACATCATTAAAACTACTGAACAGATTTTGATACGGTTTCCATGATGAGATAGGTTGATTCAAGAGGAATTTTTAAGTAAATTGAATTAATTTGCTATCAAAGTACACCGCACTCCTCAAAAACTTTGTATAGGTACTTTGCAATAAAATCTTTTTTCTATGTTAAAATTTTTTTCACATTTTTTTTTCAGCGCATCCTAATGTAAAACTTTTTATAACACATAGTGGTCTACTCAGTACTATAGAGGCTGTATATTTCGGTATACCATTATTGGCTATACCAGTTTTTGCGGATCAACCGAGAAATGCAGATCAGGCCGCGAGGAGTGGTTTTGGTCTAAAGGTTCCATACTCTCTTGAGACTGATATGTCTTCGGATTTAAGAGCTGCTTTAAAGGAATTACTTAATAATAAGAAGTAAGTATATATTCTAGGTTTAGGTAACCATCATCTCATGAATATTGTACTAAAAAGCCGTAGTCTGGCCCCATCTAATTATCCCTTTTCTTAGTACGGGTAAGTATAGGTGAACCGCTTAGAATGTCCTTGAGAGTGAGATTTTGCTATACCTCGGGCTTTTGCGGGTAGGTTTTGATTTTTATGAAATTTGGTATGAGGATAACTTGAACCCTGAAATTTTTGAGGTGGATCGCGTCGACAACAGATATATCGCGTGAAACTTCGTATCGTGTATGGCAGAATCACGCCCGCCCCTCTCACCCGCGCGGACCATGGGAGTGCTACTTTCTCAGTACTATAGGACATCTTACCTACTGGAGCTGGTTCGCGAAGTTTTAACGAAAGATATGCATGACTATCCAAACGGCGGGCGGCGGCAATCACGCTTCGTTCTCACGAGACGATTTTGGTTAAACAACTGCTAAATCGCTTGCGATAGACTTTCAATCAAGTTGAAGCAACGTATATCGGGTTGACAAAAGTTCACAAACTTTCAACTTTTGTTGATTCAATTCAATAGTTGAAAGCGAATCGACTCGTCTGAACAATTGTTGCGTTCAACTCGCATTCAAAATAAGTCTTGCCGTTGCACTTGAGCGAGCACGAGTTTATTATTTAATTGAGTAGTCTATTGTTTTGTTTTCTTTGTAAATTATGGCGTCCGCATCTTTTAGAAGGAATCAAGGAATTTTTTTTCGAATCGCTGAAATTTTTCTCGTGCGTATCCAGCAGGTTAACCTTGTCAAATCTAGTATTTGAATTTGGACTTGGTGGGTAGTCTTCGCAGTATCGAAAAAAAAACAATTTAGTTGTCAGTTATTGACAGTTTATTTTTAATTTACAGATACTACAATAGAGCAAAGGAATTATCGAAAATATTCAAAGATAGGATAGCTACACCATCGAAGACAATAGCTTTTTACACGCAATTAGTAATAGAAACGAAAGGAGCACTGCATTTGAGACCTACTGCACGGCTCTACCCGTTCTACCAACGTCTCTTATTTGATCAATTGGCTTTCATTTTAGCAATATTTATAGTTTTATATTTTTCATTTAAGAAACTATGTAATTTATTATTTAAAGGAACAAAAAAGGAGGAAAAAGTGAAGAAAAATTAGATTTGTAAATATTTAAATTAAAAGATTGTTTTGTTAATTTTCGTATTTTTCTTTTACTATTCCTATTTACTTGTATGTATTGTATGTATGCCATATTTTATAGGTTATCATACATGCGCCTACCAACCGGCGCAATAATAATTCAATTTAAAATTACGCTAGACAGTATACAGTGAGCATGATAAACTACAATATACTAGGTACCTAATATTATTATGTAGTGTGAAACTCAATTTTTTAAAGTCTTGAAATTAGTATTTTCTAACTACGGGGCGGAATTACTAATATTATAAAATTAAATGTTTTTAATTTATAGTTCTTCTTCTTCTTCTTCTTTTGATATATGGCAACAGTGCTGACTTTCGTCGCAATTCTGCCAGTCTCCAGTGTTTGTTTAATCTTGTGCAATAGTAAGCCGATAAATCGGTAGCTAAGATTATCCCGCCGACTGTGATATGTCTTATTAATCACTGACTAATCACAACCATCACAGCGCGGCCGGGATTAAACCGGATTCCACATCACGCCATGGCGAAAACGCGTGCGGTCGGCGCCATGACCGGATGTGGAATCCTAATTTATAGTTAATCAGTAATACCAGATTAATAGATTCCTTTGCCTACAACAGACAATATAAGCAGTGACTGACTGACTGATCACTGACTGACTTTGAAAATTTGAAAGGTGTTTGAATTATACATAGAGTAGGTACTAAACCTATGGAGGGGCCATAGACGAGATCACCAAACTTGGCCCCCGCGAAAATTTTTTTTTATTATTTTTGAATTTTTATTATTGCATATCGTTAGTTCATCGTTTGTTCTTAATTGTTCGCTATGAATAATCGTTTGTTCGTTAATTGTTTATTTAGAAAAAAATAATTAAAAAAGTACTGTTTGGTTAGCCCCCTCAATCAAAATTATTAATATTTTGTCTCATTATCAGTCTATAAATACATAAGTATTGACGTTTGTTCTTCAATAAATTACGTTTGTTCGAACATTTAATTGCCTTTTTATTGTTTAAATTACAATTGTAAGAAGACAGTCAATTGATTAGTAGTTACGTCTTTTGCCCGCCAGGTGGCAAAAAGAGAGGTGCGTTGGCCAGCAAATGAAATGGTCGCTTTGTTTTAACTGTGTAATATTTTAATTCTGTTTAATTGTTTAATTGTGTCCAAAGTGGAAATTAAAGACAGTAATTAGTAAAGACGTTAATTTTATTCAATCCATCATCGTCTCTTTACAAGTGGCAGCCCAACTAGTGGCCAATAAAAGTTTCGAACCAAAATAACGAATTTTTACGAACTCTTAAATTTTGTTTCTAAAATATATTCAGTTTTCAACAAGCATTTTGCTGGTTTTATGTGTGACTGTCTCAATCTTCGAGGTGTTAAGTGAAAGTGAAAATGCCAAGAAGAAAAAGTGCGCAAAGTAGCCACGAGGCGGACTTCGAGGTGGAGTCGCGCATGTCAGCGATGTTCGCGTCCTTTGCTAGGGCTCAAGCTGAGTCTAACAGAGAGTTAATATCAGCTATCCTAGCTTCCAAGGATTCCAACAGTGACAGCGGCGCTCCAAGCCTGTCTCCGACATCACACATCGCACCGCCCTCCGCGCTTATGGGAAACTTCGCTAACTGTACAGCGCGTTTCAGCGGGAGAGCTCATCAAGATCCACGTGTCGTGGATGCTTTTATTGATACAATCATAGTATACAAAGAGTGTACAAATATAAGTGACGAGCATGCGCTCCGCGGCCTGCCAATATTACTAGAGGCAGATGCTGCTGTTTGGTACAAGGGAGTAAAGGGCTCCATTTCTTCGTGGACAGAGGCAATACAACGTTTGCGATCCATGTATGGTGCGCCGAAACCTCCCTACAAAATATTTCGTGGCGTGTTTAGTGCAGATCAAGGACATGAGCGCGCCGATATTTATATCAGCCGTCAACGCGCGGAACTCGCGAGTCTACCGTATGTTCTTGATGAACGAATTATATTAGACCTTCTTTACGGCTTGCTAAACATCAATATTCGAAAGCGAATACCTCGAGACCTGGTTAATAGTGTCGACGAGCTCATCGAGCGCGCCAGACAGGTGGAGGACGAGTTCGACGAAGCAGCGTCGGTGCCTGTTCAGGGACAACGGGAGCTTCGTGCCGGCCGGCATGAGCCGCGCTCTACGGCGACGCCTGCGCCGAGCACCTCACTCCGGTCACCTGTGTTTCACGGGTCAACGACTGCTCGTAACTCGGTCGAGACTCCGCTTCGGTCTTCGACGTGTGAAGTTCCTCGGGCGACACAGTGTAACCAAGTAATTCAACCTCTTCAAGGTAACAAAAGTTATTGTGTTTATTGTCGTAAAAGTGGTCACGCTCGCTCTGAGTGTCCGCGACTTAAAAGTAAAAGGGATAGTGAAATCAAGTGTTATGGTTGTGGTGCTAAGGGCATCATTCGTTCTAAGTGTGCTAATTGTAATGCTGGGGACAGTAAACCTAAAGACACTAGTAATACATTTTATTCTTGTAATTTTCATTCTTTGGACAAGTCTTTGAGCGATGATACCTACCCATTTACAGATCTTAGTCATGAACCTAATGTTATAAATCGTAGTAACGATCGTAGTTGTACATGTTGTAACAATATGTCTGTAAATCGTAGCAATCGTAGCCCAAAGAAGAGTCCGTTTTCGTTTAATACAAATTTGTCAAAGATTAAGCAAGGTCATCTGTCAAAGATCACCGAGTTGTGTACTAACACTTTTGTACCTAAGGGGAGCTTGCCTCTCAGAGGCAAGTCGCCTATTCAAAATTGTAACAAGCTACCATTAATGAAGGTTGCCTTTGCGTCTGACTCCAACAGTAACGGTACCAGTAACCGACCTATTCTCAATGTCGAGATTAATGGGGTTCGTGGTACCGGTTTAGTGGACACAGCGGCCAAACGATGTATAGCTGGTTATAGTTTGTATACGTTGCTACGCGATCAAGGTCACCCGTTTCGTAAAAGTAATTTTCGTGTAAAATTTGCAGACGGGATTGTGCGCGATATGAATGTCAAACTTGTTGACGTCGACGTTAAACTTGAGGGTAAGGTTGTACCAACTACCTTCATAGTTTTACCTAACGCCGTAAATAATGAAACACTTTTTGGTATCGATTTTTTATGTAGTGCTCGTATTGTTCTTAACTTACACGCGAACTCATGGTTTATGACTGATCACCCGCAGGCTGTGTATCCTTTGCAAGGCGAGAAGTCAAGCGTCAAGGTGAGTTGTGCAGCTGCAGACGTGATTCGACCTGATGAGGGGGCGATGCTGACGTCAATGGAGCGAACTGCATTGTCAACCTTAGTTCACGAGTACGAGGACATCTTTGGTGAAGGGGGAGGAGCGACACCTTTCGCCGAGCATACCATCGATACAGGTAACCATTTTCCTAAGACTACTAAAGACGAGACCCGTCGTGTGGGGGAAGACTATTCACCTGGTGACCTAATCCTTCTACGTAGCCATGTTTTGAGTAATGCCGGTAAGGGTATAACCTCGAAACTCGTCCCAAGAAGAGATGGGCCCTACTGTATAAAAATGAAGGTGAGTCCCACCACTTACTTAATTTCGCATCGTGAAGCTCCTGATGAATCGATCGGTAAGTATCACGTGTCCGATCTTACTCGCTACCATGCACGTGAGTGTGAGGGTGATCAGTCCAAGCCACGACCCGTCAACCCAAAACGGAAACGCGGTCGACCTCTTAAACTATTAGATTATGTTTAAGTTCCTTGTTCTAATTGTTTTTTGTTATTGTTAATTGTTCTTACTCACTTTCTCTTTGTGTAACTTTTGTGTTTGTTTGACCAAACTGGTGGTCCTATATTTGGTCAAAAGGGGGAGTATGTAAGAAGACAGTCAATTGATTAGTAGTTACGTCTTTTGCCCGCCAGGTGGCAGGAAGAGAGGTGCGTTGGCCAGCAAATGAAATGGTCGCTTTGTTTTAACTGTGTAATATTTTAATTCTGTTTAATTGTTTAATTGTGTCCAAAGTGGAAATTAAAGACAGTAATTAGTAAAGACGTTAATTTTATTCAATCCATCATCGTCTCTTTACAAAAGTAATTTTTTGGCCTTAAAAAAAATTAGTACCTAGTACTAAGCTTTATTTAGTAGTTGAGTCTTGGGTTATTTATTGCCTTTACCTACTATTTATCTATAAACCTTGAGATCAAGCCCGACGCACCCCCCGCCCCCCAAATGTATATATAACCTCATAATATATGTGATATAGAATTGCTCCAGAAAAATTTTCAGTGCAATAATGATAGCCGCATAAAAGATAGTTTTTCACAATATTGTCATTATGGTAAAAAAAATTTAGTTAAACACCGGTTTTTATAGGTATAAATAGGCTATCATAAGATTGTTCTCTGGATGAGAGTACTTTAATTTAATCATTGTTCGTTTATCCAGAAGCTTACGAGTGTCGCAATTTATTGCCTTCAGAGATTCTATTGAAGATGTTATGTTGCTTGGAGGGTAAGACACGGTACTTGCCCATAAGTCAAGAAGACCCCGAATCAAATGCCCACCCAACATGAACCAAATCCTGGCTACGCCCATATTACGGAAGCTTTTGCATAATTTTTGACCAGCATCGTTTCGTGAACCAAACACACCTACTAAACTATCGCTAATTTTCCAGATAACATATGTAGCAGCGTACGCAGAGAAGAATTTACATAAAAATGTAAAACAAATCATCGTGCCAGAACTAGAGGGAATAGGAGGTAATAATATGTTTTTGCATCCACATTCTTTTGAAAGCCTATCATACAAGCACCCTAAGCAATTACTTTTCTGGGTTGAGCCTTATGGATTCTGAAGTAGGCCAACTGTGCTAGGTTGATGTTCATTCTAATATTTAATGGTTTGACAGGAAGGCCCTATGGAACATGACTTCTCTTAGATACAAACAATGTTTCACCACGCCACGCAAACCACTTGAATTTCTTTCCTCATCCCTATAATTATATTCTTACCCCTTATTATTACAGCTAGTCTTAATATGGAATCATCAAGACTATCATTGGATGAAATCAAAAACTTTTCAAAACGTATTACGAATGCTACTTTGAGTTACAAGCCCTTACATGAAACTATTATAAAAGACAAATACGATGCAGTCATGACTGAATGGTTTTTCTCTGATGCTCATGTTGGGTATGTATAAATTCAGTGCGTCCTCGTTTAGTACACCATATTGACCCATCCTGCCATATCGGTCTTTTTGGCTAAATTAGGATCGAAAAAAGGATTTTGAGAAATCTGGTCTTATGCTTATTATAAATAATTTTCTAAATCCATGAGTCCAACACTCTGATGATAGAAATAAAGAACTTTCGCCTTGTTGATCTCTCAATTTAAGATTAATTGTTACTGAAACTCTCCAGTAATTTAGAGTCACTGAGACCAAAGTAAATATCTGTAAGTAGTATAGATTCTTGGCAGTGCAACTTTTTTTTCATCATTTATCAACACAAGTAAAAGTTTAAGGAGAGGATGATCACAAAGTTTATTTCTTACTTTCAGATTTCCAGCGATCCTGCAATGCCCATGGATTATGTTTGGCAGTACAGTCATACATCCACATATAGAATTACTAGTTGATACTATGAATTCTCCAGCGGTCACACCATTTATGATGACTGAAGACATTCCAGTTCCTATGAACTTCTTTCAACGAATGAAAAATACTTTAGTTACATTTTACATGCTTACCAAAGAACGGTCAGTGGAAAAGTTAAATTCCAGCTAGAATATGTATGGATGGAGGAAAGCGAACCTCCACCTGTTTGCCTACTATTGGTCTTGAACTATTTTTAAGATTATAGGGCTAGGCTAGGGCCTCTGGCGATGAGCTATGAATCTTATTGGCGAAATGAAGATGCATAATTTTTATATCCATCTGTTAACCCTCAGAACAAAGATTTTGAAGAAGTTAAACCAGATTTCATAATGTTTTTGGGTGTTTCGTGTCTAATTACTTATTCGTCCCAAGTCGTGAAGTATGTGGCTATGGGAGAAAACGCCGGATTATCTAAAAGTGATAGGTCCATGTTTAATACTCGAAAACCTTCCTCCTCGTTTATCAACCTATCTACTAATGAAAACTACATCAAAATCCGTTCACTAGTTTTTGCGTGAAAAGGTCACCGATTGCGCTATTGACACTCCTTCTTTCTTTTTTCTTTCTTCACGGGTTGTCTTACAGCTCCCGAAACCGTGTTACGGTTCCAGGGTACCCAGCGGAAGACTAAGTCTCCCTCGTTTAGCCGATGGTATTTGTGGAGCTATACCTAACGAGTGGCCAGTTCTGTTTAGGTATATCCTTCTTTCTTAAAGTTTACTAATCATTTTACAGTATTTTGGAGCACTCAAGTACAGTCGCGGAATACGAACATTACTTTAAATCATTAGCTGAAGCTCGAGGAGTGCCATTACCAGATTTCGACTCGGTTTTTAATAACTTATCACTTCTCTTTGTTAATTCTCATCCTTCTATGTCATACCCGATGTCCTTGCCACCTAATACCATAGAAATTGGTGGTTTTCATATAGATGAAGAAACACCTAAATTGCCCGAGGTAAATATTAACTTTTTTGGACCAACGAACAGCCTTTCGGGGGTTTTTTTCGGCAAACGAGTTGCCCAAGTTAATAAATTAAACAAAATAGGTGGTCTCTACTCTACGCTTAATGGGTCTAGATTCAAAATTAAACCGATTTGGATGATTTATTTTTTAATCAACAGAGAATTATTTATTTCTGGTTGTCCCCTTTTTTATTTTGGTGTTCAGTAGTTATTCTGATTTTTAGAAAACTGATTTTACGGCGGTTTTAGTCATAACTCGATGAAATGTATGCTGATTTCGATGATTTATTTTTGTAACGATATTATATTATGATGTTCTTAACAGCAAAATCACTTAAAAGGGACAAATAAATTAACTTTTTAAAAAAGTATACCACCTTCAATTCACTGAAAAGCAAGAAATAGTAAAATATTTCGTTTCTCGGTTGTTTTTGAAGACGGTTGGTGCCAAATTAGAAACTATCTAGCACAAATCTGGACAATTATTTTCTTGCAATGCAGTTTTTTGCCCCCACCACCCGAACAGTCAGTGTTTACAAAGCACGATGGCTGTTATTATCTGCCGGGCACAAAGGTACTACATTATTAATTTTCAGGATTTACAAATATTCCTAGACAACGCAAAGGAAGGGGTTGTTTATTTCAGCATGGGCTCAGTAGTGAAATCTTCCAAGTTTCCTTTGGCAATTCGGAATCAATTCTTACAAGTATTAGGGGAGTTGCCATACACAGTTTTGTGGAAATTCGAGGAACAATTGGAAAATTTGCCAAAAAATGTGCATATTATGAAATGGGTGCCCCAGCAGAGTCTTTTGGGTAAGTTATATGTTTATTACTTTAGAGATGAAGGAAAAATATATGTTTGATTGTGTTTTGGACTTGCCACACAAACATCACTACATCATTAAAACTACTGAACAGATTTTGATACGGTTTCCATGATGAGATAGGTTGATTCAAGAGGAATTTTTAAGTAAATTGAATTAATTTGCTATCAAAGTACACCGCACTCCTCAAAAACTTTGTATAGGTACTTTGCAATAAAATCTTTTTTCTATGTTAAAATTTTTTTCACATTTTTTTTTCAGCGCATCCTAATGTAAAACTTTTTATAACACATAGTGGTCTACTCAGTACTATAGAGGCTGTATATTTCGGTATACCATTATTGGCTATACCAGTTTTTGCGGATCAACCGAGAAATGCAGATCAGGCCGCGAGGAGTGGTTTTGGTCTAAAGGTTCCATACTCTCTTGAGACTGATATGTCTTCGGATTTAAGAGCTGCTTTAAAGGAATTACTTAATAATAAGAAGTAAGTATATATTCTAGGTTTAGGTAACCATCATCTCATGAATATTGTACTAAAAAGCCGTAGTCTGGCCCCATCTAATTATCCCTTTTCTTAGTACGGGTAAGTATAGGTGAACCGCTTAGAATGTCCTTGAGAGTGAGATTTTGCTATACCTCGGGCTTTTGCGGGTAGGTTTTGATTTTTATGAAATTTGGTATGAGGATAACTTGAACCCTGAAATTTTTGAGGTGGATCGCGTCGACAACAGATATATCGCGTGAAACTTCGTATCGTGTATGGCAGAATCACGCCCGCCCCTCTCACCCGCGCGGACCATGGGAGTGCTACTTTCTCAGTACTATAGGACATCTTACCTACTGGAGCTGGTTCGCGAAGTTTTAACGAAAGATATGCATGACTATCCAAACGGCGGGCGGCGGCAATCACGCTTCGTTCTCACGAGACGATTTTGGTTAAACAACTGCTAAATCGCTTGCGATAGACTTTCAATCAAGTTGAAGCAACGTATATCGGGTTGACAAAAGTTCACAAACTTTCAACTTTTGTTGATTCAATTCAATAGTTGAAAGCGAATCGACTCGTCTGAACAATTGTTGCGTTCAACTCGCATTCAAAATAAGTCTTGCCGTTGCACTTGAGCGAGCACGAGTTTATTATTTAATTGAGTAGTCTATTGTTTTGTTTTCTTTGTAAATTATGGCGTCCGCATCTTTTAGAAGGAATCAAGGAATTTTTTTTCGAATCGCTGAAATTTTTCTCGTGCGTATCCAGCAGGTTAACCTTGTCAAATCTAGTATTTGAATTTGGACTTGGTGGGTAGTCTTCGCAGTATCGAAAAAAAAACAATTTAGTTGTCAGTTATTGACAGTTTATTTTTAATTTACAGATACTACAATAGAGCAAAGGAATTATCGAAAATATTCAAAGATAGGATAGCTACACCATCGAAGACAATAGCTTTTTACACGCAATTAGTAATAGAAACGAAAGGAGCACTGCATTTGAGACCTACTGCACGGCTCTACCCGTTCTACCAACGTCTCTTATTTGATCAATTGGCTTTCATTTTAGCAATATTTATAGTTTTATATTTTTCATTTAAGAAACTATGTAATTTATTATTTAAAGGAACAAAAAAGGAGGAAAAAGTGAAGAAAAATTAGATTTGTAAATATTTAAATTAAAAGATTGTTTTGTTAATTTTCGTATTTTTCTTTTACTATTCCTATTTACTTGTATGTATTGTATGTATGCCATATTTTATAGGTTACCATACATGCGCCTACCAACCGGCGCAATAATAATTCAATTTAAAATTACGCTAGACAGTATACAGTGAGCATGATAAACTACAATATACTAGGTACCTAATATTATTATGTAGTGTGAAACTCAATTTTTTAAAGTCTTGAAATTAGTATTTTCTAACTACGGGGCGGAATTACTAATATTATAAAATTAAATGTTTTTAATTTATAGTTCTTCTTCTTCTTCTTCTTTTGATATATGGCAACAGTGCTGACTTTCGTCGCAATTCTGCCAGTCTCCAGTGTTTGTTTAATCTTGTGCAATAGTAAGCCGATAAATCGGTAGCTAAGATTATCCCGCCGACTGTGATATGTCTTATTAATCACTGACTAATCACAACCATCACAGCGCGGCCGGGATTAAACCGGATTCCACATCACGCCATGGCGAAAACGCGTGCGGTCGGCGCCATGACCGGATGTGGAATCCTAATTTATAGTTAATCAGTAATACCAGATTAATAGATTCCTTTGCCTACAACAGACAATATAAGCAGTGACTGACTGACTGATCACTGACTGACTTTGAAAATTTGAAAGGTGTTTGAATTATACATAGAGTAGGTACTAAACCTATGGAGGGGCCATAGACGAGATCACCAAACTTGGCCCCCGCGAAAATTTTTTTTTATTATTTTTGAATTTTTATTATTGCATATCGTTAGTTCATCGTTTGTTCTTAATTGTTCGCTATGAATAATCGTTTGTTCGTTAATTGTTTATTTAGAAAAAAATAATTAAAAAAGTACTGTTTGGTTAGCCCCCTCAATCAAAATTATTAATATTTTGTCTCATTATCAGTCTATAAATACATAAGTATTGACGTTTGTTCTTCAATAAATTACGTTTGTTCGAACATTTAATTGCCTTTTTATTGTTTAAATTACAATATTTATTTCGAAAATGTTGCATTGCGCATGCGCCATCTTTTCTTTTCGATTGCTCTAATAGTGTTATATACTCTTTGGCTCTCATTGAATAGAAAATATAATATTATGTTTATACGCATAATTTTGTATTTGTTGTTAACTACTCGTGTTTAAACATGAAAAACTAAGTCATAAAACTGAAAGATAATTTTATAAAAAAAAATTTTGATATGTAATAAAGTAATTAATATAAGTAGGTATGTATGTTTATACGCATATTTTTGTATTTGTTGTAACTACTCGTGTTTAAACATGAAAAACTAAGTCATAAAACTGAAAGGTAATTTTATAAAAAAGTGATAAAAAAAGACTGTTTATATAAATAATTTTATATTTATTATTACATAATCGAGTATAAAGAAAAAGGTGAAATATAAAATAAAACATTTTTTGATAATTTTATTTATATACTTAATGAATAATATCTGTATGTGTATTAATGCCCTGCCTATATATTAATGAACAAATCTTTTTACTTAGACCAATTAAATTTACCCACCAATAAACTACGTGAACAATCTACTACGTTATCGCATTTTCAATAGATAGATAGTACATCGCAAAATTGATTGTTCTTTACAACTGTTATTTATTATTAATCATTATGCTCGTAGCCAACTTTAAAGTATTTTATACATCGATGCTTTTATATGAGTTTGCAAAAAAATATTAGTAAAAGAGGAGAATAACAAATATAATTTCACTAAAATGTGACAAGTAATTTTTAATCAACAAATTGAAATCATTTGTTTACAAGTCCACCAAGTCCACTTCTTCTCACGCCATTACGAGACTAGTTTCTATGAGAACGATCGAAAAGAAAAGATGGCGCATGCGCAATGCTTTGGCGCAATGCAACATTTTCGAAATAAATATTCACGTAATTAAAAATTGTAATTTAAACAATTTTTTATTGATATGAAAACCTTTAATTAAATCTAAAGATTAAAAATAACTAAATAAACCAGGTCCGCAGGGACTTGCAGATCGACTACGTCGAGGAGTTTGTGGTCGGCCGACACGAACATCTCCGTGGCGTCGCCCCTGCGCATGGAAGGCCACTCAACAGCCACCACCTCCCTCGGCAGCTGGTGGAACCTCTTGTCTGGTCAGACGATGACTAGACATGGACCCAGTGTAGAGAAGAGATCGCCAGGATAAACGGCAACCGCTGGTCGCCTTGGCGCCAACCATAGGCGTCTAAAGAAGATACCGGGGGGTCGTCGCTCCCTGAGACATTGTCGGCGCAACGGGGGTTGCCCCAATCGATTTTTTATTTTATTTTTATTTTTTAATTTAAACAATAAAAAGGCAATTAAATGTTTGAACAAACGTAATTTATTGAAGAACAAACGTCAATATGTATTTATAGACTGATAATGAGACTAAATATTAATAATTTTGATTGAGGGGGCTAACCAAACAGTACTTTTTTAATTATTTTTTCTAAATAAACAATTAACGAACAAACAATTATTCATAGCGAACAAATAAGAACAAACCATGAACTAACGATATGCAATAATAAAAATTAAAAAATAATAAAAAAAAATTTTCACGGGGGCCAAGTTTGGTGATCTCCATAGACGGGCTTCCCCTTTCGCCAATTTTTTCCTCCTTTAGTAAATAAATAAAAAAAAATAGGAATTGAGTGACTGACTGACTGATCACGGACTGACTTTGAAAATTTGAAAGGTGTTTGAATTAGTTTGAAAGATTCCTAAAATTCCTTTTACTTGCTCTGTCTGTGGATTCCTTGCTACAGAGCGTCTTGTGAGCGAGGTATAACCTAAAATATTTGTTTTTATTAAAAATAATATTACCAAATAATATCCCTTTATGTTATTTGGTCAACAGTTTCCAAAATGTCTTTTAATCCTCTCAATGGTGAGTATTTTGTTATATTGTGGTTTTCTTCATCAACATAACCTTAGTTTTATATTGTTTACATGTAATAATTCTACTACAAATATGTATATATAATAGATAAAATCGCCTTTATACCTTGCGGGGTGGGCAGAGACACCAGTAACTGTCCAATTCTTGCCACTTGTCCATATAAAATATATATGGATATATATATATATATAAATAATAGAATAGGTGACAATCCTATCACTGCACTTAAGAGGATCGTGTAGCTCAGCGTACGCAGCGAAATAGGTATTTAGAAAATCATATTCTGTCTCAAGCGCGCTCTTCCCACGGGCATCAGTGCGACAGAGAACACTGCAGCTCGTGAGTGTTCGTAGGTATGTTCTTCGTTGAAAATTGCGTTTTGGGGGAAAACAATTTATACCTACTAAACTATAACGAAACCTTATAATTTTGGTGTCAAACGTTTTAGCAGATTATAATCTACGTACGTACGTTTTGCTTTTTTTGAAATTTTGCTTTGTTTCTCAAATACAGACGGTTTATTACCAGCAAGTTATGAACCAAAAAAACCGAGATTTGAGGGGCTTATAACTTTTGACCTATTACGAATTTTGAAAAAAGGAAAAAATACGTACGTAGTTTTTCATTATAACAGTAACATATTACAAAATCGTTAAAATTAAATAATATTTAGGGGTAGTAAAACGTTTTCTCCGTTTGTATGGACATGGACGCGGTACACTACACTCTTAATGGACCTAGATGTGTCACTTCTTTACCTGCCTCCTGAATCACGTGAAGTCAATTTAAGCCACATATTTTTTATGAAAAGTGCAAAGAATTTTAGGCAGGAGATTTGAACCCAAGCTCTACCAAGTAGCTACCAACTCCCTTTTATAGATTCATAAGATTGCATATTTATTATTTTACAGAATTGAAGCGGAGATTAGAAGATGATTCAGTAAAATTGCCGAAACGTTTATGTCTTGCCAAAAATGTGGTTCAGACTCACCACTTCCCTGCCGTCCCAAAGGACAAAGTTATTGGAGATTGGCTAAAATCAATGGCAGAAAATAATAGAATATCCACTCATGAACTAAGAGCTGTCTTGTCATGGGTAGAATTTGAAAATATGACTGTTGATTTAAAAATTAATATACTTCAGGTAATATAATAATAATAACTTCTATCTATCATCATGCCTTTTCTCCCAAGAGGGGTTGGCAGAGACAAATGAATGCCATTTGCTAGGATCCTGACATACTTTTTTTTATAGAAATGTTCAATAAAAGTTCACCTAGGTCATCCTCTGCCAGCATATCTTTTAATTTCTGCCTAATAAAGTTTTTAGTCAATCTTTCAGATGAGAGACCAAAGAGTAGAGCTACAATTCTGTCACACGCCATTCAAATCCATACAACTTTCCATGCATTTTTTTATTTTCATTGCTTTTATTTATACAATTTTTTTGGCATGTCCTAGATCAACTCTTCCAGTCACATTTGTTCTATATAATTCCTTTCGTAAGTCTCTTATCATCCATTTATTCCATATGACCTATTTCTCATGTTGCATAGGAATTTATCTCAAAGGATTTCCAGGATAAAAAGTAGCCTATGTCACCCTCCAGGTATAGAACTATCTCTGTGCAAAAAAACATGTTGATTTGTTGTTTCCTATTGGTGTGAAAGAAAGACAAACAAACAAACACACTTTTGCATTTATATTATCAGTAGGATAATCTCACAAATACCATCTGCTAAAAGAGGGAGACCTGGTTCCTAACTCCTCTAGAAAAGTAAGCTGCCATAGAAGCCCCAGTTAAAGAAAATACTAGTATAATAGTACAGGATATATTGAAATTCCTTCTATTGATTTGCTATAGCCACACTTGAGGCTTTTCCATCCAAATATACCACAACAGCACTGGCCACTCGTTAGGATAGTCTCAATAGGAAGGCCTCTTCTTCTTGGTACACTGGGACCATAACACGGTTTGAAGAGATGTAAGGCACCTGTGAAGAAAGAATCTTTAATTCATCAAAATCCACTCAGTCACTTCTTTACAAACAACAAACAGACATTAATTATATTATTTAATATTAAATAGCATTAGCGCTACAGCGAGCCTGAAGACCTAAATAGTCTCAAAATGTCTGCTGCAGAAGGCAAGGGGAAACCACTGCACTATTCTTCCCGAGAAAGTTAACCACAACTGCTTTGTCAAGAGCACTATGACTGAGAAGAAATTGGCATTAAATAATTTTGAAAATATTTTTTTCAGATTGTTGCTCACTATGTCCAAAACAATGTAATGGATACAGAAGATATAGCAAATATAATGAAATTTATGTCCAACGTGAAAATAACTGATCATTTCAGTAACCATGTTAAAGAATTCCTTCTAGTATCAAAGATGTTGCTTAATACCTTTAATAAAGAAGAATTGTTCAATGAAGATATTGAAAATTGTGAAACAATTCTCAATAATTATACGAAATGCTACAAGGACTGTAAAAGAAAACATGAATTTATTGTCAATCTCATACAAGACGATAATATAAATACAATACTTAATTGCTTGGAAGTAGATGCTCTTAAAGCTACTGCTATTAATGTTTGTCAAGCTGTGCTATTTTCACCCACAAAAAAACAATTTTACTCTAGATTACTTCAATCAATGATTCGTAAGGAATCCATTGAGGAATTAATTTCAGAAAAAGGTGATAGTATGGAATCAGCAATGACAGTTATGTCAGTAGTTTTCAAATTGAATGAAAAAGCTTCAGTTGATGCGAAGATTTTGAGAAATTTCATTGATGTGTTCGTTCATTGCTTCAAATGTGAAAGTCAATTGATATTCGCATTCTACGTAAATGTAGTAAATTCTCTCAATTTGAAACAAGATTATATTAATTCAACTGTAAAACTTATACCTATTATATTTGATAGTAATGATGAAAAGGAGAAAAGGAAGCTGTTTTTTAATATGTTACAAATTTTGTTACGAAATGAAGTTGATATTAGTGTACGCTTGACAGATACATTAGGTGAAAAAACACCAAAGAATGAAATGAAAAAGAATTTCACTGGCTTACTTGAAGCTGTTATGTCAAATCAGATTAAATTAGAAAAGAAACTAGATAAGTTTTCATTAGAAATAATAATTGTGGCATTGAAATTGGATCCGGTATTAATTGAGAAGAGTCTAAACAAAATTTTGCCAATTTTGATGACGATGAAGAAAAATAACTCGAATGTTAAATCAAATTATGTGGAGATGATGAATTGTTTGATGGAAACATTGTTTAAGTTGAGCAGGGGTGTTTTATTTTTGAAACAAGTGTTGCCACATTTAAAATTGTTATTGCAAGAGTGTGACAATGAACAATTGGAATTATTTAATCTTAATAATGGTGAAGATATAAATAAAGTTATGTCAAAAATTATAGAATTAGATGATGTTTTGCCTATGGCATGTATTGAGAAATATGGCCAACTAACATCAGAGTTGATGTTCAGGCAGAACACGGAGCTATTGAGTTATTTCAAAAACGATTTTGAAGAGCATTGTTTCTCTGAACTTGAGAAAGGCGTTTCCAGTAAGTTTTTTCTTTATACAATTTTTTTTTAAGTTCCAAAATCATCGTAAACAAGATGCTGTTTCTTCATTTCAGTTTATTTCAAATTATGTTCAAACTAAGAGTATTATCTTTACATTATCTTCAATTTAAAAAGTGGTTCAGTAGTTTCAGATGATAAACCACAAACGCACATCCAAACATGCAATATTTTATACTTCACAATGTTTTATTTGTGGAATCAACATAAATAATAAGGGATTTCTCTTAAATTTCAGAGCCGTCTGCATTTTTGATAGCGGATGTGCTGTCGGCCATTTTGTTTTCGTTTTTCGAGAACTGCAAAATGGCGGATCACACTGTTCCCGAACAGATAGCGGAAGACTTCTGGATGGTGTTTCGGTCATTTGAAACTGATGTGCTGAAACGATTCGGCGAGTGTTTATTTAAGTTCTATAAGGTATGTATTATCTCTATCTTGTTTCTTTTGTTTGTTTGTTTGTCTGTTCGCTACAAATTTTTCAATTGATTTAAAACCTATTAGAACTTCCATTTCTACAACCATTATTATATATTTTTTATTATTATTATTCTATGTAACTTTCAATTTCACGGGCACAATGCCCGGTCCTTTGTAAGGATTAGATGGAAACATAGGTCCAACACATAAAGGCCCTTTAGAGTGTTTAATCTAAAGTGTTGTGGCTAGCACCCATTGGGACCTAACTCTGAATGCATCAGAGACAATCCGCTCACAGACAGGCCCCGTCAGGTGCCTGGAGTATTGCAGATATAAAATTAAATTATTAAACTTCACAGGTTGCTTTACAGCTCCCGGAAGCGTGTTATCGGTCCCAGGTAGGGAATGCAATCCCGGGTTACCGGGATCCCGCATACATGTTGCGGGACTAATGTCGGTCGAAAAATTTGCGGGATCCCGCTGGACTGGCGGGATTACAGAGAAATGTGGTACATACGTGTTTCTCTAAGGTGCGGGGCGCCGAGCCCTAGGGGAACCGTGTGAAGGCGTTTGATTACTTTTATTTTGCCAGTTACAACTTGTAATTATGACGCAATGCAATGATTTATTCATTAAATATTGATTGTCATAAAATCTATAGATAAATCAAAATCAAACTGAACTTTATAAGAAATATTATTATTTTTGGAATCATCGGGCCGGGTATACTCTGCAAACACCTGCGTCACACCTGCGACCTTATTATATTAATAAGCCATTTAAAATGTAACAAAAAGCTTATTTAATTTGGGTTTTTAACCGTGAAAACGAGGTCTATTAGGTCTTTATTACGATTATTTACGATTGATTTCAGAGGTTTAAGTCGACCCTGCGGGATCCCGCAAATACCGGGATCCCGCGGGATTAAGATGGTCCAGTCCCGCAAATACCGGGATTGAAATTATTTTGCGGGATTGCATTACCTAGTCCCAGGGTACCCAGCGGAAGAAGAGGTCTTCCTTTTCATTTTACCCTACGAGTGGCCAGTGCTGCTGAGGTAATTTGGATGGAACAGCCTCAAGTGTGGCTATAGTATATCAATAGAAGGAATTTCAATATATCCTGTACTATACTAGTCTTTCCTTTAACTGGGGTCTCTATGGCAGCCTACTTTTAGGAACATTTTCTTTGTAGACTTCACAATTTAATTAACCCAACTGTCAACGCCATACAAATCTGTCACTTGACTATCGACACCGCGATTTGTGGTACAGGGTGAGGTGATGTAACGTGCAAGCTTCACTTGCCGTTACATACATTGTTTTATTGTTGTTGTGGTCCTAAGCCAAGGTTGTCAATGCCCACTGACTTTTTATAGTTTTAATTTCAGTCAATTTTGACAGTCAGTGGAGCGTTGTCAACCGGAGTAATTGAAAAAGTTGTTTTTTGGACTACCCACGATAACAGCAGTTGGACGTTCATTGGTATGGAAAAAAAAAACAATTTGGATTGCCCTGTGTGAATCCCTGGGGATCCAGGGACGGTGAAGTGTTCCTTGTGAGGGAACAGAGGAGGCGGAATAAAATGTCGGCCTGCGCCGGCCATATATTTTGCCGACGGCCCCTGCACGTGGCGTTAGCCGCTCCTTTTTTTTCTATTAAATTCAATTCTCGTTAAATCCTCCTACAGTGAGTGACCGGAGAACGAGAGACATGCGTCGTATTACTTACTTACTTACTGCAGATCACTGAGGTCAAAGTACGAATATCCTCCTATTCGTGGCGTGTGCTATATTGAATGTGCTTCTAAAGCGGTTCGTACTTTTCTTTTCAGAATAATTCAAAGTTACTGCATTCCTTCCTCAAGCTATGTCTCGGATATGCCCAATTAAAACTGCTCAATATTCAGTACAGCCATTTAAAAACTGAAAGTTGTAATCATGGCAACACTGAGACTGTTCACGATTTGTCAGCAGTGTTGCCATTCTTCAATCACAAGAGATGGAGGGAAATTGGTAAATGGGATATGGATGATAAGGGCGCTTCTATTTTTGTGAGTATTATTTTGATATACATCTTGACATATTCAAAAGAGCCATAACTAGCAACTTATCTATACACTAATACTGTCTATCTATCTATCATCACGACTTTTGTCCCAAGAGGGCAGAGACAATCGAATGTCATTTGCTACGATCGTGACATACCTCTTTCACTTCTTTTATATTCATCATACTTCATACATGCTCGGCAATTGTGTGTACTTTTAATATTGCCTTAAATCAATAAATTTTTTATATGTTCAATCTTTCCTTCATTTTATCCAAATCAGCGTAAACTACTTTTCTTAATTTTGGTCAAATAACTTAATCTTTGAAATAAAAATATGCCTTTACTCTACATACTGAATTATGAATAGAATAACAAACACAGATTAGAAGTCTCATGTCTTAATTATTATTTTACAGGATAACTTATTACTAGTGAAAGTTATTTATAATGAAATAAAAAATATCAACAGTCAAGAAATTGTACCTACAAAATCATACTTACTTGACAGAGTGGCGAATGATACAGAAATGTTAGGCAATCACTATCAATCAAAGGTGATATTGTCAAACTTAACACACAACCAGATGAAGAAATCCTCAAAATCATTAGTCAAAATCTTAACTGAAAATCAGAATTTGGAGCTTTTGGTTAATTCAAATATTTTAAACTCTAAAACTCTATCGACAATGATTGCTATGGATATTTTGCACCTTTTAGTCAAAGAACTAGAATCGCCTAGCAATGACAAGTCTCTGACCAAAGTAATGGCGAAGGACAACTTTAGTGTAACAGAATTTTTTAATGAAGTTGATTTCGTTGATTATTTTTCTAATATCTCTGGCAAAAAAGAATTCAAAGACGAGGAGTCAATTAATATAACATACTATATAGAATGTTTGAAGCAATTACAAGTACACAATTTAGAAGAAAATGTGTTATTAACAATAATATGCGTTTGTTTAGCATTGAAAAGGTCTACTGATAAGAAGAAAATACGCAAAAATGTAGATTATTTATTACAAATGATATTTGAGTTGACGCCAAAATGCCCGGATTTGTACAAAATTATTCCCGTTGATTATATGTTTGCGTTTCCCGAAAATCAATTTTTGGAGTTGGCAACACTTAAGCTAAAGTCGAACCGAATGCTTTTAATAAAAAGCGTATTAGAGGTTGCAGTGAAAAAGGTTAAAACCGACAGTGATTATATAAAGAAAATCGTTAAGATTTTAATATCCAATCAGAAAAGCAAAATTGGTTCTAGTATTGATTATTTTAGCGACGATATTTTTCAAATAAGTTGCCTTGTTCTTCCTTTAATAGCGAAAGAAAAGAAAGCAATAACCACAGGCGCTTTCCGATCGATACTGGCAACACTACAAGAAAAATTGCACAAATCTCTGTTAAAATGCTTCAAAACTATAGACTTTAGCAATGAGAACAGTTTATTTATGGAGACTGGCAACGCTGACGAGAGCATGATCTCTGATCACACGCTGGCGACACTTAACGCAATGGAGGCGTATACGCTGACTTTGGCTAAATATTGCGAGACAAGTGACATTGAAGAAATTAAAAACTTGGAATGTCTTTGGTCAGGATTGGGATTTTTCGTGGAAAATGCGGTAATTTTTTTTATTTTATAATATACAATAATTTATTTTATAACATACTAGAATAACGAGTCGAATGATTTTGTACATATGATCATATTAAAATATCTAAATTTTAATCAAAACAAAATTGGCACAAATCCGGTACGAATTCTCTGTCGATCAAAAAATAAACCATCAAAATCGGTTCACAATAGGCGGAGATATCGGTGTACATACATTAAAATAAACGCCGAATTGAAAACCTTTTTCTTTTTATTTTTTTTATACTGCAACAGAATAAATAAATACCATCGGCTAAAATAAAAAGTTTGTTTGTTTCTTCCGCTGGGTACCCTGGTGCCATAAACGGTTTCAAGCTAAAAAACCTTAAGAGCTCCTTACCACAAAACGGTGTTTAACAAGAGATACATATTATGTTTTATCACTCTCACAAATTTCTCATTCAATGTGAAAAACGGAGACAGATGGCTAAACACGAGTTTGTGGTAAGGAAGATTATGATGTAAATAAAATAAATCGAAATCAGTTCAATTTCGCGCGAATTTTTAACCGATTTTATGACTCGAGTTGTTCTAATTTATTTACTAATGTACCATTTATTTTCGCAAGACCGATTGTTTGTTTCTCATGTTTCTGGTACGTGAATCTTGGCCTATCTTATCCTTGGTTATTTTATCGATTCTTTTTACAGTGTATCTCTCTAACAACTTTTTAAAGAGCTATCGACAAAATAAGCCGCGCTGTTTATTGAGTTCATTGCGCTAACAAGCTTGCTCTTAAGCCGATTTACAAAAAAATACTTATTCTTACAGATATCATCGATCAACAGCAAAGAAACGAAGATGATACACATCGAATCGTCAATACATTTGCTTAACACGATTCTCAGATATTCGAAAAAGTTGGATTCGCACGAAATTTTCAATGGCGACCCGGATCTTGTGTGTCGAATTTGGAAATGCGTCGTCAGTAGGTTTGTTATAGCGTGTGAGAAAAACCGCTACGTTTTAACTGAAGATGTGGGCGTGACGGTGAAGTTTGTTGCTGAGTTGGCCAGTGTGGAAACGTTTGGCAAATTTGTAAGCGATATATCTGCGCTTATTACTTTGAAGGTAATGTTACAACTTTTATCCCAAGAGGGGTCCTGCTACGATCTTAGCGTACCTCTTTCGCTTCTTTTATATTTATCATATCTTTCATAGATGCTCGGCGATTGTGTGTACTTTTAACATTGCCTTCGATCAATATATTTTTCATATGTTCAATAAAAGTACACCTAGGTCGTCTTCGGTCTTTTTAGTCAATCTTTCATCCTTCAACTACTTTTCTTCACGGGAATTTAGATAGAAATAAGTTTTTATTTAAAAAAAATGTTTTGTAGGAATATACGTCTAATGAAATCGAGAACAGAAACGCCGTAACGTCTCACAAGGTGGCTAAACTATTGTGGCTGTATTTGCTGAAGGCCAATGTGGCTGGCGTGAAATGTGCCAGCTTGGCTAAGTGTATGCACAAAAGTGCGAGTACAATGACTACGTGGCTTGACGAGACGTTTGCCAAGTCCGAGCCGCGGCTAATTGAGGACTTCGTGGCAGATGTCTTGGTTGCCCAGTTGGATATGATGGCTGAAATTGTATTTGCCACTAAAAAGGTAAAAACAATTATTCAATGGAGAGATTTTTTTTTTTCTTTTAAATGAGATATTTTTAAGGATAAAAAGATATGTCAATCTCTGACACTCCCAACTATCTCTGTGCAAAAATATCACATCGATCCGTTGCTCCGTTTTGACTTGAAGAAGGACAAACAACCGGCCGCCAGCTTCGCCCGGGTACAATATGGGTTTACAACAACTTGAATACCTACATAAATACGCTTATAACTACTTATCTATTAGAGATAGATATATGCTACCGCGGACTTTTTTGTAGATGATTATATTCTACACAACTCTTTCCTACATTATTTTGTTATATCTCTGACGGATTAGACAGCATACGCCATGAAAACGCACTGGAGCTAATTTTTCCTCGAATTATTACTTTATTAATGCTCAGCTTCTAAACGTGATAGGTCCATGTTTAATACTTCCTCTGAAAAACGCATCAAATTCTGTTCAGGAGTTTTGAAGTGGATCGGGAACGGGAATTTTGTAATTTTGAAAATGTCACCTTCCTCAAAAAATATTTTTTTAAATCGGTCCAGAAGTTTTTGAATCTATTGAATACGAACAAACATATAATTTTTTATATATTAGTTAGGGTAAGGATGTAGTGATTTTTCTTTCTTCACGGGTTGCCTTACCCAGGGTACCCAGCGGAAGACCAAGTCTCCCTCTTTTAGCCGATGGTATTTGTGAGGCTATACCTAACGAGTGGCCAGTTCTGTTGAGGTTCGATCCCTACTTTTTATAATAAAAAATCTATGTGCATTATTCGACAAACCGAACAAAGAGGCTTTTTCATCTAAATATACCTCAACAGAGCTGGCCACTCGTAAGGTATAGCCTTAAAAAAAATCTTCGGCTAAGTGAGGAAGACTTTGTTTTCCATTGGGTGTACCCTGGGGCCGGCAACTGTTCCCGGGAGCTCTAAGGGCAACCCGTGAACATTTTCTTTTAAAACCCATTAGTACATGGTCAGGATGGAACCGTGCTCCATCTTGACGTCTTAACCACTATACTATCCGCAATACGAACTGGCGACTCGGTCCATAAATCATCGGAATCTTGCTATTTCTTTCGCACCTGCACGGTCTTATGGAGTGGGACGCGCACCCGTAGTGCTGTGCAAGTAGTGTTTTACGCATACCAAAGTAATGTCGATAAAAATAATGAAATGAGGAATATAAATATGATTGATTTATTTTTAATTCAGTATTGATACGTTAAGATAAATATTATTAAATATATTTAGGTTAGTACAATGAATTATTAAAAAAAGTTTCAAATTGACAATAGGTGACAAACTGACAACAATATATTATATATTTTAGTAGGTAATTTATTTTAGCAGGTAAATTTTATTTTACAACTAAAAACAAATTACGCAATTAATATAAGATTACTTTTAAACTTATAATAATTACATCGACATTAACATTAAATATTTTATCGACACGGTCCATCTCTACGATAGGTGACTTTTATGGCCCAACTCGCCAGTTTGTATTGCGGATAGTATAGTGTAGTGATATATAATTATATATGTGGGTTTTTTTACAGATATCGATCAGCTACAAGTTTTTGGACGCCATATTGAATTTGATACACGCGGTACTGCAAATAATCAATAAGAATATAACGTGCTCGAATTTCATTCGTTTGTATGTTTGCTGTCTGTCGTTGCTGAATAGAATTTTGCTGTCTAGAGAAGAGTTGATGGAAGATCGGTGAGTTTGTGATAAAAAAAACCGTCGCGTCTGTTTAATAAATATATTTTTTTTAAATATCTAAATGAAAAAGCTTTAATTCACGTGACCGCAAACGTTAAGTGACTTCACTTCTAAGTAAATGTCAAATAAATAACCACAGACTACTGACAGTATTATAATGACTGCCTGCCTGTCAGTCACTGACTAAGTTGTTTTCTTGTTATATTATCTAATCTGTGACCATCATTTTGTTCGATTTCTAGGTGTGACGTCATCATCACGCCCAGAACTTTCTAGCGGGAATTTGAAAAATCAAATTAAAAACAAATATGCAATTTTCTAAATTATTTTATTAGGTAGGTATAATAAGTCTTAGAGCTATAATTTAAAAGTATATAATATAGTACTAGTTTTCCGCCCCCGGCTTCGCCCGTGGTTATTGTCGAACAATATAAAATATAGCCTATGTCACTCGGGGATAACGTATCTTTCTATTAGTGAAAGAATTTTTAAAATCGGTACAGTAGTTTGAAAGATTACTTACAAATCCAAACTTACAAACGTAGGTAATTATAATACTAGATGACCCGTGCGAATACCGTTAGTGGTGTTGTTGTCATAGTTCAAATGATCTCCAATAGATGGCGTGTTTTACAAAATAAATTAGTCTAATTTTAAATTCAAAATGGCGTATCAAACATTAACTTTAGAAATATCAACATATGTATACCTGTGTCGTAGATTGCGTTTCGGTCTAAGGTGGCCTCGGCATAATTGCTGCGACAGGCAGACCATTTGAAAGGGCAATTATCTAAATGAGAACATTGTTACTCATCGTAACCGCGTCTGAACCGATTTTATTCTCCTTTCTTTGCAGATGGCCGTGCTATTTACAATGCTACAGGAGTATGGTGCAAGTGCTCTGCGAAAGGTGTAATGCCAAAGTAGAGTTGGAGAGCGATGATGAAGAAAAATTGATCGAAGCAGCACACTCCACGGAAAAGTGAGTTTTTTTGTACCACACTAATGCTATTTTCCCGGGGAATGAGATATTCTCCCGGGATAAAAATTTGCAAATGCCGCACTCCGGTGCTTCAGCTAAATTTTTGCACAGTAGTTTTGAAGGACAAATTGCCCGCTACTTCCTACGCGTTGTATTGGGAATACAATTCACCCCTTAGGGCCAAGGCACATTTGACGGAATTCACGTCGCCGACCTTTTTTTTTTTCAAGTGCATCATGTGATACGAAATACGAAAATTGACCGTTCCCCCTTATCTCAGAAACTACTGTCTACTAAAATGTTGAAATATAAAAAAGATCTTCACGGGTTGTCTTACAGCTCCCGGGAACCGTTGCCCCAGGGTACCCAGCTGAAGATGACGGCTTCCTCACTTAGCCGAATTTTGAAATAAATAGGGAATAGGCCCTTTCTTACAGTTTACGACAATCCTGTCTCAAAGTTTTGACTGGAAAAATAGATGGCCGAGTCGTACTTGCAACCAGGCTGGCGCAACTTAGAACAAAAAATTTGGGCTAGGAAAAATGATCCAATAATAATGGCGTCGTATCGCCATCTCTTTCACGCTATATACAAATGACAGAGATAGCAAATATTTCTATACCAATCCACAGTACGATGTTGTTAGGTTGGCAGTACCTTTCAGCACTAAGTTTGATTTCATTTCAATGTATGGCAGTCCCGACTCTTATTAAAGAACATAGTGATTGCTACTTACTCTATGCTTGCAACTTGGTCCGGAATCCCTTTGAGATAAATTCTTATGTAACATTTCTTTTCCCAGGTTAACCCAAATCATATGCAAGAAGAAATCGCAAATTTCGCATTTAGGTGCGTACACTGTTGCGGATCTCTGCTCCTGGATAGAAGTGACGTCGCCGAATCGCGCGGTTCGCCAGCACTTGGAGAATTGCGTCACTTATATGATGCAGGCGTGCGATTCCACGTATTCGGTGGCGTTTTTAAAACGCGCGTTGGCAAACGGCCCGGGATATATGACTTTGAATAATGTACATATTATTTATAAGAGGTATCATAAGTATGTTGGTAACGCTTAGATGTGTTTAAGGAGCGCCTCATAACCTATGTCCTATATAAAAACGGACTTTAGCAAAACAAGTATTGTACGAAACTTATTAAAAATAGCAAGTTCTTATTAATAGATCCTTAAAGTTGGTTTATGAAATTATCTATACTCAATATGTAAAAAATTATCAACTACACCTTCATGAAGCCCTGAAAATCATCAATTTCACGGATATTTTCAACCAACTCGAGTTCTCTTAATATATTTACTAATGTATATATAATGTAAGAAGGTAATGTCAAGGGACGTCTGACAGAGACATGTACGATAGAGACATGTTATTTTAATTTAGTAAAACACGAGGTTTAATATTATTTTTATTGAAATACACCAAGTGAATTTACGTGTGGTTTAATTATTATAAATATAGGCGTAACATACGCCTCTATAATTGGTGACCCGACGAAAAACGCAACGCGCCCTGTGTCGCCGTGCCATCGATGCGCCATGCGCTGTCCTTACGCGTGCCTTGGACACAGCGCCCGCCACGTGCTGTCCTGTCATAACTCGGACCTTGGACACAGCGCCGGCCTCGTGCTGTCCTTACACGCGCCTTGGACACAGCGCCGCTCACGCGCCACGGACTCCGTGCAGCACGCGCGTGCGGCCTGGCTGGACACATGGCTCAGCCCGTACCTCACACTTCGTTGAGCTACCTACGCTTTTTTTACTGTAGTATTTTTTACATATCGAATCCATTAACTAGAACTTGCTATTTCTAATATTTTTTTTGTACAATACTTGAATTGCTGAAGTCTGTTTTGTGTATTTTGTATCGAAATTTTCTTTCTCTATTAATTTCGCTCGGATATTGGCTGAAACAGATGCAAAATTTTCGAACACGTGCGTTTTTTAGTTGGTTACGCGACCAAGAGAGTTTTGGGATAACCACTCACAGATGGCGCTCATGTAGTATTTATTGTTTTTTTTACATAATAACCTGTTTCGGGGGGCATATAAGTTTTAGATGCGATCTACCATTTGTTAAAAAAAATGTTGTTAGCAAACTGTTTGGTCAAAGTAGTTTAGAGATTAGTTATATAACATATAAAAATGTATTGATCGATGGAAGTACTTAGAATGTTGAAAGGATGATGAATATAAAAGAAGCGATAAGGGTATGTCAGGATCGTAGCATTTTCGTAAATATTTCGCAGAAAGTTATGACACGAAAAAATATATAAAGATTGTTTACAATAATTATTTTATATTAATACTTTAATACACTATTTTGTATATTTATTTTAGTTGTTTCATTTCTTACTTTACCTATGTTTAACAGTTTGGACCCTAGAGGCAGGGTTCAATCCCCAATATCGCACACAAAAAATAGAAGCATTTTTTTTAAGGTGCGCCTTATAACTTTTTCCCATACAAAATCGGACTTCAGCAATTCTAGTATTGTACAAAACTTATTAAAAATAGCAAGTTCTAGTTAATGGATCCTTAAAGTATATGAAATTATCTATGCTCAATATTAAAATAATATGTCAATATCAGCTACACCTAGGTTTCATGAAGCCCTGAAAGTCATCAATTTCACGCATATTTTCAACCGACTTTGCGACTTGAATTCTCTTAATTTATTTACTAATGTATATTTTTTTTTCATATCGAGTAAAAATAATTTCACATACTTTATGGATCCATTAACTGGAACTTGCTATTTCTAATATTTTTTGTACAATACTTGAATTGCTTAAGTCTGTATATTTTATTGTATCGATTTTGTTTGGAATATTTCTTTCGCTCGGATATTGGGTGAAAGAGATGCAAAATTTTTGAACACGTGCATTTTTTAGTTGGTTACGCGACCAAGAGAGCTCTTAAGAATAAGTGTCTTCCTATAAAATGCAGTGACACCACAAGGGCCAAGGCCACTGATTCCACTAATTAATCGACTCCTCGTGCTTCGGAGGGAACGTAAAGCTCCGATATTTATATACGTCTGTTAAAGAAGTGACACATCTAGGTTCATTAAGTGCAGCAATAGGCTTGCCAATTGTTTTGTTTAATATGGACAATGGCGTCAAGTGGATATTGTTACTGGTGTAGAGCCACCAGAGGGACACCAAGCACCTAGACGGGGAGGGTCTAGTAAGTCCGGACCCCCCCCCCCCCCCTCCCCCCGAAGTCCGTCACCGAATCTTTTTGAAATTGAGAATTTTAAAAAGTAGGTAAGCTAAGCTGATGAGATAAAGTGAGCTAGGATATTAACCTATTGCAGAAAATAGATATGTAATAAAAGGTAAAGTCGTAGGTACTTTGTGTTTTATTTTTTCAAAATAATTGCTTGGTTGCTGGTATTCTTTGAGTATTTAAGACTGGAGACGGGAAGAGCTAAATAACCGAACAATTTTTTCTGCCATTTTTGGCGGGAGGGGAGGTAAACGTCTAGAACTAGCCCCTGTACCACTGTATTTTTCTGTCGTTTTATTGTCGCAACGGATTTTACGTTATATGATGATTATGTTAAAATACAAACATAATAATTATAATTAATGATTGGAAACACTATGTTTCAGCAAGTTTGACGTCCTAGATCGCCCCTCCCATTTAAAACATCACAATTAACTATTTTCCTAAAGCTCTGTCTTGCGACACTAAACGATACCAACAAAATCTAAGGTTACTTATTACTGCGCACCTGGTCAGTTTAACTGGTCAAAGGGGGAAAAATTGGCGAAAGGGGAAGCCCGTCTATGGCCCCTCCATAGGCTTAGTAGTCTATGCTGGTATTGGATCGTTATGTATCTATACGTATTTTTTATCACAGATTGATTTAATAGTTCTTTGGATATTTTGACGTAAATATCGAATAATTTAGGAATTTCTCAACTCTCCAACGCGTGTCGCTGGAAGTTCTGTATATCTATATGCCAATACTGCTCCGCCCCTTTAGGTCGTAGTGTGATGTTATATAGCCTACAACCTTACAGGTAGTTCCAGAGTTTAGCGCGTTCAAACAAACTCGATTTTCATGCGTGATACAGGTTTTAGTATTGAGACTGTAGCGCCATCTATCGATGAGTCGCCACACGTGTGTTGTTTGCCTCAACTCTCACCGAGAAATATAACATAAATTTTTTTATTCTTCAATGGTTGCCTTACAGCTACCGGGAACCGATGCCGGCCCCAGGGTACCCAGTGGAAGACAAAGTCTTCCTCATTTAGCCAATGATTTTTTGAGGCTATAACTAACGAGTGGCCAACTCTGTTGAGGTATGTAGATGGAAAAGCCTCTTTGTACGGTTTGTACATGGATTTTTTATTATAAAAAACTCATTGGTACATGGTCGGATGTAGGAATCGAACCCGAGACTTTTTAATATATATATATAACATATATTTCTGTGAAAATTGAATAAGACAGGATCGTAAGAAAATAGGTTTATGTACTTCAAAAGTAGGATTGCGTTGCTTGCCAAAAATGCTAAACTGTCTAGGGATGTCGAAAAATATGTTGCTTACCCTCTTGCTTTAATTTACCGTTATAGTATAATTATAATCGTATAACGTCGGCTCACAACTGAGAAGTCGTGGGTTCGATCCCCTCATCTGACCATGTACCATTAGGTTTTTTATAATAAAAAATCTATGTTATACATTATCCGACAAACCGTACAAAGAGGCTTTTCCATCTACATACCTCAACAGAGCTGGCCAATCGTTAGGTAAGATCAAAGAGTACCTTCTTATGTAAGTATAGCCTCAAAAACATCTTCGGCTAAATGAGGAAGACTTTGTCTTCCACTGGGTACCCTCGGGCTGGCAACGGTTCCCGGAAGCTGTAAGGCAACGAAGAATTTTTTTTATAATATACTAAAAGAATTAAGAACGAAATATTGACTAAAAATGTTTATATGGCTGATGTGATAGGAAATGCTGGCAGAGGACGACCTAGGTGTACTTTTATTGAACATATAAAAAATGTATTGAGCGATGGCAATATTAAACACACAATCGCCGCGCATGTATGAAAGGTATGATGAATATAAAAGAAGCGAATGGCATTCGATTGTCTCTGCCTATCCGTCTTGGGATGAAAGGCGTGATGATAGATTGAGAACACGCCCCCAGCTTCGCATGGATACAATATGGGTGTACAACAATTTGAATAACTACATAAATACGCTTATAAATACTTACCTATTAGAGAAATTTTTCCTACATCATTTTGTTATAACGGATTAATGTTCAGCTCCTAAACATGATAGATCCATGTTTAATGCCCGTAAACCTTCCCGGTGACTCAACCTATGTAATAATGAAAACCGCATCTAAGTCTAAATCACTTCAGTGGTTTTTGCGTGTAAAGGTCACACACAGACAGCTGGTCTTATCTCTTCCAAATTTAAATACCCCACTATGATCCCTGGAAGTTATGCCATTATTCCATTATTTTTTAACCGACTTCAAAAAAAGGTGGAGGGTTTTTATTCTTATAAACCTCAGAACTTTGTCATTTATATAAACCGATTTGGAAAATACTTTTTTTATTTGAAAAGATATCTTGGTCCCATTTTTATTTTAGTAAAAAGCGGTTCAGTAGTTTATCAGAAAATTGGAAAAAAACTGATTTTTAAGGTACCTATTTTTTGTCATAACTCGATTAAATATATACCTACCGATTTAAAAGGGAAAAATAATTAACTTTTTTTAAATATAAAAAAATTTAGGTAATACTCATTATTATGTAAATGTATCTGAGTCAGACATTCATTTTTAAGGTTTTATTATATTGTTAGCGTACAGAAAAAAAATAAGGTGCCAACCCTGAATTTTTCTATAGAATGCATTTCTCATTGAGTGTGCATTTGACAGCAAGTTTTAAATCGGTCGATAACGCAGGCAGGACATCATTAAAAACCTAGTCTAGTGACTTCGTGGCTGTGAGACCGTTAACAGCTGTAAAGCAGTAAATCAGTGAGGCAAGAAGGAGTCAATACCTAGCGTAATTAGGATGTTGACTAAAAAATTCTAATTAGTCCGTCAGTTAGATTATCAGAAAATATTGGACACGTATTTTTCTTTTGTCAATTAAACAAAAAATGATGAAGATATAGCCCGCTAAAGTTCCGCGTGACGTCACGCCTTAGTACAATTTTTAGCAAGGCGTGACGTCACCAGCCCCCACTCTCAAACTTTGACGCGCTTTATCTCTGTCATTTTTTGTTTGATTGACAAAGGAAAAAATACGTGTCGGACTAAATATTTACCCTATTGGGATGTCGACAGTGAAAGAAAATAAATACACAATACAGTTCTATTCTATTCTATTTTTTTTTCAAAATGGCTCTATCAGGGTTTTGATGATTCCGCCAATGTCAAGTATTATAGACGTCACAGTAACAATAAGCCGATTAATCGGTAGGTAGAATGCTCCCGCCGGCCGTAATATGTCCTATTAATCACTGACTGATCACAACCATCACAGCGATTCCCCAACACGTCTCCGCGGCGCGTGTGCTATCCACTAAGGCGTGTCGTGGAATCCACACAATACAGTTGCTTTTAAATGCTTTTTACTTTCCCTTTTTTTTATTTACTATACTAGGTCTTTGGTTCTAATTCGTAGACAAAGGTATCCCAATGTATACATACATACTTTTTCTTCTTTTATTATGGCTCCACCAATGTTCATCGGTGATTTGCAAATGTCAAGTATTATAGCCTTTATAGTGTTTATAGCCGATATTTAAGATAATCCCGCCGACCGTGATATGTCTTATTAGTCGTCGACTAAACACAACCGTCACAGCACGGACAGGATTAAACTGGATTCTCCATGACGTCTCGGCGGGCGCGTGCGTTGTTCACCAAGGCGTGACATGGAATCCTACATAGTCTATTTTTGACATCCAAATGCCTACGCTATTTATATAGAGATGGTGGTGCCACAGTGCCGGGTAGCGGTACTATTATCTATACTAATATTATAAAGAGGAAATATTTGTATTTTTGTGTGTGTGTGTGTATGTTTGTAATGAATAAACTCAAAAACTACTGTGCCAATTTCAAAAATTATTTCACTATTGGGAAGCTACATTCACCCTGAGTGACATAGGCTATATTCTATTTTCAAAAAAATTAGGGATCCTTACTAAAACTGCAATAATGTAACCCAAGGTGTAAAAAAATTATCTAAGAAATTCCTTACATCGCGTGCGCTGCGAAAACTATTGATGATATAGAGGTAGTGGTAGAGGGTAGGGGTAGGGGGTAGGAGTAGAAGTACAGGTAGGGGCAGGGGTAGGGGTAGGGGTAGGTATAGGGTATATTTTATTTTTTCGTAAATATCCACGGGCGAAGCCGGGGGCGGAATGCTAGTGTAATATAAAAAAAATTGTAATTACCTATTTAGAAGACTGTGCAATGGCTATATTTTTTGTTTTTTTGTCGCTTTCTCGCAAATGTAAATGTAATCACTGAAAATATTGTTTATTTATTTGTTGGTTAATAATTTTTTTCTTATTAAAACAATGTTAATTAATATATACCTACATACTTTACTAATAAACTTTATTTTTTTTTAGACACAGGGAACCACATGAATTTTAGTGATTAACACCTCTCTTTATAGTGACAGGAAGTGTTATACCATTATCACTTTTAATTTCCCCTCGTTTATAATTTCACTATAATGCAGTAGGCAGATATAATGGCAAAAAATTATAGTACCTATTACATAAAAACCAATGATAGTGCTGCGCAAAGTTCTGATATTTTTATCGATTATTTCTGTACTACCTAATTTATATAAAGAGGTAAAGTCTTAAACTACTGAACCGATTCTAAAAAATATTTCACAAATAGAAAGCTACGATATCACTGAGTGACATCGTGCCCGTGGTACTATTAGTGGTACTACAAATGGGGCAGAATTACTCTAAATAATGATGTCAAATATATGATATGATAAAAATATTGAAATTAGTTCGTCTTTGAAATAAAAGTATAAATTAAGATTATTTTCCCCTCTAATGACGAAAAATAAACAAACAAATAAAAAATAAATGTTTCTTTTAAAATTTGACTACATATTTGTAAAAAAACGTAAAATACGCCATCTATTAGAGATCAGTTGAACTATGACAACAATATCGAAACCACTAACGGTGCATAATATTATCTTATAGGACGTTTTTATTTTGGCGCCATTTTTTTCCCCATGTTATTTTAGTACCAGGGTAGGTGCCCAGTGGAAGACCAATTAACTAAAAATTATATTATCGATAAACGATATAAACGGTAATCCATAAAATACCCTCACTAGAGGTGGTCCGATCATCGCGTGATAAAGTTTTGCGCGTGCGCCATCGGTATGTACAGTCGCGTACAGATTTATTTACTTGCGAAAATTTAAAGTTTTTTATAGTTTTGTCTTTGAGTATTTACCAAAGGAGACGTGAAGGGTGTAAATCACAGAACAATTTTTTCTGCTACGTTATATGATGATTATGTTAAAATACAAACATAATAATTTTAATTAATGATTGGAAACACTAAGTTTGACGCCCTAGATCGCCTTTCCCGTTTAAAACATCACAATTAACTATTTTCCTAAAGCTCTGTCTCGCGACACAAAACGATACCAACGAAATCTAAGGTAACTTATTACTGCGCACCTCAAAAAATTGGCGAAAGGGGGAGCCCCTCCATAGGCTTAGTACTCTATGGCCATTATTCATAAACGTATTTTAGCAACGTTTTTCTATTATTAGTGAAGACAGGTTTGTTAGAGAGTGACAAAACATATTTTAACTAAAACGTTGCTAAAATACGTTTATAAATAATGGCCTATGAGTTTTGTACATAACCTTTAAAGGATCACTCATGTGTCTGTCTGTCCGTTGCTAAAACGTTGCTACTATCCTGAGTTCATGACACACCTCTTTCGTTTCTTTTATATTGATCAAACCTTTCATACATTTTCGTCAATTTTTTTTATACCCATAAATACTTTTAACATTTATAAGTATATAACGCCATCTAGCGATCATTTCACATAATATTTATCCTTGATAGTACGGTACAGACCGGTCTAATAAACTGATAGAGGTGCTGCTATAGCTGTGATATTTTCTTTTTATTTTTTTGTATGCACCAATTATTTATGAAGAAAAGTATAGATAGGAAGGTATACTTTTTAAAAGATACCTAGTACTTGGCAATTATATATTTATATTGGATACACACACATGTAAGAAAAACACTTGTAACAGAGGCTTTTAAATGTATAAGTATATAAAGTATACACCATATAGCGATCAACATATAAATGTATCTGAGTTCGGATCGAAGAATTGCCGGCCAGAAATGCGCAGCCAAAAATGCCCGACCGATACGTGGAAGCCAGTACACGGATTCCTGTCCGGACATTCTCGGGTTGAGCACACTCGGGCCGGGTAATCCATGATATTGTCCTTATGTCGCGATACCGTAAGATTTCCCCCTACCAAAAATAGCGCCTAAAGAGGTACCTATTCATTTAAAAAAAAGTTAATTTTAATATAAAATTTTAACTTCAAACCATGCCCTCAAATCATCTAGCCATCGGCAATCGGCCATATAACTGCTGTCAAAAATATGGCAAATCTTAATTAATCCTAGAAAAATGAGTAAACTATGGCTATTTAGAGTCTTAAGAGCCTTTATGAAAGTGGCTTAATCTAATTTAAAATAATAACTATCAACAATTTGAGTTGAAAATGTTGTAAAATAAACACATTTTTCTAGGATTAATTGAGATTTGCCATATTTTTGACAGATATAAGATATGCGACAGCCACGGACCCTTAATGAGTTCAATGAATTTTAGTTAAAATAAAAAAAACTCAATTCAAGTACCCCAGCCACTCACAGTCGCCACATGTAGAGTTGTAATGAATATAAAAAGTCAAAAGAGAGAGAATATATGTCTCTGGCTGCCCCTCGTGGGATAAAAGGCGGTGGTGATAGACATATTTTAAAATCTTTAAATAAACCTTGAAAATTTTAAAGTTACTGATATTTTAATTTTATATTTTTAATATTCTTTCCAACTTTTGTCATTGACTGTACCTACCATCCTGCGCTTGAGTCGCGTGTAGTTTTATTCGACATTTTTAAATGCCTCAACGGTCTCTTGTTAACAAAATGAAAAAAAAATAACCTTCAAAATTATATTGCGATGTTAAATTGGGCGGTACTCTTTTAAGGCCGATTTAGACGGTTCTAGTGGTTAGTAGAGTGCGTTAGGATAGTACATTAGTTGAAACATGTAAACGGTAGTTTCCAGTACTCGTACTAGTACGTTCCACTCGCCTTTCAACTAGAATCAAATAGAATCGGTTTTTATTTTTGTTTCAAGTGACACCCTCCCGCGCCCGCTCAACCCCCCGCGCGTTCCTGACTCGCTACTCGCTGTAGTCTAAACGGTCAGTTTTAGTAACTTTAAGTAAGTTGACAAGGGGAGTTATGTGTGTTTTGGCCTACAAAATGGCAATCTACTGGAAGAAGTATAAACGTCACTGGAAACCTACTAATGCACTGGCATTCGAGTGCCACCTACGCACTCTACTAAACACTCGTAACGTCTAAATCGGCCTTTATATTAAGTGCAAGCTTGAACTCAGTAAACCGCGCGGCTTATTTTGTATGTAAAAAAGTAGAGGACGGATCGCCGCTAAGACAAAAGTGAAGCACCAAGCGTGCATCTCTAATATATCTTTAAATTATAAGTGGTAAATTACTAAACTTACCTATGAAATGTGATTCCTTGAGATTTTTTATAAGTATGGGAGTTGTTTTTGCATAATTTTACTACACAAGACGGCATTGTTTTTTATTTTCTTAATGGCGGCTGATCAGCATAACCGAATGAGAATATGTGCGTGAGGCTCGTATTTACAATGAAACTGGCATAACTTGGTTGCTTCACTTTGTCTTAGCGGCGATCCGTCCTCTCCTTTTTTACGTCCATGGTTGTAGTTAATGTTTTCATAAAATTATCTATCTAATCTAATTAATCGGTTGAAAATACTCGTGAAATATGACTTCATAAAACTTAGGTTTCATATTTTTTTCAAATTCATACTATGTCAAATATACCTTTCGAAATCTATTTAAATTTCGAAACTAAGACATATAGGAAGTCGTGAAGCATGTAGTTTGTGTAAGAGTTATGGCGTCTCCCATTGTCATACATTGTCAATACTGGTCATCCTGTCCGTCCGTCCGTCTGTCCGTTTGTCCGTCTGTATAGGTGCGTCATCCAGGCGTTTATCTCGGCCGTCCTCTGGTTATTTTTTATGATAATTTACAGAAACGTGTATTTTACCGTCAAATTTTGAAAAAAATTTAAGAGTGGCCATAAAAAGAACTGAAGTTTTCTTTCCTGCAATCTGTGGTAGTGATTTCGTGAAAAGGGATGGAAGTGTGTAACAAGAAGCCGGGGAAGCGCGCGCTATTTGATTTGACCAATGAGCACGCGCTAGAGTTGGCCGTCATTATGGTACCAACCCATTTTCCGAGCGGTTGGTACTGTCAGCCAACAGTGCGTGTACCGAGGCTCGCTTGTTTTTTTATATTGTTGAGCGTGTCTCATTTGATTTAGTACTATCAAGAAACGAGGAAATATACTGAGCCAGTTTTCTTGACACGCCATATTCCATTTAAAGATATCACTCCATATGTCTATTGGCCTATTAATCTAATAACTCGAATACATATATGGGAATGTTATTTATCAGCTGCTTCAATCCAAATATGCATCTTCAGGTATAGGTACAATATTGGATTTACAACAATTTGAATACATCTCCAAAAAGAAATAATCTCGTGCCTATAATTTGCCCCTCCCCCGCCCGCTTTCGCGGTACAAAAATTAGTAGGTATATGTCTTTCTCTGACCCCCTAAACTACCAATATGTAAAAAATCATATCGATCCCGTGAAAAACAAAACAAATCTATTTCTCGGGAACCATACATTTTTCCGGGATAAAAATTAGCCTATGTGCTATTCCAGATCTCTGTGCCTTTCATCCAGATCCGTTTAGCCGTTCTGGCGTGATTGAATAACAAACATCCACACATACATCTATACAACTTTCTCGTTTATAATATTATGCTGTACTGCCGTTGTAGAGTAAGTGGACAGTGCTCAACCCCGTTTAACATACATTGTGGTGTTAAGAGGATCGTGTAGCTCAGCGTACGCAGCGAAATAGGTATTTAGAAAATCATATTCTGTCTCAATCGCACTCTTCCCCCGGTCATCAGTGCGACAGAGAGCACTGCAGCTCGTGGGTGTTCGTAGGTATGTTTTTCGTTGAAAATTGCGTTTTGGGCGAAAACGATTTACACCTACTAAACTATAACGAAACCTTATAATTTTGGTGTCAAACGTTTTAGCAGATTATAATCTACGTACGTACGTTTTGCTTTTTTGAAATTTTACTTTGTTTCTCAAATACAGACGGTTTATTACCAGCAAGTTATGAACCAAAAAAACCGAGATTTGAGGGGCTTATAACTTTTGACCTATTACGAATTTTGAAAAAAGGAAAAAATACGTACGTAGTTTTTCATTATAACAGTAACATATTACAAAATCGTTAAAATTAATTAATATTTAGGGGTAGTAAAACGTTTTCTCCGTTTGTATGGACATGGACGCGGTACACTACACTCTTAAACAGGGCTGTGTAATGTTACATCTGTATCTCGATACTTGTTTGACCAAATTACAACAATGTTCCTTAGGGATAGAAATGGGTCCTACTAGAGTTTGCTGTCTTTTATATGCCGATGATGCGATATTAATTGCATCTTCGGAGCAAGAGCTGCAAAGCCTGGTTGCACTTTTCAACGAGGAATGCGAGAAGAAATTCATGAAAATTAATAATTCCAAATCAAAAGTATTAGTATTTGAAAAGGATGATGAAAGGACGGAGTGTAACATTTGTGTGAAAGGATGTAATTAGAGCAAGTGAATGAATTTGTTTTTTTAGGTAGTATGTTTACAAGAAGTGGAAAGATAGACAAGGAAATTGAAAGGAGAGTGAAAGTGGGAAGCAAGGTATTTGGTGGACTAAACAATGTATGCAGAAATACACAACTTACAACTAAAAGTAAAATTAATATACCTACATAATGCTGTTTTAGTTCCATCACTTACTTATGGAAGCGAGACTTGGGTACGGAATAAGAAGCATGAAAGTATGCATAAATGCAGTGGAAATGCGGTCTAAGAATACGGAGTGAAAGATGATGTTCGGACTAAAATAAAGAAAAGTAGTTTAAGCTGGTCTGGACACGTTGAAAGAATCATCTTTCACTCCGCATTCTTCTCTAATGACATCGTTCCGGATGCATAAGACATACAATAATTGTATTGTAAATATTGTAAAACATAATTATTAATTATGTCATAAAACAATAATTTATACTTATTTAGGTACACTTACATTATTTCTTGTTTTATTCATATTAATGTGCTTGGTAATATTTCGTTTGATTTGATTTCGACTAGTGATTTGGCCGACTATCCTACTAACGACTAATAAGCCCTAAAATTACTTTATAAAAGTGGCTTTACATTTTATTTCATTTAAGACAAGCTGTTTTAACTTATTGACACCACATTGTCGTTGCAAAGAATTTTTAAGTTTTCGAAACGGTGAAGAGGTCTTCAAACATACTTGAGATTGAATAACGTAATTAAAAAATAATTTGAATTTTATAAAGAGCTTCATAAGGTTGATAATTCCGTGTGTTTCTTATGAGATTTGTGTAATTAAATATGTTGTCCTATATAGGCCACTTAGAAGTGACTACCTGGGCGGGCTTTTGTCCCTTTAATAGTTTTATACAGGGGGTTTCGAAAGATATAAGTATGCCGTGCGAGCATGACCGCATAGAGAAAATCTACAGCGGTTAGACCAATCTACAAGCAGTAGCAGTCAGTTGAGTCAGTTTGTCTATTTATGACATTTGTCACGTGATCCCTCAAGGGTCCGTGGCTGTCGGCCATCTTGTATCTGTCAAAAATATGGCAAATTTTTATTATTTAGGGTTTTAAATAGGCGTAGTTTTAAAACCAAACATTGCTAGTCCGTTTTAAAAACTATGGCTTAATCCAATTTAATATAATAACTATAAACAATTGGGGTTGAAAATTGGTTTTTCTAGGATTAATTGAGATTTGCCATATTTTTGACAGATATAAGATGGCCGACAGCCACGGACCCTTAAATCAATATTTGATAACTAAATCGATATACTTTGCAAGCAGCCAGAATTAAATGGTATAAGCTTAAACCTTATGTCACAGACGACGCAGTTAATATAAGATATCTGCATATCTTACGTTATCGCTCTTCATAGAAATCTTTGGAAATACACACACGACGCAGATAAAATATACTCAAAGATTTCTATGAAGAGCAATACAGATATCTTATATTATCTGCGTCGTCTGTGACAAGCTTAAAGATGAAAAAGAAACACGCTGTATATCAATTCAAAGTATTCCGACAAGTCATTTCGCCACCTCAAACACAAAAGATAGAAACGCCACTTCGTGAGAAGTGAGTGTGAAACCAAAAGGACAGTCTATGAACTACCCTTGATTTTTTTTAAAAGACCCATTCGAGTGGAATTCTTTTATTTATTTCCTTTATTATAACACCTTAATTTCTTTAAAATTTGTTGTTGTTATTATTTTATTCGGCCGGCGGTTCTGTAGGTTTTTTTTTATCGTAGGTAAATCTTTTTCTTAATTTTTCCCCCAAAATCATTTGCGCTACACGTCCGAGATTGAAATGTACCAAACAACTTTTTTCGCCAATTAGTTTCGAAAGAAATAATTAAAGCTGTGACAGACCGACAGACAGACAAACACAATTTAAGAGGATCCTATAAATAAGAGTTTCCGCTTTTTTTATCGTAGATGTAGGTACCTACAGAAACTTAACAAACATTATTTAAAAACCATTTAGTAGGTACCTGTTGGCCAAATAGTCGCTACTAAAATTGCAACCCAAAAATTCTGGCGATATTTCAACGATGGCTATGTTTTTTATTTATTTTTTAATAATAAACTCGTCATAGAATAACATAGACCATAATAATAAACTTAGATAAAAAATAATACAAGTTATGTTGTTATGTTTTAGTTACTGGCTGTATTGTTTTTTAACCAAAGTTTAGCCATACCGACGTGATTGTGTGAGAACACATTTCGAGCCTAAATAAACCCACCATGATCTTTATGATTAGTATAGATAGATATACGAGTACATACACTTTGACAGCTTTTATCCTGTTTAATATTGGCACTCGCTAATAGTGAACATTGTCACCAGTAAAGTATAGTTTTTACCTTAGTACCTACCAACAATCTTTTATTCTTCGTAAAATCCTGTGGAATCCTAAAAATATAATGGACAAACAGTTTTAAATTCTCAATTTCTTACGGTATCCTAATTCTATTTAAATTTATCTCTAAGCAAAATTGTTATTGTACATTTTTACATTCAGAAACTTTGCTATGTTTTATGAATGAAGTGCTAGGTATAATCTACATAATGGACCATAAAATAGAATAATCTTTGTTTGTTTGTTTGTTAAGAAGTAAACTCGAAAACTACTTGACCGATTAGAAAAATCTTTCACTGATTATGAAGTTAGATGGACAATTTTTTTAACTAAAATCGAAGGATTGTTTAAAGTTAGATTAAAAAAAATAGTATGGTAACCTACGAGTAAGGAAAGATGGTAACGCTGCCGCTGCGATCTACTAAAATTACGAGTCGCATATGATGTGTAACATCTGACATCTTACCTTATTAATAAGCAACATTAACATTATATACCTATTGAAAACATTAACACTTTATACACAATACTGTAGGTTAAGCGCACAGCTGATGCGTTCTTTTTCTCTATTTCCCTTTCTCTTTCTCGTCACACACACGCACACACTGTTGGCTGACAGTACCAACCTCTCGGAAAATGGGTTGGTACCATCTGACAGCCAAATCTACCACCGCGAGCGCTTCCCCGGCTTCCTTTTACTTTCCGCCCGTGGATATATTCGAACAATATAGCCTATGTCACTCAGAGACATCGTAGCTTTCTATTAGTGAAAGAATTTTTAGAATCGGTTTAGTAGTTTATGAGTTTATTAATTGCAAACAAAAAATCAAATTTTACCTCTTTATAATATTAGTATAGATTTATCTTCTTCTTCTTCTTCTTTTTTATTATGGCTCCACCAATGTTCATCGGTGATTTGCCAATGTCAAGTATTACAGCCTTTATAGTGTTTATAGCCGATAAATCGGTATTTAAGATAATCCCGCCGACCGTGATATGTCTTATTAATCACTGATTAATCACAACCATCACAGCGCGAACAGGATTAAACTGGATTCCACATCACGCCACGACGAAAACGCGTGCGTATGTCGCCATGACCGGATGTGGAATCGTATAGATTTATATTTATGAATCGCTATGTTTGACATTTATGAAATATTTATGACGTTTACTTTTTAATAAAAATTACCGTTTCCAAATATTAAATCATATTTTTAAAAACAAACATCCTATTGTGCTCTAAATAGAAGTTTTAAAACCGACCCTTATCTATTGCTAAATGAATAAACAATAGATTGCGAATTCTCATAAACTCGATTCATGATAATTTTAGATTGCCTCTGTGACTTATTCTGTTATTCTAGCGGAAGTTTTGGGTTCGATAGCCGATTTGGAATGTATTTTGGTGCAATACTGCACGTATGACTTATTCATACGTGCAAAACACATCAGTTCTGATGAAATTTCACATGCATGTATCTAAAATATGGCGTTTTTTCGCCCGCCCCATCGTGTGGGCTACCTATGGAGTAACTTATAATCATTTGCGCTTTTTTTATATTCATCATACCTTTCATACATACCAATGTTTTATTTAATTTCTCAATGCAATTTTATAAATAGCAAAATTTCTTACCAATGGAAAATCAATATAATAAAAACTTTTTTTTTCTTTCACAACATTTATTTCAATTTTACTATTTGGTTATAAACATAATTTTAAATAAGTACCTAACTAAAACTAATTATAAATAAAACTTGATAACTGAGAAAAAAATAAGAAGAAAACAAATAACAAAATGTAATTTAACATATAATATATATGGGGCTATATTAATATGTAGAGTTCCTCTAACTTGTCTTGCGGCATCCAAAACGCTGGCAACGTTGCCTCTTTGTATTTTTATTTATTCTACTTTAATCTAATCCGAAAAATTACCCGATTTTGAAAACAGAGCCAAAAAATTATTCACAACTCATCTACTCAAAAATTGTCCAACTGTTACTGGTGCTTTGGCCAAACCGAAATCTATAAAAGCCGTGAATGTAAGTGCAAAATTTTGAAAGGCGCATGAAAAGCGGCTACAGTAGAAACGAATGAAATGAAATTGCCGCCAGTTGATATTGAACTCGTGCAGTAAGTGGTTGTGTTTCTCTTCAACACGTCACTTTTTACGCGAATTTCTCGAAACCGGTGCATCAGCTTTCGCGAAAATAAAACATGTTTATTTCTGTCAAGCTTCAAAGTGCTTTTTTTATTTAATTGATAATTTTTTTGCTAAAAAATACTTTTTTTTAATTTATATACAGTGTCAAATTATTTGTGTGAAGTGATTTAAAATTTGCTGTGACTTAATTTTTTTTATAATGTGTATTATTTTTCGGTAAGTTATTTTTTATACCCGCCGTTGCCCTTGTCTTCGACTGTGTAAAATTAGGATTTTATACAGTAAATTTTAAAGAAATAAAAAAAATATTCAATAAGTACATACCAATATCAAAACTACAAAGTGCCGTTTGATGTAGAAACTCAGGTCCGTGGGGGTTCAAATACCAAAAAGTTTATTAAAGATATCCCCTCGACTGATCATCTCTTCTGGTGACTGGCTGGTGGGCTGGCTCCTTCTTCGCTCAACGAATCATCATCGTGATTCAGCGGGGAAATGCAGCCACTATTCTTGCCACTATTCCACGCGGACCTGGTTTATTTAGTTTACTATTCTAAAGATAGGGAGTTTGTTTGTTTGAACACGCTGAACCAGTCGAATGAAAAAATATTTTTGCATTTGATAGCCCAACTCTTGAGGAAGGTTATACTGTATCATCACGTTACGACCCAAAGGATCTGAGCAGTAACCATATTCACGGGAGCAAGGCACAGCTAGTTTATTTATATAAATACTAGGTAATTTGTTAATTAATGAGTAGGTAAACAATTTAAGGCTATACTTTTATTAAAAGTACATACAATAGCCGAGCATGCATGAAAGGTATGATGAATATAAAAAAAATCCGGCCAAGTGCGAGTCGGACTCGCGCACGAATGGTTCCTTAAATTATTTGATTTTACTAAATATTCTGTGAATATTTCGAACTACCTGTTGCCGTTATCAATATCGAGCAAAAACGAGCAAAAATATGGGATCCCCCTTAAATATTCATTTTATTCTGTTTTTTAGTATATAGTAGCAGCAGAAATACATCATCTGTGTTTCAACTGTCTAACGGTTCATGAGATACAGCGGATTATCTAAATCTATATATTATCTATATATATATATAGATAGGATCTAAATATAATCTCAACAGAACTAGCCACTCGTTAGATATAGCCTCACAAATACCATCGGCTAAACGAGGGAGACTAGGTCTTCCGCTGGGTACCCTGGAACCGTGACACGGTTTCGGGAGCTGTAAAGCAACCCGTGAAGGAAAAAAAAAAAAAAAAAAAAAAAGATACAGCGGAGTCTTAGTAATAGGGTTCCCGTTTTTACCTTTTAGGTACGGAACCCTAAAAAACGAAAGAGGTATGTCAGGATCGTGACAAATGGCATTCGATCTCTGCCTACCCATTTTTAGATAAAAGGTGTGATGATCAAGATATAGATAAGAAACTTAGTTTTCTCCCAATAGATGTCGTAGAGTTATTGTTGTTTTTTTTTTATTTTATGGTGTAGGTATTATTCGATCAGCTTAACTTTTAAGATACATTCAAATAAAATCGTAGTTTGAGGGGCGTGGCCTAGCTTCATACGGTACTCTAGCGCTACGTGATCGATTGGTCTCTCCGCTGAATCTCTCTCTATCGCATTGAATAGAAACAAAAGAGAAGAGGCGCACGGAAGGTGCTTGGAACAAACGTCCTAAGTGACAAATCAAAAATAATTTATTTAAATTAAAGGAGTAGCTTTATTGAAAATCTAAATTAACATCTTACTTTAGTAATAGATGATACAAATTTGTACTTAATTTAATAAACAATACTTCATGTACTACTGAGAAATTTGGAAAGGAAACTTTCAGAGGCTACTTTGCAATTTTTTTCTATCGAGCAAAGTTTCTTAAAACATGTTATATAATTAACAGATTAATATGAAATATGATTAATTATAACATGTAATTTTTTATGTATTTGTAAGAGCTTTAGGTTTCACTCAAAACGATTTGAAAAATATGATTTAATATGAAGGTAGCCTCTTATTCCGAACGTTAATTTTTTTAATGCCCACATCTGGTTTGCTACGTAATATGTGTTAAGTAACGTAAATTACTTCGCCCGTGGAAATAATATATAAGTATATCTCTATTTGATTTTTCTGTTTTTTTTATTTTTTTTTCTTTTATCACGGGTTGCTGCTCCCGAAACCGTGTTACGGTTCCAGGGTTCCCAGCGGAAGATCAGATCTTCCTCATTTAGCCAATGGTGTTGTGGCCAGTTCTGTTGAGGTAGGTATATTTAGATGCAAAAGCCTCTTAAGTGTGTTTTGTCGGATTATGTACATAAGTTTTTACTTAAAAAACCCATTGGTACATGGCCGGGATTCAGGATCGAACCCCAGACGTTTTAACCACTCGGCCACCTTTGTGTATTTTATTCGCTGTATAATGAATAAACTCATAAACTACTGAACCGATTCTAAAAAATCTTTTACCAATAGAAAGCTACGATATCCCTGAGTGACATAGGCTATATTTTATATTGTTCGAATTTATACACCGGCAGAGCCGGGGGCGGAAAGTCTAGTTTAAAATAATTGGCCAAGTTGCAAGTACCACTCGCTTGCTGAGGTCAAAACTTTAAGATAGGATTTTCGTTTAGGTTTCCTATTGTAAGCTACAAGAAAATTCCTATATTCCCTATTTCTTTAGACTCAGTTAGTTTCGAAGATAAAGGGGACGGGACGGTCAATTTTCGTATATTTTCTTTAATATACTAGTACTTTAAACTATGCATTTTAAAATAATAAAAAGATAAATAAAAAAAAATCCTTATAACAAGTAGTATAATTTTTTTTTCTTTCTTTACCGGTGACTTAACAGCTCCCGAAACCGTGTTCATTGATCAATGGCAGTAATAAAAGTACACACAATCGCCGAGCATGTATGAAAGGTATGATGAATATAAAAGAAGTAGGTATGTCAGTTGATTGTCTTTGCCTACCCCTCTTAGGATATAAGGCGTTATGATAGATAGATTATACCTCCTTAGTTTGTGCATTTAAAAAAAAGTAGCATACATACAGACAGAGTTACTTTCGCATATTTATAATATTAGTATGGATTAGTTAGGTTTTGCAGCTAAATGAGGACTTCGTGTCTCTGGCCACACCACAAGATATAAAGGTAGCGTGATTCGTTAACATTAGCAGGGATATTAATTTATATGAAGTGATTTTCGATTAATTAAAATATCAGGGAACAAAACATTTTGAGTGTTATTGGCATCGGAAAAGCTGTTGTGTTCACGCCTGTCTTTCATAGGGGTAGGCGGTGTATGGGCGATACCTCACTCCCATACATTTTGTCTAAATTCATACGTTTCATACATTTTATAAAAAAAACTCTTCTTGCCTTGCCAAAAAATCTTAGCCTTCTTCTGCTGGGCATATCACGCCCAAACGGCTGGCTGAATTTAGATATAATTTTAGAATGGAAATATATTACTTTATATCATTGACAAAATATATTACTCACATATGTATATGTCTGTCTGTCCGTCTGTCACAGCTTATTTTCTCCGAATCTACTGGATGAGAAAATAATGTTGAAACTTGGTACATATATAGAGTTGTTATTATACTAGTTAGGTATAGCCTCACAAATACCATCGGCTAAACGAGGGAGACTCATGGTCTTCCGTTGGGTACCTTGGAACACGGTTTCGTGAGCTGTAAGGCAATCCATGAAAAAAAATATTTAGAAGCACTTGACATATTATTTATATTGTAATTATATACAAATTAATTGAATTAAAATTCTCTATTGTTCATTCATAGTCACCTTGAGCAATCCCAGTATGTCAGAAGGTTGCGTGAAACTGTATAATTTTTAGGGTTTCGAAGTCAAATTACAAAAAGTAATTAAGTTGCGTGTCATCGTAATTGACAGTGAAAGAAAAAAAACACACAATAATATTTTTTATATAGTCTATAAAGTAGCCCACGCCCTGGTCCGGTATCTCACTGAAATTTTTCGGCCCGGCCGCCGTATGATCGAGATTGAACAAAGGCCACACATTAGCGGTGTAAATCATACGATCTAGATCACATGCAATTCACTCACTTACACAGACCCACAAGATTCGATTAAACAAAGGCGTGTGGATGTGTGTGTGTGACAGATCGTTCCGGCCATCGAAATCGAAATCGGATCGTAGAATTGGACGAGTCTGTGGTCGATTTCGGTGGACCGTATGGCGGCGCGCCACCTTTAGTCGTGGTGCTCTTGACAGAGTAGTCGTGGTCAATCATGGCGGTTCACAGCGCGACGCACCTGACTCGCCATGGTTAACTTTCTTGGGAAGAATAGTGCAGTGGTTTCCCCTTGCCTTCTTTTGAGACTATTTAGGTCTTCAGGCTCGCTGTAGCCTCTTCCAGAAGCCAGTTTCCTAGCTAGGTACCTATATGGTTATACCGCCATTGCTCAGTCGCCAGAGCCTCGTTTGTTGTCTAGCAGAGGGTACCAAGCGTGCAGGTGAGGATGACATTTCGGGTCAGATACCTATTACATCTTATTCCGTTCTCCTCCTTAATTTTAATATCTTATAAATATTTAATATAGCATAGAAAAAAAGCATTTTTTTTCTTCTAATTTTGCGGGCAACTTTTCCAATTTTTCTTTCTCTAAATACCAGATTCGGACTATTTTTAAAGATTACGCAAATCGGTCCAGCCGTTTTCAAGTGATGCGCTTACCGACGATCAGTATTTAATTTTTATATATTATGTCTTGCGAGAAGTATGACGGGTTCCCAAAATGGCGTATTTTTTGGACACATGACGCTTTTTTTTACACTGTTCACTGCAATCACTGCGCATGAGTATTTTTGTCCAATTCTTAAGACGAGGAACGACTCAGAAATCCCTAATCGTAAGCCACGCCCAAAACTCGTGGTTCGGGCGCATGAGTGGTTCGTCATGCAAGACAACGACGGCGCTTTGTACGTTCTTGCTGCAGAAGTGAGAAGGACATAATGTACCGCTTCTCGGAATAAATGACAAGCGGCACATTACAAATAAATAAATTAGATCACATGCAGGGAAACATCTTCTTAATCAGGTACTGAAATTACCTACAGATTCGTATAAAATTTAAACGTAAATCCCTTCAGAGTATGGTCGTATAACTAAAAAGGTGTTTTTGAAGAGGTGATTTCAAAAACACAATCCTACACAATCTTTGAGTATTTACCAAAGGAGACGTGTAGCGTGTAAATCACCGAACAATTTTTTCTGCCACTTTTGGCGAGGGGGAGGTAAACGCCTAGTACTAGCCCCTGTACCACTGTATTTTTCTGTCGTTTTATTGTCGCAACGGATTTTACGTTATATGATGATTATGTTAAAATACAAACATAATAATTATAATTAATGATTGGAAACACTATGTTCCCGCAAGTTTGACGTCCTAGATCGCCTTTCTCATTTACAAAATCACAATTAACCAGAGCTCTGTCTCGCGACAGTTTAACTGGTCAAAGGGCAAAAAATTGGCGAAAGGGGGAGCCCGTCTAAGGCCCCTACATAGGCTTAGTACTCTATGTAACAATACTAGATAAAATCCTCTAGTTTTCGATGCCCAAATTGTATGTTCGTACATAGCATTAGTAAAATTCGGGAATTTCAGTTCAGAAATCAACCAAAATTATTTGTTCAGGCTCCCTTATCACGCTACGGCCCAAAGGAGCAGAGCAGTAACTAGATATTAACACGGGTGCAAACACAAGGCACAGCTAGTCATATTAATAAAGCAAAGCAATGGTATTTTCTGCTAGTACTCATTGGCGTATCTATGCTAATTTAGAGAATTTGCTATTTTTTTAGGATTTTTTTAAATGTATGATTAATTGATGAGATAATTTAAGTAACATTGTAAACAATATAATTGTCTCGCTCACACTTATGCAAACGTAGCACAAGTGGAAAGAGATATGGAGATCTAGACGAACTAATTAGGTCTAATTACGTGACGTAGCTAGGTTTCTTTAAAAATAAGATGTTGGATTTTTATTGTTTCGATTCGAAGACCAAAATTTTTTTTAAATTACATTTGAATTTAATGTTTAATTGCGTTAAAATAATTATATAATTTACATATTTTATTATTCATTTATTTACATATGACAATATAAGAAGATTAAAATTAATCTAAAATAAGTAAAAAAAACATATTTGCGTTAAAATTGAGATCTCTAACAGAAGTCTATATCTGCCATACTCCTCCGAAACGGCTTCACCTATTTTTATGATTTTTTTTGTGTATATTCGGTAGGGCCCACGATCGGTCGTAATCTATTTTTCATACCCGTAAGTGATTTAAGGGTAGGGGTAGGGGTAGCCGGTAGGGGTAGGGTAGGGGCAGGGGCAGTGGTAGGGGTAGGAGTAGTGCAGGCAAGCCAACGTTTGGGCAGGACAACGTCTGCCGGGTCCGCCAGTATAGTAGGCACCATTTTTTTTAAAGGCTGGGACGGACGTGCCTACTTATTTTATTACGGAACCATAAAAACGGACATCTCGGCTTCGCACTGGTAGACAAGTTTATAAAAGGTTAATTTTTTTTCTTTTTTCACGAGTTGCCGACGTAGGTATTACAGTTCCAGAGTACCGAGCGGAAGACCAAGTCTCCCTCGTTTAATTTTCCCGGGATAAAAAGCAATTCTTAACCACTCGGCCACCGACGACGGGTTTGATCCCGAATCCCGGTCATGTACCAATGGGTATTTTAATTAAAACCTTACAAACCACACTTAGAGGATTTCCATCTAAATATACCTCATCAGAACTGGCCACTCGTTAGGTATAGCCTCACAAATACCATCGGCTAAACGAGGGAGACTTGGTCTTCCGCTGGGTACCCTGGAACCGTAACACGGTTTCGGGAGCTGTAAGGTAACCCTTGAAGAACAACGAGTGAAGAAAGAAAAAAAAAGGCATTTCTGTGCAAAAATTTACGTCGATCCGTTTGCTCTGTTTTGATGTGAAAAAAGGACATATATGATTCCACGTCCGGTCATGGCGGCGGACGCTTGCGTCTCGTCATGGCGTGACTCGTCCGCGCTGTGATGGTTGTGATTAGTCAGCGATTAATAAAACATATCACAGTCGGCGGGATAATCTTAGCTACCGATTTATCGGCATATACTATTAAACATTAAACACTGGACATTGGCAGAATAGGGTAGATGACAGGGTAAACAAAATATTATTCTATTTAGTCCGTCATTTAGATTATCAAAAGATATTAGACACGTATTTTCTCTTTTGTCAATCAAACAAAAAATGACAGAGATAAAGCGCGTCAAAGTTTGGGAGTGGGGGCTGGTGACGTCACGGCTTGCTAAAAATTGTACTAAGGCGTGACGTCACGCGGAACTTTAGCGGGCTATATCTTCATCATTTTTTGTTTAATTGACAAAAGAAAAAATACGTGTCCAATATTTTCTGATAATCTAACTGACGGACTAATTAGAAATTTTTAGTCATCATGCCTATTGCGACGATAAGTCATATAATGTCCTTCTGTATATATATATATATATACACATTTTTGCAATACAGATGTAAACAACAGATTATTATTATCTCTGCTCTAGACTTTGACCTTCACATTTATCAGAAGCTATTTTGTAATCTTATATATTGAACCCGGAAATACAAGACATTGAACTTCAAAAATAAATCCGACACAATCTACCTTTTTTTTTTTTTTCACGAGTTACGGTCCCAGGGTAGGCAGGGTACCCAACGAAAGACCAAGTCTCCCTCGTTTAGCCGATGGTATTTGTGAGGCTATACCTAACGGGTGGCCAGTTCTGTTTAGGTATGAGATGAAAAAGCCTCTAAGTGTCGGATCGGATTATGTACTATAAGTTTTTAATTATAAAAAAAAACCCATTGGTACAATGTCCGGGATCCGGGATCTAACCCGTGGTCTGCCTAGTTAATACCAGACGTCGTAACGGCCACCGACGCACCTATCATCTCTATCATCACGCCTTTCTTTTATCCCAAAAGGGGTAGGGAGAGGCAATCGAATGCCACATACCTTTTTCGCTTCTTTTATACTGCATGCTCAGCGATTGTGTGTACTTTAAACATTGCCTTCGAAGCTAAATTTAACAGGTTTTTAACAGGCATTTAGAGATTGGTGAAGTTTTAAAGAGAAATACTTCCAACTAGTTTTCTAATATTACTACTTAACTCTACTAGCTAGATATATTTAGCCGTTTTGAAGCCTATTTTGACTGTTAACACTCTCCTAAACATGTTACTGCTCCGCTCCTTTGGGTCGTAGCGTGATGTTATATAGCCTTATATAACCTTTATCAAATGTAAAAATAATTTTTCAAATCCGACTGGTGATTTATTATTAGTATAGAAGACAGTGGCGGCGCTAGGCGTCAGCGACGTCGGGGACCGCCGAAGGCCTCGCGCCTGTGGAGGCCTCGCAAAAAAGTTTAAACAATTACAAAATTCGCACTCCTGCTTTCTTTCACATACAAGAACGTAATAATTATCTTACCGTAAGAGAAGACTCCTCTTAGTGGTAAAAAGTCATTGACGATTTTGACTTGGGAGTCATAAGAAGAAAAGAAGGAATATTCTGCTATAAAAAAGGACGATTCACAAACTTTTGCCTATTTTAAGAGATGAAAGAGGCCTCGCAAAGCTGATGTCGCCGACGTCTACATTTGGTCTAGCGCCGCCACTGATAGAAGATAATGTATATCCCCACGACAGATCATCTCTTCTGGTGACAAGAGGGCTGGCTCCTACCTCGCTCAACGATTCAGCATCGCAATTCAGCGAGGAGATGCAGCCAATATTCTTGCCAATATTCGAAGCGGAAATGGGGCTGTTTTTTCTTACTTTACGGGTTGCCTTACAGCTCCCGAAACCGTGATACGGTTCCTGGGTACCAGCGGAAGACCAACCCCCTCGTTTAGCCATACCATCGGCTTTTATATAATTGTAAAAAAATGTATATTTTGTAATTTGTATTAGTCAGACAAGTAGTTTTCTTTTTTATTGCCATGTAAACAATATAAAGTGATTGTAAATTAAAACAATTATTACGAAAGGCTCTTATCATTTATGCGTCACTTAAATGAATAGGCTGTGTTCTAGAAAATATATTGATCAAGTTTGAGTCGAACTTGGTAACTAACTTTTTTTAAATGTGACATATTATCCCGAAATAAAAAGTGTGTCACTCTCCAGCCTGTCTCTGTGTTGATGACAAACATAAAAATAACAGAAAAAAAACCGGCCAAGTGCGAGTCGGATTCGTGCACGAAGGGTTCAGTATCTATAAAAAAACACGTTTGAATGAAAATGAAAAGTCTTCTTCTTTTATAATGGCTCCACCAATGTTCATCGGTGATTTGCCAATGTCAAGTATTATAGACAGTAACAATATGCCGATTAATCGGTTGGTAAGATGTTCCCGCTACCGTGATATGCCCTATTAATCACTGACTAATCACAACTATCACAGTACGAACGGGATTAAACTGGATTCCCCATCACGTCACGACGAGACGCGTGCGTTGGTCACCATGACATGACGTAGCATGCAATGCTCTTTCAAGGTCACGTAGAGCATGAGATCTGTGAGGTTTTGCTTGTATGCTCCTGGGGCGGAAGAGAGGCGTGTTTGTAAACACGTTTAATGCCTTTATCAATCGTGGCATTGATTTTTACAATTGCAGATTGATACGATAGGTAATAAAAATCTTTCTAATTATTTTTAATTCGAAATCAGATCGTTTTTATCAAGGAATTTAAGATTATTTAAATAACATAAATTACGCAGCAGCATTTATTTATTTATTAACTTTCTATCTTGGATTTGCCTATTTACATAATTACAAATAATTGTGTAAAGGCGGCCACACATGCGGCCAATCCCCGGCGCGTCGCCGTATGGTCCACCGAAACCGACCACAGACTCGTCCAATTCTTGTAACGAACGGTCCGTCTAGCTAGATCATCCGGCGGCCGGAATGGGAAATTTTTGGTTCGATGCCGGACCAATGTGTGACCTATTTAATACATTAGCATCCCAGTCAAAGTTTGTTTTCAAATCGGTCCAGTACTTTTCGAGTTTATTTCTATAAACAAAGAAACTCGCTTCTTTATCATATTTTTTATTGTATTTAGTTTTGCCCACTACAATATTAAAAAACCTTAAAATTAAATGTAAACATTAAAAACTAGCAATTTCCCGCAACTTCGTACGCGTATACACCATTTCACCCACTTAGGGGTTGATTTTTGTCCATTGGTACATGGCCGGGATCCGGGATCGAACCCTAGGCCGTCTTAACCACTCAGCCACCGACGCATAAACTAGGTGGAATATTGGCAAGAATACTGGCTGCATTTCGCCGCTGAGTCGCGATGCTGTATCTTTGAGTGATGAAGGAGCCAGCCCACTTGTCACCAGAAGAGATATATCTTCTATACTAATAATTAATCTGAAGAGTTTGTTTGTTTGAACGCGCTAAACTCTGGAACTACCATACAAATTTAAAAAAAAAATTTTTGCATTTGATAACCCAATTGAGGAAGTTATAGGCTATATAACATCACGCTACTATCCAAAGGATCTGAGCAGTAACCATAAACACGCGTGCAACCGCAAGGCATAGCTAGTCTTTCATAAATATAACCCACGGACCTAGAGTTTCTACCTGCACCAAAAGGCACAAGGTAGTTTTCTATGCTGCGCCGTTTGTTAGGTTAGACTCTGCGACTTCTGTATTCTGAGAGTGAAGATAAGGGAAAGAAGATGAGTTGGGAATCGCTGCGTTTTATCTCGAGCGATACGGAAAGTGTATATTGCCTTCATTAAAAACGGGATAGAAAGTACTTAATTACTGCCATTCAAACATACAGGAAGAAAATTTATATGAAAACCCATTTATGCTCTCGCTCACCAACTACTTTGTTCCTGCCACTGTTGCTAACAAAAACGGTTGGTCCACAGATTAGTAATATAGATCGAGAAGAGCGAGCGTGCACGGTATACACTCACTCTCAGCCTGTCATAGTTACTAATCTGTACGGATTTACAGGTTTTTATTTTTCACATTTCTTTTCCAATGTACAATGGGGTTTTTAATTAAAAACTTATGTACATAATCCGACAAAACCACAGTAAATATATCTCAACAGAACTAGCAACTCGTTAGATATAGCCTCACAAATACCATCGGCTAAACGAGGTTGGTCTTCCGCTGGGTACCCTGGAACCGTAATACGGTTTCGGGAGCTGTAAGGTAGGTAACCCGTGAAGAAAGAAAAAAATGGTTATTATATTGTTTCATATTAATAATTTCTAATTTTTTTATTTCAGGTAAAAATATGGAGTTAAGATCACCGAAAGCGAAAAAGAAAAGCCTATTTAATCAAAAATATTGTGCAAAAATGCTGCTACGGCCATCTTTCCTAGTATTATTTTTGTTAGGAACAATAAATTGTGACGGAGAAGAGAAGTCAGTAGAACTAAAAACTATTCCAAATTCAAATCTAAGTGATATTTTACCAAGTGACAGTTATAATTCAAAATGGCGACCGGACCATAGACAAGACATTTTAGTTTCTAATGACACATGGCCAAGGAATAAATTTCGCGGCCTTTTGAGTGATATACGATTTTTGAGGAGGCATTTGAACAAAGAAATTGTAAATTTTGTTATGACTGACAAGTTAATCGATGGCGAATTAGAGAATAGAATACATTACAACGGAATAACAGCTAAGGAAACGTACGTTGGAGCTTCTGGGTAAGTTTTCTTTTCATTTAAATTATCATTATAGGTTTAGTATTAATGTAAATGTAACATTTTCTCGTATTTATTCTATAAATAATTTCACATACTTTATAAAAACATTAACTAACACTTGCTATTTCTAATAGTTTTTATATAATACTGGAATAGCATATGTTCGTTTTGTGTTTTTTCGCAAGTATTTTTTTGTGAAATCTTTCTTTCTCATGTTTCTGGTACGTGAATCTTGGCCTATCTTATCTTATCCTTGGTTGTTTTATCGATTCTCTTTGGAGTGTATCTCTCGAATAACTTTTTAAAGAGATATCGACAAAATAAACCGCGCGGTTTACTGAGTTCATTTCGCTAACAAGCTTGCTCTTAATAGTACAGGGTGACTCAAGGAATGCCCGGCCCGAGTATGTCCAACACTAGAATGCAGAGCAAATTGAGTCGGGCAAAGACAGTAGGTACTTATTTTTTTTTGGTCGGACATGCTAGGGTTGGAGAAAGATGTCGCGGGCCTAACTATACTAACCCCACCATTGTTCTGTTTTGACAGGAAACACACGTGTGACATTTTTTTTTCTTCACTGGTTATACCTTACAGCTCCCGGGAACCGTTGCCGGCCCCAGGGTACCCAGCAGAAGACAATGTCTTCCTCATTTAGCCGATGTATTTTTGAGGCTATACCTAACGAGTGGCCAGCTCTGTTGAGATATGTAGATCAGAGGTTCTCAAACTTATTTTGTCTACCGCCCACTTTGAAAATAAATTATTTTTCAGCGCCCCCCAATTTTTTTTACTTTACCACATTTTAAAAATCACAATGAAATTCATTACTTTAATTTATGTATAGTGTGCTATATTAGTTTTTCTGGGCCCCTTACCGCCCCCCTCTAGGCCTCCAGCGCCCACAAGATGGAAAAGCCTCTTTTTTATTATAAAAACCCATGTGGGGTTCGAACCCGCGACTTCTCAGTTGTGAGCCAACGTCATTCCCAATCGACCACCGACGCATATTTATAATATTATTTCGTGAATTCATACAAACTATAAGCAGTAAACACATTAGCTCATACATTAATTTTAATATGGGGTAAATTGTCAATTTAGCATATTGATAAAAAATTCTAAGAAGGTTTATTTTATTTTTATTCGTCATTATGTAACAGTATAGCCATTGTCCATTGAACCCTGTCTCGTAATAAATTGTTATCTGTTGTGACTAATATCTGTAGGTATATAATATCATGTACCAATGGGTTTTTTTATAATTAAAAACCGACAAACCACACTTAAGAACCCGTCTCATAACCTATATGTAAATTACGCAATAACTATATGTCTTGGGTTCGAAAATAAAATTGCTTTCTAAAGATAGATATATTAAACATGATACAAAGGAAATAAAATTTTTAATACACTTGCTCGAAAAGTGAACTTTCAATGTCAGTAAACATGGCTCGTAAGTTGATTATTACGCCCTAGGGCCATTTCTTTACAATTTTTTTTTTATTTCTACAAGTGCTATGTAAAGAAGTTTTTAACATGAAAGTTGAAAGTTATGTCGACTTATATATATAGAAAAAATAATAAATTTAAAAACTAAGCAATAAATTATCAACATTATTGTAAGTTGTATATTAAATACCGCAGATTTTAAATGTTAAATCGTTTATCAAAAAAAAATCGTAAAAGCTGAACGTTCACTTTCTTTGCCTCTTAATTTTGTAACAATTAAAAACAAATTTTACGCATGCGCATTGCGTACCTTTTATTTATTTACTTTAATTTATTTATTTTATCCTTGTTTTATTTGCCTATTTTTCTCACAAATGTATTGAAAAACGACGTATGATACACGGCCGGGTTATTACAAACTCGTGACACTGTCAACTCGTTTGTAATATCCTACTTACCACCCTTGTATCACAATGCACTATTTCAAAGTCGTTACACATAAGTTTTACGAAGCCCTGAAGTTCTCAATTTTTCGACTATTTTTAACCGACTTTACGTCTATGTTTATTTCAAAAATAATATATGTATAATGATTTTTTGGGGAACCTTGAGTACCCCCAACATCTATGATCAAAATATAAAAGGGCCATATCTCGAAAACCACTGACCCTAGACTGGTCGTGTCTTTACCAAAATGAAAGGTCTCGATGAGATCATTTCGGATGACAGCTGTCAAAATATACATGTTTGTTTTTAATTTTAACCGAACTTCAAAAGAAGGAGGAGGTTCTCAATTCTTCGGAATCTTTTATTTTTTTCCCTGATTACTTGAAGACTCCTGGACCGATGTGGAATTTTTTTGATAGGGTATACTTTCCAGGTGGTCCCATGGTCATCAGGTCAGGTCATGGTCAAGGTCAAGGTCATCTGATGATTGAATCTTGGAGAAATCGAGAACTCTTCTATAGGCACACTTGAAGCGATTTGGGTATTTTTTTTATAGTGTACAAGTACATTTGCTTTCGGAAAGCACATTTTGGTTTTGAAGGCCGTTTTTTTCTTCATCCGAAGTGGTTATTACTATTATTAATACCGAAAATGAATCTACGTCATATCATGGCGACCAACGCACGCACTTTTCAATTTCAAAATATCTAACCCAACCGGTATTCATATAAAAAAGTTTCTAACCACGTCAAAAAGTATAAACGGCGTATTGATGTATATAAAGACAGTTTTGGCAGTATCGAAACAGGTGATAGCACGTAATAAGTCTTCATATAACGGCGAATTGGTCACCTTGCATCACGTACAATGAGCCGATGCATACTTCAGGGTTGCCAGGGAATACATTCTCTATACGGAGTCGGTAATTTATCCTATAATGTATTAATTAAACATGTGATAAAGACATTGTCACTGAGTCTACCTTCACGCCTGTTTCCTAAAGGGGTAGGCGGAAAGGACGAAACGCTACTTCTATCTATCTTTGCACACTACTTGCTTCATCCACATTCATACATATTTTCATATAGGTACGTAATTATGCACATCTATTTTTACTACTTAGTTTTGAAGTAAAAACTTATATATGTATTTGGTAGGGGGAAATATTATGGATTCGCGACCGGTGTGACATGTTTTCGAGACAAGACTATGAATTGCCCGGCCCGAGTATGCTCGACCCGAGGCTTCCACGTATGCCTGGATCGGGCATTTTTAGCTCCCCAATCCCAATCTGTTTTTTACAATTCAGAATTTAATCCGAATAATCGAGTGCTATTTCCGGGATAAAAAGTAACCTCAAACAACAAAGTAACAAACAAATCAACACACATTCGCATTTACAAATTAAACCAGACGTTCACAAACGTGTTTACGCCGTAGATTGATTTTTTTATTTTCTATAGACCCTTCCTAGACTTTTTCCTTGCTGACTCAGCAAGTATAAATCGACCCCTGGGGTCCATATAGACCACTCTGGAAAAAAGTAATTAAACCCTTAGCAGCCAAAATCTGACTTTCAATTAATACTTATTTTTTTACTTAGATATGTTTGCAATTTTCAGTTACTTACCTACTATTTATCTAGGATATAATTTAAGAGCACCACCCTTGTCGGTGGAGTATTTTCCAACTTTACCTGCATTCCGTCCTTCTCTTAATATCCTCATACTTACGACACGTTTATGTTTAACTTCTCCATTATCTGTTGCAAGTATCCTATTTTAGGTCTTCTTAGTTTTCTTCTTCCTCTATTCTTCTTTCTATTCTCTATTAGTTTCATCAAATTCCTTATCTCCTTCGCCATATTCAAAACTTCTTTGTTTGTTTTCATTTCCGTCAAACCAATACGCTCTATCCTCCTCCAGCACCATATCTCAAAGGCCTCCAATCTATCTGTCCACGTTTTACATTCATACTCTTCTTACCAACAAACTTGATAGTTGAAGGTACAAATTAGTGTGCACGCATAAGAAGCGAAACTTCTTTGGCTCATTGTAATTAAGAATTTAATATACCTACTAAGTTATCTATTTAACATAATTAAATAATAAATATCTGATGTCCTTAAAACAGGTCAAATACGTGGTACTAAAAATAGACGTGCATGTATGAAACGATTACCTATGGATTTGGATGAAGCAAGATAAGTATGCAAAGATCGAGAAAAGTGGCGTTACTGTCTACCTACCCCTTTGAGAAACAGGCGTGTATGTTTGTATAAATAATAAATGAATTATTATCTGTATTTTTTTAAAGAACACCTTACCACACCGTACGTCGCGTAACGAAATTTTTTTCTCTTGTTTTTTTTCTTTTTCTTCACGGATTGCCTTACAATTCGGTATGTAAAGTAAAAGCTAAGGTACGATTTTTAAATTTTTATTTTAAAGATTAAGCTATTTTAAGAAACTTATTTGAATATTTTTGATTTCTATACAGTAGTTTTTTTATAATAAATTATCAAAGTTTTAGCACTGATGACGTCATTTTGTCGGCTGAATACTTCAATACCTTTGATATGTTGGTACAGAAAAAAGAACATCTGTGTTCTTTGACTTTGACATTTAACAAACAATAGTGTTGCCGTCTCTAAATCCTACAAAATCTACCAAAACCTACCACTTCTACATAAAAAATATTAAAACAACAACAAAGGAACACATCTTTACGGCTTTTATATCGTAGTCTGCATAGTTGTTGTGATACAAAATATATACAAAGGTCAAAGAATATCCTACCATAAAAAATGCTTAAACATTCTTCCTAAATAATAAACTACAACTGAAATAGTCCTATATCTAGTAACAGGGTAATATTGGTTGACAAGTTGACAAGTAAATATTTTGCTTTTATTTAGCCGATATAATGACGTCATTCATAGGTGAAATGTAGGTTAAGTAAATTATTTGTTTTTGAAAACGATCTCACGATTTTAAGAGTTCTATATTGAAGAATACGGATTATTAAACCAATATCTCGAAACGGTTTTGGATTCAGCATACCTTAACTTTTACTTTACCTACCGAATTCCCGAAATTCGTGTTTCCGGTGTACCCAGCGGAAGACGAAGTCTCCCTCGTTTAGCCAGTGATATACCTAACGAGTGGCCCGTTCTCTTGCAGGTTTGTATGAATTTCCTGGTATTTCTTCGTCGTTGTCTCTATTACATATTTAGAATATTCGGTAATTCTGTAAACAGTTATGAACTTAGATAATATTATTTCAATGTTATATGTTTTGAAAACATACGTGCGTCGGTGGCCGAGTGGTTAAGACGTCTGGTATTAACTAGGCAGACCACGGGTTCGATACTGAATACCGCTCAGTGATCAGTGGGTTTTTTTAATTGAAAACTATTATTTAATTTAATTCATCTAAATATACCTCAACGGAATTGCCCACTCGTTACGTATAGCCTCACAAATACCATCGGCTAAACGAGGGAGACTTGGTTTTCCGCTGGGTACCCAAGAGCTGTAAGGCAACCCGTGAAGAAAGAAAAGAAATGTTTTCATAAATTGTTTCACTTTATAGGTAAGTATTTACACGTGTAATTGTTTACAATTTTTTGCTAGAATGACGATAATGGTTTTAACGACATGTTTGGTCTAGCGGTTGGGCAAAGGTCTTGATACTGTTGAATTTTCGCATAATTTGATATGTTATAGGATTATAGGATTCGCCCGTGGAGCCAACACCTATATTTTAGCCCCTATTATACCCGGGGGGGGGGGGGGGGGGATTTAAAAATAAAGTAGTGTATGTCCTTCCCTAGGGTTCAAGGTATCAAATTTCTTCAAAACGGATTTAGTGGTTTAGCCGTTTCAAACAGACAGAGTTACTTTATATAAATTTATAATATTAGTATGGAATAGTTTGGATATGAAAATGGAAGTATTGACTAGTATAGAAGTATGGATAAGCTTTCCTAAAAATAAATTTTAGGCTTCTGTAGCCTATTGTGCGTCTTATAAGGCTACGTGACTTAATTGCTTGCATATTAAAATCATTTAACTTCTTCATCAATATAATATACTAATAAAAAAGTAGAAAGAAGTCTAATTGGTAGAGCATTGTCTTGAAACCTGGAGGTCCCACTCGTTAAAAAAAATGCTAAGCACCAATTTTATTTAAGAATATTATGTGCTTTAATCGACTCTTCGTGCTACACTTCTTCTAAAACAAACAGATATGTTACGTCTGTTAAAGAAGTGACACATTAAGTGCAGCAACAGGCTTGCTACCTGTTCTGTTCAATATGGACAACTGGCGTCAAGTGGACATTGTTACTGATGTCTCTGGCCACACCGCAAGGTATAAAGGCCGTGAAGGTGTGTTGTTGTTGTATATGCTAATTTTGTTTACTTTACTCTCTGTGTTTAGATTGCTTTATCACTCACAATCATTGGCATGTATAATTTTATTGTATTTTGTGATAAATATAATATAATAGATATGTCAGGTCAGGTAGCAAATAATAAAAATAAATAAATGCATCGAAAATTGAGCGTTACCGCCTCCCATCCCCCTTATCTCCGAAACTACTGAGTCTAAAATTTTGAAAAAAAAAAAATAGAAAATATAGGCTTTCGCATGAAACTATTAAGTTTACAGAAAAACCTAAACAAAATGGTAGGAAACCCTCTCCACACTTGCTCTTGGTCAATTTTATTCCCTTAATTAGGTATGTTCTTTAAATAATTATCATGTCGGCTTTCCACTTCTTCCATAGTGAACAGCAAGCATCTCGTTTTTTCCACGATCGTCAAAAAGATTTCATGATTCTTTCAATTTTTATCTCATCTCAAAAGTATATTAATGAGAATTTAATTATATTTGCAATCTACTCTTTGTTCTATGTTCTATCGTAGATTAAAATTAATGAAAGTAATTTTTTTTTATAATAATAATTTAGTTAACGAATGCTTAGGTAATGTAATGTATAACAAGCTTACTATTTTAAAAAAATCTGCACTCTTACTAATCAGTTAACGACATCGTTATATAATGGTTATTATCTACAGAATAGATGTTGTTGCGTATATTAATAAACGCGGCAGTGTGAGCGGAGTCACACCACTTTTGCTGTGCCAAGTTGAGTAACAATTACTGTTTGTATTAGATAAGAGCTTAGTTAGCCTTGATAGCCTTGTCAATAAAACGGCTAAGGCCTTTTTTGTGATATCTAGCCTTTTTGGATATAGCTATCCAGTGGAGTTCTAAATTATATCTTGAGATATGCTAATTACTTTGTATGTAATAATATATTCCGGCCACGTAGGTACTAATGGTTTTTTTTATAATTAAATACCTAATCCGACAAACCACACTTAGAGGCTTTTATCGATCTCGATATTTATTGAGCCCACACCCATACTTAAGTACTGATTGCTAAATAATAAATACATTTACAGTAATGCTTTAATGCTACAGTAATATAGTCATTTAAACGCCTGGGTATGCTTATAAAACAATACAACATGTTTTGTTGAAAGAACGAAGGATGAAAGATTGACTAAAAAGGTTTATATGGCTGAAGTGAAAGGAAATGCTGGCAGAGAACAATCTAGGTGTACTTTTATTGAACATATAAAAAATGTATTGATCGATGGAAATATTAAAAGTACACACAATCGCCAAGCATGTATGAAAGGTATGATGAATATAAAAGAAGCGAAAGAGATATGCCAGGATCGTAACAAATGGCATTCGATTGTCTCTGCCTACCCCTCTTGTGATAAAAGGCTTGATGATAGATAGACAGTATTCAAAGTAGGCAGTGCCAGATTTTATTGTCTGCAGCTCTCAAGTCTAATCCATTCGGTTTCGTGCATATGGGGATCGAACTTTGGAGTTTTGGACCAATATTTCCAATTCCCTAAACATAAACTGACTGGTTGACTGGTGCAGATCAGTCAACACATCGAAGCGTCGAATTAATCAACAAAAGTTTACGTAAACACTTTCTTCTATAGTAGGCAGTAAAAAGTACTAAAAATAACATATTTGATACAAGTAGGTACACTCAGGGACATTCGTTTGGTACCTTCAAAAATTATGCACTGAAAAGTGTGCTTTTAGAAAGCAAAATGCACTAGTCACTATAAAAAAAACCTAAATCGCTTCAACAGTACCTATAAAATTTGAAGAGTTCTCGATTTCTCCAGGATCCCATCATCAGATCCTGACCTAATGACCATGGGACCACCTGGAAAGTATACCCTTTCAAACAAAAAAAAAATTCCAAATCGGTCCAGGCGTCTTCAAATAATCGGGGAACATACATAAAAATAAAATAAAAGATTCCGACGAATTGAGAACCTCCTCCTTTTTTTGACGTAGGTTATAAAATAAGGTTATATTTTAATACATTTTTGAACTGAAAACTTCTTTAGTCGCGTTGAGCGATTTTTGGTAGTGGAAAATCTTATGGGTCCGCGTCACGACATCAACGACATGCTCTTAGCATAAATGAATGTCCGAGCAGGAATTCGTGTACTGCTGGCTTCCACGTATGCCTGGGTCAGGCATTTCTGACCGGCAATTCAGAGATTTTTTAAGTGAAAACTTCTTTTGGTGCGCACTACATGGCGTTACTATACGTTCTATAGGTACTAATAAATTAAAAATCACTGTTATTCATAGTTTTAATTTTAAACTTTTACTTCTATCGGCAGCCCTCATTCCCATGACTGCCTATGCCTTTTTTATTTTACAAAATTACTCATTACAAAACGAATTAGCAATGTTAACAATAAATTACATACATATAATTGTATTTTTTTTCTCTAAGTTTTTCATATCCTTGACTGTACCTACATGTATTCTTGGCATAATGCTGTAACTTACTTTGAGAAAGTTCGGATACTTTCATCTTTTACAGTAATTTAAGTACTTGTTGCCACTGTCTACCCCTTCTGTAATAAAAGGTGTGATTTTAGATACCTAGAAAAGGTTTATAAATATTATTACAAAGGTGCTAAGTAATTTTGACACAAAACAAAGATAATGCGAATAAACTGTTTATTGAAAAAAATATTCTATGGGAAAGACACTTTTTATCGTTTTATTTTGTAGTGGGTAACAAATTAAACTATTTTATCCAAAATTAAAGTATAGAGCATAAACCAGGTTTTCATTTTTAAAAATTCAAAATAGGCAACTTAGAGACTTTTCCATCTAAATATACCTCAACAGAACTAGCCACTCGTTAGGTATAGCCTCACAATTTCCATCGGCTAAACGAGGGAGACTTTGTCTTCCGCTGGGTACCCTGGAAACGTGACACGGTTTCGGGAGCTGTAAGGCAACCCGTTCAGCCGTGCAGAAAAAGAAAAAAAAAAGGCAAATTTTCTATAGAAACGTACTAACTTAGGTTTCTATAGTAATCTAAGTAATCTGAATCGGTTTTTCTCTTTTTGGAGGTTGTTTATTCTTTCAGGTGCCTCTAAATTTAAATTTAACTGTAACAAACTGTGTTTTGCGCACTTTAACTCCAGTATGTATGGTTAAATTACCCACTCGTTCGTGCCCACGGGTTTGATTATATTATTTTAAATCACACACAAGACAAAATAAAGGACAAAAGTTCTAAAAGCAGTTGTTCACAGTTTAGACACCTCTGTCCTCAGATCAATTAATACAAACCTCTGTCTGACACAGGCGTAATTTTGCCAAGATTAGCAAGAGCTATAGACTGACCCATTCTATTATTTGAAATTTTGTATTTATAAGAGCTGACACGTTCCATATTTTATTTTATAAAAACTGACTCATTTGATATTTGAATTTATAGAAGCTGACATGTTCGACATTTGAATTTAGAAAAACTGACTCATTCGACATTTGAATTTTATAGAAGCTGACTCGTTCGATATTTAAAATAAGACCTGATACGTTCTATATTTTATTATATAATAGCTGCGACGTTCCATGTTTGAATTTATTAAAGTCGACACATTCGTTAAATTTATAAGAGTTGACACATTTGAATGTATAAAAGCTGACATCTTCCATATTTGAATTTATAAGAACTAACACCTTCCATATATTTCTTAATGATTCACGCCAACTCTTTTTAAGCGACGTATAGTTAGTTAAACTTGACCATGTCGGAGGATATAAGGAGAACAGCCATAATTTTATTGTCCGCTTAAAATATTCCAATTAGTTACAGCATTTTTATTATCGACTCGTAAACATACGCCTCGAACTCTCGAATAATTACGGTGCTTAAAACAATTTTAAAATAATGCATTCTTCATTTTAGTTCTAGAACGCAAAATGCACAACAGCCATTAGACTTTGCGGCATTGCGTTAGGAAAGGATTTGTTCCATCGGTGGCCGAGTGGTTAAAACGGAGGACCTTTTTATAATCAAAAACTTATGTACTACAAACCACACTCGGGCATTTATTTACATCTAAATATACCTCATCAGAACTGGACACTCGTTAGGTAGCCTCAGAAATACCATCGACTAAAAGAGGGGGACTTGGTCTTCCGCTGGGTACCCTGGGATCGTAACACGGTTTCAGGAACTGTAAAGCAACCCGTGAAAAAAAAATTGCGCGTGCAGCACCGTACACGTGATAGAATTGAAACTTCTTAAAAAATAAACGTCATTATATTTATAAAATTTTCTAGCCCGTGTACACACTGGAAATGACCTTCCTTGTCTATGCCATTATGGTCCACTGTGTACAAAAGGCTTTAGATATACAATGTATAGCTCTCTTTCTCCTTCTCTCTATACGTTACTTATATCTTTCTTCTCTCTCATGTAACGAAATTTACCTAAACGAGACGCGTCCTTGAAATTTCACTCTCAATTCGTCCAAAAATTATATTAATCGCCTCCTAAGAAGTTTTAAAAAGGATTGTTTTTCTTATTACAAAAAATGTATTGAGCTAAAATGGCGAGTCTATGGGTGAACCGGCCTGCTTTTATTTATTTCGTAGACCAATCGTAGAGTTTGGCCATTTCATGACATTCTCGGGCCGTGCGTCAGCAGTCAGACGACTCTGTACGGACATATCGGTTTTGGTCGAAACGAAAGAAGTCGCATGCTAACCCCACTAATGCTAACACAACAAAACATTTCCTCGTAAATCTATAATTTTGGACAATAAATGATTCCTCTTAATAAGCCTACGTCATTTCTCAAATTGCATTTCAGTAAATATTTTATCCTCAACAACAAAAAGTACAAACGTTTGACACCCACTGACCGATTCCCGTAACCCGTTAGCAAGTGTTTAACCTCAAAATAAAGTGCAGAAAAAAACTTATTTGTGGCGGGACGACAGATGTATGAGCCAAATGTACGTGCGCTCAAATAGGGTGTTTACAAAAATATGTGCCCAGCTGAAGACAAAATTAATAATTGGATCCTGTGAGTAATGTGGCAACACAACAAAATGAAAACCGACGTAACTAATTTTTTCTACTGTGATGACATTTACCTAAATGATGAGGATAGTTGTCGTCTGATGGCAAAACTTTAAAAAAATATTGTAAAAAAACTACTGCATAAAATAAAATATTTCTTTTTGAAATAAAAAAAGGCATACCAGTCATGGGGAATGTCGACAGAAGTGAAAACATTAATAAGAGAGCCAGCAATTGAAAGCCAGTACACGAATTCCTGCCCGAGCATTCTCAGTGATTTGAAGCCAGTACATGAATTCCTGCCTGGACATTCTCGGGTCGAGCATACACGTGCCGGGAATTCCATGATCTTGTACCGAAAACATGTCGCGAATCCATAAGATGAGATCCTACCAAAACTCAATCAAATTCACTTCAATAAAAAACATACCCTTCACTTTTACTTTACATATAGGTGCCGAATTGCGCTATCAATTCACATCACAAAATGTGTTAGGATCTGAGTGAAGATTTGACTTCATATCCTGAAAATATTTTCCTTGCATGAGTCGTCTTATAGGTCAGTAGGTAATTCTAGTCATAAAATTAACAGAGCACCTAAATTGAATGAACAGCTAGTACACGTCCCAATACTGAAACAGCTAGATTATAAATAGTAATTGTAAGTCTAGGAACATGATACAATTACACACGATTACGTACAGTACCGACTTTAAAAATAAAAGTATCAAAGTCCTCGCTGTATCATGTTTTGTTGAGCGCGGTAGGTTACGTAGGTGCAAACCACTCAAGTATGTTTCCGCCCCCGGCTTCGCCCGTGGCTATTTTGGAACAAAATAAAATATAGGTGCGTCGGTGGCCGAGTGGATAAGACGTCTGGTGTTAACTAGACAGACCCCGGGTTCAATCCCAGCTCCCGGCCATGTACCCATGGGTTTTTTAATTAAAAACTTATGTACATAATCCGACAAAACCACACTTAGAGGCTTTTCCATCTAAATATATAATATATCTCAACAGAACTAGCCACTCGTTAGGTAGCTGTAAGAACCCCTGTACGGGTGAAGGCCTCCTCCAAAGATATCCATGTGTCTCTTATCTTGTGCTACTTGAGTCCAGTCCAGCTGTATTTTTAATTTCATCTTCCCAGCGTGTCAATGGTCTTCTCCTACCCCGCTTGCCCTGTGGGCCTCTCCATAGAGTCGTTCTCACAGTCCATCTCTGGTCTGTAAGTCTTGCCACACGACCGTGATATGCCCTATTAATCACTGACTAATCACAACTATCACAGCGCGGACGGGATTAAACTGGATTCCATATCATGTCAACCTTAGTAATAGTTTCTTCGTTGTCACCCTTTGGGTACGGAACCCTAAAAAGTATTCCATTCCCTGGATTATGTAGGCAAAATGTTACAACACAGAGATTCCTTGCTTTTGCCCCTGAGACCCTGAACCAAATCCTCTATGCCCATGAATGAAAGGTTCATTATAAAAATTGAGAACAACATCCGATCTATCGTATGATCCAACGAGGTATCCGTTGACCAATTGCATCGGTGCAAATGTGCCCTTTCATTTCTTGAAGTTTAAATTTTTTAAAACTAGTTATTCTACCATCTGTCTTTACCTACACCTTGTTCGAAAGTTTTTTAGTAGAATATTTTGGCTTGTGTTTAAGCGGCGCCCAAAAATGTATCTATTTTGTACCAAAAAAATTCTAAACGGTTACCAAAATGGATGAATGGTCACCAAATTACGTTTCCTAAAATATTATGAAATAGATCCATTTTTGGTATTATTGACTGCCATAAAAATATATAGACGCCTTTAAAATACACTTTATACTTAATAAATTTTATACTAGCCTAACCTAACCTACCTACCTTACTTGGTGACCATTTATCCATTACTTGGTGACCATTTATCCATTTTAGAAACCAAATAAAATATTAGTACAAGGCGTGCGATTTTTCTGATGTTTTTTCTATTATTTTGAATCATAATATGATATACTTTAGGACACTTTTAATAGTGTAAATTATTTTATTTGGTGCCTAAGCTTAGAGTCTTAAAAATATTTTTGGTGTCCGCGTAAATTATACCCGAATCTTTTGTAAACAAACAAGTGATGAAGTGCGAAACGCAACTAGAAGATTCCGTCAAGGCCGTATCCAGGAATTTATTTCGGGAGGGGGTTACAACCTTTTGTACATTCAACTTAAAAAAAATTGCTTACCTACCTACCTAAAATTTCTTAATTTAACTGTATTTTATTAGGTCATAACAAAAAAAAATATAATAAAAAACAATTAAATATTAGGTATATGCTATATATACAAATAAAGCTATAAATAAAAAAATCAAGATCGCTGCCTTCTGGGAGAGGAGAGTGCCCATAAAGTAGGCCACAAATTGGTCCGGCATCGCACCGAAAATTTCCTATTCCGGCCGCCGATGATTGGGTGGGCACCTTTAGGCTGGTTGCGTTGCCACACTTGCCACGTTGGATTGCAATACTTATCCTTTAGGCCAAATATGAGCCAGCTATTTGTCGTGGGACACCTCTACCAATCATTTGGCTATTTCTTTGTTTAGGTGTCTTGCGTTAGGTCCCCACATTTATTATTATATACTATTTATATAATATTATATACATTTAATTGCGCCCCTTTTTTTATTCTTTGGAACCGTTGCCGGCCTCAGGGTACCTACCCAGTGGAAGACAACGTCTTCCTCATTTAGCCGATGATTTTTTGAGACTATACCTAACGAGTGGCCACTCGAGTGGGGATCGAACCCGCGCCTTCTCAGTTGTAAGTCGACGTCTTTCCCACTCGACCACCGACGCCCATTTTTTTTCATATTTCAGACTATATATTAGTATATTATAAATAACATTTAATAATAATTATATAATAGGTATATATGCTAGTTACGTCGCGTCGGTAGTGTTGGCGTAAAACGAGACAGATACACAGACGCGGCTATTATTGCTTGTATGAACAAGAATCGTATAGAAAAACCAATTCAGTTTTTCCCGAATTTTCCAACTATCCGGACAACTTTTCCAATTTTTCTTTCCCTAAAAACTACAATCAGACTATTACGAACAATTAAAAAAATTACGAAGTCGGTTCTCAAGTGATGCGCTTTTAAAACGAACAGATTTTTATTATATAGATGTAGCAATGATATAGTAATATTTTTCTTTCCTTGTAACATTGTTCTTAATCTCGGCCGTTATTGTCTATGGGCAGTGAGGTGTATCGTTTGAAAATGGAACAAAACGTTTGACAGGCGACTGCGCGCGCGTTTTGACGTCTCGCTTCACAATAATTATCACGACAGGTGACACTGTTGTTTCCGAACGCGCCTTTGAACTGAGAATTGTAAGGGCCTTGCATCTTTTAGTAAAATAATGTACGAAGCAAGCATGTTAATTTCTTAACGTAATGGTTACAGCAACTGGAGGTCCAGGGCTCAATCCTCAACCGTGCTAAAAGCATTTCTTTGGTCTTCAGAGCGCATGTAAAGCGTCTGTAAGCTGCTTCCAAATATAGACAACAATTTTGGCTGCTCCCAAAAATAATAGACATGGACCATGGCCATCACTAGCTAAGTGTAGACACGGTTACCATTATGCTTCTAGGCTTGCCGAAAGGTTTACGTACATCAAAAATCAAAATTCATTGTCAATTTCGTCGTGGTCCGTAATTTTACTCAGAAATCTGAGCTCAAAATAACATGCACTCGTTTAAAATAACTGGTTCCTACAATGCTACTAAAAATAAATTAAATTAACACATCATAAATGCAGTTCAATTTATCTTAAAGGGCCAAACGTATACATGAATATATTAATTAAAAATAAACTAACAAATCTATTCCATTAACGCTTTGAGGCGTCATTTAATCGACACCTAAAATGTAACTGGGAACAAATCGATGCAATCAACCATAGATCAGATAGAGCTGACTCCCACGAACTTATGAATAGAAAACGCACTTAATACAATAAAAAAAGAAGAATGACATGATTTATGAAAACGCAGCCAGGTCTTTACACTTCGCACTTCTATTCAATTGAATATTTCTATATTAAATAATTAAGTTTTTTGTAATGAAATTAATTTATAAATCCCGTTAGGCTGTAGAGAAAAAAGGTGCCCACACATTCTCTAATTAAAAAAAATAGAAAGTTTCGAATGCGCTTACAGGAAACGTCACTTCGACAGCGCGTTCTTAATTTGAATCGATTGACAGCTACGATATGGTGTGTTGGCGGGAAATGAGATGACTCGTTTAAAAAATGGCGAATATGAATTAATAATTTATCTATATTTATATGTTTTGAATTACAAACACGTAGAATGTGTGATATAAAACGTATTGACCGCATCCGGAACGATGACATTAGAGAAGAATGCGGTGTAAAAGATGATGTTGTGACTAAAATGAAGAAAAGTAGTTTAGGCTGGTTTGGACACGTTGAAATAATGAAGGATGAAAGATTGACTAAAAAGGTTTATATGGCTGAAGTGAAAGGAAATGCTGGCAGAGGACGACCTAGATGTAAGTACTTTTATTGAACATATAAAAAATATGTTGATCGATGGAAATATTAAAAGTACACACAATCGCCGAGCATGTATGAAAGGTATGATGAATATAAAAGAAGCAAAAGAGATATGACAGGATCGTAACAAATGGCATTCGATTGTCTCTGCCTACCCCTCTTGGAATGAAAGGCGTGATAATAGATAGATAGATACAAAAAATAAAAATAAGGTGGACTTATAAACGGAGATCTCAGCACCCAGAGTCACTCAAGCTCATCTCAAGCTATCAGTTGCTGGTTTGCCACCTGCTCAACTCACAAAATATACATTGTTACAAATGCCGCATGTCCATCCCAAAACGCATAAAAGTAATGGTGGCATTTTTCAAGTCTTCCGCTCTGGGTACCCTTGGGCCGGTATTGATTCCGCTTTTTTTGACTCGTGGCCAGGTTTTCTATGGTTATCTATATATTATAAGGTGGTAATGTTATGGTGATAATCTCTCAAACTAATGAACCGATTCCAAAAATTATTTCACGAATAGAAAGCTACCTGAGTAATAATATATATAATTTTATTCGAAAATATCCACGAGCAAAGCCGGAAAGCTAATAATAAATAAATACATGATTTTTAAAAAGTAGCCCATGTCTTTCCCTAGCTACCTGATCAAACTTGGTTTAGTGCAGTGGTTTCCCCTTGCCTTCTGCACCAGACATTTTGAGACTATTTAGGTCTTCAGGCTCGCTGTAGCCTCTTCCAGCCAGTTGCCTAGCTAGGTATGGTTATACCGCCATTGCTCGGTCGCCAGATCCTCGTTTGTTGTCTAGCAGAGGGTACCAAGCGTGCAGGTGAGAATGATATTTGGGGTCGGATAGATCTTCCCCTTTTTTCTTTCTTTCTTTCTTCACGGGTTTACCTTACAGCTTCCGAAACCGTGTTACGGTTCCAGGGTACCCAGCGAAAGACCAAGTCTCCCTCGTTTAGCCGATGGTACTTGTGAGGCTATACCTAACGAGTGGCCAGTTCTGTTGAGATATATTTAGATGGATAAGCCTCTAAGTGTGGTTTGTCGGATTATAAAAAAACCCATTGGTATCTACATGGTCGGGATCCGGAATCGATCCCGTGGTCTGCCTACTTAATACCAGACATCTTAACCACTCGGTTATTAATAATCTATAATTTTTATATAAGCCTTGCTTGACATTCTATATTTTAAGACCACTGAAGTTTTTAAGACTGAGGTCAATAGTTTCGCCAAACCGGTTGAGTTTTGCATAACACATTCTTATCGGACATTATTACGTGAAGCCAGTGAGTTATAGGTACTAGAGAAGACGCTACCCATCACTCCTATGTTCCATTCAATTGCGGCGATTGCGCCGCACTTCACACAGTCGCTTGCTAGCTGTTGAGCAGTTATACGCTAGTAATTGTTTTTAATCGAAAAAATTTGAAAGTCATACAATATGCCGTGGTGTGTGTTGAAATATGAAACTAATAATTCAAGGAATACGGCGAAGTGTAAAGGAATAACTTTCCACCGTTAAGTAACTAGGTATAATCATTTTAAAATTAAATACGAACATAAAATTTATCAGACGCATGTTGTGTCATTCGACATAGACTAAAAACATTCAGAAGTGAAAATAGGTAGAATTGGTTGACGTTCCCGTATATAGCGGAAAATAATACAATATATTTTCTACGCAGATATTATTGTTTGTGTAATGTGTTATCTACACTTCTACACTAATATTATAAAGAGAAAAGATTTTTCTATTTTTGTCTGTAATGATGAACTCAATACTACTGGACCAATTTTAAATGTTTTTCACCAGTAGAATGTATTATTATCGCTGAGTAACGGAGGCAATATTTTATACTAGCGGCTTGCCCCGACTTCGCCCGGGGTAACAATTGTATCCACTAGTAAGAAACTACTGGACCAATTTAAAAAAGTATTTCTCCAGTAGAATGCTATAATATCACTGAATAAAATAGATATCTTTTATATGATATATAATTGTTACCCCGGACGAAGTCGAGGCAAACTGCTAGTTTGTAATAAAATAGTTATTGAAATTTGTGGTGTTTTGTCTATTGAAGGTTTCCACGCCCTAGCCAAGAAACAAGAGAAAGATGGATAAAATTTGTCCAAAACAACCAATTATTACAAATTATTAAATACATAACAAAAGCAGAAAAGAACATTTTATCCAGTAAGAAGTATTTACATCTTTAGTTCATTCTTTTAATCAACCGAGCACTTTGAATCACCGAATGAAATTCACGGCGCTTTCGACCTTTTGGTCGCGAGAAAACTACATCCTAGAAGCGATCTAGCGCTGTGTGTTTATACCGTTTGATTACTCGACTAGCGACTAACAAGCGCTTCAGCGAACTTAAGTTTTATTTTATATAGAAATGAAGCATGCCTTTTGTCTATTATAGCTCCTCTAGTACCTATATCTCAATGCGTGAAGCTGGCAACTTCGCAAGGATGAACCATCACTCGTCCCCCGCCACGTCTGTCTGTCTGTCCCCTTTTCACGCAAAAACCACTAAACCGATTTTGTTGCGGTTTTCACTATTAGATAGGTTGATTCACCAGGAAGGTTTACGAGTATTAAACATGGATCTATCATGTTTAGGAGCTGAGCATTAACCGTGAATCAAGAAAAAGTTAGCCTTAGCGAGTTTTCATGGCGTATGCTGTCTAATCCGTCAAAGATACAACAAAATGATGTAGGAAAGAATTGTGTAGAATAAAATAATCTACAAAAAAGTCCGCGGTAGCATATATATATCTAATAGATAAGTAGTTAAAAGGGTATTTATGTAGGTATTATTGTACCCGTGCGAAACCGGAGGCGGGGTCGTTAGTACATCAAAGAGGTTTTAGAGGCCCGATTTGTTTATAGGTAGAGAGATGGCGACAGAAAGGGGTTGTAAGCACTTGCCGGCAGAAAACCTCATTTTCGTCTGAGCCCCCCTCTACAAATTCTTATTGTCGAGTAGGGGTCCAGCGCATGTCGCTGAGGCGCTTTAAAAGAGAAAAAAAACCTCTCCTACCAGCTGGCAGAAAATGAGTGAACAGCATTTGTTTGGGGGACCTCTCGGTTGTAGGAAAAATATTTTCTGCCAATGTACTCCATGTGCAGTTGTTTAAAATTCTTTTTTTGTTTTTTTTTTTGAAAGAATTTTGCAAGTAGCTGCAGAGAGGTTCCCCAAAAAAATGCTGTTCACTCATTTTCTGCCAGCTGGTCTGCGGCGTACCGACGAGCGCTGGACCCCTACTCGACAATAAGACTTTGTAGAGGGGGGCTCAGACTGCACGAAAATGAGGTTTTCTGCCGGCAAGTGCTTACAACCCCTTTCTGTCGCCATCTCTCTACCTTTACATGACGTTTTTATTATAGAAAAACTACTGCAAAGAAAACAAAAATATCTTTGAAATAAAAATATAATAAAATGAAATTTAAAACCCCCAAGTTGGGTATCCTGCTGATTCCAGATGATGTTGCAGCATCAGGTCAAGGTTACCATATTATTGTAATATCATTGAAGTCACCGGATACTAAATTTCGAATCGATCAGACCAGTAGAAGTTGCTCACATATCTTCAACAACTAGAAAAGAGCTGATGATCTTCAAACGTCTGAACAGATTATCTTAAATCATAGCTAAAAACACTAACAGAATTTTACTAAGTTTAATTATTTGTTTTATAGCATAATATGTCTAGATACTATCTCTGTGCAAAAAAATTACGTCGATCCGTTGATCTGTTTTAACAATGTAAAAAAGAAACAAACAATCGCACTTTTGCATTTATAATATTAGTAAAAGAAAAAATAAACTCAAAATCTACAGGACCACTTGAAAAATTCTTTCATAAAACTAAGGTTCATAACCAAAATCAAGGACATCACAGAGTCGCCTGCATTTTTGAAGAAAAATAACTAAAATCTGAACCAATTTAGCTGAGTTTCGCAGTCCACACAACAAAGTTGACTTTTAAGGGACTTTCAACAGCTGTGTCCATTGCATTTGCGGAGAAACTTTTCTATGGGATTAGGTAGCCGCTTTTACCTTTTTGGTTTGTTTTTTGATGAGAAAGCCATGCAAAAGCACTCACAATTTGTATGTATGAGAGGAATGTCAGGATCGTAGCAAATTATATTCCACTTATACTCTGTTCAGTGTGACAGGTGACAAAAAATATTTTTTACAATTTATACAACAAAGTACCCCCCCGCAGCGTCTGTGCCCTTTCACGCAAAAACTACTAAACTCATTTTGTTGCGGTTTTGACTATTAGATAGGTTGATTCACGAGGAAGGTTTACGAGTATTAAACATGGACCTATCATGTTTAGGAGCTGAGTATTAACAGTATAAGTGAATCAAGTCGGGGAAGAATTTAGCCCCAGCGAGTTTTCATGAGATATAACAAAATTATGTAGGAAAGAATTGGGTAGAATAACATCATCATCATCACCCATTCATCTCTTATTAATAGAAGTGCGTATGCCTGCTATACGTGCCCTCGGAAGCACAACAATTCGATTAAATAACATAGGAACTTTGTCCATTTTTCCAATCCGCTCCAATTTCATAACCTAACCTAATCCATTTTATTATTTAGAACAGCTAACAGCAGGTGTTAATAAATATTTACATTATAAATATTATGACATAATTAAATATTCTACACTTAGGTATATTGAGAACCTCGGTTTTGGATACGGGTTTCACAAGCATTTCTTTATTGTATTACTAGGTTTAAGCCCCGGTTTCGCCCGTTGAAATATTTAAAGTATGACACAAGAAATTATTTCGAAAGATATCCCGAGGGGCACACTGAAATTGGCTGCTATTCTGAAAAATTCCAACACTATTGCAATAATTTCAATAGTGTCTGATTTGGTTATTCTGAAAGAGCTATTGCCTTGTTTTTGCAAAATGTCAAGCGCCAACTTCACGCCATTGCATTATTTTGTTTGTAATTATATTAATGGCTTGGATGCTAGTCATTTTTAGCCAACTCTTACAAGTTTTTATACCTGTGTAAACAAAAGAGCCACAGGTAGGTACGACGTAAAAAGAGGAATAGATACTAGATTTTGCCTGCGGTGTCACCAGCATGGAAATAGAACAAAATAAAAAAAGTGCGTCGGTGGCCGAGTGGATAAGACGTCTGGTGTTAACTAGACAGACCCCGGGTTCGATCCCAGATCCCGGCCATGTATAATTCCCGGCAATTAACTTGAATATATGTCATCTACTGCGCAGTACAAATACCTTTTTATTTTAAGATTTTATACTGCGCAGTGGGTGACAGATGTTCTAGTTAATTGCCGGTGCCTATACCAATGGGTTTTTTTAATTAAAAACTTATGTACATAATCCGACAAACCACACTTAGAGGCTTTTCCATAAACATATATCTCAACAGAACTAGCCACTCGTTAGGTATAGCCTCACAAATACCATCGGCTAAACGAGGGAGACTTGGTCTTCCGCTGGGTACCCTGGAACCGTAACACGGTTTCGGGAGCTGAACCCGTGAAGAAAAAGAAAAAAAAAAAAAAAAGAAGTAATCCCTTGTCCTCTTTTCTGAGATAAAAATGCGTATGTTTTAATCCAGGACATAAATTATTTATCCTCCAATTTTCATCATTCATCCATTCATCCATTGTTTTATTTTAAATTAGTTATATTCAATATTATTTTTTTATGCGAATATGTATTTATATATTTTTTTGTGAAAAATGTTAGGATTTTATAAATTAGTCTTCTTATAATTAATTTAAAATATTTGAATTTGCGTATTTAGCTTAATTCTTATCTAAAGTATTATATTAAAACTAAGCTGCATATTATTGGGCCACATTAAATATAAAATCTTAAAGTTTATATAAAATTGCAATGAATACAATGCACAAAACGCTGTTGTCAGAAATTCCAATAAGTAATTGAAATAAAATTCCAATTAATAATTCCAATAGTCTCACTGAGAATAACAATCTGTCAAAAATTACAACTGACGCCATTTTGATTGCAATAGTTCCAAACGTCAATCGATTGGAATTAAAACAGAATAGCACAGAATAAAAAAAAATCGCAATGTCATTAGAGAAGAATGCGGAGTGAAAGATGATGTTGTGACTAAAAAGAGGGGGGGGGGAGTAATACACCTTAAAATAATGAAGGATGAAAGATTGACTAAAAAGGTTTATGGCTGAGGTGAAAGGAAATGCTGGTAGAGGACGACCTAGATGTACTTTTATTGAACATATTAAAAATAACCCATTGATAGCTATATTAAAAGCACACGTTCGCAACTAAAACGTCGCGGGTTCGATTCCTACATGGTGGGGCGAGCAAATTCTGTTTACTTGTCTTTGCCCGGCCCAGCCTAGCAAACTTGCTCGGCATTCTTGTGCTGGACATTCTCGGACCGGGCATTCTTTGGCTGGCTCTTGTAGGGACATAAACGTTTTTGGCCTTTCGGTCGACACGAAAGATGTCACGTCAAAAATATGCTCACCCCACTGGCCACTCGTTAGGTATAGCCTATCACACATTTTGGTGCCTAGGATTTTAGATCTGATTTTAAGTAAGTATGTCTTATAAGATGATATCAAAAATGCTACTAATTTTTAACCGACTTCCAAAAAAAGAAGGAGAAGGTTCTCAATTCGGACCGTATTTTTATGTATGTATGTACATCGATAACTCCGCCAATTGTGAACCGATTTTGATGGTTTCTTTTTTAATCGACAGATAATTCTTCCGGATTGGTCCCATTTTTATCTCATAAAAATAGGTTCATTAGTTTTTCAGAAATTTTGAAAAAACTGACTTTATATGTACATTTTTCTTGATATCTCGATAAAATATGTACCGTTTTTGACAACTTATTTTTTTCAAGACATAATAATTTCTCGACATTATCTCACAGACATATGACGAAAATCGGTTCAGTAGTTTTTCAGAAATTCAGTAATTAATTTCTGTTTACGGCTGAAATTATGTATCAGAAAAAGCCTTAGCAACGGTTGCTATTGACACGAAGTTGTCAATTTTCGTGACGATAGTCTAGCGGTTAAATGTAATGGGGAGTCATAGGATGCACAAGCACATGGTTCAAATCACATCCACAGCGTTTTTTTTTAATTTTTCATCAATATTTTTTTAGTTGCGTTATTATTTGTCTCTCAAGGCAGCAAAATCACTTAAAAGGGTAAAATAAACCTTTTAAAAAAAAGTGCACCGACTTCAAAAATTTGCACTGAAAAGTAAGAAATAATAAAAATTTCGTCGTAGAATTTGAAGACGGTTGGTGCCAAATTAGGATACAAAACTAAGTAAATATCTAAGAAGATAAAGATCTGTTCAATATTATCTATGTTTGTATGTACTGATGATCGTAGGTTCCTAATGAATTGTCTAGATTAGTGAATTTGGGAACTAAGTTGTATCTAATTTGGCACCAACCGTCTTCAAATTCTACGACGAAATTTTTATTATTTCTTACTTTTCAGTGCAAATTTTTGAAGTCGGTGCACTTTTTTTTAAAAGGTTTATTTTGTATCAGCTCTAGTTTATGAGATAGAAAAAAAATGCATTTTTACAGAAATTTCGATATATTTTCACATTATACATATATATTTTCACATTATCTATCTATCTATCTATCTATCTATCTATCTATCTATCATCACGCCTTTCATCCCAAGAGGGGTAGGCAGAGACAAACAAAGACAAATTTTCACATTATACATCAAGAAATTGTCTTTTAAGTGATTTTCTCGAGTGAAATTGTCTTGGGCAATCGCGCATAATTCCCCAGCAATAATCGGCCATCATATGAACGTCGCATCTGCCTTGATACCTATTCTCCATTGTCTTTATATCTTGATGGAAACGTTCTCCTTGTTCTTCGCTAAGATCTCCTAAATTATGTTTAAAAAGATCTATATGACTATGGAGATAGTGCACTTTTATGCTCATATTACAGCCTAATTTTTTTTAGTTAAGCAGCATTTCCTTAAATAATTCTATATATAGTTGTCAGCCTTGTAATTTCCGAGGAATTTTTATACAACCGCTACAAACTATTTCCACGCAAGTCGTTCTACTTCAGTCATAGAAGCCTCAAAATTAATGGAGTCTTTAATTAATTGACGTATTTGAGGTCCATCAAAAATCCCTGCTTTTAATTTCTCAGTACTTAATCCAGGAAATTTCTGAGAAATAAACTGAAAACATTGACCATTTCTTTCCAGAGCTTTAACGAACTGTTTTATTAGTCCTAACTTTATGTGCAAGGGCGGAAGAATGATTTTTTCACGGGGAAGAACATTTTCTGAATGAGGAATAGGTCTTTTTGCTGAAGAAATGTTGGAATACTTCCATTTGTGGCGATTGTTTTTGTTGATGCCCACTATATTGGTCATACAAAAGTAACAGTCGTCATGATGATTTTTTTGTTCACTCCACATCATAGGTATTCCAAACTTCAAAGACTTCCGTGTTCCTTCCTCCCATTGTCGCAAATGTTCAATGCACGTTTTACATGCACTACGCTTTATCTTGATCGCGAATTTCAATACCGAAGTAAGCAAAATACAAATGGATCACAGTATCTGTAATCGATTTTCGCTGATCTTTCAATATGTATTCACCACAAACGTAACAAAACATATCAGGATCATTAATACAACATCTGAACTTACTAGCCATAATTAAATAATACTATAAATTTTATCAGTGTTATTGTAAAATTTACTGTTTATGAGTAAGACCGGGAAAATATTCAATATGAGGTTAGTAGCTAAACTAGAGCTGATAGGTTGAAATCACTAATATAAATATGCTGTATATTACTTTCCTTATCGAACACAGATACAAAAAGAGCTGCACCAAAAAATAAATATTTTTTTTGTAGGCCTGTGTTATAGTTGTGTCTCACATTATTTTGTCTTCAATGGATTTTAAAAATTAAATTACATACCTTTTTTTTTTCACTTTATAAAAACCTTAAATCAAATCTAAAGATTAAAAATAACTAAATAAACCAGGTCCGCGTGGAATAGTGGCAAGAATACTGGCTGCATTTCCCCGCTGAATCGCGATGCTGATTTGTTGAACGAGGAAGGAGCCATCCCTCTTGTCACCAGAAGAGATGATCAGTCGAGGGGATACATCTTTAATAATTTTTTTGCATTTGAACCCCACGGACCTAGAGTTTCTACACCAAACGGCACAAATTTGTAGTTTTCAATAATTTAACTATATTTGCGCCGTTTGTTAGACTCTGCGATTTCCGCCGCAGCTCCCGCTTTGATTGCTGTTTCCCTGAGATGAGACGGGGCTAATGTGTCCACGCACGTAGCATCCCATACAAGGACCCGACCTCGCTCCCAGGGAATCAGAGTCATTCCATCGGGTCTCTTGCCGTCTTCCCGGATTAATCCCGTGGGCTCTAGGAGAGCAGGGACGTCTATTGACGCAAGAGCCCTTTTGATGGTATCATTGAGGGAGCTGTGGCGAGAAAGCCTGCCTGCACTTTTTATGCAGGAAAGTCCGTGTATGTACAAATTACTTATCACTATCACTTCATTACTACACTACATCATCACTTCATCATCACTATCATCATCACTAAATCATTATATATTATAAAACAAAAACAAAGTCCCCCGCCGCGTCTGTCTGTCTGTTTGTGCCCTTTTCACGCAAAAACTACTCAACGGATTTTATTGAGGTTTTCACAATTAATTCACGAGTAAGGTTCACGAGTATTAAACATGGACCTATCATGTTTAGGAGATGAGCATTTAGTGAAAAAATTAAAACTCAAAATCGAAGGGAAATTATCACCAGTGCGTTTTTATGGCGTATGCTGTCTAATCCGTCAGAGATATAACAAAACGATGTAGGAAATAATTGTACAGAATAAAATTATCTACAAAAAAGTCCTCGGTAGCATATATTTATCTCTAATAAATAAGTACTTATAAGCGTATTTGTGTAGGTATTGAAATTGAGAAAGACGCTCAAAATTGGCACATTGTCTGATCCAAAAATGACTCAATGATCTTTCAAACCCGCTATGAGGTCAAAAACCTAGACAACAGTACCTCCCTTTTTTGTGCAATAAAAAAATTGTGTGTGCTTTTTTGCCTATTACCTGTCTATTACGTGTACCTACTTGTGATTCATAAGTACTGTTACTGGTGTCTGGCAACACCGCAAGATATATAAGCCGTAAAGGTGTGTGTGTAAGCCTTTATACCCGGCGTGGCCTACAACTAAGTCCACATTTAGCGAGATGACCATAGTAAATAGAACAGTTGTTACGGAAAAGATGGGATATCGTAGACTTTGGAGAAGGTTCTAGGAATAGCTGCTCAAGCAAAAACTATATTTATTAACACTGTCAGTTATCAAAAAGTGGATAATCTGGAGATTTAGAATAACTGATGATGGATCCTAGAAGTCTACCTAAACTATTAGAGATCCCATATTAAGTTGAGTTCATCTTCATACAGTAATCTCATAGAAAAACGCACTTTTAGTTCCAAAATTCCAGGCAAATTTTCCAATTTTTCTTTCCCTAAAAGTATCTAATAATCTATATCTTAGATAAGATAGATAAATAGGAAATATCAATTTTAATTTATTTTGGTTAGATAAATACAATAAAATATATCTACTATGCAATATAAAATATTTCATCAAGATCACTGCCTTCAAGACTGCCTGCGTTGTCACGTTGGTTGGCCATACTGATTCTTTGAACCCACAGAACTTCTAAGATCTGTGTTTGAACCCATTGATGATATCAATGTTTGAATCAAATATGAGCCAGCTCTTTGGTCGTGGCCGTCGTGGGACACCTCTGGCAATCACGGGCCCAGTGTTTCCACTCCAAACGCCACGAATATTTAGCGACATTTGGCAGTTTCGGCTTTGCAAGCGACAAATTGATGTGCATGAAAGGTGAGACGGAGCGAGGGTCCATACAAACGGTCGCCACCCTCAAGAGTCATTCCATCGGGCCTTTTGCCATCATTTCGTGCCAGCCCTTTAGCTTTCAAAATGTCTAGATAAAATATAGTAAATATACCTTAAAAAATCGGACTATTACGAACATTTAAAAAAATTACCCAAATCGGTCCAGCCGTTCTCAAGTGATGCACTTACCACCGACCAGCATTTAATTTTTATTTATAAGGTAGTCGATAGCCTAATTGGTAAGACGGTGGACTTGAAACCGGAGGTCCCGAGTTCAAATCCTACTCGCTGCCAAAATGCTAAGCACCAATTTTCTTTAAGAATATGTGCTTAAATCGACTCCTCGTGCTTCGGAGGGCACGTAAAGCCGGCCGTCCGGTCACCAACCCGCCTGCCAAGCGTGGTGACTATGGCAATTCCTCTCAATAAGCACCACTAAAAATGGTGCGCTAGAGAAAGACCAATGATCTAAGCAGTGGATCTTAAAAGGTTGATGATGATCATTAATTTTGTTCATCTTCTACTATAATAATTTAATATTATAAAAAGAGAGTGAGAATTTTGTAAGTTTGTGTGTATGTGAAAGGTAATCTCTGAAACTACTTCTTCTCTTCTTAGTTGTGGTGCTCTTGACAGAGCAGTCGTGGTCAATCATGGCGGTCCACAGCGCGACGCACCTTGTATAGACTGGCCATGGTTAACTTTCTTGGGAAGAATAGTGCAGTGGTTTCCCCTTGCCTTCTGCACCAGACATTTTGAGACTATTTAGGTCTTCAGGCTCGCTCGGTCTTCCAGCCAGTTTCCTAGCTAGGTGTATGGTTATACCGCCATTGCTCGGTGTTCAGGTGAGGATGACATTTGGGGTCGGATAGATCTTATTCCGTTCTCCCCCTTACCCCCCTGAACCTACTGCACCTATTTAAAAAAATGTTTCAACATTTGAAAGGTACATTACTTCAATGGACATAGGCTACATAATTATGTGCAAATTAGCTAAAGATATGATGATATTCGTCAGCTAAGTCGGAGAAAGTAAGAGCTTCCACGGCGTGGGCTGCGTCATTGGTTAAAGTTACACGATATTAATGTATGGCTGAATAGTTCCTCTTGAAAAGTTCTAAAAAAAAGTCAATAATATTATATGTCTATCTTCTAAGGATAAACCATTTAATTCTTTTAAATTTTAATCAAATATTTCCGGTTTTTAGCGAAAAAAATAATAAGAAAAATTGGGAAAATTCGGAAAGTGAAAAGGCTTTTTTTTACTTTCTTCACGGGTTGCCTTACAGCTCCTGAAACCGTGTTACGGATCCAGGGTACCCAGCGGAAGACCAAGTCTCCCTCGTTTAGCCGATGGTATTTGTGAGGCTATATACCTACCTAACGATTTTCTATGGGATTTTAAAGTTAATATGGACTCAACGGTCGATTATATTCGCTGAGGTTAGTGGATGAGAGCCTTGATGTAGACAAGTAGAGGCAAATCTCCGAAACTGCTGAACGGTTTTTGATGAAAAAATTAACTACCTATACTTTATCCTGTAAAATGGGGCGGGGAAGTGGAAGGCTTCGGGTAAAAGCTGTAATAAGAATTATGACATCCGGAACAGATGAAAGATTGACTAAAAATGTTTATATGGCAGAAGTGAAAGGAAATGCTGGCAGAGGACGACCTAGGTGTACTTTTATTAAACATATTTATAAAAAAAAATATTGATTAAAAGTACACACAATCGCCGAGCATGCAGTATGAAAGGTATAATGAATATAAAAGAAGCGAAAGAGGTATATCAGGATCGTAACAAAATGGTATTCGATTCTCTCTGCCTACTTCTCTTGGGATCAAAGGCGTGATAAGAGGCACTTCTGTATATCTTTTTATTTAGTTTTTAAATCTCAATTCCCAATCCATTCTCCCTTTTGTGATATAAAGGCGAGCAAGTCAATTTGTAACGCGTGATATTTAGACATTCTTTACGCAATCTCTCTGCGTGCCATCTGTCATTTTGGTTTGATTCATACGAGCAAAATAGACATTTATTTATTTACTTTGGTCTTTCATTTGAAAGGAGATCGACCATTTTACTATGGGAGCTAGGCCCCCTATTTATTCAGATGTTTATTAATGCCCAGATATGAAACTTATCAGATTTAAAATACGGCTTGAAATCTTTTTTTTTTTATCTATATGAAAATTGTAAATAAATTAGTTACAAACAAACTATACATAATCCGACAAACCACACTTAGAGGCTTTTCCATCTAAATATACCTCAACTGAACTAACCACTCGTTTAGGTATAGCCTCACAAATACCATCGGCTTAATGAGGGAGACTTGGTCTTCCGCTGGGTACCCTCGAACCGTAACACAGTTTCGGGAGCTGCAATCCAGACAATCAAGAAATAAATAAAGAAAAAAATAACAAACACAGACTCAAAGTTCTGTCCAAAAAACTATTATGTCAGTGGTTATAAAATCGACCATCCGTTCATTACATTTGTTAAGATTTATTATGGTACTACGTTTATAGATGCGCCGGCGTCGACTGGGCATGATCGATAGATCATTAATTCATTTTATTTCATTATTTTACTTTTATGGTATGTATTATTGATGTGTAATATCTTTCCTCTCGCTTTCCTGCAATCTGTGGGAGTGATTTCGTGAAAAGGGACAGAAGTGTGTAACAGGAAGGAATTTTTCGAGAGGTTGGTACTGTCAGCCAACAGTGCGTGCATTTTTTTTTTGTACCAAGGTGAAATGTCAGGTGTTACACATCATATGCGATGCGTATGTAAGGCTCGCTCGTTTTTAAAAAAAATCCTGTTTTAATTTTTTTACCTCTCGTGTTAGACTCCGACTTCTCATGGGTCAAATTTTAAGCATAAAAAAACCTAAAACAGTGACAAAACGCGCTGATGCTAACTTATCCCCGACTTGAATCACTTATACTGTTAGTATTCAGCTCCTAAACATGATAGGTCCATGTTTAATACTTGTAAACCTTCCCGGTGAATCAACCTATCTAATAGTTAAAACCGCAACAAAATCCGTTTTATAGTTTTTGTTTGAAAAAGGCACAGACACACAGATATTATTGAGTCAGTAAGTATACCTACATCAACCACAAAAAAATGTTCACAGGTGAAAACAGGTTGAAAAGGTAGTACGAAGTAGTTGAAAATACTTAGTATCAGCATAGTAGACGCGCCTTAAAAACCGCAGAAGCCTTAATCTTTATTGCGTGGTCAACAGAATTCTAAGTCTGAGCTAGGTCCCAACTCCCAATGCTCTTCAAAATTGTTCAAAACTTAGAAGTTGTGGTCTAGAGTTCTGAACTAGACGCTGATTCAAGGTTTTCCTCTATTCATATACATAATTGCCGGCACAACTTTAAATAATACTAGCGACTCGCCCCCTGGCTTCGGCCGTGAAAATTAGTGAATAATAAGCGAAGGAGTAGGAACATCTCTATAAATATTTTGCAACAAAATTTACTTATAGATGATCAACAGCTATAATGACAAATATAAAGACAAAACATAGTGACAAAAATCATCAGCCGATAACAGATCACCATAACTTAACTATCCATATATTACAAATCAGCTACAATCAAGTACCTAGATTTTAATGTGTGTAATGTGTGTGTGTGTGTGTGTGTGTGTGTGGGGGGGGGTGTTTTTTAACCGACTTAAAAAAATAAGGAGGAGGTTTCTCAATTCGACCGTATAGGTATTTTTTTTTATGTGTGTTCGCGGATAATTTTCGTTACGAGACGGCTCCCGAAACCGTGTTACGGTCCCAGGGTACCGCGGAAGACCAAGTCTCCCTCTTCAATTGGATTACTTGAAGACGCCTGGACCGATTTGGAAATATTTTTTTTGTTTGAAAGGGTATACACATAGAGTAAGTAGCAATCACTATGTTCTTTAATAAGAGTCGGGACTGCCATACATTAAAATGAAATCAAAGTTAGGGCTGAAAGGTACTGCCAACCCAACAACATCGTACTGTGGATTGTTATAGAAATATTTGCTATCTCTGTCATCTGTATATGGCGTGAAAGAGATGGCGATACAACGCCATTAGTATTGGCTAATTTTTCCTAGCCCTAATTTTTTTGTTCTAAGTTGCCCCAGCCTGGGTATATATTAGATATCTGTGCTGGGTATACTTTTCAAGTGATCCCTTTGTCATCAGGTCAGGATCTGATGATGGGATCCTGGAGAAATCGAGAATTATTCAAATTTTATAGGCACACTTGAAGCGATTTGGGTATTTTTTTTATAGTAATTTGTGCATTTGTTTTCGAAAAGCACATTTTGGTTTGGAAGGCGGTTTTTTTTTCTTTATCAGAAGTAGTTATATATTTATAGTATTTGTATCTAATATTATTATAAAAGAGAAAGATGTGTTCTTTCGTTTGTCCTTCTTTCGCGCTAAAACGGAGCATTGGATCGCCGTTATTACGTTCGATCCCGGATCCCGGCCATGTACCAATGGGTTTTTTAATTAAATACTTATGTACATAATCCGACAAACCACACTTAGAGGCTTTTCCATCTAAATATACCTACCTCAATAGAACTGGCCACTCGTTAGGTATAGCCTCACAAATACCATCGGCTAAACGAGGGAGACTTGATCTTCCGTTGGGTACCCTGGAACCGTAAGACGGTTTAGGGAGCAGTAAGGAAACCCGGAGAAATTGGATCTTTCATGAACAACTTTACTATCCCTGCGAAGCCGGGGCCGATTTAATTTCTAATACATATTACTAGCGCGTACCACAAAGCAAATGGTCAATCGGTTTTATGTACAAAAATGTAAGAGATACCCCTTGTATAATTCACCCCAAATGACAAAGTGCATTGTATATTGTAAATGAAAACTCACTCGCGGTTCATTTAACAAATTCTCATTGCTATTAATTTGACATTTCATTCTTCCCAGCACTATGTACAATCGTGTACAGATTTATTAGGTGCGCGCATGGTCGCCGGCGGGATTATTTTTAGGGAGGCCTTCGATTTCGATATATTCATATTGCCATATTCATAAACACATTTTAGAAGCGTTTTAGTTAAAATATGTTTTGTCACTCTCTAACAAACCTGTCTGTACTAATAATAGAAAGAAACAAAACACATTTTAACAAAAACGTTGCTAAAATAGTTTATGAATAATGGCCATAGAGTACTAAGCCTACGGAGGGGCCATAGACGGGCTCCCCCTTTCGCCAATTTTTTGCTCTTTGACCAGTTAAACTGACCAGGTGCTCGGTAATAAGTTACCTTAGATTTCGTTGGTATCGTTTCGTGTCGCGAGACAGAGCTCTAGGAAAATAGTTAACTATGATGGGAAAGGCGATCTAGGACCTCAAACTTGCGAGAACATAGTGTTTCCAATCATTAATTATAATTATTATGTTTGTATTTTAACATAACCATCATATAACGTAAAATCCGTTGGGACAATAAAACGACAGAAAAATACAGTGGTACTAAGCGTTTACCTCATCAACGATCTGTCACACACACACGGATGTTTGACACTTTTTTTAATCGAATCTTGTGTGTCTGTGTGAGTGAGTGAATTCCTTGTGATCTAAATCGTATGATTTACATCGCTAATGTGTGGCCTGTGTTCAATCACGATCATACGGCTGGCCGGACCGACATTTTTCGGTGAGATGCCCAGTGCGTGGGCTAATTAAGCACGTGATACTTTTATGTTCAACTTATTTGGCGCGATAGGCAACATTAACTTTGATACAGTGATACCGACAAAAAAAAACACATTTTACATAGAGATTTTTTTAAATATTACAATAATTTATTAGTTAGATTTATGTACGCGACAGTACAAAGTTTAGACATTGGGGTAGGACCGTCTCACTTGGGATTACATTGGACCACTTCGCCGCAGTTGGCGCGTCGTTAAGTGATTTGTAAACCATTATCTGCAATACCTACGGGGAAAGAACTTACTGACTGCTTCGCGAGTGGATTTCGAATCGTATTATTTTTATAGCTGTCATTTAGTACCTAATCTTATTACAGCTCCCGGGAACCGTTGCCAGCCCCAGGGTACCCAGCGGAAGACAAAGTCTTCCTCACTTAGCCAAAAATTTTTGGAGACTATACCTAACGAGTCAGCGTACGCAGCGAAATAGGTATTTAGAAAATCATATTCTATCTCAAGCGCGCTCTTCCCCCGGGCATCAGTGCGACAGAGAGCACTGCAGCTCGTGAGTGTTCGTAGGTATGTTCTTCGTTGAAAATTGCGTTTTGGGGGAAAACGATTTACACCTACTAAACTATAACGAAACCTTATAATTTTGGTGTCAAACGTTTTAGCAGATTATAATCTACGTACGTACGTTTTGCTTTTTTTGAAATTTTGCTTTGTTTCTCAAATACAGACGGTTTATTATGAGCAAGTTATGAACCAAAAAAACCGAGATTTGAGGGGCTTATAACTTTTGACCTATTACGAATTTTGAAAAAAGGAAAAAATACGTACGTAGTTTTTCACTATGTCAGTAACATATTACAAAATCGTTAAAATTAAATAATATTTAGGGGTAGTAAAACGTTTTCTCCGTTTGTATGGACATGGACGCGGTACACTACACTCTTAAAAAAAAACAAATTTAAAAAAAATATACATTCTTAACGCTTTAGTTCCGTCACTTACTTATGGAAGCGAGACTTGGGTATGGAATAAGAAGCCTGAAAGTAAGATAATTGCAGTGGAAATGCAGTCTTTATGTAGAATATGTGATATAAAGCGTGTACAACGCCAAAATGGATCGAAAATTAAACCTAGCTGTGTTAATGTCTGTTAACTGCCTAATTTTCTTAACAGCATAAGCAGCAGCACTAAGCCTTTTTGTCAATGTCGATATATGTGCGCCCCACTGCAACTTAGAGTCAATAGTTATACCCAAAAATACCGTATTTTCCACGAGATCCAACACTGTGTCATTCAATACTACTCTAGGTGTGACCTGTTTCACATTAGGCAAGGAAAATTAATTTAACTTAGATAACACCATAAAACACAATAACAGCATGTTCGTAAGTTTAAAAAAATCTGAATCTTAAAGATCTGTCCAACTTTTTAATAAAGAAAAAATTTGTAAATAATAAGTATTTTTTAAATTGCCTTTTTGTCATTATATATGAGTATATGAGTATATCAAGAGACATTTGGCGTATGTTTTACAAAAGTAGTAAAATAAGTTCAAGTAGTTGTGCGCTCGATTGTACTCTTTTGGATGTTGGGGTAGGACCACAGTAAGGACCGCGCTTTCTCTTCAAAGACCGCAAATGTCAGTGAGCTTTTGAAATCTATTTAGAACTAAGTTTAATTCCCTTAATAAATTAATTCACACATCATGACGATATTCATATCTTGCGATGTGGCCAGAGACATCATGATTCATAACTATAATAATGTAGTATTAGGTAAATTAGCAAGCAGGTGGTAAGGCTTTCGCTACACTAGTGAGCCTAGAGGTGATATAAAGTTTTTCTGTGAGGACGCCAACTTTACATGCTTCGCCCATATGAAAAAAATCCTAGAACCTAATTGCAGCGCCACCTACCGGGTCCAATTGTAAATCTAAACCACACAAAATAAAACATCAAAATCGGTCCAGCCGTTTAGGAGGAGTTCAGAAGAATTATATATATAGATACATGTTACTGGCCCCAGGGTACCCATCAGACAGAAGATAAATATTCCTCAATTAGCAGATAAGTTTTATCGAGTATTTTTACTCTTGGATTAAAGTACCAAAATATCGGTTTACAACAATTTGAATGCCTAAAAACTACTTATATAGTAGAGATAGACATACGCTACCGCGGACTTTTTTGTAGATTATTTTATTCTACACAATTCGTTCCTACATCATTTTGTTACATCTCTGACGGATTAGACAGCATTCGCCATGAAAACGCGCTGGAGCTAACTTTTCCCCCGACTTGATTCACTAATACTATTAATGCTCAGCTCCTAAACATGATAGGTCCATGTTTAATACTCGTAAAGATTCCTCGTAATCGACCTATCTAATAGTGAAAACCGCAATAATATCCGTTTAGTGGTTTCAGTGTGAAACACAGACATGGCGGGAGATTTTGTTTTATTGTGATTGCCTCTACATTTTTCAGTCTATATATTACCCCTTCTGAAATTCAGACAGAATAATCTCTTTAGTCAATATAGGGTTGTGATATTGAATTTTTAAGGGCAGACATGTAACACTCTCCTGCCTGATTGGTCAAGAACTACTAAATGATTTTGGATGCGGTGTATTAATTATTGAAAATTGTATTATCATTTATACGTCCTGTGGTATTGGCCAACCCTAGAATATCCAGGCAAATCCGTGTATTATCTTTGCCCGACCCAGCAATTTGCTCGGCATTCTAGTGTTGGAAATTCTCGGACCGGACATTATTTAACTGGCCATTAGTGCGGAGATTAGTGCCAATACGCTTTTTTTTTCTTCACGGGTTGCACAGCTCCCGAAACCGTACCTAGCTGAAGAACAAGTCTCCCTCGTTTAGCCGATGGTATTTGTGAAGCTATACCTAACGAGTGGCCAGTTCTGTTGAGGTATGGATGGAAAAGCCTCTGAGTGTTGTTTATCGGATTATGTACATAAGTTTTTAATTAAAAAACCCATTGGTACTTGAGCGAGATCCGCAATCGAAACCGTGGTCTGCCTAGTTAATACCAGACGTCTTTACCACTACGCCACCGACGCATTATTAGTTTATTTTCAGAGAAAATACTATAATATTAAATTTTTGGGAAAAACCTCCATTTCCCTCGTTAGCCACGCGACTGTTCTTTTTCTGAACAGACTCTATCTGTCTATCATCACGCCTTTTATCCCAAGAGGAGTAGACAATCGAATGCCATGCCTCTTTCGCTTCTTTTATATTCATCATACTTTTCATACATGCTCGGTGGTGTACTTTTAACATTGCCTACAATCATTTTTTTTTATGACCTAGGTCATCCTGTGCCAGAATTTCTTTTCACACACCTTTTTAGTAAATTCTTCAGCCTTCATTCTTTTAACCTGTCCAAACAGACTACCATACTTTATTTGTGAATGTCAACACAACACAGCCCAGCAGATTGATGCACAAATTATAATACAATTATTTTAATGGCACTATCTGGTATAATAAATGCCCTTTCTGCATTTGTCATGTGATAGGGGATGATGCCACCCCTAATTCAATAACAAATGTTATTTGTTTGTTTTTAAATGGGGTGTCTATATATTACAATTAATTTCCAAGCCACTAGGGAATTAAAAAACATCTCTTTGGCGTTGCCTATGTAAATGTGAAATAAGGAAATAATAAGACACTGTTTTTCTATTTTTGCATCGTGAACATGTCTTGAATTTTGTTTCTTACTTCCGTGTTACGGTTCCTGGGTAGTGGGTTTAGCCGATGGTATTTGTGAGGCTATACCTATAACGAGTGGCCAGTTCTGTTGAGGTATATTTAGATGGAAAAGCCTCTAAGTATGGTTTGTCACTATCATCACGCCATCCAAAGAGGGGTAGGCAGAGAAAATCGAATGCCATTTGTTACGATCTTGACATACCTCTTTCGCTTCTTTTGTATTCATCATATCTTTCATACTGTATATTCGGTGGTTGTGTGTAGGTACTTTTAATATTTCCATCGATCAATACATTTTTATATGTTCAATAAAAGTACACCTAGGTCGTCCTCTGCCAGCATTTCCTTTCACTTCAGCCGTATAAACCTTTTTAGTCAATCTTTCATCCTTCATTCTTTCAACGTGTCTAAACCAGCGTAAACTACTTTTCTTCATTTTAGTCACAACATCTTTCATTCCGCATTCTTCTTTAATGACATCGTTCCGGATGCGTTCAATACGCTTTATTTTATCTATCTTTTAATATTGCCGCCATATTAAAAGCAAGAGTCAAAAAGTCTATTAGACTTATGAGAAGTCGGTTAAAATCTCTAGTACTTTCAAAATTGCATATAAATTTTTGATATTACATTTTGTAGTTAACGTTTTACGATCTTTATTTTATAGTATTTTTATATACGTATTCAATTTTAAAGCCTTCAACAATGTAAAGTGCATTCTTTTAGAGTTGTCTTATTTGATAAACAAAATTGCATGTCTTTGTATTGTTAAATTTTTAAATAACATTTTTAATAATATCAATATTAGTAAAATAGGTTAAAAAATAATATTATATAAACATACTAGAGATTATACACATAACAAAATAAACCTAAAAACTAATCTAAACATTAAAAAATAACTAAATAAACCAGGTCCGTGTGGAATAGTGGCAAGAATACTGGCTGCATTTCCCCGCTGAATCGCGATGCTGGTTCGTTGAGCAAGGAAGGAGCCAGCCCTCTTATCACCAGAAGAGATGATCAGTCAAGGGGATATACCTATATCTTTAATAAACTTTTTGGCATTTGAACCCCACGGACCTAGAGTTTCATTTGTATAATTATACATACATACATACAAACAAAATTACATCTCCAATTCCGGGAAAGTGTTGGCAACTATTAAAAATTTGCCAGTTTTAAGGGAGTTTAGGGCAATGGAACTTTGTAACTTTTGAATTAGACAGGGTATTTTTTACATACAGTATATGTATTACTTTATTTTATTTTATTTTATTTATCACAAAACAGTCATTACATACAAATTACAATGAACTTACATAAAACCTACATGTGACGATAATTACAATATTACAAGGTAAAAACAGTACAATTTTTCACAAACCGTATACTTATGCATTCATAAGATATAATATATATCAACAAGTAAATACAAAAACAATCAAAACAAATAACTAAATCAAACAAAACTAAACAAAACAAATCAACCAAATTAAACAGATAATTTCACTTAATCAATACAAAGCAAAACCAAAAACCAACAACCTTGTAACGACTATAAATCTAGAATTTGAGTTTTTCAATTATTGAATTCTTATACTTGTTCAATGACAGATGAAATATATCGATTTCTTTAAAGTGCTTATTATAGATATCTACAGAACGAATAGTAAAACGATTACGAAGAAATATCTACATACTATCTAATACTATATATACTATCTATTACAAAAAATGGGGTGCGGCCCTCTACGATTTTTAGGTCCAAGGGTATTTTTAAGTAGTCTAAAGGATATATTGAAAGAATGAAGGATTAAAGATTGACTAATTAGATTTTCATGGCAGAAATAATTTCAATTCTTCCTTATTATGTGAAAAACATCAACATACAAATCGTGGTTCTAGCTTTCCTGTCTTTATCCTTGTCAAAATCTTTACAGTCATCATCAGGCTCTACAGCAGACCACCAATTTTTACTTTCTAAATAATTTCTTACTTGAAATTTCCAATCTTGGTAATCTACAGAACCCTTAAGCTTTTTTATAGTTGCCAATGAACATTTTTTGTCTCCCATTTTCAGAGTTTAACTAAGTATATTCAATAATATTCATTTATTATTTACCTACATACCGAATCGTATGGCGCTTTGTATTTTGCGTTTCTGGTCTTCCGCTGGGTACCCTGGAACCGTAATACGGTTTCGGGAGCTGTAAGAAAGCTGAGAAGAAAGAAAAAAAACAATAATAATTTCATCAGATACACAATAAGAGGTGTAAAGAATATAAAGAGTACAAAAAAGATATTGATATAAGAGAGTGCGTCGGTGGCCGAGTGGATAAGACGTCTGGTGTTAACTAGACAGACCCCGGGTTTGATCCCAGATCCCGGCCATGTACCAATGGGTTTTTTTAATTAAAAACTTATGTACATAATCCGACAAACCACACTTAGAGGCTTTTCCATCTAAATATATATCTCAACAGAACTAGCCACTCGTTAGGTATAGCCTCACAAGAACCATCGGCTAAACGAGGGAGACTTGGTCTTCCGCTGGGTACCCTGGAACCGTAACACGATTTCGGGAGCTAAACCCGTAAAGAAAAAAAAAAAAAAAAAAAAAAAAAAAGGATCTAGCAAATGGCATTCGATTGTTTCTGTGTACCCTTCTCCCTAAGAAAAGGTGTGATGTTAGATAGATAGATGTTCCATCTTTTATTAAGATTTAGATCTTCAAGAGATATGTCCCAATGATCTAGTGAACATAATTAATGCTTCGTAGAAAATAATGGCGTGTTAGAATTTATTTGATTAAAATGCTCACGGAATCTTGAAACAGAAAGTTACATTATTTGTGTTCGAGAATTTGACCAAAAACATTTTATACCCCGGGGTTGAAATTCGAAAAATCCTTTATATATGTTTGAACCCGCTAATCTCAGGAACTACCAGTCTACTTGGAATTATTGAGGAAGGTTATAGGCTAAATAACTTTAACCTACGACTCAAAGGAGCCGATTAGTAACCATAAATGCCAGTGAAACCACGGGCACAGCCTGTTAGCTTAAGGCACAGTCATAATTCGCAACTACTGGTAAAATGTCGTATTTATAGCGGTAATGATAATAGACATTTTTTCTTTTGTTGACAGAAACGGCCTGAAACTGCGTCAACTCACAGACGGCAGCCATCTTGTGCAAGTGATATACGCACAAAATGGCGAAATTCAAGATTGCGAATACATAACCCAAACGAAACGAGCAAGATATTTCTTAAAATCAATGAAAAATGAATTAAAATCAGCTCTCGACGAGATGTATGAGAAAATAATTAATCATGACGAAACGGATAATGATAAATTCCTTCATGTTTATCAAAATGTTTCATTTAGGTTGGTAAAAGAAGGTGAAATGCTGCCAGTAGATATTGGAGAATGGTTCGATTATGATGAATTAAAAATGGAATGCTTAAAAAGGCATGAAGAAATGAAATATATGCTAGATCATCGTAACGTGGTTTCAGAACACACTGTGTCAAGGTAACTATAAAAACGCTTGATAAGTTTCGGGGGGCGTGCCATAATCTTTCATAAATCCATTCAAAAATAATCATTATTTATATTATTAATTATTAATGTGTGAATATACTTGAGGGCTAAGTAGTAAAGTAACTATTCGAATAAATATTTTGTCATTTCTTTCCTTTATTCTGAACTCATCATAAGTGGGTTAGCTTAACAATCGAATACAACACCATTGTCATACCATTGTTTGAAAAATTGCCCTCAAGTGGATTCGGGCATTCAAATAATTCCTGCTAATTTGACACTTCAGCAATCGTTAATACGTTTTGTTCGAACATTTATACAAAATAATGTGTCAGTTCTAAGAGATTGTGGTACTCCTCTATAATTAATTATAAATAATCATCATATCACATTCAGTATAATTCCAAATTAAAGTTGAGGCCAATACCTATACTTTTCTATTAATATACCCAAAAGATAATATTTTTTATCAAATATCCATTTTACAATTGAGATTTAAAAAATGTTGGAATCGTTTCATATTATGGCATAAAAATAATCAATGACTTCTTTCGTAAAGCTCCAAAAAAGTACAGTTGAAAAGAATACCACTTGTAAGGTTAGATTTTAGAAAATCATCAAAATTCATATTACAGCCAGTAGAAAAGTTGATATAGCTCTTGAAATTTAGAACTCGCAGATCGCTTCGTGAAAATTTCATCGTACCAGGAACCAAATGGTGCGGCGCTGGGCAACTAGCTCAAACATACAATGAATTGGGCACTGACTTACGTGAAGATAGATGCTGTCGCTCCCACGACCACTGTCGAATGAATATTGGACCATTTTCTAGAAGATTTGGGCATGTCAATGTTAGCCCTTTCACTGTATCTCACTGCCAATGCGATAGGAGGTAGGTTATGTTTTATTTTTGTTTTATAAATGCTTTTGGGTTTTTCGAATTTTGAAATTGGAACGGAAGTAGTAGATTTAGTGGGTGTTTTATATGGTGGTGTTTAACGTATTTATTTATTGTGTTAATTATGTTTTGTGTTCGTTTTCTTTATCGATTTTTTTTAATTCAAAGTAACTTTATCAATAAATAAATATGTAAATAATGTTATAATTACATTTTGTTATTGATTGCATGATATACAGGTAGGTCTATGGTATTTATCATGAATTACATTATTGAGGTGGCAGCATAAAATGCATTTTATATACACGTAAAATATGAAATTAGGTATTTCTGCATTAATTGCACATTGATTTTGGCACAAAAAGCACTATTATTTTTGTTTCATGTACTTAAATTCAACCTACAGCATAATAAGTCTTTATTGATGGGTAATTTCAATTTAAACGCTGGCAACACAGTGTGTCATTTTATGACTCACTTCGAGCCCATGACAGATTTACAAAGAGCTCCGTGTGTGGTTATCTTTACAACGTATAATTGTAATTTACAATCCAAACAGATCGACTCCGTGAAGCTGGTAACTTTTACATCATTATAAAAATTGATTTACAACTATATTACGCAAGAAGTCATTGATTGCTTTTAAGATACGAGAGTATGGAGTGTCACAAAAAGGTTACCGTGAAAAGGTTGTATTTGTGGTATTCTTAGTCAAAAGTTAAATTTAAAAAAAAAGAAATCCCATTGACAGACAAAAACGCGATTTGATGGACATAATGCGAGTGCCTGGGACGAAGTGGTGTGGCAAAGGATTTACAGCCACCAAGTATTCACAACTTGGTGGGTACACGAAAACTGATAGATGCTGTCGAGTCCATGACTTAAGATGCCCTTTTTGGATTGGAGGGATGGAGAAAAAGTATGGACTTCATAACTGGCGGGTGAACACATTAATGCATTGCCGATGTGACGAAAGGTTTGTGGGAACGCACCCAAAAATCTTATATCAATGTCTAGTGCTTTTTGGTTGATTTTGAACGCGCTTTTAACACAGCTTTATTCAAATTATGTTGTATATTTTTTTTAATGTAATAAATGTATATTATTATTTATTTAATTAAAATTGTTTTTATTTTATTTTACCTATTTTAAAATATTGCACGATTTTATGTGGTGGCAATACACGCTTTGTTGAATATTTTTGCGCTAATTGGTATGTACAATGCATGGGTAATCAGAGATTATATAATCACATTCACCGTTAAAATTAGAACTTTAATTTATATTAACTGTTAAGCAATGTTGCCAACATAAAAATTAGAAGGATACTCTATTCCACCTCCTTTCTCTATCCTGTAAATTAAAATGATTACAACTGAGAAATAAGTTTATTACTATTTTTACTACCACAATGTAGTATTAATAGAGTCATTACCTCAACTCGAAAAATAAAAATTCCTGACGAGCCCTACGTACCTAATGAAATAATAAAAATAAAGAAATAAACTTTTTTTAATGAAATAAAACGGATAAAAAGGAAGTATACCACCTTCTTGTCAACAGATAGATTTTAGAAGGTTCGACATAGAAATGCATAGAGTAGAGAATATAAGTTGTCATATTAATCGATTGACTATTTTATTACTTGTAATGTTGTATTCATATTTAATCTTCGCCCGGGTACAATATGGGTTTTCAACAAAATGAATACCTACATAAATGCGCATATTAAATTATTACAAGGTGCTCTTACGGCACTGTGTGTTCTCTCCACGTTGTCTGTGACAGGTCATGACGTATATAGACGTCAGTGGAACGTCAACCAAATGTCATTTGGGTGCGTTCACTACAATAACTACTTATATATTAGAGACATATGCTACCGCAGACTTTTTTGTTAATCGTTTTATTCTATAATTAGACAGCATACGCCATGATAACTCACTGCGGCTAACCTTTTCCCGACTTGATTCACTTATACTGTTAATGCTCAGCTCCTAAACATGATATATGCGAAGCGAAGTAAGAGTGGCTCGCTAGCGTTTTATATGCCAAAAGTTCGTATAATTCCTGCATTTTATTATCTATATACATTAAAATTAAAAGCTGTTCGTTGGTTAGCGCATCACATAAATGTGGCCCAGAAAATTCGGAATTAGTGCTTTTTGCTATGGGATTTTTGAATGTACTCAAGACCATAATAGGGGCTGAATGATATGGGACCCACGGGCAAAGCCGGGTCGGAAGGCTAGTATTTTTAATAAATTTCATACTTTTAGTTTCTTCCACATCAAACACCTTTAAAAACAGATTTTGCTGTTTGTCACTCTGACTGTTTATCCAAAATAGATTCTGAACGGCTAAATGGATCATTCGAAAAATAAATAAAAATATTAAATATAGCTACATTATTAAAATGGTGTGAGCAGAGATACCAAAAGCTATGGCATCATTTAGTTTGAAAATATAATCGACTCTATACCTTTTTATAGTTTCAATACAATTAAAATCTGTGTTTTTTATTCTTTGATAGAATCTGTACCTTCTCTAATTGGTGGCAATAAATTATTGGAACTACACTATTACTTGTCTCCTTCTAGTGTGTACCTTAATCTATATATATAAAATTCTCGTGTCACAGTGTTTGTAACAAACTCCTCCGAAACTGCTTGACCGATATGTATGATTTTTTTTGCGTATATTCGGTAGGTCTGAGAATAGGTCGTAAACTATTTTTCACCCTCCCACCCCCACCCCCATTTTTTAATCGCGATTTTAGTATTTTTGTATGAACAATATCCAAAGTTAGTGGTAGGGGTAAAGGTAGGGGTAGGGGTTGTGCAGGCAAGCTAACGTTTGAGCAGGACAACGTCTGCCGGGTCCGCTAGTAAGTTAATAAAGTCAAGTGTGAGTCGAACTAATCTATACGAAATACTTAAGTATATAAAAATCTAAGTCTTGTATATTCTTAAAATAATTTCATTCATGTACTTAATTATGTATTAAATTGTATACAATACATACATAATATAATAAAAAATTTCCTTACGCCACCTGTTCTGTTTGGCAAAAAGAAAACACTGTTTCTTGGGTTTATGGTAAAATTATTTCGTTATCAACTTGAAACTTGGTACAAATACTCTTCAAAACAAATAATAAAACACGTGTTTAAGGATTTTAACACAACCCTTAAGGAGGGGTGCAACGGGGTGTTGAAGTTTGTATAGGGAAATATGTTGTATTGGGCGGATGTACTTGAAACTTAGCTAGAGGACATAGGAGATGACCTAAACTACTTATTGAAAAACAACCTTTAAGTGGGGGTGCAACGGGGTAATAAATTGTCTACCAAATATAATTATGCACTTTTGAACCTCTGTATCACGGGGCAACTACAAGGGTAAAAATAAAATTAAGGGAAACTCTTTGCGTATTTAATTAAAGTACTTCACTATTCCTAATACAACGCGTCCGAATTCGCGGGTAACCGCTAGTACTTTTATCTACTCTTATATCGTAAAGTCTACTATTACAAAATCGAATTATACTTCATAACAATATGTTTTATTTACACGCGTCTGTAATATGTCAATATGATACTATAATGTATTATAGTACCGAAGTTTTCATACAAAAACGATATCGTAACGTTTTGTTTTTTTAAATGCAGAAAGGGCAGAGGATTTTTTTTATACAGCCACATTAAACTCTATGAAAATATCGACACGCGCATGTCCGAGTTACTTGACAGTTAACGCGCATGCGCACTAATGCGCAGTAGGTAGGTAACCGCGGTTTACCGCCAATTTGTCGATTTAGAAAAATATCTTGGTTCAATTTGTTTTGTACTATTGCATGGGATTAGATAAAGTGAACTTGGAATTAAAACACTCGTGGACATAAACGTCAATGAATCAAAATATACCTGTCTATCTATCATCACGCCTTTTATCCCAAGAGGGATAGGCAGAGAAAATCGAATGTCATTTGCTACGATCCTGACATACCTCTTTCGCTTCTTTTATATTCATCATACCTTTCATACATGCTCGGCGATTGTGTGTACTTTTAATATTGCCATTTTTATGTTTAATGTAGGCCTAAACTACTTTTCTTAATCTTGTCACAACATCATCGTTCACTACGAACTATTCTCTAATGACATCGTTCAAAACAGTTTTTTTTTTCATTTTTCATTTTGGAATATGACAAAATCAGAGCAAAGGTCCATTTTAGACACCCCGATCGGCGCCTTACACCTTTATCGACACGCTTCGTCGGATTTATAATGTGTGAATAATGCTATTCCCCGGGGTTAAATACGTGGGTGACAAAACATAAATTATATATCAAATGAAGGGAAGAAAAATGGCCTTTGTCCCCGCGACGAAGGTACACATTTTCTTTGGGTAACATTATTGGGTATCCACGTGGAAACGTTTTATTTTCTGAACAATGGATAAATGGATGTTAAACTGTTTTTTTACGTATATGGACTGTATATCTATCTACCTTGCATTGTGACTAGAAACAACATTAATATGATCCTCCGATGCGCCATGTTACAGTGTCCACTTTAAGGCTCCTATATCCATAATTTTCTGGGATAAACTATTCCCAATTTCTCTGTAAATACTCCACCTGTGTCACTGTAATTTAGCATATAGTTACTTATTCAATATATCTAAGTGAAATAGCTGTTATTTTTTTCTCTATTTTTTTTTTTTTTTTAATTTAAGAGCTTTTCTGATAGATTATGAAAGAGAAAACAGGGGCGCATCCTTTATTTTACCACCCATATTTCCTATTCAATAAAATCAATTCAAAAAATAACGACTATTTCATTTAGTTGTTATTTCTTTAAAAATGTAATGTATCTATTATTATTAACGGACGTCGGCTCTAAGTGCCCTCCGTAGCACGAGAAGTCGATTCCTTTTAGTACGATAAAAAAGTCCTTGCGGAACGTGTTCCATTATTGAAATTCGATACAAAATCCGTCAAATGATCAATCTCCTAAAGAATTCTTTTTTCAAAATTCTAAGATTATATCTTTAAAAATAAAAGAAAACCAGCCAGTATAACTAAATTTGGGTCTATTGAAATAGTATAGATTTAATTTTTTTAAGTATAGAACCTCCTTGGTCTAATCTTTGCGTCCGATCTGTGAATCGTATTTGAAAAACTGATATAAAGGTTGGACGCCACTTGGGACACTTGGCGTATTCGTGTTCGAATGTTTGTTCTAATAGGGGTGTTGACAGTGAAAAAAAATAAAAACCTGTGCGAAGCGTTTGAAATCGCTAATATCTGTGGAATATCCTGAGGAAGGTTATAGGCTATATTATTATAACATCGCGCTATAACCCAAAGGAGCGAAGCAGTAACCATTAACGCAAGTGCAATCGCAAGGCACAACTAGTATTATATGCAACATGTTAAAGTTGCCCGGAAAATTCGGAAAAAACTGAAGGTGCTTTTTGCTATGGGATTTTAGAATTAACTCAAGACCATAATAGGGGCTGAATGATATAGGGGACTTACGGGCAATCGGAAGGCTAGTATTTTTAATAAATTTCATACTTTTAGTTTTTTCCACATAAAAAACTTTTAAAAATAGATTTTGCTGTTTGTCACTCGGGCTGTTTTTCCAAAATAGACTCTGAAACGGCTAAATAGATCATTCTGTCAGTTTTATTATAAGAAATGCAGACGCGCTTTACGCTCCCTCTGAAGCACGAGAAAAATTTTTGGCACCCGTGAGATTTAAATTCCCCGGATTTCAAGTTCAATGCTCTACCAATTTTATTAAGCCATCGAATCCTTAATAATTAAACCCAGAAAAAGTACTTTCGGTAATTAATACATTATGCCCAGGAATATTATAAGACATTATATATTCTACCTCCTTCATTAAAAATTATTTCCATTAAATGCAACAAGATGTCGGACAAATTGATGCTAAACGGTTTAGCATTTCTAAAGAGAGTCGAGCATATTATTTAAATTGCACTAAATATTCGTAGTATGTTATGGCTGGCCAGTAAGAATGAATGATTGCAATTAACGTATCTTACGTACTTAACATTCCCCTGCAAAATAGATAGGTAAGTTTCTTCACAAATTGGAAGTCAGACTTGCATACCCGAGGCTTCCGTACATTAATCCTAATTTCATTACAATTTTTTTTCTTCTTCGAGGGTTGCCTTATGGATCCTGGAACCGTGTTACCGGTCCCAGGGTACCCGGCGGAAGACAAAGTCCCCCTTTTTTAGCCGACGGTATTTGTAACATATTATAAATTATAGCCCTACGACATGCTGAGTTTGTGTTTGTTCGCGCTAATGTCAGAAACTACTGTACGTATTTTTATAAGGTTTTCATCAATAAAAATATAAATAAAAATATCTAGCTTATATATTATAACCTTTATAGGCTTTTTCTGATATTGTAGCAGTGGGAAGCGAATAGGATTAATTTTATCGCACATTTTTCGCTACGCTACTTTAAAAACTACCGTAATTACTTCAACCAAAAAAAATTTGCCAAGTTATTCGATGGGTACCCTTGTGATCGCTAGCGGGAGTTCCAAGGCATCCGTGATGTTTTTGATGTGTAACATCTTAGCTCTCGATATGCGGTAGGGAGAAATTTTGTGAAATGGGACATGTGTGGGAAATGTGTTTCCGGAAGTAAAATAATTTAATTCGAGTATAATTATATGTTTTGAGATTCTTTATTTGAACATTCGATTTTTTGTAAGACTCACTCTTTGTTTTTTATTCTAACAAATAAAAGGACAATAAATAATTGTCCATTGTAGAGCTGCCGGCACCTGATTTCGGAGGGAAAAAACTAAACATCTTTATCTATGACCGGTGCAGTCCACTTGCAGGGGGAGATAATGTCATCATGTTGGTAGATTTGTCTGTAGATTCATCCACATAACATTCTTCTTTTTTTAAATTTTAAAAGTCAAGCCAGTGACAATATGCAGCCTTAAACCACCTTAAACAGAACCCTGTCGCTGTACTTTGAACATATGTTCATAAAGTCTGACAAAAGAATCGTGTCATTTGGTTATTTTTAACCGACTTCAAAAAGGAGGAGGTTCTCAATTCGACTGTATGTTTTTTTTGTATGTTTGTTACGCGATCATTCCGCCAATTATGAATTGATTTTGATGATTCTTTTTTGTTTGGTAGGTCATACTTCAGAGGCGCTTTTTGAGAAAATCTACTAAAACAAAAATATACTTAGGGAAAATACTTTTTGGAGTCGTAATAAAGTAGAAAAACCTGAAAATTACCTTTAAAATTAGTAGATCTCCTGAAAATGCACAGCACAGATAACTTTGAAAATGGCATCACTTGGCGAATGTTTTCGCGTATAACCTGGTAAAATGATAGTTAAAAAAATCCACCTATTTTTAACAAACAATCTGTTTCGTCTCCATTTTGTTCTTTAGTCTATTGTTTCCATATCATTACGTCATCATTCAACTGAACATCGTTCGATATTTGAAAGTGGCGGGAAAAGTTGCGTTCAAGAGAATGTGTCAACCTCTTTGCTGTCACCTGTTTAGAATGTTCATTTTTAAAATACATTCAAGAAGGTTGTATAGGTATGAGATATAAGATTTTAATTGAAAATTAATATACACTAGATGACCCGTGCGAATACTTCGCACCATTAGTGGTGTCAATATTGTTATCATACTTCAACTGATCTCCAATAGAAAGCGTCTTTTACAAAATAAATAAAAAGAAACGTGAGACATTATTTCTTTGTTTCTTTTTCGTCATTAGAGGGAAAAATAATCTTCATACAGCAGCAAACACCTTTGAAAAAACTTCCTCAAAAATTGACTATTGTAAAGTTATTTGCATTAATTATACAGACACTATAGCTTTCCACCCCGGCTTCGCCCGTGGCAATTTATAAAATGTGACATGGGTAAGATTTTATCCCGGATTAAATTTAGCCTGACACTTTGCGACCCTCTAGCTATCTCTGTGCAAAAATTCACGTCGTCAATCCGTTGCTCCGTTTTGGAATGACAAACAAAAACATACTTTCGCTTTTAATACGAAGTAAGTGTTGAAATTTTCATCAAAATCCATTCAACCTATAGAAATGGCTACATACAACAATCCAACGATCGAATGAGTAAAAGGAATACTCCCCAACGCACTTCGTTGGAAAGTTGCATATATGCCAATCTATTAAATATTTTCAATGGCGCGATACAAAGCCACCAGCCGCGTCTGTCTGTCTGTGCCCTTTCACGCAAAAACTACTGAACGCATTTTGTTGCGGTTTTCACTATTAGATAGGTTGAGTCACCGGGAAGGTTTACGAGTATTAAATATGGACCTATCATGTTTAGGGGCTGAGCATTTATAGAATAAGTGAATCAAGTCTGGAGGAAAAGTTAGTTAGTTTTTTCATGGCGTATGCTGTCTAATCCGTCAGAGATATAAGAAAATGATGTAGGAAACAATTATGTTGAATAAAATTATCTCCAAAAAAGTCCGCGGTACCATATATATCTATCTATCATCACGTCTTTTATCCAGAGAGGGGTATATAGGCAAAGACAATCGAGTGCCATTTGTTACGATCCTGACTTACTTACCTCTTTCGCTTCTTTTATATTCATCATACCTTTCATACAAGCTCGGCGATTGTGTGTACTTTTAATATTTCCATCGATCAATAAAAGTAGATACACCTAGGTCGTCCTCTCCCAGCATTTCCTTTTAGTCAATCTTTCATCCTTCATTCTTTCAACGTGTCCAAACCAGCGTAAACTACTTTCTTCATTTTAGTCAGAACATCATCTTTCACTCTGCACTCTTTATATCACACATTCTTCGTAAAGACCACTTTTAGTGGAAATTTATATCTTACTTTCATGCTTCTTATTCCATACCCAAGTCTCGCTTCCATAAGTAAGTGATGGAACTAAAACAGCATTATGTATATTAATTTTACTTTAAGTTGTAAGTTGTGTATTTTTGCATACATTGTTTAGTCCACTAAATACCTTTGCTTCCCGCTTTCACTCTCCTTTCAATTTCCTTGTCTATCTTTCCACTTCTTGTAAACATAGGTACTAATTATAAATCATTTTGTAACCTGGCGGAGTTGTTAGTAGGTATAGAATAATTTCGCATCTCGTATCATATTTACTTAAAGAAACCATCGACATAATTACAATTACTACATCGATCTGGAAACTTGCTCCAGCCAACAAAACAAGTTCTGCCGTTCATGTCTGATTAACTGTACAATTATTAGTGCTAGCTTTCTGCCCCGGCTTTGCCCGTGGAAATGTTCAAATTGTCCTCCAGCTGACCCTGTGCAAAAATTCACGTAAATCCGTTGCTCGTGTAGCGTGTAAGTAGGAAAAACAAACACTCAAAATTTCACTATATTATTTAGGTAATTATATGAATTGGATAATTATATAAAACGACCTGTCTTTGAAGTTCATGGCTCAAACAAATGTTACCCAATGCCCACTCTTTTCTTTGACTCAAACAAACGTTACTGTCACATTGAAATTGCTTCTGACTAATGTTTGGACTTATTTATTGAAATTACGGGAACGAGTTTTGCGGATATTATGTTTCTAACCCAGAATTATTTTTTTTTCTTAACAATTTGGTATGCGTTTGAATCGAGTCTACCGTACGTACCCAAACGAAATTGTTTATGTAAAATTCTAATCAGATTTTTTTATTAAAAATTAAGCCTGCTAGCCCTGTGAAAAATGTCACACGAATCTTATTTCGTGAAAAACTGCCAAAAAAATAATTTAACTTTTTCTTCGCCTTCTATGCCATGCTGAAGAATATACAGGACAAACCGGAATACGCAGTGAGTATAAAAGCGTGACCTATGTGTTAAAAAAATACGCGATTTTCCGCTAGAAGTGTACTATTTTAGTCCCATCTTGAAGAATTTATGAGAATTCTGAGGCCATACTGAAATAAAAGTCTCTAAATATATTTTCCGAAATTTTCTTCCACTAAATTTCGCTTACAATGGATCCAATACAAAATCGCACCTATTCGATAAAATAAAAGATTTTCTCACTAATTCTTTTTCGGGTACTGCTTACTCGAAGCACTTTTTCCTAATCCTTCTTTTGTTCTTATGCCCGCATTGGTGTTTGACGGTCCTGTAGTGTAACTAAGCCACTTATGGTTTTCTCTGCACTAGTGAGGGGAGAGACAGGGATTTTTATCGATATATGGGTCAGATAGTCAATTCTCTTTGGAGTATAAATTCAAATTCAAATTGTATTTATTGTTTATGGTTATAGTATAATAATGCATTTAGAATGTTATTAGGATTGCCGCGTTTCTGTAGTGAACATATAAAAAAAAGTGAATGTCGTGTCATACCAGAAAGTCAAATTGAGCGTGGAGAACAGAGCATAAAAACCAAAAAAAGTCTCTAAGATTATTTGGATAAGTTAAGAATCAATTGGTATGGCCGCGTTTGAACTGATATTTTTACAAAATTTACTACTCAGGACGACTTCATTTTTAACATCGATAAAATGTATCACTATCCTGTTTATATATCGTTATATGATTACATAAGTACCTAAGTAATATGACATGCGAATCGTGGTTTTGCATAAGCATCGATCACAGGCATAAACTTAATTATTCTCCCAGGTTAACCGAGTATTATTTATAATATACTTATTACTTATAATATGTATCTTTTTAAATAATTGAGATAAAAAAAAAATTTAGTTTTATTAATAAAAAATTGAGATATCCAGCTGTCGCATTAAAACGTTTCTACAATACGCTCAATATATTATCGATATCTATAAACTAGAAATAACATCACTAAACTTCCACTGAGCAGCTTGACCAGGACTTTACCAAATGAAGCGGAGAGTGGCACGCGACAAGACCCAGACGTGGAATGATCACAGAGTACTTAATAATATAGAGACTATTTGCTATTGTTACGAACGTACTGGCTTGACGTACGACGATGTAGGGGCTCGTTCGATAGAAGCGAAATATAAAATAAACGCCTATAACATTTTAAGAGTTCTCGATTTCTCCAAGATCTCATCATCAGATCCTGACCTGATGACCATGGGACCACCTGGAAAGTATACCCTTTCAAAGAAAAAAAATCCAAATCTGTGCAGGCGTCTTCAAGTAATCGGGGAACATTTAAAAGATTGCGACGAATTGAGAACCTCCTCCTTCTTTTGAAGTTCGGTTAAAAAGTGATTACATAGTAGATTCCTCGGCCGTGAATTGGCTGACCGTTCTTTGACATACTGATAATTGAATGGACCCTTCTAATGACGAAAAATAAACAAACGTCGGTGGCCGAGTGGGTAAGACGTCTGGTATTTACTAGACAGACCCCGAGTTCGATCCCGGATCCCGGCCATGTACCAATGGGTTTTTTAATTAAAAACCTATGTACATAATCCGACAAACCACACTTAGAGGCTTTTCCATCTAAATATATCTCAACAGAACTAGCCACTCGTTAGATATAGCCTCCTCACAAATACCATCGGCTAAACGAGGGAGACTAGGTCTTCCGCTGGGTACCCTGGAACCGTAACACGGTTTCGGGAGCTGTAAAGCAACCCGTAAAGAAAAAAAAAATTTAATGTTTCTTTTAAAGTTAGATTAATTAATTAAATTTATAAAAGTCGCTATGACAACAATACTGACAGCACTAACGGTGCGAAGTAGTCGTTTAATTTAAACCATCTAATTTATTTTCAATTCATCCGTATTATAACATTTTCTCTATCAATAACTCTATATATAATAACTCTATCAATAAATTCAAAGTTGACTTGAATAGATGTTTCAGTAGGTACTAGGTGGTATTAATTATGTACTTACCTATGTTTATTTCAGAGTGGTGGATTTGTTTTGGGTGAGTTTATTGTTATGTTTAATTTTAATTTTGATTCTGGTTTTAATTTCAATTTTGAATTTGATTTTGATTTGAATTTTTTAATTTTGATTTGATATTGATTTCAGGTTTTTATTTTGATCTGGTTTTTGCTTTTAATGTTATAATTCCTTTCTTTATATTACAATTACCTATGTACTTTTTCTCATGTATGATAACTTGTAGTCAATAACGTGTAAATGTACAGCCATGTCGTGTTCACTGCCAATTGGAATATCTGTATAAAAAGTGTTCTATCCTGTTAAGAAATATTGTGATATTTGCAGTTATTCTGTAATTGTGAACCTTATTTGAATAAATAAATAAATAAATAAATAAATAATTTTTTTTCTTTTTATATGGCAGATATTTTATTTACCCAAATAAAACTTATTACAAACTTTAAAAAGCATTAACACGAATTAAACTTTTCTAGACGAAAATTTCGGTCTCTCCTCCGCTTATTACTCTGGAACTGCCAAACCTCAGTAAGTGCATATAAAAAGCAATACAGTAGCCTCGTTAAGTGCGAAATACCAAAGCTTTGTCAGCTCCTCGATCCTTAATCCAACAGAAAATACAACGAAGTGAAACTATTCTACAAAGAAATAAATACAAAATGAATTTACTGAGAAAATCTCTAGTAAAGGAACGTAAAAAAACACGGGTTACCTTGCAGCTCCCAAAATCGTGTTATCGGTTCCAGGGTACCCAGCGGAAGATAAAGTATCCCTTTTTAACCGATGGTATTCCTAACGAGTGGCCAGATTCCGTTGAGGTATGTGCCCATTCATTCGACACTGGGAAGTCTCGGGTTCGATCCCCACATCCGACCATGTATCTACCAATGGGTTTTTTATAATAAAAAATCTATATATAGGCATCACAAAAAAACTTCGGCTAAGTGATGAAGACTTTGTCTTCCGCTGGGTACCCTGGGGCCGGCAACGGTTCCCGGAAGCTGTAACGCAACCCGTTAGGATTTTTTTTTTCAATTGTTAAGGCAGATAAATTTTTCAATTGTTAAGGCAGATAAACAAAACATTATAAATTATTTTTTTTTTCTAGAAGCTAGGTAAATTCACACGAAACTGTAATATGTTTTTCTAATACAAAAACCACTACTTTAATATGCTTCGTGTTTTTATGAACAATAATACAAATATGAGAAGTCAGTTGATCGTTCTAATAAAGGTGGTATTCCACTGGCAGACAATTTAAAAATAGGTACAGAAAAATGGGAGCGAGATCGGGCTCTTGTACCTATTACGTGCGTGGACACATTAGCCCCGTCACATCTCAGGGAAAAACAGTAATCATAGTGGGAGCTGCGGCAGAAATAGCAGAGTCTAACAAACGGCGCAAATATATTTTGAAAACAAATTAAACAATTATTAAAAACTACGTGCCGTTTGGTGTAGAAACTCTAGGTCCGTGGGGTTCAAATGCCGAAGAGTTTATTAAAGATCTGACTGATCATATCCTCTGGATACAAGAGGGCTGGCTCCTTCCTTACTCAACGAATCAGCATTCTGTACTTCTACCGGTTCCTGGATAATTTAAATTTAGTAGTAAAAAGTAGCTTTGTTTTTGTCGTACGTCCACTCAATGACACACCCATTATTTGATTAACTAGCCTTTCGCACTGTCTTCACCAGTGAAAATTTATGAAATGTGACAAGAATTTATGCCGAAGGGTTTCCTGGAAAAAAGTAGCCCTCCAATATTATTACTGTGCAAAAAATCATGTCGAACCGTTGCTCTATAACAAACCTATATATGTCTACACTAGCTGTTCCCCTGTTATACCACTTATACCCTCTCATGAGGGGTGGGGGTTGGATTTAAAAAATAAGTATCCTAGGGTTCAAGTTTTCTCCGTATCAAATTTTATTAAATTCGGTTCAGTAGTTTACCCGTGAAAGCGAAACAGACAGACAAATTAGAGTTAATTTCGCATTAATTTATAATATTAGTATGTGTTTTACGTGGCATATAATCGCTTGCAGTGGACAATACGCCTTATATCTCTAGCAAAACCACCAAAGCTATAAAATCTGTAAACGATCGAAGATGCGCGCCTTTCCAAGCCACCTGTCAGATGCAATGCGTTATAAAATACTGGCCCGATTTCTCTATGTACTTTGGACTTTTCTTTAAAATACGCCAAGCTCAGGGGTTGGTATAGTTTAAGAAAAATGAGGGGTCAATTATTATTATTTTCTTTTTTCACGGGTTACTTTAGAGCTCCTGGGAACCGTTGCCGGCCCCAGGTTACCCAACGAAAGACAAAGTCTTCTTCCTTATTTAGCTGATGATTTTTTGTGTCTATACCTAACGATAAATAGATAATTATTTATCAAATTAAACTTAAAACACCTTTTAAGATTCATTCTGAAATGTTTCTAGAACCTAGAGAGTTGTGGCTTAGACAAAACATCTGATTGTATTTTTGAATTTAATATAATAATAAATAGCGTTTTGCACACTCTTACGTACGACAGCAGTCTGAATTATTTTTTAAATTATATTTAAGTAAGTTTTATATACACTGGGTTCTTAAGGGGAAGTCAGTCATGAAAATCCAATATTTAATTTTTTTTTTAAATATGACCGATTTACGAAACTGAAAAAATATAATATATTGATTTTAAGGATATGACAAATCTTTTTATTGTTTTGAAAATATGATTTGAAACATTTTACTCGATAGAAAAAAAATTATCTATGGCTAACATTGACATAATTATCTATCTTTTCATTGTAAAATTATTTTTATGTTGTATAATATTTTTTTTTTAAATTGCGTTTTAAACAAAAATTATCGCTTACGTTGAATCGCTTACTGTTTCTATCCTGCTCGCGTGCGCGCGATTCTAGATAAATGCGTTCTGCTCATTCATCACTCATTTTCCCATCGACCACATCACCTTAACACGGTTTTGGGAGTTTGGCCAGTATAACTTATGTGACTATCTTTCGCCATTTTACAATCCCGAATTGTCAAACAATGAAACGTTGCACATTTGGAAGAAAATTCGTGAATTTTTACGATAGCACACCGTGCATAGATCGTAAAACACGTATGGTGTGAACAATAAATATATAATAGTTATATCAAACGTTTTAATATGAGAAGGATTTTTATAGTATCTTCTGTTTGGAGGAAAAATTCGAGGGCTTCGTACCTTTTTTTTCTGTGAGAACTTTAAGACAGAATTTTCGTTTAGGTTTTCCTTTGAACTAAGTAAGGTCCTATATTTCGGAGATAAGGGGAAAAAATATGTTTGTATTTCTTTTAAAAATAATTTATATTGCATTTGAAATAAATTTTTTTTAACTTTTTAATTTTTCCCCAAAAAAAAAAACAAAAAAAAAGGATTTCATACAGATATTCTAGTCTATTATGTAAGTACTAGGTTCAGACAAAAAAACCCGTTTGATTCGTTCTCTTTATTAATACTAAATGATATTTATGATTTGCCACTTGGCAAAGTCCAATGCCACTTAAAATCAATATAAAATTTTCTTTTTTTTACAGACATATTGAGTTGTTGCTATCTATCTATCATCACGCCTTTTATCCCAAGAGGGGTAGGCAGAGACAATCGAATGCCATTTGTTACAATCCTGACATACCTAAAACAATACGATCTGTCTGTCCGTCACAGCTTATTTTCTCTCGTCTCTCTCTCTCTCTCAATTTTTTTTATAATATTAAAATGCATCGTTTAAATTATATTAAAGAAAATATACGAAAATTGACCGCCCCCCCCCCCTTCCTATCTCTGAAACTACTGAGTCTAAAATTAAAAAAATCGACGTCATAATTTTGGTAAAAGAGTCATTCTGCCCCATTTCTCAACCCATTATATACCAAACTATATCATTCCGCTCCCGGCTTCGCCTGTGGATATTTACGAACAAAATAAAATATACCCTACCCCTACCCAAACCCCTACCCCTACTTCTACTCCGACCCCCTACCCCTAACCCCTACCACTACCACTACCTCTAACAGTATTATGTTCTTCATCAATAGTTTTCGCAGCGCACGCGATGTAAGGAATTTATTAGGTCATTTTTTTACACCTTGGGTTACATTATTGGAGTTTTCTGTTTTAGTAAGGATCCCTAATTTTTTTGAAATAGCTTTCCAATGGTGAAAACATTTTTGAAATCGGCACAGTAGTTTTTGAGTTTATTCATAACAAACATACACACACACAAAAATACAAATCTTTCCTCTTTATAATATTAGCATAGATTAGTGGTTGAGGGAAAATTTGACTGACACCTTTCCTTTCGGCTTCCTTTTATAAAATAATACCAATACAAACGTTTTGTTTTTCTTAAACGCCTACCGATATCCATTAGTAATAGATACTTATAAAGAAAAAAGTCCATACGCTTACACGTCCTACTACCTTACTTCATACTAAACAACTGTCTCTTTCACTTATATTGAATTTCCCTCTCGTTTTAGCACGCACAAACAGACCCACAAATAAGCCGATGAATTCCGGGTTATTACGAATGTAACCGGTAGGAATATTGTCTGTTAACAGCGAGTTTAGTTAGTTTTGTGTTTATTTTATTTTCAGAATTATAGTTGTAAATACAAGAGACTATATTGTTTAATTATTGAAAACTACAAATTTGTAGGTACCGTTTGGTGTAGAAACTCTAGGTCCATGGATGGGGTTCAAATTAATTATATTAAAGATATATCCCCTCGACTGATCATCTCTTCTGGTGACAAGAGGGCTGGCTCCTTCCTCGCTCAACGAATCAGCATCGCGATTCAGCGGGAAATGCAACCAGTATTCTTGCCACTATTCCACGCGGACCTGGTTTATTTAATTATTTTTAATGTTTAGATTAGATTTAAAGTTTTTATATTGTTATGTGTATATTTGATAAATTAATAAAGGTGTTGTTAGAGACTACTGAAATAAAAAAGAGTTTAGGTAATTTAAATCCATTTACGATAAATTACTATTGGCATTGGTCATTGGTGCATTTTGTATTAATCTTGTAGCATAGCAGTTGAGTGAGCTCTTTTATGGCTTCCCTTCTGAAAATATTCGCCCTTCGCCACTGCTAAATGATGACGTTACTTTGTGAAAATATTATTGTGGTTTATTTTCTTTTACTGCGCTTCGCGCTTGTCTGAATATTTAATCCAAATCCGTACCACACGGCGTAATAAGGCAAAAAAAAACGTCAAATTAATTTCCCGTGACCCTTTTTTTGAGAGATTTGTTTGTCCTTCTTTTACGTAAAATACGGATCGACTTGATTTTTTCCTTTGATATGAAATTGTCACATTTGAAACATCTCTATAATATATATTATTTCTCAAAGGGGTTTTTTTTGTCGGCCGAAAAATAAGCAAACAAATCAAAATTAAATGTTTCTTTTAAAATTAGACTAATTTATTTATTTTGTAAAAAGACGCCATCTATTGGAGATCAGTTGAACTATGAAAATAATATTGACACCACTAAAACTACTATATATATTTTAGTACTTAGACATAATAATAATGTTTTTTAATTATTTTACAGATTTCGCGCTTGCCTGAAACTCGCAGACACATCTGTTTCAAACATGGTGGGGAAATTATTCTTCAATGTAGTACAAACTAAATGTTTTGTACTGAAATACGTGAAAATATGTAAGAAACGGTCTTGGTGGGGAAAATGTTTGGAAAAAGGTTACACGAAGAAAGCAATACTTCGAAATAATTTACCATACTGAATAAAAATAAATTATTATGTTCACTATAAACATTTTACAAATAATTTAATTCAAATCTATCTATCATCACGCCTTTCATCCCAAGAGGGGTAGGCAGAGACAATCGAATGCCATTTGTTACGATCCTGACTGATCGCTTCTTTTATATTCATCATACCTTTCATACATGCTCGCCGATTAAGTGTACTTTTAATATTTCCATCGATCAATACATTTTTTATATGTTCAATAAAATTAGGTACACCTAGATTGTCCTCTGCCAGCATTTCCTTTCACTTCAGCCATATAAACCTTTTTAGTCAATCTTTCATCTTTCATTCTTTCAACATGTCCAAACCAGCGTAAACTACTTTTCTTCATTTAATTTAAATTAACCGCCTTAAGGCAGGGATCAAGCTCGATAAAAAATAATATTTGCACTCCCATGCAGGACGATATAAGGGTTGAATATTGCTTGGCATATTTTACGTGGTCATACAGCTACACTTGAAATTTCACTTATTTTGTAGCTTTTTCTTAAAATTTGTTAAAGAAAAACAATTAAACAGTTAAAGTTTAAACGGTTAAAGTTTTAATAGATATTCAAGCTATTTGATTCTTAAAAAAAAAATATAGTTGTCGCGCAAAATATTGTGATGCATATTTTTTTTGCTATCCACTATATTTTTTTAGATTGAGATTGATTTCTGACACTTCAAATAAGCGTTCAAAAATGCCACTTTTAGTAGATATCGTGTTTGCACCCTGTCTTAATAATAAATGCTTCGTAAAGCCAGTGTCGTCTGTTAAATAGGTGACACATCTAAGTCCATTAAGAGTGTAGTGTACCGCGTCCATGTCCATACAAACGGAGAAAACGTTTTACTACCCCTAAATATTAATTAATTTTAACGATTATGTAATATGTTATTGTTATAATGAAAAACTACGTACGTATTTTTTCCTTTTTTCAAAATTTGTAATAGGTCAAAAGTTATAAGCCCATCAAATCTCGGTTTTTTTGGTTCATAACTTGCTGGTAATAAACCGTCTGTATTTGAGAAACAAAGCAAAATTTCAAAAAAAGCAAAACGTACGTACGTAGATTATAATCTGCTAAAACGTTGACACCAAAATTATAAGGTTTCGTTATAGTTTAGTAGGTGTAAATCGTTTTCGCCCAAAACGCAATTTTCAACGAAAAACATACCTACGAACACCCACGAGCTGCAGTGCTCTCTGTCGCACTGATGACCGGCGGAAGAGTGCGATTGAGACAGAATATGATTTTCTAAATACCTATTTCGCTGCGTACGCTGAGCTACACGATCCTCTTAAGTGCAGCAACTGGCTTGCCACCTGTTCTGTTCAATATGGACAACTGGGGTCAAGTGGAGACTGTTACTGATGTCTCTGACCACACCGCAAGATAAAAAGACCGTGAAGGTGTCTTCCTGTATCAAAGCATTGTATAACTTTATAAAGCACTTATTAGTAAGGAAGTGGGTAAATATTTAAAAGTATTGGTTTGGCCGTTTGCTACAAAAGTCAAGGACAGCAGAAAAGGGGTGGTTTGCTAAGGGTTAAAATATTTCGTCACAGAACTTTAACCCCTACTATCCAGCCTTTTCTGCTGCCTTTTGAGATAACCTATTTTCAAAAAAGTATGTAAAACTCTTTGCAGGTTTGGCCTATACCTATTTAACTTTAGTTATTGTTCTTAGATATTTACACTTTCACGAAAGAGGTTATGTAAATATAATGTTGGTAGCACTGGATTTGGTAAACATTTATACCGAAAATATTGCTGAAAATTGGTAGTTCAAGTTTGCTTAATCGAAATTCGGCCTTGGTGTGTCGTCGTGGTGGTATGATTAAAATATTTGAATCGTCCAATTTAATACTAAAACAATAAAAAAATTAAAAAAAAAAATGTCAACTCTGATAGGAACAAAATTAAATTCAGTGATACCAAGCATAGAGTGTACCAACATAACAACGAAGGGAACTCTTTCTTAAAAAGTAAGACTATTTCCAAAATATTTTTAACTACAATTAAAATTATATCATTCTATAAAATATTGCTTTCAATTTTTATGATAAGTAATTGTATATTTATAGAATAAGTTAGCTTTTATTCAATGAGAAGTTCCTGGTTTTATGACAATATATTTTATTCTGTACAGAATTGAAAGTACCTAGTTATACTTATATAAGTAGGTAGATATGTGCTCTATGTGTGTTTACAATTTGTTTTAACTAAAATTGTCATCCAGAATTATTTAGAAGACAATATTTATATTAATGTAATTTTCTCATAAAACTAAATTATTTGAAAACCCACAATTGTAAGTTACTTAGTTATTTAGGAGTGGCTTTTTGTTCATTCTTTCATAAGAATCTAGGGTTGCTTAAGTATTCTCTACTTTATAGAAAGAAAGGAATTACTTTTTATATTTTGTATTAAAAACTGTTTTTGATTTTTAGTTAAATTTAACAATTATTTTAATAATTAAAAGAAAAATAATAATTTAAGGGGAACGTCTCACCAATAGATGGCACTATATAGTGTCGTAATTTTTTTTGCGTAATTCAATGAATTAAATCAAACTAAATTTACCATAACTATAGATTAAATAATTATTACTACGTACCATAACGCGGACAATATAATGTCAATACATATTGTTTTATTCTTAAAATAGTTTTTATTAATTAAATTACGCTTAATATAATAAAAAACCAAAATTACGACACTAGTGCCATAGCTAGGTGTGAGACGGTCCCCCTTAAGTAAGTACAGATAATATACATATAACAAAAAAAACTATTGTAATAATTAATTGTATCATATGCTACCTTTATGCCACTCACAATAACTGGCAGGTAAGTATAAAATTTAAGTAGTAGGTACTTAGTACTTTTTCTCTTTTAAAAAAATACATATTTATTGGCCATTTTGTCAGAACTAAAACTTAATTAAATTAGTATTTTTTAGATTTTAAGATTGTAATAATTTTGAATATTTATAACTGTATATACAATTTTGAAACTAATTAGGGATGAGCAGGATAGAGTGATTTTTTTAAACAATTAAAATAAAGAACACTGCGATGGCTCCCTCTTTGCGCCGGTAACTGCCTCTTAGGGTTTGTTTTTTTTATGTATACGTATTTATCTGGTCATCCTTAAAATAGTGAGTCGTAATAATATAATAAATACCGTTAGAGTACTTAAACAGCAACTATGTGATAATTCTCTAATAATATTTATAAAATACATAATTTAAAATCAATTAAGTTAATATAATTTTTTACTTTACTTAAATTATTTTAAATACTCCTTAGAAGACGATTCCTATTTCATAATATCTTATTTTTGTTATAATAATTTAATAGTATATGTATTTTAAGTGTTAATTTGTGTTATTGTGCATCTGTACGATATTTTCTCCAAATCCTATCAGCCTCACAATGATTATTGATGTAATGTCTTTAAAATATCAATATGTCCATTTAGCTTAGTCAAGTTATTTTTTCATATTAAATTACATATATATCTATATTGTAAATAAATATTATGTATGAGAACTGTCAAAAATATACGTCGATTCAAAAAAGTTGGCACATTCTATTTTATCCTAGTTTTTTATATTTTTTTACATTGAATTATTTTCACGACCTACCTATATTAAAAACTAACGTGTCTTCTCCACCTTTTATGAAGACTTCTTTTTCACGTTTCACTTAGGTTGCAGAAAATACAGAAGGCGGAAGTTACAATTTAGAATTTTGCAACAAATTACTTATACCTAATGTAAAATTCTCTGTGTGAAAATTTAATAATAATTTAAATAAAGTAAGGAAGTAGATTTTTTTAAGAAGGGCTATGACGTTTCTCTTTTTTGCACAGATTTAAAAAAAACATTTTATTTTTTCATATTATTTCTAGACATGGCTTTTTGTTAGATAAAATAGTTATAAATGTCGTAGAATACCTCTGAAAGCTGTGACCTCTGCTATTTTTGTTTTAAAATATCTCATTTACTTCTAACACTTACAAGGCAGTACCTATCCAGGAATTTCCTTTACCTCAATTAAAAATAATTAAACAAATTCAATAGAATCCCAATCTCAAGAAATAAATGTACCTACCAGTACAATCAATGCATGACCCTGGCTTTCCGCTGCAGCTTGCTGAAAGTTTTCATCAAAATCCATCCTGCATTAGGTATTTGTTCCAAATACATATAATTTGGAGTTTATTCTGGACACACATTGGGATAGACAGACAATCAATTTTCAAATCATAAACACACAGTCGTGTTGGCGTTAATACTTTAATTTTCTTGGTTATGATTATGGTAAATGAGATATTTTATAATATTAATAGGAAATAATTAATGTATGTCATCGTTGTAGAATAGTATTAGATGGTGTCTAATAATTATATTTGATTTTTTAAGAAAAATAATAAATGTCCATAAAAAATATTTGGTTTCTTTCAATACCTACTATAGGTACCTAATAAAACTATCACCTTTCAGTGTCCACTTTTTGACAGAAAATGTGGTCGGAGCTGGGTCGGAGTGTCACTTTTAAACGTAAGATTGTTATTTTTAACCGATTTCTAAAAAAGAAAAAGAAGGTTCTCTTTTATACAAATTTGATGACAGCTGGCGCCATCTATTATAGAAGTGTTGCTTTAGTACATCTACTCATCCATAGATGGCGCTGTGCTATATAATATACTAATTTATTATAAGGAACAATCAAAATGAAATGAAAGTTAAATTTAATATTTATAAGTGTATATTTATACCAATATAGATAAATTGAACAGAAATACTCAATTTAGTTTATAGATCTAAAATGGAATTGGCTAAAAGAGCTAGATTCCAAGCCATCTGTTTATCTAATTTTACGAAAAAAAGAAATTTAATTTTTTGTTTACGTTTGTTTATTTGTAATATAATTAAACCAAAATAAATCAATGAAGCAATGTCGCAAATTAATTCTTATTTAAACAGTGAACTATACAACTACGAATTCTTCATAAAAGATAACGTTTGCCGCTTGTGTTGGAAAACTAATACTTTTACAAATGAGGACAAACAAAAAATCTGGAAAAGCATTCAATATTGTTTAGATATTAGTATAGAATACGGTTCAGTGCCTAGTAAAATATGTGAAGAATGCTTTGATAATGTAGAAAGATTTAATAATTTTAAATTGCTGTGTATAGAAACAAACAACCGCTTACAAGACATATTTAAAAGTCCCACTTTCACTGAAATAAAACAAGAAAAGGAAGAGTATAATTTAATACCAAATGAGGACTCGAATGATGTCACATACTTAACAAGCCCAAAATCAAGTTATGACAGTGATAATGAACCTTTAATTAGGCACAACAATAAAGAACCTAAAAAACGGCATTACAACAAGAAAAAGCACCCATTAACTTACTGCAAAAAATGCAAAATCGATTATGAAACCAGAGACAGTTATTTAAAACACAATAAAGACTTGCATGGCATCATAGATGGGTTATATCAATGCTTTGGTTGTGAAAAGCAATTCAATACGAGAAAAACTAGAATGGGGCATGAAATGAAGTTTTGTAAAGGACTTATTAATGGCTATTTTTGCACTAATTGTGATAGATACCTTCCCAAAAGATCAATGTTTGAGTCCCATAGATTAAAACATGTATTTAATGATCCCGTAGAATTGCCTGAAGATATTTTCACATGTATTAAATGTAAAATGACATTTAAAACTAGAAATATGTTGATGATACATTTTGATGAACATCATAAAAAGAAGAAACGGTTTGTGTGTGAGGTGAGGCTTTATCTATCATTACACCTTTTATCCCAAGAGGGGTAGGCAGAGACAGTCGAATGACATTTGCTATGATTCTGACATATATCTTTTACTTCTTTTATATTCATCATACCTTTCATACATGCTCGGCGATTGTGTGTACATTTAATGTTGCCTTTGATCAATACATTTTTATACACTCAATAAAAGATTGATTGATGTAGATTCCTATTAGTGAAAAAATTTCCAGAATAGGATCAATAGTTTCATAGATACCCTACATCCAAACTATTGTTCTATTCTATTCTATCACGTTGGAAACTGCCCTGATATTTTTGCACAGAGATTGTTGGAGGGGCCTAAAGTGACATAAGCAACTATTTATCCCTGGAAACCATCCCATTCCATCTGTAAAATTTTTATAGGAATTTTTCATAAAAGTTTCCCCCAGCACGATTTCAGGAGCTGTGGGGTAACCCGTGAAAAAAGAAAAGAAAAGAAAAAAGTTTCCACTCTTCTACCACTAGGTAGCGCCAGCATCGCTCTATAACTCTAGAATATTTTGACATTTTGTTTTTAAATCTACATTACAGTTATGTGGTCGAGTATTCACAAGGATGGATTACTTGCACAAGCATATGATGGCACATAATGGACTCAAGAAACACATTTGCCCCCACTGCGGCTACCGAGCCACACAGAAATCCTCCCTGAATGTCCATTTGCGTAAGCACACAGGAATAAAGCCGTTTTCCTGCGACTTGTGTCCAATGAAATGTACAAGCAGCTCTAATTTGCTGGCACATAAAAAGAGGCATGCTGGTGTTAAAAAGTATGAGGTGAGGAATAAAAATAAATATGATTTTTTATGTTACCGGTCCCAGGGTACCCAGTGTACATTTCATGGTGTTTCTGAGGCTACCCAACAAGTGACCAGTTCTGTTGAGGTATTTTGAGATCAAAAGGAAGGCTTTTTTATATTTAAAAACTTATGTACAAATCTGACAAACCAGAAGGCTTTTATTTAAATATACCTCAACAGAAATGGCCACACAAATACCATCGGCTAAAAGAGGGTCTTTCGCTGGGTACCCTGGGACCAATAACACGGTTTCGGGAGCTGAAAGGTGAAGGAAAAAAAAGGGAGGCGTTGAAGTGTCCCTCTTTGTGCCAGTGAAGTGATAAGAGGGTCTTTATTTAGCTTAAGGCAGAACATGTCGATCCTAATGGCGCTAGTATAAAGCATAGTTTGAAAGCCGGATGCGGATATCTGGATATATTAAAATACACAAAAATAAATTCACTCACCAATACCATCGGCTAAAAGAGGGAGACTTGGTCATCCGCTGGGTACACTGGGACCGTAACACGGTTTCGGGAGCTGTAAGGCAGTCCGTGAAGAATGAAAAAAAAGGTAATCAACGTAGGTCGTAACAATGAGGTCTTATATGTTTTTTTTTTAATTTCAGTGTAGCATATGCCCAAAGAAGTTTGGTTATAAGACAAGCTTGGAAGAACACATTGCAGCCACCCACGACCACGTGAAGAATTACTCGTGTAATATTTGTAACACGAGTTATTCAAGATCTGGTGGTCTGCGGAGACATTTAAGATTTAAACATAATACAAAATATAATGAATACCTCAGTGTAATGCCAGATAAGGAAATGAAAGACAAAATGGAGGGAATTGATGAGAGTTTTGTTATAAAAAATGTTACTGATGATATTTATATTAGTTATGATAAGATTGGGTAGAATGATTAGGCGAAAAACTAATCCCTTTTGAGATTTTGAGGTAAGTATGTAGTTTTCACCATGGGGAATGTTCAGAAGAACTCCATGACCTCGTCCCTCCATCCATCCCCTTTTCGCACCCCCACTGGGCAGTGGATACAGATTTCATCCTCACACAGTGGACACGTTCTGCATACGAACGAAATATATCAGCGACTCGTTCCTGTGTCGCACTGTTATAAAGTGGAACGAACTTAAAATAAAAATAAATAAAAAATCCGGCGTCGGTCTTTCCTCCTTCCTACAACCTGGGGTCCTTCAAGCGAAGCGCGACTGGCGGACTGTATTATGTTTTGCCAGTCGCGCGCATTCATGGACCAGACTATGATTAATAATCAGGCGGTGGCAAGATCACGTCATGTCGTCTTCTCTATAAAAAAACCAAGCGGTAAGCCTTGTCAAGATTAGTATGGAGCGACATCTATTGGAGGAAGTGAGAAAAATATTTTTTCCATCAAATAGTTTATTAAGAAAATAACTTTATAATAGTGAATTATTTTATTATTATTAATGTAAATTATATTATATTAAGAAATTGGAATATACATTACAATTTATACAGTTTTTTACTTATGCCGCTAGATGGCGCCACAAATGTTCTCTTGTGTATGAATGACGGAGACTAGACTACGCTATAAAAACCTGATGGGTAATAGTGAAAGCTGATGTTGTGACTAAAATGAAGAAAAATAGTTAGTAGTAAAAGCTGGTAGAGGAAGACCTAGGTGTACTTTTAATACTTTTGTCAAAAATGTAACGTTGCGCAGCATGTATGAAAGGTTCCTTCGAAAAACTGGCTACCCCTATTGGAATGAAAGGTGTGATGATAAATAGATATTTTCCATGGACCACAAATATTTTGCTAGAAGAGGACACAAATAAAAAAAAATATTATATACTAAAAAAAATTTATTTAAACTAGGTAATAAGGCAACTTATTAAAAATAAAACATGTCCTTATACATACATACTTGTATTATTTTTACTTAGACAAAAGTAATTTACTTACAAATTAAGCACAGAAATCCTCAGAATTACATTTCAACCAAAACCAAACTCATCACGGTTTGTTTGTGCCAGTTTCACGAAATAACTTCTGAACGTATTTTGATGCGGTTTTGACTATTAGATAGGTTAATTCACAAGGAAGGTTTACCAGTATTAAACATAGACCTATCATGTTTAGGAGCTGAGCATTAATAGTATTAGTGAATCAAGTCTGGGGGAAAAAAGTAGCTCCAGTCTAATCTGTCAGAGATATAACAAAATGATGCAGGAAATAATTGTGTAGAATAAAATTATCTATAAGAAAGTCCGCGGTAGCATATATATCTATATCATATTCATAATTGTATGTAAGTAAAAACAAGTCGTAATTTTAGTAGCAGATTATAAGCATATTAGCAATAAATTTGGTATGCTATACAATTTTTTCCTTAGCCTAATAATAAAGAATGCTCAAAGAAGCTATACTTAAGTTTTAACAATTTAATCTTCGCCTGTGGATATTTTCAAATAAAATGAAATGAAAAACAAAATCCTAGAACCCAATTGCAGCGCCACCTATTTTTATTGTGAATCTAAACCATCCAGGGACCCACTCAAAGACACAAAAAATTTCATTAAAATCGGTCCAGCTGTTTAGGGAGTTCAGTGACATACATACATACAAAATAATTATATAGGTATATAAAGATAATTGTGGGGTATAACTTGCACCAAATCATTTGAGTACTATTATTATTTAATCTATGGTACTTTGTATAAAAAAAATCTTGAGTACATACTACAGTGTAAATAAACCCTTTATAACGTCGTTCGTTATAACGAAAAACTTTCTATACTGTAGACATTAGTTCAATTTGGTTGGTTTACCACAAAACCCATACATTAATTCACTCTTTATAACGCAACAGCAATTCTCTATTACGAAGAAATATTTTCATATTTAGACATCAACAACATACATTGTTATTATAATCAGCTTACAAAACTAATCTTTTGAGATGCCGAAATTTCTAAGAAAGATACCTGAGGTCATAACACGTGTGCCATTAATCTTAAATTACATTGTCTGTAGGAAATTTTGGTCTCAGTTACTAAAGGCACCATCATCACCACATCCCAAGACATGCAAAAATACTTTTAAAAAATACAAAACAAATATTGCCATAGCAAAACACGTAAGTTAACAGAATATATGTGTTTAAAATAATTTACTTATTGATAGTAATAAAATTAGAAATTATTGTAATTGGTTAAATTTGGTTTCCCTTTTCGTTATAAAGAGTTTACACTGTATTTTAATCTTGTATGATGAGCTTATGTGGTTGAGCCTGTTCATTTATTACACAAGACGTTTAGGGACCTCCTCAGGCAGGTCAAAACTTATTTTGTCTTAAATTTCTAAATATTTCTTAATTTTTTTAGTACATTTCTGGTTTGTTATTCTAATTAATACATGCTCACGAATGGCCTAGAGGCCTAACAATTAAAACTACCCAGGCTTGAATACAATTTCTAATATGCATTATATTTTCACTTAATTCTATGATTTAAAAACTTAGATAAAGACTGTCAATTAATATAGCAATTCGTTACGTAAAGTAAAAAATATCTTTTTTTTTTAAATTATTATTTCAAAGATTTGAATAGGTATTTTTGTTTTCTATTCAGTACTTTTTTAGAATAATACAAAGTTTTGCTGACAGAAGATAAAATGACCATCATCATTTAGTTAAAATAAGAGTTTCTGTCCAGTGATACTTGTTTGTGATAAAAGCGTGCTCCGTGGCACTACCTGCAATACAAATGAGTTGAGAAATGTGGCAGCATGGCGTCTTTAACTAAATGATGACGTAATTTTGTAGTCTGTGGCAAAACTTTGAAATATATTATTAAAAAAACTACTGCATAGAAAACAAAAATATTCAAATTAGTTTTTGTAAAATTAATTAACTTTTGAAATAAAAATATAATAACTTAGTTTTTACTTTACATACCAAATTGGCTCTAGAGTGAAAAAACTCAGGCTATTCTCATATGGGCATTGCGGCTTATTCTTAGCAAGAAACTACAAATGATGAAGCCAACTCAAAATCAATTAGGTAACATATATACATACAAATTAAGAAAACATGATGATGTTCATTTACAGACACAATTGAGAGAAATATGAATGGAAACTGATAAGTCTTGACCTAATTTAACAAGAAAACAAATATATAGGTATGTTAACAAGAGTTGGCATGAAAAATTCAAATATCAAATGTGCCAGCCATTGGTAATTAACCTATAAGTAACCAACTTAATTATATAATCAATGAAAATTTCAGAATTTGAATTGAAAACATGAAATTTCCTATCAAAATGCATCCATCTAATAATAACTAGTATTTGTTATAGAAAATCTATTCTTCTTCCTTCTCCAAATCTTTATTCTTCTTTTTCTTCTTCTTCTTCTCTTTCCTTAGAGAGTTGTCTCCCTCCACTGTCACATCCATAGTGGTTTCCATAGTGGTCTCCGCAGCCGTTTCCTGCGATTCTTCCGCATCATGGTCCTTCTTCTTTTTCTTTTTCTTCTTTTCCGCCTTCAATTCTGTAGAGTTGTTTGGGTCATCTGCATTAGCCGTGCTGGCAGTTCTCTTCCTTGATCCATCATCTACTTCCCCATTTTCCTCATCCTTTTTCCCCGCATTATAATCCACATAGCTATTCAACCATTCTTTTGGAGTATTTTCGTTCGGTTTACCATGTTTATCAAGTTTCCCTTGCTGTATTAATGTCTTCTTCTTCGAGGCCTTAGGACCCAATCCCCATTTCCTAGGATATGTATCACGCTCCATTATCACTCGTTTTAACTTAGCTGCTACTCCATGGTCACACGAAGCCATTGTTGATGTTGTCATTAAAGCAACAGCGAGAGCTATCGCTTCACCTTTGCTTGTAACAATCACAATCTCTTGGTCAATTTCTATGCCATCTTCATACCTAAGTATACCAGGCAATAGAACTTTAGCTCCATAGCATATGGCATTAACCGCACTGTCTTTAACAAATATTCTTTTGTGAGCGATGAGTAAACCTTCCAACGGTTTTATTACTCGTCTCAAATACGTTTCATCTTTATGGTTTTCATATGCCCATTGAGCGTCTAATATATCATGCATAGTAACCATACCTTCATGTTCTCCTTGAATTCCCGATCGGACTCTTCGTAATTCAATCATTTGTCCACCGACACCCAACATCAAACCCAAATGTACACACATGGTACGTATGTATGACCCAGCTTCGCAACTAACCCAAAATACACCAATATTCTTCTCTTGGTCAAAAGTTAGCAGTTTACTATCATATACTGAACGGACTCGAAGTTGACGTTTCACAGCAGATATCAATGGTGGCCGTTGGAATAAAGCACCTCTCAATTTCTCCAACCCTTGAGTGACTTTTTTAAGACTTTCGACAGCGGAATGCAAGCTAAATACAGCCACATACTCTTTGCCAGCATTTTGCTGGGATTTCACCAATCTTGTAGCTCTGTCTATACATACAATTAAACATCCAGTTACCTTAGGGTCCAGGGTTCCAGAATGGCCGGTTTTCTCCACTTTTAAAATGCGTTTTATCCAGGAAACAACTTCGTGGGAGCTTGGGTTGCTCGGTTTATCAACATTAATGAAGCCAGTTTTAACATATTCAGTTATAGGACGTTTGAGAGGAGAATGGCCGAATGGCAGCGGCGTGTAATGGTTTGTGCGCACATTTAGGCGGTCGAAGTTTTTAAGTAATAATGGCCAATACACTGTGTCGAGCTTGGTTACGCACTCTGATGGCTCGATTTTAAAGTCACCTATCTTCTGAAATGCTCCAAGAGTCACGGTGTCCCTGTTTTTCTTCTTCTTTTTCTCGGAAACAACCTCAGCGGCGGACTGTACAACGTCCGTCATATTTCCGGTTTATTTGTTTTCACTGCACTGTATTTACGCTAAGTATATCTCTGATGATTACTCTTTGATTATGTGAACAAATTAATATCACTTATATAGTACTTTATTATGAAATTAATGTAATAATTAAGAAGCACGTGCAATTTCTCTACACAAAGAGGTTATTTTGGTAGACTCTCCGTCGTAAAAAAAAACAATGTGATAATTTGAAGACAGAAACGTCATTTGTAAACAGCGTGCTCCGTAATGTTGCCAATGGCAAATTTATTCGTTTATATTTAAAAACTTTTCATCGAGTTACGTGTTATTATATTTTTGACGATTGATTTCAAACAATAATATGTAAAATAGGTATAAAATCCTCAACAAATTGCAATTTTGTATAAAGACACTGGCCCACTCTATTACAAAATATTTATTTGCTGTTTTATTAATAACTTAATAAATATGTAATGGCCAAAAGGCAAACAAACTCTTTCAATACTAAAATATTTCAAGTAAAAAAAAACCATAAATAAAGCGTAGAGGAAGAACTCCCTCTACGAAAAAAAGGTAATTCGGCATAATCCTTTGCTCTGTTGTATATAAAAATATTATCTATGGTTGCTGAAAAAGGTACTCTGTGATATTGTCACTCATGTCCAAAGAGTATAGTAATACAGCTCATGTCATGCACCATGCACAGACTATTATATTCATTCTTTTACTTGCTCTGTGGACTGTGATATTCATGTCAACAAATCAAATGTTGTTGACTGTTTGTTGTCGGGCACGTTTATTTTCTTTTCTTGAATTTTTAATGTTTTTGTCCTAAAAGTGTATTAAATACCATCTAAAATGGCAGGCGTACTATTCGAGGATATATTTAACGTCAAAGACATGGATCCGGAGGGCAAAAAATTTGACCGAGTAAGCAGGCTTCATTGTGAATCAGAGTCTTTTAAAATGGACTTAATCTTAGATATAAATTCCTGGATATATCCAATGGAACTTGGTGACAAATTTCGTTTAGTTTTGGCCACAACTTTAAGAGAAAACGGTTATCCTGATGGAGGAGAATGGAACCCCTTGGAAGAAGGAAATCGGGCAGACAGTTTTGAATATGTAATGTCTGGTAAAGTTTATAGGTTAGTATAAATATCATCACGCCTTTTTATTCCCTGAGGGTTAGTCTGAGACAATCGAATGCTATTTGCTACAATCCTAACATACTCCTTCATATTCATTATATTATAAATGCAAAAGTGTGTATAAATGTTTCCTTTCATCATCAAAACAGATCAACGGATCAATATCTTTTTTGCACAGAGATACTTGGAGGGCTGGAGAGTAACATAGGGTACTTTTTATCCCGTAATTCTTTTGGGATAATTTTTATGTCACATTAAAAAAAACCACTGGCATAGCTGCCAGAAAGCTAGTTGTTGTCATCAAGAATGAGAATTCTCTAGGAAATAGCTCCGCATATTCATAATTGTTTTTATTTTATTTTCCAGGATAGAGGGTGATGAAGCAGCCATGGAGCCGGCATCCAGATTAGCGGCCTACATCTCCTATGGTGGTCTGCTTATGAGGCTGCAAGGAGACGCAAATAACTTGCATGGATTTGAAGTGGATCAAAATATTTATTTGTTAATGAAGAAACTTGCTTTTTAGAATATATTTCAATGGACTTGTAAAATTATAGACCATTATCCAACAGTTAATGTTAGTGAACGGCCCAAAAAAGTCAACACCACCAAAATAGATCCAACAAGTATTGATTAATTGACAATTTGAGATTGTTCTTCTTTTATAGTGGCTCGACCAATGTTAATCAATGATTTGCCATTAATCAGTATGTATTAATGATCCCACCAACTGTGATATGTCATATTAATTACAGCACAGAATAATCACAGTGCGGGCAGGATTACACCTGATATCCCATCATCACTTTAAAATGTAGTACTGGCATTTCAGTACCATTTATTCCCTGTTAAATTTCCTGTACCATCATAAGTGCCGGATTGTCAGTCTCTTTGCCAACTATAAAATTGGCAAAATAGTCTCCTTTTCCCTAATTGTTAGTTTACTATGCCAATAAGCACGGTGACTAGCACTGTTTGTTATCAACCGAGATATGTAGATTCTACGTCATGTCATGGCGACCGACGCACGCGTTCCGCTGTGACATGATGGGGAATCCGGTTTAATCCCGCCTGCGCTGTTATAGTTGTGAATAATAAGACATATCACAGTCAGCGGGATCATCTTAGATTTTGATTAACATTGGTGGAGCCACAAAAAAAAATGTAACAGGAGGCTGACATGTCACTAGCTCATCAATAAAATTTAAAACTAAACCAACTTAGATGATGTAAAGTATGGGATGGCTATTGGAAAGTGGAAGGTGGTTTAATTAATAAACAATAAGATTAATAAATACTTACTAAATATGTTGCTAAATGACTAAATTAATTAAAATATCAAGTTAGGTTACCTTACGATAACATCTTGTGACTAAAACGAGGGTAGTTTTACATTGCACATACATACTAAACCACAGACGAAGCCGAGGTTGATACTAGTATTTGATGCGCCATCTGTTGACAACAAAATGAAATGTTTAGTAAATATATTGCCAATAGAGGGCGCTCTTATGTTCAAAAGTGTTCCTATAAAAGTAATAATAAATTTTAATGGATATATTCTTGTGTCCAAACAATCCTAATACCATAAATGCAATAAAGCACCGAATTGACGTAGGCCGGACGGAAGTTCTTCGTCATAAATTCTTGTCACATTTCAAAAATTCCACGGGCAAGCCGGGGGGCGGAGCGGAAAGCTTCAGTGGCCAAGATTACCACAAAACAAGTAAACCTTTCATTGTTTACATTTCCACGCTAACCGGAAATAATATTACTTCCATATCCACAGCGCTGCCGGCCGCTAGGTATACTAAGTAAAAAAGTGGCTTTTCCAACTAAATATACCTACCTAAACAGAACTGGCCACTCGTTAGCTGGTATAGCCTCACAAATACCATTGGTTAAAAGAGGGAGACTCTTCCGCTGGGTACCCTTGAACCTTGACTCATAGATAATATACTATCTTGACTGACACGGTTTCGTGAGCTGTAAGGGCAACCCGTGAAGAGAAAAAAAAGTAACTGTAACAAAAGATGTAAAAAGATTGATGGCTGTAAGACTCTATTGCCCTTTGCCTTTTCCTCGGAAAGAAGACTACAAAAAAAATCGTGAATTCATCCGAGCTAGCCTCAGATCAATAATGATCTGAGGAGCTAGCACACACGAAGACAACTTTAATACTGTATAACAATAAAATCGAAACTAAAAATTAATTTGTTGTATTCAGACCTATTTAACTAATTAAGAAAAAAATTCAATAGCAAGTCGGTGGCATCGGAATTTTGATACTAAATAATAGTAGTCTGCGACTAAATACTGGCCGTAAATTTCTTTTTCCTTAGTCGTAGGTAAATCGCCGTAAATACTCCCCCTGTATTACTATACTCTTTTACCCCTGCCAGACACTCGCCACACCTCACGCCACACTATGCTCCTCGCGCTGCCGCGATGTTGCCCTGTCTGTCCACACACTCGCCTTCCACAATGGATGTTGAAACTGTGGCAGCGTGCGCGCTATGCATTTATAGTATAGCTAATTATATAAATGTAAAAAGAAATATACGTTTACAAATATACATGATTAATTAAGTCGGTTTTATTTTGTTAAAAAAATTATTTTACGCTTATTAGTGATGGGTAGACGTAATATAACCCATATGGGTGCAAAATTCTCTCCAATAGAAATTAATTAAGTCCAAACACCAGGTAATGGACAACATTTCATTTTTCGTAAGGTACCAAAATTCGAAAACCGTTTGGAGATTACATGCTAGAAAGCTTATTTTTCATTTTTTTTATTTTTTATATCCTTTAATTTTCGAGTTATTTTAAAAATACTGAAATATTGAAAATAAAGGATTAATAGGTGCCCTAATCTGTGATAACCCTCTAATTTAAAAATACTAATGTCTGTGGCAGAGTTGAACTCAGGTGTTGCCCTCTATTAATTTTACCCATTTTTATTCCATTTAAAGCTAAATTAATAATTATTCTTTAAATATAATTATAAAAATACTTCTTTCATATAATATTTTTTAGAAGTTTTGCTAGTTTCGAATGGGCTATCACAGGAAATATATTTACGAGTTAAACCGCGGACAAAAGCTAGTATTATTATATACATTATGAATAATGTTGTAGGCGATTTGAGTTCCGGCTACGGCAACACCTATTTGGAACACGGTATATTATACTCTTTGCATTTCTATAACGTATACTCTGTGGCTTGACTGACACTATCTGTCACTTTCTTTGGGTGACAGTTTATATTTCTTAATTTTAGTCCTAGCTATGGTTTTTAGTTTATAAGTCCTCAGAATTTATAAAAATTCATAATTAAATTAAAAATATAAAAACTCAACCAAAAATAAAATAGAAAAATACGTGTAACTTATTTTTTAATATATTTTTAATTAAAGTAATAAAAATGGGTGATTAAAAAAATGAAATGTTGTCCATTGCTGTAAATCGTTGAGGAGTTCCCTCGACTGTCTTTCGGCTCCATCATCAGGTCGACTCCAGACCTTCATTAAATAGTAGTGCTTTAGAGTGCTTTAAAATACTTAATGAAAAAAAAAATTTACAAACGCACTACGATTTTCTAAGGTTCCCCTCGATTTCTCTGGGATGCCATCTCAGATCTTTGTTTCTATATCATTGTACCACCCTTGAGATATCTCCTTTTCAACAAAAAAAGAATCATCAAAATCGGTTCATAGACGACGAAGTTATCCGCCAACACACATAAAAAATATATACGGTCGAATTGAGAAACCTCCTTTTTTTTCAAGTCGGTTAAAAATGGCGCGTGACGTGCTTTCGTATCGAGCGCTCGATGCGGTCTGCGTGCGCGCGAGTGTGTGGCCAGCCACTCGCGCTCATATTGCCGGTCCTTTGACTCGCGCCCAAAAAACCGACAAAACAGGGAGCAGTGGGCATGACGAGGAGTATGGCGAGTAACGTGGCCACACTACGTCTCTCGCTCCTCTCCTCGCTACTTCCCATGCCACTCGACGAGTGTGTGGCAGGCGTATTTGGTGGCCGGCCGGTAAGTATTCCACAGACTATACTACTATCCCTATATATAGTCTGTGGATACTACGCAACAATATATTACGCAATCAAAAAAGTACAAATGTATAAAACGCACGAAAATCGGAAACTGTCCAAGAGCACAGAGGTATTTCTATAAACCCGTAGACTGAGTAAACCTCAGCTATAAACAAAAAATCCAACTAAAACTCCATTCAAAACGTATTTTTCTACAGTGCTAGTATACCTACTCTTTGGTGAATTTACCACAGACTACACGTACACTTAATTATATAATTTTTGAATTGCGCGAACTGTGGCACACGTGTGAGCAAGGAATATAGAGAGCGTTGCCAATCGCGAGGAATTTCCCCGATTTGCGGGGAATCGGGAGTTAGCGCGGGGAGAGAGCGGGGAATGATTAAAATCAGGGAATTTCGGGGAATCAAAACCGCCTGCTTTTTTAATTAAAATATTTTGATTTAGTCGAAAATTTGCAAGAAATGATGGAAAAGTGGCTAAAAAAAGCGCACATACTGTTAAGAAACTAATAAACATCTAAGTATTAGTTGGTAGGTTCTTAAGCAAAATTCAATTTTTATTTGTAAAATGTTTGTGCATTATCTATGTACCAAATTGTATAAGATTTTCTTTAGTATAAGATCAATTCAAAGGTAATTTTGTTAAAGATTAAACTATACTTTGTATGAAACAGTGTTTTTATTCAATATATAGCATTTCGGGGAATGCATCAATGGAAAAAGGGGAATTTCGGGGAATAGAGCCTCAGAACAATGACTAAAGACATAGAAGGATTTATAATACCAAACAAGCGTACATAGCAACCTGTCAAATCTGTATCCATTAGAACCATTGTATGCTACTTATTTAAAATGTACCAATTATTTGCTAGTGTTAAGTGACAAAATACGTCATCTCAAATTAGTCGGGTTAAGACTGTTCTAACTATTAACGGGTTCTTTGTAATTGTAAAAACTATTTTCGTGTAAAATCCTGTGATTTTTGTGATAGAACTATAATGTAATATATTGTGATGGTATAAACTATGGCATGTGTTATAAGGCACTGCAAATCTCGCATGGGAAGGGAAGAAAATAACACCTAAATTATAAGCTCTCATCGGTAAGCCTTGTTTTTTGTTTACCTATCCAATTTCCTCAAGAAATATGGCAATGTATAATTAAAAACATTTAAAATTACATTTTCTTCTATTCTATGTATAATAATTACGTATTTGTGAATTACTTTTCACATATTTTGTAAATTTCGTAATTTTATTAAAAGGTTATTAGTGTTGTGAAAATTTTGTCTATAAAAATATCGATAGTATTTTGTGCGGATATGTTGTGTACATGAATAACGGCATTTATTTATTTCAGATGTCCCAATGATAAATTATTGCGTCAAAAGTGGATTGAAGCTAAGTGAAATTGATTGGACACCTAAAAAACATCAACGAGTATGCTCCAGACATTTTACATCAGCGTGTTTTATTAATATTTCCGATGAAAAGTATCGAAGACTGAAGGACGATGCTGTGCCAACTTTACATATTTACTGATTAAGCTCATTAAAAAATATTTAATTAAATTAGCGAATATTAAAAAAAGACGTTCACTCATAAAATAATGACTCACTCTACATATTTTGTCACCAGGAAGTCGAGTCATTATTTTATGAGTGAACGTCTTTTTTTAATATTCGCTAATTAAATTAAAGCTGCAGAATCCAAAAACCGCAGGGCATGGAGTTGAAGTAGTCAAAATACACTGAAAAGTGAAATTGTATTAATGGTTTATAATAAACAAGAAATAGTCTGATAAATGACTGATTAAGCTAATTAAAAAATATTTAATTTAATTAGCGAATATTAAAAAAAGACGTTCACTCATAAAATAACGACTCACTCTATATATTTTGTCACCAGGATGTGAATTTAATAAACAAGAAATAGTCTGATAAACGACTGATTAAGCTCATTAAAAAATATTTAATTTAATTAGCGAATATAAAAAAAAGACGTTCACTCATAAAATAATGACTCACTCTACATATTTTGTCACCAGGAAGTCGAGTCATTATTTTATGAGTGAACGTTTTTGGATTCTGCAGCTTTCCGAGATGTCGACAAGGGTCACAATGAGAAGCTTGAAAAGGAAATTGTACGTCTTCAGAATTTAGCTAAAAGAAGATTACTAAAAATAAATTCAAACATATTTAATTATAAGAATTCATTATATTACAAAAATAATTGAAATATCCAAAGATATCGTTTTTGACAAAAACTGTGATTTTCAAAGGTCAATAATATCCTTTCTACTACAATTTTACTAACATGCAAGCCAAGGTGTGAGAATTTATGGCATGTTCAAGATGACAACAAGAATTTTATTGTACTTTTATATAAAGTATAGGGATTTTGCGGATATTTATTAAAGAGGTTGTTGTTTTAATGTTTTGATATTTTAACTTCTCATTACAATGTTCTTATAAATTAGGATCAAATCTCCACATTGTATATATAGCTTCTGTCTAAATAGATAGTTAGGATTTAGATAATAAATTGGTAGGTTTTTAATTTAGGTAGGTCAATAGTTAGGATTTTGTATAATAGATTGTTTATATTTATATCTGTCTGCCTTATTATTATCTTCCCTTATACCATGCCGCCGACCTTGAGATGTCTTACAGGTCCATGTCGTACACTATGTCGACAAATCAGAGCAAAGTACTGAACCTACTGAACCTACTGAAAATACTGAACCTACTTACCTTTTGTGACCTTTGGAGTACCTAGAGTACCCATAAAAGGGCCTAGGTTCAACTCTCTAGTTGTTACATAGGTACGATTAATATAGATTATACATATTGTATATAATGGTTCATCCGAGCAAAGTCGGGGCAAGCCGCTAGTATAAAATATAGCCTATATGATACTTAGTGATAATATACCATAGCACTGGTGAAATAAGTATAAAAATACAAACTTTTCTCTTTATAATATTAGTGTAGTATGTAGATATAGACAGACAATTTATTTTATTTATTTGTAACTAATTTATCGATATCTATATTTTGCGTGTTCATTTTACACACATCACCTAGATTTGTAAAACAGTGTACGCACAATCTATATGTCATCATGACAAAAGTAGTGTTGTTTCATTTTGACAACAAGAAAACAACCATAAGAGTAAAAAAGATAGCTATCTCTCAGGTGCTTGGACCTTTAAGGCTACTTCTATGTCTTTCATTGTTCTGAGAATAGAGCACACTCAAGAGGGGAATCTAGAAATTAACATCAACTGGCAACACTGCAACACAATCCGTTTTTATTTTTTTGAAAATCTGTGATTGATTTTGATTCTAACTATTTTATAGATACATCGATGATTTAAAAATATTTTAAATTAAAATGTCAAATGTATTACATATTGTCGCATATTGTATTTTTTACTTGCCTGTGATTGTATTTGTCAAAAGACATGGATGCAGGATTAGTGCAAAAAGTTTGACCGAACGCTTCATCGGTAAAATTTTACAAAACCAACGCATCACTTATGTTACTATAATATTTTTTTTTTGATACATTATTAATTTTGGAAACGAATTAGACTAAAATTTTTTGTCGGAACACAATGATTCTTGAAAAAAAAAATCATAAATAATTAAATAGAAATCGCAATATCAGCTGCCATTTTGCCGGAAACCGAAACTGATTATTTAAGAAATATTTTCTTAACCAACTTAACAAAATTATTTTTATTTTTTTTTTAATTAATCGCATTTACCGTTGTTACGAGTCGAGTCGAATTTTACTCGGGTGTTAAAATTACACATAGGTTAGCGAGGAGCGCAGCGACGAGCGTGGTTCGTATTGTGACAATATAAAGCGCAAGCCGAGCGAGCGGAGCGAGCGGTGCCGCGGTAGCGGTGCCGCGGTAGCGGCCGGCGCAGCGCCATTCTAGAAACATCATAGTAACTGTAATACTTTATGAGAGTAATATTTATGAGGTGGCGCTGCGCCGTACTATTACTTTATTACTCTCATCAAGTATTACAGTTACTATTTTGTGATGTTTTAGAATGGCGCTGCGCCGGCCGCTACCGCGGCACCGCTCGCTACGCTCGCTCGGCTTGCGCTTTATATTGTCACAATACAAACCACGCTCGTCGCTATGCTCCTCGCTAACCTATGTGTAATTTTAACACCCGAGTAAAATTCGACTCGACTCGTAACATCGATAAATGCGATTAATTAAAAAAAAATAAAAATAATTTTGTTAAGGACCCTTGGCTCTCAGTCATCTTGTATCTGTCAAAAATATGGTAAATCTAAGTTAATCCTGGAAACGTGAGTTTATTTATACAAAATCTCCTCACCCCAAAAGGATTGTTATTATTTGAAATTGGATTCAGCCATATTTTTATTATTCATGGGTTCTAAAGAGCCGTTGTTTTCGATACGCGAAGGCACTGCTCGTATCGAAAACAACGGCTCTTTAGAACCCATGAATAATAAAAATATGGCTGAATCCAATTTCAAATAATAACAATCCTTTTGGGGTGAGGAGATTTTGTATAAATAAACTCACGTTTCCAGGATTAACTTAGATTTACCATATTTTTGACAGATACAAGATGACCTTGACCACCGCCCCTTAAGTTGGTTTTTTCTTAAAAAATCAGTTTCGGTTTCCGGCAAAATGGCGTCTGATATAGCGATTTATATTTATTTATTTATGATTTTTTATAAAGAATCTTTGTGTTTGTCTTAATTCCTTTATTAGATAACAAAATGAGAACTCTTAAGGTTCCTTCCTGAAAAATTAGTCACATTTGTTATCAACATGTTATTAGAAAGAACAATTCAAATTAATTTACAAGATGATGTTTATTATTCTAGAAAAATATATAAAGGTTTACCTCAAGGGTCGGTACTAAGTCCTTTATTATTTAATATTTATACATATGATTTACACTATTCTGTTATACCTCACTGTAGAATACTTCAGTATGCAGATGACATATTAATTTATTCTGCTAACAAGGTAGTGTCTAGTTCTGCTGATAGTATTCAAAAAGCCTTATTGTCCCTTAACCAATGGCTAATATTACATGGTTTGGGTATTTCCCCAGCTAAAAGTGTTTTATTAATATTTTCTAGAAAACGAAATATTCCTTTAGTTAATATTTCTATTGATGATGTTTTAATTCCTATTGTCAATGAACATAAATTTTTAGGTCTAATATTGGACAGTAAATTGTCAGGTACCTCTCACATAGATTATATTGTTAATAAATGTGAACGTAATATTAATATTTTAAAAACATTATGTGGAGTCTGGTGGGGAGGTCATCCTTATTATTTAAAATTTTTATATAACGCTATTATTCGGAGCCATTTGGATTATGGTTCTTTTCTTTTAATTCCTGCCAATAAAAATTCACTTAAGAAATTAGATCTTATTCAATCCAAGTCTCTTAGAATAATTCTTGGGGCAATGAAAAGCAGCCCAGTTAATGCTCTACAACTAGAATGTGTCGACCCTCCCCTTGCTTTACGCAGGCAATATTTATCTGACAGATTTCTATTTCGTATTGCCATATTTAAGAAGCATGCTATTTTTCCTAAACTTTCACTATTAACAAGATATTGTGGTTCAAATAGTTATTGGACAAATAAAACGATTCCTTCCTTGGTTAAAAGTTATCAATATTTTAAAAATATTAAATATCCTATAGTTAGATTAAATAATCTCCCTTTATACACACATTCTTTTGATACATGCATTTTTTGTTCCAAGTGTAATTTGTAATATAGGAATAACAAAATCTACTTTAGAAGCTAATAAAGAATTTTGTTCAATTATTGATTCAAATTGGCCCAACTATCATTATATTTTCACAGACGCCTCAAAACTTACTGAAAAAGGTTGTGTTGGTATTGGAATTTTCCATAAGAATTGGAATATTGTCCAAAAAATCAAATATCCTCCAGAAACAACAGTATATACAGGAGAATGTTTGGGTATCCTTGAAGCTATTAAATATATTTTATTATTTAAATTAAAATCTACAGTAATTTTCTCAGATTCACTAAGTTCTATTCAATCAGTATGTAAGTCCCCGTTTTATTCAAAAGATCATAATATCATATTATATAATATTAAGTCGGCTTTACAAAATTGTATTGATAAAAATTTAAATGTAATTATTGTTTGGATTCCTGGTCATGCTAATATTTATGGAAATGAAAAGGCTGATAAATTAGCCAAAGAGGCAGTATCATGTGGAGATGTTTTTCCTTTTCAAAATTTTTGTCATGATCTTATTAATTTACCTAGATTATCTCTGTTTGAAAATTGGAATAAATCATGGAGAATTTCTTCTAAGACTAAGGGTACATTTTATAGAAAGATTGTTGAGCAAGTTCCTGCTAAACCCTGGTTTTTTAAAATTCATTATTCTAGAAGTATTACATCTTCAATTAGTAGATTACGCTTGGGTCATACCTGTCTTCCTGTTCATCTCAATAAAATTCACATCAAAGATTCATCAATTTGTGAATGTGGGCTGGATATTGGAGATGCTAACCATCTTTTTTTTTCATGTGAATTATATAATCGGGATAATTTTATGAAATCTTTATTAAGTAACAATATTCAGTTTCCCATCAACATAGTGAGTCTTCTACATATTATGATGAATTCTAATATTTTCATAATATCATGCATATCTAAATTTTTATCGGATAATAACATAAAAATATAAGTCTATCTATATTTTAAATAAAGCTTTATGTTTATTTATTATCATTCTTATTAAATAATTTGTTAGTTTCAGTTATGTATCAATTTCATTGTTCCTATCTTAAGTTGTATTTAGTCATGAATTATTTAATTTAAATATTATTTTAATGTTGAATAATTTTTTTTTTGTGTATGTAAATAGTTTTAATTAATTTAGTTGTAAATATAGAAGTAGTATTGTATTATTTATTTCAGATTCCTGAAAGTTTCGATACTAAATTTCGACAGATAAATGTAACTGAATAACGACGTGACACTGGCAGAAATGTACTTATCTTAGTACAATTGCCAATCAATAAAAAAAAAAAAAAAATAAAAAAAAAAATCTTTGTGTTCCGACAACAAATTTTAGTCTAGTTTCGCCCGCGCTGTAATAGTTGTGATTAGTCAGTGATTAATAGGACATATCACGGCCGGCGGGAGCATTCTACCTACCGATCAATCGGCTTATTGTTACTGTGACGTCTATATTACTTGACATTGGCGGAATCATCAAAACCCTGATGGAGCCATTTTGAAAAAAAATAGAATAGAATAGAATAGTCTAGTTTGTCTTGTAAATACATAATGCGTCTATTCAGTTATGTATCAATTTCATTGTTCCTATCTTAAGTTGTATTTAGTCATGAATTATTTAATTTAAATATTATTTTAATGTTGAATAATTTTTTTTTGTGTATGTAAATAGTTTTAATTAATTTAGTTGTAAATATAGAAGTAGTATTGTATTATTTATTTCAGATTCCTGAAAGTTTCGATACTAAATTTCGACAGATAAATGTAACTGAATAACGACGTGACACTGGCAGAAATGTACTTATCTTAGTACAATTGCCATCCAATAAAAAAAAAAAAAAAAAAAAAAATTTTACCCCCTAATAGAGGAGAATGGAACACCGTGGAAGAACGAAATCGGATAACTTCAACGTGTAAGTTTTTCTATCCTACCTATGCAATGTTTTTATGTTAGTTTTCTGTATGGTAATCTTGAATCATTCAAGACAGCAACATTTAGCAAAGCTCTGTAGCCAGATGCGAGGAAGATGATCAGCAAATGGGGAAAATACGCTTTTAACTATCTATTAGAAATAGCACAGACAGACTTTTTGTAGATAATTTTATTCTACACAATTGTTTTCTACATAATTTTGTAGTATCTCTGATGGATTAGACAGCATACACCATGAAAACTCGCTGGGGCTAACCTAAAAGTGATAGTCCATCATGAAAACTGCATCAAAATCTGTTCAGTAGTTTTTGCATTAAAAGGTAGACATTTTATGTTTATTTTCTATGTTTGTAGCACAGATTTAGTATGCTGGTGCTCTACTAGATTGGTATTGTCAGGATAAGGTCCAAAAAAATAATATATCAGTATAATTTTGTGATATTTTACAAAAATAAGCAAAACAACGACTGACCCTAGGCTGTTAAAGTTATTAAAATTATCTGTCTCTCTTTAACATACGCCTGTCTTCTTTTTTACTTATTTTTCTTCTTCTTTTATGATGGCTCCACCAATGTTTATCGGTGATTTGCCAATGTCAAGTATTATAGTCTTTATAGCCAATTAATTGGTATATCAGCGATACTTAATTACGTATAAGAATTTATACCCAGACAATTTCCTGGACAAAAAGTAACCTATGTCGATCTGTCTGTTTTAATCAGAGAAAAGGACAAACACAAACACACTTTCACAATTATAATATTAGAATTTCGTGATATTTTTCCAGGATATATGGCGATGCGGTCATGGAGCCTTCATACATATTATGTTTATCGGAAGAAAAACAAGTGTCAATTTTGACACTGTGGGAGGCTGCCAAATAAAATACAAAGAAAATTAAGAGAAGAGGCTGGTTCTGGTTATCTGGCTCGGTCTCAGCAACGTCTTAGTGTCTATTTTGCGTGATGCAGGAATTTTGTTACTCCTGCCATCCCAGCTGCATCAGGAAGCCGATCAGCCCCTTGATGTTACTACATGCCTCCCGAAGGCGCCTCCAAAGAGAAGAGGCTAATTTACTACAGAATGAACTGATAGGTGTGTATGATTTGTTGCAAAAATTTTTACTGAACTTGAACCAAGCTAACAGACAGATAAGAAAGCAAATTAATAAAATCATTTTAAAAACCAAAATTTTAGAGTATGTGCCTTGAAAAATTATAGGCCATAGGGCTTTCAAATAGTTATCCATTTTACTCCAATCGGTGCACATTCTAGTCCATGGACACCAGTAACAGTGTCCACATTTGCCAGTTATCTGCATTAAAGAGAACAAGTGGGAAACTAGAAAGAAGAACGAAAGGGTTCAATATATTATCTGTAATATAAATGCTAAAGTAACTCTGTCTGTTACTATTTCCTGGCTAAACCACTGAACCGATTTTTATGAAATGGTGTATAAGGATGGGCCAATAATATATAAATTAATATTTTTCCAGGTTCGAGGGTGATCAAGGAGTCATGGAGCGAATTGAAAATGAAGTGTCAATTTGAAACTGGGGACTGCCAAATATAATACAAAGGAGATGAAGAGAAGAGGCTAATTTGCTATGGTTTGAACATATATATTATTTGTTTGCTGAAAAAACTAGCATTTTAGGTTATGTTTCTTGTAAAATTATAGGGGGCTGCTTTATCCATTTTACTCAAGTGATCATTGAAGAAAATTGACCTAGCTTGATTTTTTTCTGTATGAGCCCAAAAAACAAAACAGAAAACAACAAAACAGAACAAGTTTTGTAAACCAATGTTTCTATGCTTTCAAACGTTGTGTATAGCAAGGGAATATTTGTTGTAAACAATAATATGGAAGCATGAAATTAAGAGTCGATTAGTTGTCATCAAATGCGCGAACAAATGAGTTTGGTCTTAGTTGTTAAATACATTAAGTTCATTTTAGTTCCTTCACCTCAACCGATCAAATAGTGCACAGATTGTCTTAAAATCGTAAAAAAAAGTCCTATTTTTATTGTATTTAAAAACCAAACCATATGACTAAGTAAACGTAAGTTTAGTTGTTATTCAAAATTGTGTGATGTTGTGTACTGCAGGCCTTAGGGGCCGTCTCCACGAGCGAGAGAATCGCGGCGATAGTCTTGTCCGTGCCACCAAATTCGATACAAACTCTTATGGGGCCGTCTCCACAGGGCGATACTATCGCCTATACAGTTTATATGGCACGGCGAGACTATCGCCGCGATTCTCACGCTCGTGGAGACGGCCCCATAGGTATAGCCAGCGGTTCATTCGTAATTTTAGAGGTTTTTAGAGAATGTAATTTTCCAAAGTTGATTTTTTTTCTATTACAAAAATAATGGTACAGTATTGTTGATAAGATCAACCGGGGTAATTGCATTACATTTTTGGAAACTACATTTTCAACGACAAGTTATAGCCTAGTTAGCCAATATTTTTCCTCAAGTATGATGACCAGTTACTAAAATTTCCTCGTTATTATTAATATAGACTTCATTCAACCATTATGTAACAATTGGACACATTATTCATATTTTAGAACTGCAGTCCATTTTAGACGCATTTACCTCACCTTTGGGGGAAATGCATCCATTTATGAAATTATTAAAATATTTTTTTACTTTAAATCTAGGAATATTATCTTTAAGTAAATTTCATTTCTAATGAATTGCTTCATACATTTTTGTCAGGAATTGTAGGATATTGCTTCCTGTTAGCGATATCTATTAAATCATTCAGCCATGGGGCAATAGCGTCCATTGTTATTTTGAATATGCATAACGCTTTTACCCCAGGTACATCCAGAGGTTGTAAACATTAAGACAGGCCTTGAGAGCAAAACATAGCAGGCTCACTGCGGCACGGTTTGTCAAGTCTGAAACTAATTTCAGTCCACATAACCTGACACGAGGTGGGATTTTTGTATATACACACTTGTCGAAATGAAAAAACTCTTACTTTTTTTTAAGTCTGTAAAAAAGGAAACACCCAAACACACATAATAGAATATATTTATTAAAAGATAACCTTACCTAGCTAAAATTAAAAGTAATAAGTCCTTCCAACCTTGCAATAAACACAGCAGCAATTAACCACATTTAGAAAAATAGAACATAAAAAGGTAAACTTTTAATAAAAAAACATAAAAAATTAAAATTAAGTATCAAAACAACATGAATATCAAAAAATACGTAAAAATACCTATCCTATAAAAAAATGTAACACACATAATAGAATATATTTATTAAAAGATAACCTTACCTAGCTAAAATTAAAAGTAATAAGTCCTTCCAACCTTGCAATAAACACAGCATCAATTAACCACATTTAGAAAAATAGAACATAAAAAGGTAAACTTTTAATAAAAAAACATAAAAAATTAAAATTAAGTATCAAAACAACATGAATATCAAAAAATACGTAAAAATACCTATCCTATAAAAAAATGTAACACACATAATAGAATATATTTATTAAAAGATAACCTTACCTAGCTAAAATTAAAAGTAATAAGTCCTTCCAACCTTGCAATAAACACAGCAGCAATTAACCACATTTAGAAAAATAGAACATAAAAAGGTAAACTTTTAATAAAAAAACATAAAAAATTAAAATTAAGTATCAAAACAACATGAATATCAAAAAATACGTAAAAATACCTATTCTATAAAAAAATGTAACACACATAATAGAATATATTTATTAAAAGATAACCTTACCTAGCTAAAATTAAAAGTAATAAGTCCTTCCAACCTTGCAATAAACACAGCAGCAATTAACCACATTTAGAAAAATAGAACATAAAAAGGTAAACTTTTAATAAAAAAACATAAAAAATTAAAATTAAGTATCAATATATGTATGTATAATAATCAAAACAACATTAATATCAAAAAATACGTAAAAATACCTATCCTATAAAAAAATGTAATAGTTTAAATTTTTACTGAATATTGAATTTGTTTAAATTTTCTTTGAACGTAATAAGGCCTTTTCGAGATATTTCGGGAGTTTCAAGAAATTTCACTATGTCGTTGTGAGCATGTTTTATTTCTGAAACGTCTTCTACCTCTGGATAATGAAAAGAAACGAATCTGCTGTTTTTGACTTTTCTTAAAAATTTTACCTTTGGTATACTGTCATTCCCTAAGCATAAAATATTTCCCACATAGTGTTTGATAGTTTTTTTGTGGTAAATTTTACTACAACCCAGTCTCCGGTTATAAGGCTGCGTCGCATGAAATCTATATTGTCTCCCTTGTCATTTTCCGTGCTTGTAACATTTCCATATATATTTTCTTTTTCTTGTGATGTATAGTCGTCCTCTATATATTCATCGGAATCCAACGCTGTTGCAAAATCTTTACAATAACTTGGCCAATCAGAGAATGATTCAGTATCGCTTTCTAAAATTATGTCATTTTCTTCTTCGTCTTCACTTTCATCACTCATGTACTTCTTCAGTTTTTTTTAGGTTTAGACGAAAGTTGTTCTGCGCTACTCTTTTTCATCTTCTGTATTGCTGATTTAGCTTTTTTGGGTTTATGAAGTTTTTTTTCTTTTTCATCTTCTTCTTTTCTTAATTTATCCAAAAAATAATCTCTTGTTATAACTTCACAGCCCTTTGCTACCTTTCTTCTTTTTAATTTTATTGTGTCGTCACTCCTTTTTATTTTTTGAAGTAATAAGGTCCCAAAAGATGTTTTTTCTGAATCTCCTAACTTTCTTTTTTCCAGTATATGAGTTAGGGGTCTTTGAATGAATGAACAACTTGGTATTTCTGCAAACGAAATTACTGCAAATGTGTATGCGAAGCAATGTGATTCTTAGGTAGTATCGACCCTTAATATGGAAGGAAGTTGATAAAGTGCTTTCGGTCTTACAACAAAACAGTCTTTAACTGTGTTTTTTTTTCATTTATTCATTTAAAATATACAGAAATTATTTTTAGTTTGCAGACCAAGTCTTAATTCTGTTCTCTCCAAACATTTTTACAATCTATAATCTATCTGTGTATAGACAAAGCTATGTAGTAAGGGCAGTATTTTTTAACGTGGTCTATTTATTTATTTATTTGCAGATGATCAACAGCTTAACATATTCTGTCGATTATAACCTTGACGATTTGACCTCTATATTTTGTATAGAAAACGCTCGGGATTATAGGGCGACGAAGCCGGCACGCTCGCGCGGATAATCTTCAATTTATTAGAAAAAAATCAATTAAAATAATCTATTCGATCGTTATGTATCTATACGTATTTTTTTATCACGTATTAATAATAGTTCTTTGGATATTTTGACTTAATTATCGAATAATTTAGGAATTTTTCCGCTGTTAAAGCCTTAGGCCTTTATTCATAAACGTTTATTAGCAACGTTTTTGTTAAAATGTGTTTTGTTTCTTTCTATTATTAGTAAAGACAGGTTTGTTAGAGAGTGACAAAACATATTTTAACAAAAACGTTGCTAATAAACGTTTATGAATAAAGGCCTTAAATTATATATAGTGATCATTAGCCCATAACAGATTACCATAATTTCACAATATAATGACTAATTAATTACCTAGATGTATCTACATAATGAAAATATCATTTAACTTTCATCCCCTATTCATACAAAAATTCCATAGAAAAAAGCGCTTTCAGTTTTTCCCGTATTTTCCGGGCAACATTTACAATTTTTTTAATATGCGCCATTAAGCTACTAGTTTTGTAGCAGTTTCATGGATGCAGCAAATTAAATTTGATTCCCTCCTATCCCGGGAATATTTTCCTAGTGGAGTTTCCTATTTTTCTTTCTTTTCATTGTTTTTTTCCTACCTTGTCTGGTAGGAATTCTTTTTTGGAAAAATTAACGTGTTTCCCGCAAATGTATTTAGCAACAATTCTATGATAACGCTCTACAGCGTTACTATCCTCGTCATGTATAAGGCTGCGTGACTGGCTACATTTTGAATAATCAAACATATTTTCTGCCATAATACAATGGAGGTGAAAAGGGAGGTACTTACTGCAAGATCTTCGATTTATTTTTGAGTGGACTGTAATTTTGATAGGCTGGTTTGATCTCCCAATCTCCGATTGTAATCTGCGTTAAGTAGCACTTCGCGTTTTTCTTTAAATATTATTTATTTAAATTTAGGTGCGTCGCGTGCCTCTCGCGTTCACTTGCAGCAGCGACAGTTAGGTTGAGAGGGGAAGGGCGGGAAATTGTTGGTGTTGGTGTGAGTGTTATATGTGTATATGTGGCGCGACCATGCACTAAAATAAAAATCTTTGGGTAGGTATTTCTTCAAATGTCAGAACTTTATTACAGAAATATGGCAGACATTTTGTATGGTCTTCGAAATTATGTAGATGTCTAAGAAGGATTGTGAGGACATTTTTCAAGTAAAATGCAGGTATTGCAGGTTTGAAATATTACTGTTTATTTTATATCCACGCGTTCGTGTTGCTTGCCAGAAACAATATGGATGCCGCCCACGCTCCGTTTTCCCGCGTCCCTCTTACATTAGTGTCGCCATCTATTGACAACCGAATGATACATTCATGTGCCATATAACTTTCGGTGTCAATAGATTGAGTGTTCGATGGGAAAATTTATTCCCAAAAATAAGATTTCGCCAGTTCGTTTTCCTATTATGGCAGCTGCACCAGAAAGCGCATTATAATTATTTTTGTAACTCCGTTTGCACCAACAACCATCTGCTATGACGTCGATGACTGGGGGTCCCATATTTATCATGTTTTCTTGCAATGCAAACATTCTTTCTTTTTCGGCTGCATGTTTCATTGATTCAATCAATATACTTTCCTGTACCGAACGTCCAGTACCGTGGACCTTGATGCGTCCAGTACATTGGGGTCAGGGTTAAAATAACCCTGCCGAGGGTGTACCTACGAGGTAGATACACCTGCTTGGTTACAATCTGAGACACGCCAAATCACCCAAACCAAGCAGTAGTACAGAGTTCCACTTACTTGAGCGTTTCCTTGCTTCTGTGCAGACTACCGGCGCCGGGTCTCTTTGCTAATATCCCAGATTGATGTTTCTACTGTGAGGCCGATCTTTCGCCTCCTTTGCAGCTCCATACAATACACTTTTCTATTTTTAAAGTTATTTTTACGATTTACGAGTCGAATGCATCAAAATGAAAACTATACACTTTATATGATTGTCTATTGATCAAATCATGGCTCTGAGTATATATTTTTTCCGGAATAACAGGCAAATTAATTGACGACAAAATTTTCTCTAGTTGTGATTGCCCTCAACTTAAAGCGACAGTAAGTACCCGCGTCAGCGCACTTATTAACAGTCAAATAATTTTCTTCAGTGCCTTTAACTTATCCATCGCACAATATGTCCTTAGCTCTTGCGTACAAATGTACAAATAAATGTATATAAACATTCTACCTCAGTAGATCAGTGATCAGTCATTGCTTCTAATGCCTCTCTAATAAGTCTCAATTCACAGACTATTGATTGGAGCGCCTAACTTCTCCACCGCACATTCTGTCCTTAACTCTTACGTACAAATGTACAAATAAATGTATATGTAAACATTCTACCTCAGTAGATCAGTGATCAGTCAGTGATCAGAATTTGGTCATCATACTCATCATAGACAACTTGGGACAAAAATGTTGAAATTGGAAACTTGGGACAGAATCCCAAGTATCCCCAAAAAAGTTGATAAATAATAAAAATAAAATTCACTAAAAATCACAAGCTATCACTGCGATATTTTTAACGGAAATAAGGGAAAATGAATGTAAGATTATATGGAAAAATTGTAACTACGAGTACACTCAATATCACCAGTTTAAGTTAAACTTAACGTTAAACGAAAGACCAGGGAATGTTCAATGGAATCAGTGGATCGTTCTACCAAAATACGCGCATTTTAGATAGTAATATTGAAAAGCCTTATCAACAATTTCTCTGTCCATTTGATGCATTGTTTACGTTCAATCAAATAGGGTTCAAGCATTTGGTCCAAACGATAACTAAACCCATCCCGCGATTTTAGTCATCAATGACTTTTAATTTATATTGAGCTGATCTCCCAGGTATGGCCTCTATCCGAACTTGCGCTAAGTCATGACAGGTGGAAATCATAGATACTCGTTTCCTGTCCTGAAAATAGCTAAAAGCATTAAACCCATCCCGCGATTTTAGTCATTAATAACTTTTAATTTATATTGACCTGATCTCCCAGGTTTGGCCTCTATCCGAACTTGCGCTAAGTCATGACAGGTGGAAGTCATAGATACTCGTTTCCTGTCCTGAAAATAGCTAAAAGCATTAAACCCATCCCGCGATTTTAGTCATTAATAACTTTTAATTTATATTGAGCTGATCTCCCAGGTTTGGCCTTTATCCGACCTTGCGCTAAGTCATGACAGGTGGAAATCATAGATACTCGTTCCTGTCCTGAATAGCTAAAAGCATTAATTACATCTCGACAATGACGAGCAGTAAACGGGCCAACGGGGCACTCTGAACCACACACCACATATGGTATGTGTTTACGATTGGTGCGAAGTGTCCCAACACAATCAGTGCAACGCCGTTTGAGGTACCGCGCCAGCGACGGGCAGTTGAACCAATTGTCCAAGAGTGTATGGCCCATGTGGTTCAATAAGTCCGACTACTGTGGAGACACTCGAAGGTGGCTGTTTGACCTTTGAACTATTCGTTCAAGTGTTCGATGACAGGATCCATGCCATGCCACTGGCGAGATGAAAAGCTCTATTTTGATTCCAGTACCTCCTTTTAGATAACAGTTTCCGGAATATTTCTGTACGCAGAATTGGCTGTTTCGCAAAACATGCCTTGATGGTCGGCATCCTAATAATGCCGAGCATCATCCAAAATGCAAACAGAATGAGTATTTCATCGAGATTCGTATTATACCACTGCCTTGTAAATCTCTATCCTCGGCATATCTATTGGTTTCCATTGCTGTATGGGTTTAGTGTCTATACCTAGATATACTTAGTTATATAGGTACCTGTTACATTTCAAGTGTAAATGAGAGTCAGTCAACTTCAATATTTTATTTAGTGATTTGCTCTTAAACACTACAATGAGATAGTATGGAATCATTCCGATAGGCGCGGAATACATCGTATGCATTGTTAAATGCGCAAGTCGGCCCAGGATTTTCACAAACGAAAGTTTTCTTGCACTCCTCTTCAAGAACCAATAGGTTCAGGTCCTTCTGTTCCATTAATATCTCTCATACCAACATCTTTATCATGCATTGATGCTTGAAGTCGCAAATATTCTGGGAGATGCTCATCCGTAGGATATCGTTCTGTAAAGCGACATCCAGGTGCTTGTCCCACCACATCTGACCTTCGTAGCCCCCCACGACCCACTCGTCCACGCGACCGGTTGATCCCTTGCCTTCTTGAAAACAAAGTTTCTCGACACGTTGAGGCCACGGTCTCTTCCGGCTGCGGAGCTGAGAAAGATTAAAGTTCAGCAAAGTTTCCGTCAGTTTTTCAATATTAATTCTCACTCTGTATCTGCATGGAACGTATTTGTGTGGAACATCCCCATGGGCAGCAAGCGTCCATCTTCATCTATGACGACTACTTGTATGTATTTTCATTGCAAAGTAAATGTTTGTTAATTTCATTTGGATGAAGTTTGGCAGAGAACTCAATTATGGTTTTGGGTTAAAATATTTTTAATAGGGCGGAGGAGGGGGTTAAATATATGTGTATGTACAGTGAAACAAAGGGTTATTTTCACGTAAGTAGATGCATACAAATTTTATTATTCAAAAACCGAGACAGGACACTTCACCAACTTTATTTAGTACAGGAAACAAAAAGTAACAACCAACTGCAGCCCCCCCCCCCACATCTCCTAAAACGACAAAGATCCCCATTATCTTCAACATATTACACACAAGTAATATACCTACCTATATCTCCCCCAGTACGGTTGGTCACCGCGGGGTAGTAGACCAAAACCCTCCACTACAAATAAATTATCAAGAAAATTATTTAGTGATGTTGCTGCCGAATGGTCATTGAAGTTATGTTAGACAGAAAACAAAGATATGGAAGGTCATACAACAAGATAGCAGAAAAAAAAGAGGAAAATGGAGGAGGCTTTTACCGCACTTGGCGGTCCTTACAATAAATTAAATCTGGGCTATAATGTTCTAATAAACTAAACCACTAATATTAAATAACTGTTATAATATTAATATATGCCATTATTAGGGAATGCAATACCAGGAGGATACCTGGATCCCGAAATACCGGGATCCCGCATACATGTTGCGGGATTAATCTCAGTCGAAAATTTGGTGTGGTACATACATGTTTCTCTAAGGGCGCCGAGCCCTAGGGGAACGGTGTGAAGGCGCGGGGCAAAGAAGTGCGAAATGCGGAAGTGTTTTTATACCTTGATTTTTTTATACAGAGTTAGTCGTAGGGCCGGAAAGTGTCATTAGGCTACTTTTATGCCGGAAATTAAATTTCAAAGAAGACTACGGGCGAAGTCAGGGGCTGTGTGAAGTTGGCACCCCCAAATTCGATTTTTCAGTTTTTTTTTCATCAAGTTCGTTTGTCCACCGTTAGTCCACGTTTGTCCACCAAAAATTTTTTTTTGTCCACCTCTCAAAAAAAAGTTATTCAAAAAATAAAAATTGGGGGTGGAAGTTGGCACCCCCAAATGCGAAATTCTATTTTTTTTTCATCCCGTTCGTTTATCCATCGTTAGTCCACGTTTGTCCACCAAAATTTTATTAATATTGTATTATAAATATATTGTATATATTTGTAAATAGTGGATTATAAATCAGGTGATATTGTATGGAGAAAGGCTCATTTTCAATCTGATGCTATTTCCTTTTTCTGTAACAAACTTGCACCAAGATTTGTCAAGTGCAAGGTTGTTAAACCCATATCCAACAATACCTACTTGTTACAAACCTTAGACACTGGGAAGTTGGCCACTTTCCATGTCGAAGATATTGTTAAACAGTCCTCAGAATAGGACTACAAGTGGGAATTGTCACACTACATACATGAAAACACACACACATTATGTATATTTATATCTGGAATAAATTTCTTCACTAATTTATTCTTTTACCCATATATATTTTTATTTATTTACACAAAACATGATAAACACTGAAGAATGTATGAGATGTATGGAAAGAGGGGATCCCATGAATGGCTATCAACACAAACAAACATATTTAATTACAGTTTATTTATATATATAAAATATATGACAACAAGTATCAGTCTCAATGAGAGGCGACATTAACCTGAAACAAGGTAAATAATGGTAAGTATGTTGATAAACAATATCAAGATCAGATGATCTGATATACCACTTCATTAAATACATGGGTTGTATAAAAAGGTATGAAGTACATGGGATAAACAGTCTCTTGAAGTATTGAAAGTTTTGATAAGCAAATTTTGAGTAAAGAAAACTCAAACTTTGTTGAATATGCGCATTAGTTTTAATTTGGATAAGTTTATTTAGATTAAGCACTTTATTTAATATTTGTGTTACGTGTAAATACTTTAAATATAGCATTTCTTTTGTTTTTTTCCCTGGCGTCTATTTCTATGTAAACAATAACCATATAATAAGATCACCAAACTTGGCCCCCGCGAAATTTCTATTTTTTTATTTTTGAATTTTTATTCTGGAGAGGACATCCGGGACTGTATTAAATATCCCCCCCTTTTTTTTTTTTTTTTTTTTTTAAAGTCTATTTAAGATATCCAAGACAAAAATAAGGAAAGAAACAATACTAAGAAGCAAGAAACGCCCCAGACCTATGACTAATCAACCGAAGTAGTCAAAGACAGCGGACCAAGCCCTTACACGAACAACAAAAGAAATATGAAGTTAAAGAAGAGAAAAATGTTTGAGAGACCTAGTAATGGCAGAAATGTGGGACCCTATACAAAATGGTTTCAATCCCTTCCCCAAAAATATCTCCGACTTTCTGCCACAATCTCCCCGTCATCATCGTCCTCGTTCACCTTGCCTATATTCTTAATTTTCCTCCATGGAACCGTACCTTGCTGGATTTCACCAGCGCTAGTCCTAGCTAGGAGTTCAGCTTTAAGTTTTCTATAGAACTGAGTGAGTCCCTGGATAGTGAAGCCCTGCATTAAGTTTCCGTCAGCCTCCTTTTGAAGGTGGGAATAAAATTCATCTAGATATAGTTTAGTCCGGAACCCAGAGAAGATGTTCTTCGACGCAATTTGGAAAGATGACTCACTCAACAGTCCAGTGGTGTTGGCTTGGGCTAATTTGGAATAAATCACCTGTCTTGGGAGTAACACTCTCGTGTCCTTCTTGTTTTTGGATCTAAACTTGCTGGCAAGTTGAGACCTATTGAACCAATCGGTTTTCACATTTGTGATTGATTGAAGCACCCCCAAATCCTCGTTTTGAGTCCCGAAAATAGAATGGTAGACTATTTGTCCCACTTCAGCTTGGTCCATCGCAGTCTCCATAGTGAACTGAGCTCCACAGCACTTATTATATACCTTCCACATTCCCACACCGGAGAAATCAACTTCATTGTAGGGTACTACTTCCTTTTGAGCATGCCCCTCCAGACCACATGGCTTAAGGTCTTCTGCAGTACAACAGGCGAAAATCAAAAAGTTGACAGGAAAGAAAGCTCTCTGGGCATTCCTTCGTTTTGTACCGCGCCGTCATCCTCCCGGGGCCAGTCTTCTTCTGGCGCTCGCAGGAAGTCAGGGCCGTGGTACCACCGATGTGCGGATGAGAAGTCTGGCGGTGTCTCGCGGGTCGCGTCGTCGGCCACGTTGTGCCTCGTGGGTACCCATCGCCACTGGCAAGTCTTTGTAGCCTCTGCGATCTCGGCTACGCGATGGGCGACGAAAGGCTTGTAAGCCCGCGGCCCCGTGCGTAGCCAGGAGAGTACCGTCCGAGAGTCCGTCCAGTAAACACAGCGCGGCTCGGCGGGGACAATGTGCTGTTCCAGGGCGGTTGCGGCTAGGCGGCATCCTAGCACGGCGGCTTGCAGCTCTAGGCGCGGTATGGAGGTGACCTTGAGTGGGGCGACTCTGCCTTTGCCTGCTACTAACGAGACGTGGATTGCGCCGTCTTCGTCGATCACCCTCCAGTACACTGCTGCGGCGTAGGCGGAGGAGCTCGCGTCCACGAATGTGTGCAGCTGCGTCTCGCGCGCGGTGGCAAGTTTCTGGTGGCACCGTCGTACTGCGAGCTCTGGTATAGTCGCGTGACGTGCACCATCCACTTCGTCCAGGCCTCGGCCTCCGCGGGTGCCAGCTTCGCGTCCCATCCGACGCCGGATCGCCACGTCTCCTGCATTATCTGCTTCGCCTGGATTGTCACAGGCGTTGCGATGCCGAGCGGGTCGTGCGGCTGGCGCGGGTTTGGCGTACCCGCTGGAGAGGAGCAGCTGCATCTGTTCTTCATAACGCGCCTTCAGGGCACTGTCGCGGTCTAGCTTCCGCTCGACATGTTCAAGGCGCTTGAGCGCCGTGTCGTAACTCGCCGGCGGCGTCTGACGGTCGCTCCTCCAGAGCAGGCCCGTCTCGTATCCTCCCGCCGGCAGACACCTAGTTTCCTTCTCGAGGATGTCGAGCGCGCGACGTTCCTCGTCGTTGTAGCTGCGCCTTGGCTCCACTCCCAGGGACTCGAGGGCGAAGTGCTCCCGCATCATCCGCTCCATGTATTCGTCCGCCGTAGTGCGCAAGTGAGCTACACGATGCACCTGTGACGCTCGCCGTCCGCCGCTGCTGCGTGCCCCATGAAGCGCCCACCCGAGGTGAGTGCGCGAAGCCACGAGCTGGTTCCGGTCGCCGCGGCGCTCGTCGTGGGTTAGTAGAAGGTGCCAGTTGTCCTGGCCGATCAGTATTGTCGGTTTGTGGCTCTCCAGCGTCAAATGGCCCTAGATGTTCCGTAGGTGCGCGCAGGCTTCCACTGGCGGTCCGGTGGCCCCGATCTTGTCGGCGACAGCGCTCTCGACGAGTGTACATGTCGACCCGTCGCACAAAGGAGTATTTGATATCAAAATCCGGTCAAAATTATTTACTGCTACTTTTTAATTGATTATAATTAAAAAGGCTGTTTTTAATACAATATTGTGTATTTAATGTAACAATATCGAAAAATAATAATAATAAACAAACATGTAATCATATTTCCGTTTTACTATATAAAATGAATATGAAATATACACAGTAAATATAAGGTCTTCCTCATTCTGCCAGTTACTTCTCTACTCTTCAACTTAACTTTTCAAACTCTCTTCTACATGCTCTTGAGTATCTACTTGCGAAAATAATTCTACAGTTTCGCGTGAAAAAGGCTGGCTTGTTTTTAGTTTCTGCCGTTTTCGCATACAGCTAAGAAATGGATCTGAACTTAGCAAAAGTCTATTCAGAAAATCTTTATTACATATTTGTCTTGAAAATTTTCTCGCAAATTCCAGTCTGTAGGAACGAAAATGTTTGTTTCTGGCTTCAGCAGCCTCCTCGGATTAATCGACAGATAATTCTTCCGGATTGGTCCCATTTTTATTTCATAAAAATTGATTCATTACTTTTTCAGTAATAATATTATAAAGAGGTAAAGTTTGTGAGGTTGTAGGGGGTAATCTCTGGATCTACTGAACCGATTTTAAAAATTCTTTCTCTTAACGTTGGGAACTCATTTTCTGGACATTTCGTTGCTTCCCGGAGGTTCTGTTCCATGTACAATAACTTTTCATCCAGTTTTTTTTTATTGCTGTCTCTGAACATCATGTACAATGATCTTCTAGACATTTGGATGAGCTGAACCTAAAATAAAAAACATCATCTCAATTTAATTACCAAATATAACGAAAAAATACCGACGAAATATAAACTGTCTTTAAAAAAAATGGTGGCAAGATGGGGAAGAAATTTTTGATCAGATAGCATAATTAGAGTGTTTAGTTAACTATAAAAAAATTATGTTTGTCCGATCATGCCCGGAACTATAACAAAAACACCTCTGTTTGAAACTATTTTAATAAAAATATTTACATTTTAGTGTAAGTCAATTGTTATCAGAAAATTATACAATAAATTAAAAAAAAATAAACATATTTTGGTATCATAACTAAGTACATACCTTGAGTCTCAGTGTCCATAGCAAAAACTTCTCAAAAATCACACTAAATAATTAAAAACAGGAACATCAAATTTGCTAAAAATATAGTGTATTGAGAATATAGACGTGCGCGTTCAACATCGACTAGATTCCGACTGCCTGTATTGCTGCGGGGCGCGGGGGAATTCCATTTAGAACCGGTATAAGTTACAACGTTTAGTGAGGCGTGCAAACAATCCATATTGGGTGTCTTTTGTTGAAATTCGTATTCCTTACTTTTAACCGGATTTTGATACCAAATACTCCTGTGTGCGTCGTCTAGTAGCGCGTACGTGTCGTGCTGTCCGCGCGGGCACGACACTCGTACAGGTAGGAGCTTTAGGTACGCGGATACCTGTCGAGCTCCTTTCGCCGACGCGACCGTGGCGATCTGCTCGTCAGTCACGTGGGCTGTATGCTGCGCCGGCGTGGCCGGGCGCATGTCGCGGGTGCCGTGTAGTAGCGGGTGGTGTACATAGTTACACCCGGCATGCTTACACGGCCGCCTCTCGCAGGCGTGGGACTTACCGCCGGCGCATAGACAGCGGTGACATATGCGGTGCTCCTTTACAAGGCTCCACCTGGAAGAGACCGAGGCGCTCTTGAATTTGGCGCACCCGGCCGTCGCGTGCCCGTCTCGCTTGCAGATCGGGCAGCTCCCTGTCGCCGGCGACGGTTCGTGCCGCTCGCCGACACTAAATGTTTTAGCTGTACGGCGAGTCGTCTCCTCCCGCCGAATCTCGCGTAGTGCGTCTGCGGCGGGCGCGAAGCTGCTGCAGCGGTCCGCTGTGATGTCCATGAAACTGGCCAATGTCACTAGGTCCGCCTGCCCTTTCGGCTGCTCCGCCACGAAGTCGTAGTAGCGGTAGCGTAGCGCCAACGGTAGCTTCGCTACGACGCCGCGCACCACTTCCGCATTAAACAGGTACTGCGGGCGATCGAGCGTCCGGACAGTCGCTGTTATATTTTGAACGCGCGTGGCGAATATTAATAGGTCGCGCGCGCTCTCTGAGAGGCGTGGGAGTGCCCGAAGCTTGTCAACCTCGGCCATCACCATGGCGTCCCTTAACATAAATTAGGTTACAATATAAACTATACAACCATATTTATCTAACTATACTTAAGAATTTTAAAACTAAACCTTTTAGAGGCTTTAAAATCTTGTTAAAATAACTAAAGCTACGAATCCAACTCTAAATATCCCTAAGTTAATCCTTTTAAAACCTTTAAAGCGTCCGAAGCGGCTTGCTAGTAGTCGTAAGACTTCGGCCGGCGTCGTCGCTCCCACGAAGAGGCAGTGAGTCGACTCCTTGGCTGCGCCCTTCAAGCTCCTCCGCAAGCGGCTCAGGTTGTCCTGCTCGCTGAGGAAGAGCGCAGTCTCCTCGTAGGCCGCCATGAACGGCAGCCACTCGCTCGACGCGCCGGAGAATGCTGGCAGGTCCTGGTATCTCGGCGCGGATACGGCAGGCGGGGCGCCGCGCGTGAGCGCCGAGGCCAGCTCGTTGTAGTCGATCCTGGCGGGTCGTTCGTCGTAGCGGGCTGCCTGCTGCTGTAGCCCCGGGGTCGGGCACTGCTGACCGGGACCGCGTCCGGATACACCTCTCGGTGAACGGGTAGGCTTGAGGCCGGCACTGCTTGTCGGGGCGCGGCGCAGCACAGATGTGGCTGTGTCGCCGCTGGGACCCCGGCGATCGAAGCTGTCCGACGGGGCGCGTCGCCGCTCGGGCCTGGTCGCGGCGCCGCTCTGGGCTCCCCGGCGGCCTCGATGCGCTCGTTCACCACTAACCTGTCTTGTGCTCGGTCGTCGGGGTGCGGCTCCATCGTCAGCGCCAGCACGTTGTCGCGGACCCACACTGTGGTCCGCTCTCCTCTGGTCGACGCCTCGTCCGTGTCGCTCGCCTCGGACTGGTTGTCTTCACTGGATGTAGCCTCGGCCAGGGCTAGCGCCTTGCGGGCCATCATTATCTCTATCTCTAGGATCTTCATCTCGGCGGCGTAGATGTTGGCTTTTTTGGCGCGCGACTTGGTCGACCTCTTGCTACGAGATACGCTTGGTGGTCGCGGTGGTCGCGGCGCCGGTAGTCCCGGTGCACGTAGCGGACGCCTCGGTGTGGGTTCCCGGCGAGTACGCTGCGGACGCGGTGCACGCGGCGGTCCAGCCCGGGGCCTGCGAGTGTGCGTGGGACGCGTCGGAGCGCGGCGCGGGCGTGGTATACAGCGCGAGCCCGTCCGGCGAGAAACGCAGCCCGTGCTCCAGGGCGCGCGGCACGTGCTCTGTCGAGAGCGGCGTGTGTGCGGCGGTACGCGGTGGGGTCACTTCCGTCGGTGTGACCTCTCGCGACCTCTCGCGACGCAGGTAGAGCGGACTCGGCCGTCCCCGCGTATGTAGCATTGGCGCTATCGGTAGCGTCGCTGGGCACTCCTTTCAGTCTTCGATTCCTAGCTCACGTAATCAGGAAAACGTGCGATGGTTGACGCTTATGTGCTGGTTGAGATCACGCGAAGGAGGATTCTAATTGGAATTTGAATCAAAAGGCAGGTCGAGCTTCAGAGGCGTATCAGAGTCGAGGTAGGCGCTGATGCCGATAGCTTCCCGATGTTCCCTTCCGTGATGTGTGTTGAACTGCGAACGTGACCCGAAACCGCTCCGTTTTTATGGAATTTGGGTTTGACCCCCTGTGGCGAGTGGCCGGGTCACTGCAAGGGGAACGCCAGGACGTGTATCGGACTGGCCTGTCGACTCTGATTACCGTTTATTTGATAGTAAAATGCACAATTCATATATTTACAACACAATAACAACAGAGTATAAGTAAACAATAATATGTACACAGGTAAAAGTAGTATGTAATAGAAACTAGAGCCTAACTAAACTATAGCTACACCGCGAACGTATCTGGAGGATCGGTACTATACTACAGACAGACAGACAAAGTTCTCATCGTAGTGTGTTGTTATGTCGCACCTCTACCTGAGCGTGCGACATAATCAAAGGGGGGAATAAAACATCTGAACGGTAGCGTTTAATTCTGATTGGGGTGTCCGCGGGTCGAACCGGGTTGCACAATAGAGTCGTACCAATTCAGGTTTTATTCCCGGTGTGTCTTATAGCTAAACAGGTCTGAGGCAATGGAAAATCAGGTGTAATAGCGTGGTTACAAGCGGATTAGGGGAAATAAAAGTTGAATCGATCTGGACTTTATTAGTAGGGGTTCAGAGCATGTTCGTCCTATACTAGACTATGGCGGCTGTAACTAGAACATGTCTGACCGTAGGGTTACATAATTTTGTCACCCGAAAGTGGGGACGGGAACGTGCTTAATTACGGTCAATAATGTAAATGTAAATAATTAATATCATATTAATGTCTTATCGCGTTTAAAGACGTTTTCGAGCTACGTTGAGTCTAGCATTCGGGTCCTACTCGCTTACTAATTTGCGTATTGCTGCCACGATTCATAGTGATAAAATAAATTTAATTACTTAGGTTATTGATTTTTCTATGAAACTTGAAATGTATCTACTATAATTTTTTATTGCCCATTAAAGACGAGATGAAAAAATTTGAATTTTTAAATGAAATTTTTAGGGGATGTTCTGGTGGGCCATTCCTTTACAGACACATAGCGCGTTACCTTTTTGAATTTCCAGCGCTATGCGTTGTATAAAAAAGGCTTTGGAGCGTGGATCGCCGGTCTCCGTTAGAAGTATTTTCCCAATTTTATTAGCAAAACCTATAGCGTCCGGTGACCACGCACCCATAGTCTTCACCGCAAACGCCAGGAATTCAAAATGGTCCGCTGAGAGGCATGTGTATTTGCTCATTTTTGTGTTCTCGGCATGTAGGGCTGCGGCTCCGGCATCTCTGGAAGTTGCGGATATGTGGCAGGCGGCGAAGGTGTCAGCGCATGTTGCATCCCAAACCAACGGTCGACCCCGCTCCCACGGCACCAAACTGGTCTTTTCCCGTCGTCGCGGCTCAGTCCGAGAGGTTCTAGTATACTGGGAATATTTGCTGAACTCAAGAGTTTTCCTTATGATGTTGTTTATATTTCTGTGCCGCGGTTGACGGCCTGCACCGTGCCGTTCCTAAGACGTCGGCCGTTTTCCCGCAAACACAAGTGTGCTGTTGACATATCTTCGCGCCTATGCGGTGTGACACAGCAATCCTTATAGAATTAGCATCTAAAAGTGTGCCGAGGTGAGAAGAAGGATATATAAACACAGAACAGAATATAACTGCATCTGAATACAACTACAGTTTACGTTTAATACCTTAGTTTGAGCAACTCTGGTTTAAAAAAAATAAAATGAGTGCCTAAGTGGCAACTTCGCTCAAAGTTGACCTATTAACTGGAGATTCTAAAATGGTAAAATACTTGGTGCTTATTACTCAGAATAAAGAGTTATTACTACATAATTGTGGTGATATCAGCCACTTTCACCACATTGCAAATTCTTTACATAAGTTAAAATAAAATAAATAAATTGAAATCATATTCAAATCAAGTAAATGTTCAACATGTCTTCCTCCTACCATATCTATGCTTCTACTCTGATGCATGCTATGCACCGTCTAATAAAAGATCTTTGACGCAGCACGTATCTTCTCTGGTTTATTTCTTGCGTAGCTGCTTCGACTCGTCGGATTTCGGCGATAAGTCGTATCGGTTTTTTTATACACTATTTCTTCAAGACAACCCCAGTAAAAAATGTCTAGAGGGTTGAGCGTGGTGGCCATAACATTGGTCCAATGTTATGGCCACCACGCCAATTTGGACCCAAACGTCCAATCCACCTATGGGGCCATTCATATTTTATTACGTAAGACGATTTTTGTCAGTTTTTGATGTAAGAAAAAATAAGAATAGGCCGACCCCGTCCCCCCCTGTTTAATATTTATTACGTAAGAATCTAAAGGAAAAAATAAATACATATAATCAACTTTGGTTTCGTTTTAAAGTTTTTCTTTATGATTAAAATCATCTTTACATATTATGTAATTATGTATGTAACTAATCTTAAAGATTTTGATCAGTCCAGGGGCTCGAAACCCACTCGGAAAGTGGATCTGCCACTGGAACATTTTTGATAAGTGTCGTTTCTACTTTGTCATTCAAGATTGTGACGTCATCGACGTCCACCCATTCAACATCAGCCCCGATGTGACACAAAACTTCTTTGCCTCGCATTGAATGTACGGCTAAAGCTTCTTTTTCAATATTTGAAATACAGTCATGAAGTTTTTTGTGAAGTTGCGCTGCCTTTTTCGACGCAAAGTACTTAGAGCATACTGAACAAATTCTTCCTATGTATTCCACATCTTGTATTGATGGACAGTAAAAATCGTAAGGAACAGTCTTGAATGGGGCCTCAACTTCCATGTTTAAATCCTCTGGGGCGGGAAACATGAGCGAAGTTTTACACCGTAATGGCATGGTGGAGAAAAAAACAAGTACCTACATAATTATTATGCTTGTTCCCGGGAGGCGCAGTGCGGGCGGCGCGGGTATTTTGCCATGGAAATAGTACCTTAGCGCTTTTCAAAGTATAATGCCTGCACTATTAACTCTTCTGTGGTATTATCTTATTTTTGTGATCTTACGTAAGATCTCGAGAGACCCCCTCTTACTCCCTTGTAATAAAAAATAAGACATGGTCGATCCCCTTCCCCCCCTAAAATGTCTTACGTAATAAATGAATGGGCCCCTATTTGGGAAAGTTTCATTTAAAATGAAAGGACATTGGTGAAGGGCTATTTATTGTATGTGGAGTGGAATGTGTTGGAGTTGGAAGTTTGAATGGTGTGCCCCTGTAACGTTATTTTTTATTTTATTTATATATATTAGGGAAACAAACTGTATACAAAATAACAAAATTTCAGACACAACATTAATAATCCATATTTACCAACAAGGTTTCCAGACACGTTATAGACTGTAATTCTGGATGAGTTTTGTTCTCGGGCCTGCATAACACGTAAAAACTTCACGCTTAATCCTCATTTGGACATGTTCAGGCAAGGCTTTGCTCATTTGATACATGTGTCGAAAAAACTGTATATAACTACGCATGTTCCGGGCAAATTTTGCATTTTACAATATCTTTTCAATAGGGTTGAATTGAGTTCTGGCTGATATGGGGGCAGTCGCATACCTTCAAAACCTCTTGAACCTATCTTTATTTTTTTATATTAGGTTCTATGCAGTTCTATTTCCTTCAAAGATTGTTCAAATGGGATATTCTTTTCAGCAAGCCATGTTTGCATAACCTTTTTCGTTGAAGTTTGAATCAAGAGATCTTTCTGATAAGACATTATTTATTGACGTTATCTATGACGATGACTGCATTTTAGGGTAGATTGGGCAGTAACTGTTTAGTGAGCCAATTTTTATGATTATCATGGTTCATGTTGTCGTGATAATCATCACTTGTCGAATTTGCTTTATATATCAAATAATTGGCCAAGTTCAAGTACGACGCGCTCTGAGGGTTCAGTACCATATTCTCGGGGGGTCGCGGATAAAAGAAAAAGACAATTATTTGTTGGTCCTAGAAGGCTGTGACTGTTTATTAAAATAAAGAAACTACAATTTCAGTGAGAAGTCTGTGGTGCCTGTTTATTTTTTAATAATTGTTCTATTTTTGAGACGCAAATAATCAAATCATTGTCTAATTGGAGCCTATTTTTCTTTTTAGTTTTTATGTCCACCATTGAAGATAGGTAGGAAGTGGCGAATGGCACTAATAACTTTGAAGCTTCGCTTATCAGTACTAGATATTCTTGTGTTTTCTTCATGCAGCAATGAAATTCCATTTTAAGCATACCGTCAGCAGCTAAATCTATAAAAATATTTTCTTGCACCTGGTTATCTCAGCCAATTGTACAGACATATCCAAGAAAGGATTTAGTATCCATCTGTGCCTATTGTCAGCTTCAGAGTTCAGACCTGGAAAGTAAGTATATAGTTTCTCTTGCAAATTGTGCAAGCTCTGAATCATGCAAGGAATGTGTGATCTTAATACCGACGATTGGTCCATTGCAGTTTCTTTGACAATCTCCTGAACACAACTGAAATCGAAGTTTTGTGAGAAATCCTTTGATTTTATCCTTAGACAGTTGTAGGAGTAGTAGCTATCTAGTAGAGCGTCCGAGCGACTATGCTAAATCTATGGTTCACTCTCTTTTAATTGTGCTAAATATAAATCTTCTCTGCAGAATTATAAAGCTAAAGCAGAACTCTTACTTAACAATTGCGTTGCATATTTCACTTTCTTGATATTTTGTCGAAATTCTATGTGTCGTTTTGTGATTTTGTTAGCGAAATGGAGACCTCCTTTTTCATTTAACCTCACTAAATAATCCCAACAAGATTCTTTTTCTCTCATCTAAAATTTTTTTTGTTCTAAATTATTTCTAAAGAATTTAAACATGGCATGGATCGAGAAAGACGGCTACTTCATAACTAGCAGACGGATGTTTAAAGTCGTTTTAATATTTCCGACGTCATCCAATTTACATCCCAATAATTTTAACGCGGAAATGTTACTGGCATGTCCATCAAACGCCAGAGACACAACTTATACACCTGCTTCTTCGCATTTCTTTAGACATAATGTAATTAAATTTCGTTTCTGGAGTCCTGACAGACCATGCACTAAAAATATCCTAATTGTATTTTCCACTGCTCATTTAAGCACACTAATAAAAATACGTATGCTTCAAAAGCTTTTACTGAACTGTAATCATCAGTGCCTATACCCATGTCAACGTAACCATGATTCTGTTTCCCATCCCAAATACATTGCTGCCAACGCATCAGCCATTAATGCACACACTAGTTGTTGTTTTGCAGTTTTTTGTTTTCACAAAATGAATGCTTCTGTAAATCCTGGTGCACTATCAATGTTGTGGTACCACTTCGCTAATGTTTTAGGATGAGGCAGACATGTGTTGAATTTAGTCTTAACGGGTCAGACAAAACTTCCTAAGTTCTGCCGTATATATAGGCATGGTTGTCTTTTTTTACCCTTTACAATTTTTTTTGTATAAGAACCTAAAACAAATTAAAATAAAACAACAATATTCTATACGTAGTATTATGTTCTAATAATATTCTATTTTACCATTTTTGGAATAGACACGACCCTTTACGTATTTTTCGCAGGCCATTTTTTGTGGTATAAAAGTTACTGTTTTCAAAATATTCCGAACATATAACAGTATGCTGTTTTGGTTTCCAAAAAGATTCTTGACGACTTCGTCTAATGACATCGGACCAAAGACTCGATTGAACAGGATCAGATGGAAATCTATAATTAAGAAATATTAAAAAAGTATATTACCCGGGAGAAAGGCTAGTTAATTAAAAACTAAGTATAGTTTAGTCGCCATAAATCACAGGAAAACCCAAGAGAAAGGTTAGTTAATTAAAAACTTATGTTTTGTTAAGTCGCCATATTATACAGGCACAACCGAGAGAAAGGCTAGTTAATAAAACAGTAGTATGGAAAAGTTTTAATTGGTTTCAAATGGACTGTATAGCAAAACGACTATACGAGCGGTAGGGGCGACTGTGTCAGAGGTCGGAATGAGGTCCAACTCCCCGCGCCTTTCAACATAGTGGGGGTGCCGCGGTGCGCGATCATCTTCCGCAGCGCCATAATAGCAGAGTCTGTACTGAGGCTGTCCGCTAACTCCAGGTGGACAGCGCGCGTCGTGAGGCAGGTGAAGAGTGCCACGTACCTTCTTTCGCGCCTCCCGACCGTCACGGAGAGTGGCCCGAAATAGTCGAGCCCGATGAAAGTGAACGGTCGGCGATGGCTCGGATGGTCTCCCGTCGGCGGTACAGCCGGCGCGGCTCAAAGCAATCGGCAGCGCAGGCAAGCTTTCAGCACCGTCTTTACCGTCGGACTAAGTCGGAGGACCCAGTAGTGCGCCCGGACTTCGTTGACCACCATTTCGACACTGCCGTGGTGTAGCCGGCGATGCAGTTGATCGATGTAAAGACGGGTTACGCGATGTTCGCCGTCCAAGATGGCGGGGGACTTCTCTAGGCTGCCGGTGTTCTCTGCGTTGTCGATCCGCGACTTCAATCGCAGAGTGCCCTTCGGGTCTAGAAACACTGCGAGGTTGAGATGGCGGCTATCCTGCGGTAGCGCGGCTCCCTTCTTGAGGACGTCTAGCTGGCTGGTTTGTTCTCATAGAAAGCGTACCATTGATGGCACAGGTTCGTTGGTAACTTTTCCAACAGGGACCGCACCAGCTCAGGATTGTGCAGGTAGTGCGGTCTCTCGATCGCCGTCAGCACCTCGACGCTGTTCTCGATGCGATTGGCGAACTCGCACACGTCGCGAGGTCTGTCTGGAACCCAGGGTAATCGTCTGATGATGTCCATCTCGGCCAGAGCGATGGAGTCGGGCCGGCTGAAACGGTTCTCCAGCGCCGTCAGAATTGCCGCCGGGTTTGTGCTGGCAATAAGTAAGCGGCGGGCAGCTTCCCTGGCCTTCTGGTTCTGGTTCTGGTTATCGGGCTCAGTCTCCGCAACTCGACGTCTTAGCGCCTATTTTGCGTGAGGCGGGAATTTAGTTACTCCTGCCATCCCAGTTCCTCCAGGAAGCCTATCAGCCCCTTGATGTTGCTACATGCCTCCTGAAGGGTCCTCGGGGCACCGAGATGAGCAGCCCTGTATTCTGTCAAACCTACACACTCCAGAAGGATGTGGGTGACCGTTTCTTCAGTCTCCATGCATGCTCTGCATAGTGGACTATCTGTAATGCCGATATTAAAAAGGTGTTTATTAAAGGGCCCATGTCCTGTAATGACTTGTGTCATTTGTCTCAAGTGGTTCCTTTTAAGGTTAATTAGTCTTTGTGTTAATCGAGAGTTTAGGGATGGGAGCGCCAGCTTTGATTGTCTGCAGCTCTCAAGTTTGACCCATCCTGTTTCATGTTTTTGAATGGTTATTTTCCTGAGTTGTGCACGGATCCAGTCTCTAGGCAGTGGTATATGTGGTTCAGGACCCACAGCCACCTTACCTGATCCTCTCCTTGCAAGTTCGTCAGCCGCATCATTACCGCGGGAGTTACTATGCCCTTTGATCCACTGAAGGGTTATGTTATTATTTAGTTCGTTACAAACCTTATTTAATGCTTGGTGACATTCAAGCACCAATCCTGATTTGATTGAGTTGCTTCCGAGAGAAAGCAGCACTGACTTACTGTCCGATAGTATACGGATGGATTGCTTGCTTACTCCTCTCGATGTTATGGCCGAAGCTGCCAGGCGGATCGCCATGCATTCAGCTTGGAAGACTGTGCTGTGAACACCCAATGGTGTTGATATGTTCATGTTTAAGTCCTCCGAGAATATGCCAGATCCAGTACCTGACTTTGTCTTGGAACCATCCGTGAAGATTCTAAGTTCTCCAAGGTTTAGCCCCTCGTAGGTCTCTTCGGTAAGTTGGATTTTGTATTTCTTGTCAAAAGTATATGTTAGGGGAATTCTATCATTGGCAGCTGCCGCCAACGGTAGTTCCCTCATAGTTAAGTTAGTAATTCTTGTATGTGTATTTCCTGTTTGGTCCCAGAGACCAAGGGATTGTAGTCTGAATGCTGTTGCAGCTGCTTCTTGTTGTATGAATAGGTGCAACGGAGTTAGATTCAGCATGACCTCTAGGGCCGCTGTAGGTGTTGTTCTCATGCATCCTGTTGTTGCCATGCAAGGTAGTCTTTGGAAACGTTCTAGTTTGTTGACAACCGTAGCTTGGTTTGTTTTGGGCCACCACACAGCTGCTCCATAACTTACCATGGGTCTAATCACAGCCGTGTATAGCCAAAGAGAAATTTTGGGGGACAGACCCCAGTTTTTCCCTATCATTCTGCGGCATTGCCAGAATGTGATGCTGGCCTTGTTTAATTTGTTATCCATATGTTTATTCCAGGTGAGTTTGTTATCTAGGATGACACCTAGATACTTTACTTCCGTGGAAAGTTGAATTTCTGTTTTGAATAAGGTAGGTAGTTTGTACTTACCCAAATTCCTCTTATTTGTAAACATTACCAGCTCCGTCTTTGCAGGATTGACTGACAGTTCGTGGGTTTTGCACCATTTTTCCACTAGGAGCAGTGCTGTTTGCATGACCTCACAGATGACGTTAGTAAACTTACCTGATATTAGGATTGTTAAGTCATCTGCGTATCCAATTGTATAGTAGTTGTTGTTGTTAAGGGTACTTATGAGATCGTTGACTACGAGATTCCAGAGGAGTGGAGAAAGGACTCCACCCTGAGGGCAGCCTTTGACCACAATGGCACCTTTTTGTTTACTATCTTCTGTTCTGATAATTCTTTTGCTAAGCATGTTGACAATCCAGTCGGCTAGGACAGGTTCTACTTTATGGTTGTCCATTGCCTTCCTTATACTGGAGAAGTTTGTTTTGTCGAAGGCCCCCTCAATATCAATGAAAGTTCCCAGACAAATGCTTTTGTTATTGATCATTTCTTCTATTTTACTGACTACTTTGTGAAGAGCTGATTCGGTTGATTTACCAGAGCTATAAGCATGTTGGTTTATATGCATTGGTATGTTGTGCAAGGCAGTTTCTCTCAAGTCTCTATCGATTAGCCTCTCTAAGGTTTTGAGAAGAAATGATGTGAGACTGATAGGTCTGTACGATTTGGCGTTGGTATAGTCGGTCTTACCTGGTTTGGGAATGAAGATAACTTTTACTTCCCTCCACATGTGTGGTATGTACCTGTGTAGTAAACATAGTCTGAATATGTTGGTTAGGCGGTTGTTTAGTTGTTCCCCTCCCCACTGCAGGAGTGCTGGGAAAATCCCATCCATACCTGCCGCTTTGAAAGGTTTAAAGCTGTTAATTGCCCATTTTGTTTTTGTTGGATTTATGATTCTGCTGGTGGTGTTCCAGCATTCAATGGTTGGGTATACCATATTATCAACCCAATGTGTGTTACTTACTGTTTTGCAGTCTGGGAAGTGTGTCTCAAGGAGGACCCTTTGGGCTTCCTCAATACAGTTTGTTAATGTGTTGTCAGTTTTACGTAAGGTACCTACTTTTTGATCTGAGTGACTGCTTAGGATTTTCCTTACTCTGTTTGCTTGTTCGTTAGATTCCACATCTTCGCAGAACTTGCGCCAAGCAGCGCTTTTTCTGAATCTGATGCGTTTTTTGTAGAGTTGTTTAGCTGTGTAATACAGGTCCCAGTCCTGATCACGGCATGTATTCATTGCCCTGTTGTATAATCTTCTGACTTTTTTCCTTAGTCTTTCTAGCTCAGGGCCCCACCATTGTTGTTTGTTGGTGCTAGTGTCTTTTAGGTAGGTCAGAGGGCATGTTACTTGGTAGCAGTCAGTTATGGTGTTAGTTAGCACTGTTACCTGTTCTTCGATGTTATCAATGTTTGCATCATTTACTGGCAGCTCCTTCATTTGTTCCAGCCTGCTTGTAAGTAAGCTGGTAAACTTGGATCTGTCTGTTTTGCGAGGGTTTCTTTTCGGTGTATTGTTAATTGAACTTACCTTTATATCAAAGCGTATCCATCTGTGATCAGAGCATGAGGTCTCATTGGATACATGCCAGTCCCAGATAAGATGCGCGGCTTGGCTCGTAGCTAGAGTAAGGTCAATTATGGTTTTGCTTCGTCTAGTGACGAATGTTGGTTCTGAGCCTATGTTAAGTATATCTAGTGTAGTAGTCGATAGGTATTCGGTTAACGTTATACCTCGGTTGTTACAACTTTCGCTACCCCACAGAGTGTGGTGAGCGTTAGAGTCGGTTGCAATGATAAGTTCTAGCTTACCGTTTTCACAGTAGTTGATGAGCCGCACCAATTCTGGTGGCGGAGGTTCCTCGTGCTCTGGCATGTACACCGATGCCAATACCAGATCGTGAGTTGACTCCACTTGTGTAGAAGGAAGTCTTACTGCGCACAGGTCTCTAGTACAAAATTCAGTTAAAGGTAGTGTTATAACGTTTTTAGTAACAAAGATACAGGCTCTAGGTAAAGAATTTAAATTTGCTAAGATCTTACCTTCGGTGTTAGTGAGTCCTTGTATTCTTCCTGATTTGCTAATCCACGGCTCCTGAATTAGCACAATCGCTGTTTTGTTTACCTCAAGCCATTTCCGTAGTTGAGCCGTTGCGGTCATTGAATGGTTGAGGTTTGTTTGCAATATTTTGCATTCTTTGGTGGGTAGTTCTGTTATGGAGCCCCCGACCCTTCTGTAAGGTCTATCTTCCCCAGCCCACCTATCCACTCATCTCCGCTATCCAGGTCCCGTAAAGGGAGCTCTTCCAATGTTTCGGGAAGATTGGGTGGGATTGGAGAGCTTGTCGTGGTGTTCACAAGCTGTTCTGGAGGTGGCGCTGGGGCAGCTGTTGTTGCTTGGTTTGTGTCCAATTGGTTCATGTTGTCCATGGGTTTTTGTTGGGGTGCATCATAGTATTGCCTCCCTGGTCCTTGGAAGCGTATATATGCGGCCCCCAGTAAATATACCAGCCGCCGTTTCCTCCTGATGATCTCCTCCACCAGTGTCTCCGGAATAGAGAACACTATAAACATAGCGTTCTCACTCCGAGTGCACGCCAGGAGTTGCCATGAGGGGATGTCGGCCCAGGGATTTTGTTCGTCCAGGTTATTTCCAAGCTGTTTAGTGGTCGTGTTGTGGTGGATTAGCATGCCACAAACAACTCGTGGTATTAGGTCGTTTGGTTTGACGACCCTTAGTTTTATGTCTGGAGGCAGGGTGATGCTCTCAACCGCTCCTGTGACCCATGTTAAGGTATGTAAATCCTCGCAGAGCAGCTGAAGAGCCCCGTTCGAGAAGGTGGGCCTCCCCGTGAAGAGAATGGGGGCTTGTCTTGCGGATGGGTTGCTGGCTCTCAAAGCGCGGCCTTTGTTGTTGTGCTCACATAGAACGTCCATTAAGGCTTGTTCAGTGAGTTCCGCCTGCTGCTTGCTGAGTGTCAGCGCATTGGCTGTAACAACGCAGGCCACTAGCTTTTCTTTAAGAGCGTTAGCGTAATCTGTTGGTTGTTGCCGGACAAGATTCTCGATCCTGGGTTTCTTCCTCTCTCCCCTAGGGGAGTGGCTGTCGTCCAGTCTTGGCCGTTTGGTATTGGGTTGCCCCGCTGTATGATCTTGACGACCACTGCTGTCCTCCAGCCGAACAGGATTTCTGCTCGTTGGCTGTACATAGCCACTGGGGCCAGGCTGTGGTTCGTCAGATTCTGTATTTCTTCTTTCCCTTCTGCGTCTTCTCAGGCGTGAACTGGGGTTGAATTTCCTAGGGTGTTTGTTGTGCATTTCCCTCTTGTTATGATGGTGGGTACTCTGCCTCTGTTTGTGTCCTACCAGTGTCCAACCTTCTTCCAGTGGGTCTGGTGGAGCTGTGGCCGGTTGGGCCGCCTGTGTAGGTTTGTTGGTTGGTGTTGTTTTTGGGGTGCCAACAGATGGTTGCGTTGGTCTCCCCGAAGTTTGTAGGTCTGTGTGGCTTGCGAAGGAAGATCCACCCTTGGGTTTCACTCCAGTCACAGGCCTGATTGGTACTTTCTGCACCGCGGCGCAGGGGAGGCCAGTGGGTAACCCCGGTGTCCGATCCCCTTGTGCTTTGGCGCTAGGTTTCCCTTTGTTTTTGGCGGGTTTCCCCGCGATTGTTTTAGTTGTAGTAGTGGTGGCTGAATCCCCCCCAGCCACCGTAGCGCTGATGGTAACGCTATCCCCTATACCTTTATTTTGTTCCATAAATGTAATGATTGTAAGTTCGTCGGTCTAGCTTCCCACCCTCCACGGAGCCCGCAACTGGGAATGCCTTGGCATTAGGATTACTAAACCGATATAGTTGTGGAGGTTGGTGGATCAGCGCGACATCAGGAGCTCGGAATAAACTGCAGAGACGGACCGGTATTCTGTCTGCCAGTGCTACGTTCACCCTCGCCCCCTCAGCATGGCCTACCCCCATCCACGCCGATATCCGAGGCGATCGACGTAGACCCTCCCACAACTCGCCTGTGCCCCTCTGATGGGGTACTTGACCATTTCTTCCTCGATGGCTAGTCGAAGAAGCTACCGTTTAGCCTGAAATTAGGGCCAAAGAGGGCGTGTTGCCTCCGGGGGGACGCATCCCCCTTTCGGCTCAACCCCCCAGGATCCCGTCATCCCTGCATACGGCGTTCAACTGCACAGGCTCTAGTGCAGGTAAGGGCTGAAGTCTCTGAGTCCGGTCACCCTTACACATCCCAGACTAGGTTTGACGGGCCACATATTGTGAGCCATATATACATATAATAATTTAGAGAAAGAACAAACACAAAGAGGGATATAATAATATAATAAAATGAATATATATAGAGTAACATGAAGATATTTAGATGGGATGGGATGAATTGGTTGTGGTTGAAGTAGAGGTGGGTTGGGAGTAGTAGGAAGATTTGGTGAGGAGGGATAGGGGGGATGAGAGGAGGGGAGGCGCCAAGCTGTTTCAGTTTTACCTATTTCGGAGGGAATTAGGCCAATAACAGGCAGCAACCACGTGAAGGATAACGCTTGACTTGCACTGGGAAAGTGTGAGGCACTGATTCCCAGGGCCCTATGCCAGATTACCCATTGGGATTATGAGTAAAATAGGTGCAGACCCATTCCATTCTTAGTCTAAGTTGGTATGGCCCTACCCCCGCCCCTGGCCTTACCTCTCAAAGCCAGACGGAGGCGGGCAGTGTTTTCCGACGGTGAGAAGTGCTGGGCCGTCTCCTGGTAGGCGGCGCGGAAGGCGAACCAGTCTTCATGGGACCCGTTGAAGGCTGGCAACTCGGTGAACAGGTGGCGGGTCGGGCCGGCGAAATCAGAGGTCGGCATGGACATAGGCACCGGCGCGGGTGCAGGCGGCGCGGCAGTGCGTGTTATCTCGGTGACGGCGGAGGCTATTTTATTTTAATTATCTGCTGCCGTTCCTCGTCGATCAGTATGGAAGAACCCTGACCCGTAGGCTTCTCAGGCAGTGGTGGCGGTGGCGGCAGCGTCGGCAGGTCAACGGCGGCGAGCGGGGCTGGCTCGGCCCAAGCTTCGTTTAAGCGGCACTGGGCGTCGACCCATTCTTCGACACGCGGGATGTTATCGGCCGCTTCGCTGCCGCAGGCATTATGGCTGTCCGCTTCTACGTGGCCAGGCGGGCCGCGGCGGCTTTTAGGCGCAGTTGGGCTACCTCTTTCCTCATCCTCAGAATATCGCGCGCACGTTTCAACAGGGCTGTCGATAGCGCTTGGATGCAGCGCGTCTTTCTGGAGCGACTGTTGGTAGCGGGCCGAAAGCAGCAGGGGGGCCGGTGGCAGCGGGCGGGCCGGCGGCAGCGGACGGTGCTTGCAGTTCTTATGCGGCTCCGGGCGGGGTGCCTGATGACGGACGACTGCGTCGACTCACCCGGTAACTGTGGATGCTGTTCTTGTCCTTGCCTGCGCCTTCCTTTCGATCCTCGTCTGGTGATCGGTCTCATGATTCGGCTCGAAGTCGACCATTAAATGTGTGCAGCAGCCTGCCTTCAATGTTAAAAGTCGTAGGGCTATGCACAATAAAAGGTTTTCCAGCGAGGGTTTATAAATGAAACTCGTAGTTCAAGGTTTGCCAAAAAGAATCTGACAGCTGTTATACAAAAAATTAAGTAAGTAAAACCCTGAGGGGGTATAATAGGGTATGTAAGTTAAAGTTTTTATTCAACATTTTATTTTCTTCACAGATTACTGTCCCGTAATTATCAGCTATCCATTGCATAGCACATTGTCTGACTTCTGTCCTGTTGTATAGACAATACATCCACAGTTCCATGTCGTTGACTGCAGGCATATGGTGAAGCGTACCAGTTGGACATACATCTCATTTCACCATTAGATTTGGCGGTGTCTCGGGTAATCACATAACAACGTCTCATGTTGTATAAAGGTATTCTCACATCGAGATATTCTAACACACGTTTTACAAATGTGAAGTTAGACGATTCAATAATAATATTCAAAACATGAACAAACATGTTGACGCAACAGTCAACAGCTAGTGATAGTCATACAGCTAGTGCATCATAAAATTAGGAAGAGAAAAGTTGTCATACCTAAAGTTTTGTTCTATTAGGTGTTTCCTTCAGTTGTAGGTGCCATTGCTGATACTGCAATAACTGCATCTTGCAATTGTTCTTCTATATCTAAATTGTCATTATCCTGCAACGCCATGTTGTGCAATATCGCTGTGGCCACAATCAAAGCGGGGGTGCAGTCTCATTTGACAATAAGTTTTTGCTTCCACACACCAAAAGTCCTTTCTGTGGTATTTCATATTTTAATCTGGGCTTTGTTATATTGCTGTTCACAATTATTTGATGGGTTCAAAATAGGTGTTAACAAATGTCTACCACAAGGGTAAGCACTATCTCCTAAAAGATAACCATTAAATTCATTGTTGGCAAAGCGAGCCCGTAAAAAGGAACCATGATATATGGTGCGCTATCATGAGTTGAACCATGCTAGCGTGCATCAATGTCTTTTATATATAAATTTGCATCACAGACAGTCTGAGCATTAATTGAAAAAAAAACCTTTTCTGTTTCTAAATAATTCAGCTTGTATTCCTCCTGGACACAGGGCAAGCAGGGCACAGCCTGCATATCCATCATTCCTATCATCTCTCAAACAAGCAGAGCCTGGGACCCTGGAACCAGACATGTTTCAGAGATGGCTAAAACGGCAAGATTTTATTTTTTGATCAAATTTAGGAGCTCAGGTTTCTTAGGTCTGATGCTCTTACAGTTCCACTGTAGAAGGAGATTCAGGTCCATTATTTGGCTTAATTATGGTGGTGAGTTGGGAAAGTAAATGGGCAACGTTGGGCGGTATGGAATCACTGAATTTAGAGATCATATTTATTATAATAGAACGTAGAAGTTCAATTTCTTTGGAAGATATATTCGATTAGTGCAGGGCAACACACCATTACCCAATTCTGAGGGAAACGAATTGAGAGGATTTTTATGTGGTAGAGAATGTGATCATGAATGAGAGGATGAAGAGTGAGGATTTTTCGGGATCAGGGCGGTCTTTCTGTAGGAGTGGGGCTGATGATGGAGGGGGGGATGAGAAGGAGGGGGGGTTTCTTTAGCTACCTCGGAATATGACCTCTTACTGACAGAGGTCTGGTATGAAGCATCAGCATATGAGATATTGTTTTGTGACCATGATCAAGTGATCATGAATGAGAGGATGAAGAGTGAGGATTTTTCGGGATCAGGGCGGTCTTTCTGTAGGAGTGGGGCTGATGATGGAGGGGGGGATGAGAAGGAGGGGGGGTTTCTTTAGCTACCTCGGAATATGACCTCTTACTGACAGAGGTCTGGGATGAAGCATCAGCATATGAGATATTGTTTTGTGACATTTAATTTGGCGTTGTTCTGGGCATGACTTAGATGATGAAAAATGATGACCAGAGCAGAAGAGACAATTGCCCTCTGCTTCAACAACGGAACAACCATCGCCTGAGTGGGGCGCGCACATTTGTTGGCAAGTTAATATCCATGACGTGCATTGATCTAAATTATGTTTTTTTTTTGTTTGTTCACTGGTTCGTGATAATTTATTATGACACTATCTTGTCCAATTTTAGTTTCAATAAAAGACGTATTGCCAGTTTAAGAAATTAATTTTTATTATTATCGATAATTATTAGGATGCCAAATACATAATTATAACAATACTAAAAATATTGCCCATTGTCTATAAAAAAAATCTATGACAAATTGCAATAAGAGAGGAGAGAAAAAATATCACCTTATATTGTCTACTTCTGGGCACAATAAATGTTTATTAGTTCCTCATGTCTATGTTTACACTGCTCATTTTCAGGATTAAGAACCGCTCCACGACTAAGTATTTTTATATTCTAATTGTGGAAACCGTTCCAAGTAGTTTCTGTACGTCATTAAGTTTTGCAGGAGCAACAGCTACTCCAGTTGCTTGTTTTATAGGTTGAATGTTTTGGATAGTCTTTCCTCTTTTAAATCGTCCATTATCACTATTGTAGCAGGTTCTTGCTTTGTTTAACTCTTTTTACAATTATACGTTTTTTGCTTTGCAACTGTATATTGTAACTGTTGTAAAGCCCTATCTACAGGGGCATTATCGAGATCTACACTGCAGGAATCTCTAACAGGAGTACCGGTGTTGTCACCTCTGGGCTGCTTAGAAATACAAGAGGGACTCTCGGTGTTCTCCCAGTAGTTATATTTTACACATAGAAAGTGGTAGATCTGCGTGCATGTCTTTAGTGTGCATTTAATTTTGTCCATAGATTTAACATTTATTTTGCAAGCACCACAAAGCGAAGCCATTATTTAAAATATATATGAGGGTAGTTAAAAAAAAAAACAGCAATTAACAAGTCCACAAAGTTTTACACTGTTATTGTTTATATGCGTATATGTTCTCTTGTCACCAAGCTGGTCCACTAAGTCGGCCGCAAGACTCCAGAACAACAACAACGCAAGAAAAACAGTTTAAAAACTATTATATTTATTTACAATTTTACAATAAATTTAGCGGCCGTGACTATTGACGTTTTTTTATTCTTTTTTTAAATGATGATATACAGCCGAACGAACATATCTCATTTGAAGATTTGCTGCTCATATCTTTAGTCCAAAAATATGCAAAGACGTTATCTTTATTAAAACTTGTCATTTGATGAGCCTTGTACAATAGTAAAATTGTACAAATACATTTGACGGGAGTAGTATGTTGACTGATCTGGAATTTTTGGAAAATTCAATTTTTTTTTTGCAGTCAAATGAAAGAATACACAAATCATCTGTATTTTCTTTTAGTTCGCTGAAAAAGGCTTTTGCCCTTAGTTTGTGGACTCTTTTGGTAATCATCAACTCTGCCTTTTTAGCTGCAGACTTTTCTGTTTTAATACGCTCAGTTTATTGAAGGCACGAGGAGCATACGTCTTGACGTGTTGAGCCAAATCCTATATTCAATTTAGTCAAAAATATTTTTCGGAATAATGGATATGAAATAGATAATCCAGGTAGTGCTTCGTCATCATATAACTTATAATTTTTTTTTATGTTGAATGAGGGATCGAGATAAATCCTTTTACGATCTTTTCCTCTGCATAATGACTCTCTAAAGGATAAAACTTTTTTATAAACTTGACGACGCTTCCCAACGAGACGCAAATAAAAAAAAACCTGTCTCCTCTTGCTTCAGAAGCAGTGTAACCAGATATAAAATTTCTTTTTAATACAATACAGAATGTCATCCTGAATGAGAGTATGAAGAGTGAGGATTTTCCGGGATCAGGACGGTCTTTCTGTGGGGCTGATGATGGAAGGGGGGATGAGAAGGAGGGGGGTTTTTGTTTACCTCTTGCTGACAGGGGTCTGGGATGAAGCATCAGCATATGAGATATTGTTTTGTGACATAAAAGATAATTGTATAATAAAAAATATTTAATTTAGCTTGTATACATGTTTGTTTGCCTCGATTAACGACAGGAATGGATCGTTTTTATGCCTGAGTACATGTCGTCGCCACAAATACTCCACAATGATGTCACCAACATCTTGGGGATGATTGTAGTTATCTTTATAAAAAATCTTTTTACCACATGCCACTGAGACTATGCGTCGGGTATGTATCCTATCTTCTGCTACAAATGCATTATCCAGATTGCTGTGATTAACTTTATGATGTATAAATTTAAACAATCATAAGCGCGCCAAAAATCTGTATGGATGGTAGTGCCCTCCTCCACTAGTTTTTAATTAAGGGCACCAAGACATCAGCAGTTCTTATATTATCTGGACACACCTACAGGTGTAGGTCCACTACCATCTTCTATAAGGCCAAGGACCCAGTGCCCCTCCACTCGCCTCCCTTTAACACATATAATAACAAATTAATATCATATAAAAATCCTGAAAAAGTGCATTTTAGGCTTTATTATATTTCCTTGTTCCTCTCTCTCATCAATTTGTAAAATTTTTCCTGGGCCACCAATTTTGCCCAAGTGCTGTTGTTTCTCCAACTGGTATATATACAACAACCGTTTCCCGGCAGTAACTATACCAGTCAGTAGTAGCTGTTGATGGACACTGTTCAGTGCCTGTAAAATCCTCCCATTTAACTTTCTCATGGTCCCATCTATGTGCAAAACAATACATTAAATAGTACACTTGGGGTAATTGCAGATCCCGCTTGATCTGTATACACGAGGCCTAACCCTGCAGCCTGCAGGATCCTTTGTTACACACAAAAGCCCCTACAGTTTTATTTGATGTAAAATCAACCCTCATAGGTTGTCTGTGCGTCCGGCTTAATTTGTTGCCAAAGGCTACACCTTGCTTTCTTGACTTGTACCGAGGGCGAGCTCCGTTATAATTTTAGCTAGGTTCCACATGTTACGGATTTCGGAAGAATAAAGATGTCTCCTGACCTAAGGCTCATCACTGCCTCGTAGTCTACGTCTCGTAGAGTCGTAGATGGTGTCTGTTCATCCAAAGATGAAGACGCCGCCATAATTGCACATGTCCTTATTTGAATACAAAATGTCTAGTAAACAAACCATGGTAAAACAGGTAAAAGAGGAAATCGGAGTCCAAAAACACAACCAAAATTATCGAGAAAACCACGAAAACACAGAAATCACACCACCGTCCGTCCGTCTGTCTGTGTGTCACCAGGCTGTATCTCATGAACCGTGATAGTTAGTTAGACAGTTGAAATTTTCACAGATGGTGTATTTCTGTTGCCGCTCATCATCAACATCATCAATCGGACATCAACCTCTACATTAAATTAACCTCTAGCTACCCCAAAAGCCAACACGAGAAATGTTACAAACTTTTAGGTTATCTGTGACGAAAAAGGCGGTAAAGGTAGGTAGGTAATGTCAAAATACTTATTAAATAGATAAATGGCCATTTTTGAAGAAATAACTGTCTCTTATCTGTTCCATAACTGATGTTAGTCTATTCGGCGGCTCTATTCTATGGTTTTATTGTGGTTATTGCTTGTTTTGGCATTCACTAAGCCTCTGTCAAAATGTCTATGCCGTTTTTACTATGGTTTTCTGTTTGACACGAAAGTTTAGGATATGATTTCGATGTGGTTTCAATGTAGAACGACATACCTACCATTGACATTACCTATTTTACTTTTAAAAACCATATATAGAGAATAGGGCCGCAGAAACACCTTTCACCAGTTATCTATCCATAAACCTACATCGGAAACCGAGCATTGCAATCCAAAGAGGGAATGCAACCAGCCTTCTTGTCAACATGCCACTAGGGCAAGACCTCTTTGACCTTTGACTCTTGTAAATCGTTTATTTTTAGTATTTAATTTTAATGACTTATATTATGTAAGTACTTTAAGAGTGTAGTGTACCGCGTCCATGTCCATACAAACGGAGAAAACGTTTTACTACCCCTAAATATTAATTAATTTTAACGATTTTGTAATATGTTACTGTTATAATGAAAAACTACGTACGTATTTTTTCCTTTTTTCAAAATTCGTAATAGGTCAAAAGTTATAAGCCCCTCAAATCTCGGTTTTTTTGGTTCATAACTTGCTGGTAATAAACCGTCTGTATTTGAGAAACAAAGCAAAATTTCAAAAAAAGCAAAACGTACGTACGTAGATTATAATCTGCTAAAACGTTTGACACCAAAATTATAAGGTTTCGTTATAGTTTAGTAGGTGTAAATCGTTTTCGCCCAAAACGCAATTTTCAACGAAAAACATACCTACGAACACCCACGAGCTGCAGTGCTCTCTGTCGCACTGATGACCGGGGGAAGAGTGCGATTGAGACAGAATATGATTTTCTAAATACCTATTTCGCTGCGTACGCTGAGCTACACGATCCTCTTAAGTACTGGGAGCGAGGTCGGGCCCTTGTATTAACACAAATTAGCCCCGTAATCAAAGCGCGAGCTGTGGCGGAAATCGCAGTCTAACAAACGGCGCAAATATAGTTCAATTATTGAAACTACTTTGTGCTGTTTGGTGTAGAAACTCTAGGTCCGTGGGGTTCAAATGCCAAAAAGTTTATTAAATATATATACTGACTGATCATCTCTTCTGGTGACAGTGTTCATGCCACTATTCCACGCGGACCTGGTTTATTTAGTTATGTTTAATGTTTAGATTAGATTTAAGTTTTCATATTGTGTAACTAATTTAAAAGAAAACTTTAAGTAAGTACCTAAGTAAATATTAATTAAAAAAATGGGTTGTGAATTAATTTAATAATAAATTAGTTTTTTTGACATATATTGTTGTTGATATTTCTATACCAAATCCCATCCCAACCCAAGTCTATCCATGGATGTTCATATCACTTTCGAATATATCTTACGCCTGTATCCCAGTGGGGTAGACAGAGACAACGAACCATATGTCACGAAGCCACGATTCTAATTCCTTATTAAAAAAAATGAAGAAGATTTTTTTTAATTTACACATCTCACACCTTCTTTATGTCTTGTCATGTGGCTAGAGTAACAGTGTCCAATTTTTGCCAATTGTCCATATTAACGGAGCAGTATATCTAACGGACATGTACATTCTGTTATTTTTAGAAGAAGAAGTAGGTACATACAAATTCACATAATACTTTATTTTATACTAGCTGTTTGCCCAGTGGGCCCAAACTAAATTTCATCTCCTATATTATATAAGGGGTGAATTTAAAAAGCCTAAGTCCTTAGGGCACAAGCTTACTCCTTATCAAACTTCATCAAAATCGGTTTGGTAGTTTGAGAGATTAGCTTTTACGTTCAAACTTTACCTCTTTATAATATTAGTATAGACTCGATCCCATGCTCGCCCGATCCCGTTAACTCAATAATAAACATTGACATTATTGGTTACTGCTCAGCTCCTAAAAGACGAAGCGTGATGTTGTATACACATAAACCTTCCTCGTGACTCAATCTATCTATCAGAGAAAACCGTATCTAATCGTATCTATTCAGTAGTTATTGAGTAATTTAATCTCGAATAGATATAAATTTTCATATCATCCCTACTGACATAATACCGCGTTCGTCTCTCTGTGACTTTTTTTTTTTACCTTTAATTTACGCAAAAACTACTAAACCATAAGAGTTTTGATGTGTAATCCGTCAGAGATATAACGAAATGATGTAGGGAAAAATTGTGTAGAATAAAATCTCTACAAAAAAGTCCACAGTAGCATATATCTATCTCTAATAGATAAGTAGTTATTACGCAGGTATTCAAATTGTTGTATCTAAACCCATTTTATCAGTTCGAAGCCGGGGACAGCAAGTGCCACGGCTATGGTGGGACCAATCCCATTGATAGCCTAGGGAAGCATCAGGCCCTATTCAGGAGCGCCTCGTGGCTAAGTATCCCTAGGCTAGGCATATCAGCAACCACAAAGAGGCGTTTCATAGGCTTTGCACACAGGCGCTGGGCCTAGTCATATAGTTGATAGCGGCTGAACAGATTGAAAGGAAATTACATTAAATAGACTGGAAATTTATTAATCGCAGGAGGTAAACGTCACACCAGAATGGAAATATAGTCTACTAGCATTCCGCCCCCGGCTTCGCCCGTGGATATTTACGAACAAAATAAAATATACCCTATACCCCTACCCCTACTTCTATATCATCAATATTTTTCGCAGCGCACGCGATGTAAGGAATTTCTTAGGTCATTTTTTTACACCTTGGGTTACATTATTGGAGTTTTGTAAGGATCCCTAATTTTTTTCAAAATAGAATATAGCCTATGTCACTCAGGGTGAATGTAGCTTTCCAATGGTGAAAGAATTTTTGAAATCGGCACAGTAGTTTTTGAGTTTATTCATTACAAACATACACACACAAAAATACAAATCATTCCTCTTTAAAATATTATATATAGTCTATTTCTTCTTACCAGCCAATATATTACACGGTGCGTCGGTGGCCGAGTGGTTAAGATGTCTGGTATTAACTAGGCAGGCCCCGGGTTCGATCCCGTATCCCGGCCATGTACCAATGGGTTTTTAATTAAAAACTTATGTAAGTACATAATCCGACAAACCACACTTAGAGGCTTTTCCATCTAAATAATACCTTAACAGAACTGGCCACTCGTTAGGTATAGCCTCCCTCACAAATATAATACCATCGGCTAAACAAGGGAGACTTGGTCTTCCGCTGGGTACCCTGGAACCATAACACGGTTTTGGGAGCTGTAAGGCAACCCGTGAAGAAAGAAGAAGGATAAACTACATTTAATTTTGATTCTATAAAACGGGACGGGGAAGGGTTTGATATTCATTAGGCTTATTTGTAAAAAAACGTCAATCCTTTGCTCTGTATTGACGTGAAAAGACAGCCAAACAAATACCACGATAAAGTTGGCATAGAACCCTAAACGTAGAGAGTAATGAATAAATGCTATTAATTGCTCCCTAATTGCTCCCTCAGAAACTGCAATTGCTCCAATTATTCGATAATTATTTAATTAGATATTTGCAATTTAAAATACAAAATTTTTTTTGCCCATATCTCAGTAAATTTGAAGATTTATTTCACTTTTTTGCTATTAAAAAATTGCTCCCCTTTTGCTCTTTCAGAATCACTAATTGCTCCAATTATTACATTAATATTTAATTAAATATTTGAAATTTAAAATACAATTATTTTTAGTACCTCTATTAAACACTGGATGGCGCTTTTATATGTCAAAATTATTAAATAATATTGCAGACCCTAAACGTAGATAATAATTTTATGAATACTTGCTATTAATTGCTCCTTAAATGCTCCATCGGTATCTGCAATTGCTCCAATTTTTGGATAAATATTTAATTAGATATTTGCAAATTAAAATACAGAAATTCTTTTGCCCATATCTCAGTAAATTCGTGAAATTATTTTACTATTTTGCTATTAAACAATTGCTCTCCTTTTTCTCTTTCAAAATCACTAATTGCTCTAGTTATTAGATAATTATTTAATTAGATATTTCAAATATAAAATACAATTTTTATTAGTACTTTTATAAAACACAAGATGGCGCTTTCGTTAACTAATAATAGCAGACCCTAAACGTAGAGAATAATTTAATTAATACTTGCTATTAGTTGCCCTTTAAATGCTCCATTGGAATCTGCAATTGCTTTAATTATTAGATAAATATTTAATTAGATATTTGAAATTTAAAATAATACTTTTTTAGTACCTTTATTAAACACTGGATGGCGCTTTTATATGTAAAAAATATTAAATAATATTGCAGACCCTAAACGTATAGAATAATTTTATTAATATTTGCTATTAATTGCTCTTTAAATGCTCCATCGGAATCTGCAATTGCTCCAATTATTAGATAAATATTAAATTAGATATTTGCAAATTAAAATACAGAAATTCTTTTGCCTATATCTCAGTAAATTTGTGAATTTATTTTACTATTAAATAATTGCTCTCCTTTTGCTCTTTCAATATCACTAATTGCTCTAATTATTAGATAATTATTTAATTAGATATTTAAAATATAAAATACATATTTTTTTAGTACTTTTATAAAACACAAGATGGCGCTTTCATTAACTGATAATAGCAGACCCTAAACGTAGAGAATAATTTTATTAATACTTGCTATTAGTTGCTCTTTAAATGCTCCATCGGAATCTGCAATTGCTCCAATTATTAGATAAATTTAATTAATAGGTAGCCCCACGCCACCATGGCGCATCAAAAGAGGACACCGAGGAGTAGGTGCTCCTCGAGATACAGCCGGCATAAAGAGGTTTACCCGTGGGTTTACCTCGGCGACTCCGAGCCGAACGGCTAGGAAGACCCGAAGGAAAATGCTCTGCTGGGTGAGCATATATTTGACGCAACGTCTTTCGTGATGACCGAAAGACCAAAAACGTTTATGTCGGTACAGGGCCAGCCAAGGAATGCACGGTCCGAGATTGTCCAACACTAGAATACCGAGTAAATTTGCTGCGCCGGGCAAAGACAAGTACAAAGAATTTGCTTGCACATTGTAGGGTTGGACACTACACCCCGCTGTTATAAAAATAGATCAGTTGAAAAAAATTTTTTATAAGCAAGGAGACTTTTGGGCCCAGATGATTAAACAAGTTGAAATTAATTTAAAAAAGGGTTATATTTTCCTAATGTAGAATACAAAATATTTAGAAAAAAATAAATAAGTGAATCTGGCGATTAATCGATTCAAAGTAGATCGATTCATGTAAATGATTGAATCGCTTCCCGTGAAGGAACTGTATGAAAGACGAGTAACATTTATTATGAATTCGATATTTCTATTTATTTTCTATACTTTTTAATTATTTACACTTAATAGTATAAAAAACAATAAAACTAAATCTAAACATTAAAAATGACTAAATAAACCAAGCACGTCACAAATTTGTAGTTTTCAATGGTTTATATCTCTAATTACTTTTAGACTGGTGAAGTGGCGTGAGGGGAAGCTATCCCTCGGGGTCTGCTTTAAGCCCATTCTAGGAAAGGGATGACGGAGGCGGAGGGTCTGCAGTGGGTCGCTACAGTTAATAGACGGCCTACGTAAAAAAACCGCAAATCGATGTACAGGATAGCTGTTTGGCACACAAGTACTTTAGGTTAAAATAATCTTTTTAACCAGTTCTTAAAAATATTTCCAGGGCAGGGCAGGAGTTCCAAATTAAAGGGCTTCATGAGCCGGTTCTAGAAATATACTACACCCATTACCTTTCGGTCACCTGTTTTCAAAAACTACCAAGTTCACCTTAGTAGTTAGTTTACTTATATTTTTGTAATTGTGGGGTTATCATATTTTGGAACCGCGACATCTTTCATATCGCTCGGTCTTTCGTTTCGGTTGGACGAAAGTGTTAAAAAATGGTAGCATAGATTTGTTATATAATTTGCCATTTACTTTCAGATTTATTTTTTATTTATTTAATTAAGTAAAAAATCGTATTCATATAAATAAATATTTAAACCAGAGTAACAGAGTTACAGAGTTCCTTTGGCAACCTTCCGGCACCATCATCAGGAACAACAACCTTCAGACCCTGCGTCACCCCTTTCCTAGTGTGGCGGACTGGCCACATTGTAGAAAGAAAGATTTGGTTTGACGTATAAAAAGTTGTTATGTTGTTGTCACTGGGAAGTAGTCTGTTTTAGTTTATTTTCTGTTATTATATTTCTTTTAATTATTTCAATAGTTTCATTACACTCATTACAGTCCACTCCGCACTTACTCCGCTTCACCTAGAATGGGCTTAAAGCAGACCCCGAGGGATAGCTTCCCCTCACGCCACTTCACCAGCCTAAAAGTAGTTAGAGATAATAAATCATTGAAAACTACAAATTTGTGACGTGCTTGGTTTATTTAGTCATTTTTAATGTTTAGATTTAGTTTTATTGTTTTTTATACTATTAAGTGTAAATAATTAAAAAGTATAGAAAATAAATAGAAATATCGAATTCATAATTCCTTCACGTGAAGCGATTCAATCATTTACATGAATCGATCTACTTTGAATCGATTAATCGCCAGATTCACTTATTTATTTTTTTCTAAATTGGTCTAATATTTTGTATTCTACATTAGGAAAATATAACCCTTTTTTAAATTAATTTCAACTTGTTTAATCATCTGGGCCCAAAAGTCTCCTTGCTTATAAAAAATTTTTTTCAACTGATCTATTTTTATAACAGCGGGGTGTAGTGTCCAACCCTACAATGTGCAAGCAAATTCTTTGTACTTGTCTTTGCCCGGCGCAGCAAATTTACTCGGTATTCTAGTGTTGGACAATCTCGGACTGTGCATTCCTTGGCTGGCCCTGTACCGACATAAACGTTTTTGGTCTTTCGGTCATCACGAAAGACGTTGCGTCAAATATATGCTCACCCAGCAGAGCATTTTCCTTCGGGTCTTCCTAGCCGTTCGGCTCGGAGTCGCCGAGGTAAACCCACGGGTAAACCTCTTTATGCCGGCTGTATCTCGAGGAGCACCTACTCCTCGGTGTCCTCTTTTGATGCGCCATGGTGGCGTGGGGCTACCTATTAATTAAATTTATCTAATAATTGGAGCAATTGCAGATTCCGATGGAGCATTTAAAGAGCAACTAATAGCAAGTATTAATAAAATTATTCTCTACGTTTAGGGTCTGCTATTATCAGTTAATGAAAGCGCCATCTTGTGTTTTATAAAAGTACTAAAAAAATATGTATTTTATATTTTAAATATCTAATTAAATAATTATCTAATAATTAGAGCAATTAGTGATATTGAAAGAGCAAAAGGAGAGCAATTATTTAATAGTAAAATAAATTCACAAATTTACTGAGATATAGGCAAAAGAATTTCTGTATTTTAATTTGCAAATATCTAATTTAATATTTATCTAATAATTGGAGCAATTGCAGATTCCGATGGAGCATTTAAAGAGCAATTAATAGCAAATATTAATAAAATTATTCTATACGTTTAGGGTCTGCAATATTATTTAATATTTTTTACATATAAAAGCGCCATCCAGTGTTTAATAAAGGTACTAAAAAAGTATTATTTTAAATTTCAAATATCTAATTAAATATTTATCTAATAATTAAAGCAATTGCAGATTCCAATGGAGCATTTAAAGGGCAACTAATAGCAATTATTAATTAAATTATTCTCTACGTTTAGGGTCTGCTATTATTAGTTAACGAAAGCGCCATCTTGTGTTTTATAAAAGTACTAATAAAAATTGTATTTTATATTTCAAATATCTAATTAAATATGTATTTAATAACTGGAGCAATTAGTGATTCTGAAAAAGCAAAACGGGAGCAATATTTTAATAGCAAAAAAATAAGATAAATTCACAAATTTACTGAGATATGGGCAAAAGAATTTCTGTATTTTAATTTGCAAATATCTAATTAAATATTTATCTAATAATTGGAGCAATTGCAGATTCCGATGGAGCATTTAAGGAGCAATTATTAGCAAGTATTCATAAAATTATTCTCTACGTTTAGGGTCTGTAATATTATTTAATATTTTTTACATATAAAAGCGCCATCCAGTGTTTAATAGAGGTACTAAAAAAATTGTATTTTAAATTTCAAATATCTAATTAAATATTAATGTAATAATTGGAGCAATTAGTGATTCTGAAAGAGCAAAAGGGGAGCAATTTTCTAATACCAAAATTGTGAAATAAATCTACAAATTTACTGAGATATGGGCAAAAAAAATTTTGTATTTTAAATTGCAAATATCTAATTAAATACTTATCGAATAAATGGAGCAATTTCAGTTTCTGAGGGAGCAATTAGGGAGCAATTAATAGCATTCACTCATTACTCTCTACGTTTAGGGTTCTATGCCAACTTTATCGTGGTATATTATTCGTATATTAGTTAAGATTATTAATGTAAACGCCATCTATTGACAATAAATAGAACTTCCCTCTATAGGACGCTAGTGAGTTTATTCCTCTACTCGACAATAGATGGTGCTGTACATTTCCAGGGGCGGCAAAATTTGGAAACAGAAAACACGCGTTATCGAAAATGCTTTAAAAAGTATGATTGTATTTAAAATATTTTCACATTTAACGTTTATTTATCCCATTTATTATAAAAAGAATAAATGATTAATTTTATTTCTTAAATTTTTTTTTATGTAGGATTTAAGTATTTTTCACGGTGCCCCAGGGCGGCACTAAGGGTAAATCCGGCCCTGTTTATTATATACATATGGCCATATTCATAAACACATTTTAGAAGCGTTTTAGTTAAAATATGTTTTGTCACTCTCTAACAAACCTGTCTTTACTAATAATGGACAGAAACAAAACACATTTTAACAAAAACGTTGCTAAAATACGTTTATGAATAATGGCCTTAGACGTTTGTATGTATTGACATTATTGCCATGTTTCTTGTGTGGGGGGGGCCGCTTTTAATTTTTAACTTTATTTTATTTTTATTATTATGTAACTCTAAATTCACGGGCATAATACCCGGTCCTTTGTAAGGCTTGCATGGGGACATAGGTCCAACACGTAGAGGCCCTTAAGAGTGTTTAATCTAAAGTGTTGTGACTAGCACCCGTCGGGACCTATCTCTGAATGCATCAAATACAATGCGCTCACAGACAGGCCCCGTCAGGTGCCTGAACTATTGCTGAGATAAAATTAAATTAAAATCGGGCTATTGTTTTGAGGTGTTAAATGTATTGGTTTATCAAGTTTATTGGTTGAGACTACGGTCACCTGCCGGTATCATTTATCTCATGAAAAGTAAAATTGGCAGGTGGTGACTCGCCGTTTACTAAATGGGCCTCCTAAAACAACCACCATTTTTAAGCATTTCTCCCGGCTTTTTTTTTATTTTTATTATTTGTTGTTATAGCCAAATCTGTGAAAAATTCAAGTGTCTACCTATGGCTATTGCGGTTCAAATATACAAGAGATACAGCTCTGTGACAGGCGGACGGACGGACAGCGGCGCCTTAGTAATAGATGGGATAAATCAATATTTCGATTTGTGTAAGTTTCTTCCATCTTAATGTGCAAATATTTTAAATACAATCATACTTTTTAAAGCATTTTCGATAACGCGTGTTTTCTGTTTCCAAATTTTGCCGCCCCTGGAAAATTGCCGCCCTGGGCACTGGCCCCTAATTTAAATCCAAGCCTGAGGATAGGAATAAGTGGCACAATGCTGAGAAGGCCTACGTCCAACAGTTGATGGACATTGGCTAAAGAAGAAGAAGATTGTCTTTTTATCATGAAATACAACAAATAGTGTAAGTAAGTACTATTTTTAGCTTCAGTCTGAAGAAATTATTAGGATTCTGGTTTATTCTATATAGTGCGTCGGTGGCCGAGTGGTTAAGACGTCTGGTATTAACTAGGCGGACCCCAAGTTTGATCCCCGGATCCCGGCAATGGGTTTTTTATTTAAAAACTTATGTACATAATGCGACAAACCACACTTAGAGGCTTTTCCATCTAAATATATCTCAACAGAACTAGCCACTTGTTAGGTATAGCCTCACAAATACCATCGGCTAAACGAGGGGGAGACTTGGTCTTCCGCTGGGTACCCTGGAACCGTAACACAGTTTCTAGAGCTGTAAGGCAAACCGTGAAGAAAGAAAAAAAAATGTTACTAAAATATTGTCTCAATTTAAAGAATTTATGGTTTATTCTATGTTCTGAGATAAAGAGAAATAAAAAGTTACAAAAATAATACTTGGAGCAATTAATTTAACACCAACTTTCCCTTCAAACTACCGCGCGCCATTTTCTTTCAAATTGAACTAATTTTCCGCCCCATGTTCTCATCCCCTTTAGTATTTTCAAAAGAGCGAATATCCTACAGAAAACTAAGGATATGAATTCAGACCCTATTTTGAATACAAGAAAGTTCAAATTTGAATAATTGATATCAATATTTAATATTTTTCTAATCATTATTCTGAGACGTCTTTTTTTGTTTGAATCGTTATTTGAGTTTTATCTCCGTTTATATACCTACGCCCTGGAAATGTGGTGCTGGAGGAAAATGCTTGGAGTGTCGTGGACTTTCGCACCAATGTATCGATACTCCAGGAACTTGACATCAGTCAGCGTTTATCAGCCATAGTCCAGACTAGGATACTCCAATTCTTTGGACACGTGTCGCGGCAGGACAACGACTCCATAGAGCGCCTTGTCGTGCAAGGTAGGGCCGAGGGCACAAGAACACGCGGCAGATCACCCATGCGATGGACCGACCAGATTAAATCTGCGGTGGGTGGCCCATTGCATGAGTGTACACGTGTCACGGCCGACAGAGTGAGGTGGCGCCGCATCGTGGGACGAATCACGGCAAGGAAGAAGAAGAATATACCTAAAACTAGCCACCCGTCCGAATTTTAATATCACCAATCCGTTGAATAAGGAACATTGACATTATTGGTTACTTACTGCTCGCTCCCAAAATACGTAGCGTGATTTCCTTCCTTTGCCGTAATTCATTCTATTTAATCGCGCAAACAGTAACTAAATCGGTCCAGTAGTTTTTAAGTCTATACAGCACAAACCGCGTCTGTCTGTTTGTGAACAGATTTTGGTTGCGGTTTTTACTATTAGATAGTTTGATTCGCCGGAAAGGTTTACGAGTATTAAATATGGACCAAGCACGTAGGCAAGGGGAGGGTCCAGTGGGTCTGGACCCCGCCCGAAATCCGTCACCGACACTTTTTGAAATTGAGAATTTTAAAAAGTAGGTAATTACTATCAGTTCAGCTGAGCTGATGAGGTCGAGTCAAGCGAGCTAGGATATTCACCTATTGCAGAAAATATGTAATAAAAGTAAAGTCGTACTTTGTGTTTTATTTTTTCAAAATAATGGCTTGGTTGGTGGTTTGACCCCTCCCCCCCGACGGAAAATCCTGGCTACGTACTTGATATGGACCTATCATATTTAGGAGCTGAGTATTAACAGTATAAGTAATCAGGTCGGGAAATCAGTTGGCCTCAGCGAGTGTCCAAATCAGCGTAAACTACTTTTCTTCATTTTAGTCCCAACATCATCTTTCACTCCGCATTATTCTAATGACATCGTTCCGGATGCTGTCAATACGCTTTATATCACACATTCTACGTAAAGACCGCATTTATCTTACTTCCATGCTTCTTATTCCATACCCGCAAGTCTCGCTTAAGTGATGGAACTAAAACAGCATTATATATATTAATTTTACTTTTAGTTGTAAGTTGTGTAGGTACCTATATGTTTTGTATTAGGCAAAAACAATTAGGGGAAACAATTTTCACCCTTAATAGTCCCGCACGTGTCATCTAATTGAGCATACGTTTATAATTTGTACTGCTGACTTCCTTTTGTACAATCAATTGGAAATAGTGATGATGTTTTTATTGGTTTTCTTTAGAAGATTGTAAAATATATTGTTTTGTCCAATTTGGCGCAAAAATCAAACGGGAGTCAGTTTATAAGAGAAGGTGTGAACTTATTTGTAAAAATTGGTCAAGTTCCTCGCGTGCTAAGGGTTTCGTACCGTATCATTACGTTTTCCTGTAGGTAAACTATGAGGCCCTAATATATTTCCTATTTTTTCAAAATTTTAGATAAAGATTTGTATTTTGTTTGTAATGAATAAACTCAAAAACTACTGTGCCGATTTCAAAAATTCTTTCACCATTGGAAAGCTACATTCACCCTGAGTCACATAGGGTGTAGGTATTCTATTTTCAAAAAAAAATTAGGGATCCTTACTAAAACAGAAAACTCCAATAATGTAACCCAAGGTGTAAAAAATGACCTAAGAAATTCCTTACATCGCGCTGCGAAAACTATTGATGATAATTATAGAGGTAGTGGTAGTGGTAGAGGGTAGGGGTAGGAGTAGAAGTAGGGGTTGGGGTTAGGGTAGGGGTGGGGGTAAGGGTAGAAGTAGGGGTAGGGGTAGGGGTAGGGTATATTTTATTTTGTTCGTAAATATCCACGGGCGAAGCCGGGGGCGGAATGCTAGTAATTTAGTAAAATAGTAGTTTCGGAGATAAAGGGGGACGGAATGGAATTTTCGTTGATATAATTGATTTGTATTTCTTCCCGACTTGATTTACTTATACTATGAATGCTCAGCTCCTAAACATGACAGGTCCATGTTTAATGCTCGTAAACCTTCCCGGTGAATCGACCTATCTAATAGTGAAAACCGCAATATAATCCGTTCAGGATTTTTGTGAAAATTTACCTATTTTTCAGAAAATATAAATTTATTTAAAATTTTAATTTCTTTTCTATAGAACATTTGAATAATGCTCTGTTTATCTGTCTTAAAAAAAATTATAAAAACAAACAATTCCGACCCCCTCCCCCTCCCCTATATCCGCGCCTGTACGTGCCCTCCGAAGAATAATAAACATCATTCTCATAAAATATGTTAAAAAGTCAAATCGTTTATTTTTAGCAATCAGCATGAGGTCCAATTAAAAGTTGGCACGCGACACTCCGCCATTGTTTCTGATGGGAACCATATTTTATTTTAATGGCTATATTTATTGTGAAACTAATAGCTTTCGTCCCGGCTTCGCCCGTGATATGATATCTATGCTTCGGAACCGAAGGGCACGTAAAGCGTTCGCACTTAGCTGATTAGTAATAGTTATTATTTGATGGGGTAATAGCATCCACGAGTGTTTTAATTCCAAGTTATGTGCCCGTTCATACCATACTTTATCTAATCCTATGCAATAGTACAAAACAAATTGAACCAAGACATTTTTCTAAATCGACAAATTGGCCGCAAACCGCATGCGCGTTAACTGTCAAGTGACTCCATATGCGCGTGTCGATATTTTCATAGGCCTTTATTCATAAACGTTTATTTGCAACGTTTTTGTTAAAATATGTTTTGTCACTCTCTAACAAACCTGTCTTTACTAATAATAGAAAGAAACAAAACACATTTTAACAAAAACGTTGCTAATAAACGTTTATGAATAAAGGCCATAGAGTTTAATGTGGCTGTATAAAACAAATCCTCTGCCCTTTCTGCATTTAAAAAAAAACAAAACATTACGATATCGTTTTTGTATGATAATATTACAAACGCGTGTAAATAAAACATATCATTACACCTCTTTATAATATTAGTATGGAAGTATAGACTAGCATTTGCCCGCGACTTCGTACGCGTTGAATTAGGAATAGTGCAATGACGTAATTTATGTAAATACGCTTGTCTCGTTAGTCGAAAGTATGTATCTACGTACCTGATATTCTCGTCCCCGTTTTGAGTATTTACCAAAGGACACGTGAAGCGTTCAAATCACCGAACAATTTTTTCTGCTACTTTTGGCCGGGGGGGGGGGGGGGGGAGGTTAAACGCCTAGTACTAGCCCCTGTACCACTGTATTTTTCTGTCGTTTTATTGTCGCAACGGATTTTACGTTATATGATGATTATGTTAAAATACAAACATAATAATTATAATTAATGATTGGAAACACTAAGTTTGACGCCCTAGATCGCCTTTCCCGTTTAAAACATCATCTGTCTCGCGACACAAAACGATACCAACGAAATCTAAGGTAACTTATTACTGCGCACCTGGTCAGTATAACTGGTCAAAGGGGAAAAAATTGGCGAAAGGGGGAGCCCGTCTATGGCCCCTCAATAGGCTTAGTACTCTATGCGTCCCCGTGATTTTTCCGGGATAAAAAGTAGTCATGGTCTATCTGTGTGCAGAATTATATACAAATCCATCGAGTAGGATTCTACGTCATGTCATGGCGACCGACGCACGCGTTCCGCCGTGATATGATGGGGAAGTTGTGATTAATAAGAAATTTATTTGCATAAAGGTACATTTACACTTTCACCAGATTCCTGGTATGCAAAATCTAGATAATCTTAGATACCGATTAATAACGGTATTGTGGATGGCGAAGAAATCATATACGTATTTGGTTGTATAAGAATCATTTATTTATTAATTGAATTAGGTTTTACATATTTATTATTTTGACAAAGAAAATAGAAGTAAAGAAAAGTTACATCTCCATGACGTTGACACAAATATAATAATAAGAAAAAAGGAGAGCGAGTGCGACCAAGTAGATTAGTATGTATATAAAAACGGATATAAAAGTTGACATTGGCAAATCATTGATTAACATTGGTGAAACCACAATAAAAAATCCTACTTTCCACTAATATTATAAACGCGAAAGTTTGTATGGATGTATGTATGTTTGTTACTCAATCACGCCAGAACGGCTGAACGGATCTGGATAAAATTTGGCACAGAGATAGATTATAGTCTGGAATAGCTCATAGGCTACTTTTTATCCCGGAAAATTTTATGGTTCCCGTGGGATAGATTTGTTTTTGTTTTTCACGGGATCGACATGATTTTTTGCATAGTGGTAGTTTAGGGGTCAGAGAATATATCTACTTTTTACACCACGAAAGCGGGCGGGGGAGGGGCAAATTACAGTCACGGGATTATTTCTTTTTGGATCTATTTCCACGCGGGTGAAACCGCGGACAGAAGCTTGTTCATAATATAATGATATAAGGTAAATTAATTAAATTCAAAATGATACATTCTATCTTTCCATTGGTTATATACAGACCAATGGGCGTCTCCATTTTAGGAAGGCGGGAAGAGGCAAACGTCAGATGCAAATGACTTTTGTTTTTTTAACTTTTTTAACTCTCCAAACAGGTTTTGTATCTTTGTGGCCAGTTGCAGCCAGACAGAATGAATTATTTGATTTTTATTCAATGGAATTTCAGTTGGATGATATTTTTCAATATTATATGTATTTATGCTTCGGAGGACACGTAAATTATCCATATTAAATAGAAAAGGTGGGAAGCGTTGAATTTACCTACCGCCCTTGGTTTTAATAACCAATATTTTATTATATTTTTGGTTTAAATTTCAAGAATCCAATTAAATATCTATTTAGTGCAATTTTTATTTTATTTTAACATGATAAAAAAAAGGTTTATTGTACGGCATGACCAGAGAGACAATGATATTTATTATTTGGTATAATATTTGTCAACCGTGTTACAGTCTCCCTCTTTTAGCCGATGGTATTTGTGAGGCTATGCCTAACGAGTGGCCAGTTCTGTTGAGGTATGAGTTGGAATGGCCTATGTGTTTGTTAGATTATTTACATAGTTTTTACTTATAATTGACTTTGAATTTTATCTTTTTTTATGACAACAAATCTTAGTGCCTTGGTTACACATCTTTAAAGGTGTTTACAAATTTGCATACCCGCGAAGTGATGGACAAACATCTTTAGAGCAATCTGTAATGACGATAAAATGGAGTTATGAGGGAGTTCTCACTTTATCTTTAGGAAACAATTTGTTGGTTTAGCAATTCACGTTCATAGGGTGACCATGGCGACCTATACCTATATAAATAAATAAAAATAATTAATTTATAGTCATTTACTTAAGGGTCCGTGGCGGTCGGCCATCTTATATCTGTCAAAAATATGGCAAATCTCAATTAATCCTAGAAAAATAGTGTTTTAAATTGGATTAAGCTATATTTTCATTATTAAAAATACAACATTTATATATTTTTATTATATTTATTTTGCTAGGATCAAATGAGATTTGCCATATTTTTGACAGAATGATGGCCGACTGCCAAGGACCCTTAATAACTAGCGTTGTTAAAATTACATTTGTACCTATAGAGTATGTGGACGGATTCAGAAGTTACCTATTTTTTCTTATAATTAAAACATGAAATTTTACTTTATTAGATAATAATCAAATAACACAACTATATCTACCTACTCATATAAAATACACGAAACGGCATATTTTTGTTAGTTTTCTATAATTGAACTATATTTGCACCGTTTGTTTTTTATTTTATTTTTGCGTTTCCGATGTAATTTGTATTGTCCTAAATAAATAAAAACAAAATAAAAATAAATAAACTCTCATTTCTTGAAGACCTCTTACCTACTATACTTAAATTTTATTTTATTTTGTTACAGGAGAAGTTACTTGCGGCGCCTGCACACACAAGCATCAACAATTTTAAAATGACCATCAAAATACATATAAACATAATATCTAATAATTAAGTAAGTAGGTAGCGCAGAGGCACCAGTAATTGACAAATTCAAAATCACATTCCATGAGGTAACGACATATTTCCGTAGGTAAAATAGTTCATCTAGCGCTCAATATTTTACGTTTTATAAGACTAGGCCACTTTGATGAAGAGCGTGGAGGTGAACTGTGGAGGATAGGGAGAAGTGGCGCAATGCTGAGAAGGCCTACGTCTAGCAGTAGACGGACACAGGCTGAAGAAGAAGAAGATTAAAGAAGTGACACACCTGGGGGCTTAGACAATGTACAACTAAACGAATAGAATAGAATGTAGAATAGATAACTTTAAATGTATGGGACCGACTGAAATACAATCACGTGACCTAACTATACTGTCCTTCACTCTGACGATACCAAGGAGTTTATAATACTTTATTTATTGTAAACAAACTCCTTGTAGAAAAGGAAACGTAATTTATGTCATTTTGTCTCCAATTAGCGTCTTTCGTGAACGCAAAGTTAGCGTCTGACCATACCCTGTAAATAACGCTTAAAAATATAGCGAAGGTTTTGGTCGATCAGCAAATTTGTTGAGGTTATGCCCGGTTGTTGCTTTATAAATGATTTTTTTATTATTTATGTAGTATTATGGACTGCGCATACTTTTCATATAATTATTATATTCGTTTATAAGTTTCTACATAGCGTTGCGAGAGAATAGAATACTAACGTTCGTACATTGTCTAAGAGGGTTGTTCTGTTTAATACGGATAACTAGCGAAAAGTGGCCACGGTTACTGGTGTCTCTCTATGGCCAGACCGCAATGATTAAACGTTTGATATTTAGATTTTTTATAAGATTGTTTTTGATATAGGCTAATAGAGATAGAGATAGATTTATATACTGTATACTGTATTTTTATACCTACGTAATCTTCCTGATACATGGTCACCCTAAAGTTGGATTATCCTCCCACCCCCTCCCTTCCTAATCCCTCTGGATGTGAGGGAGCGAGACAAAAGCTCGCCACTCAAAGCTCGATAACCTCAAACGTCAGTCAAACTGTGACGGTTAGCGATGCGCTTCGCTCCGGAAAACATTCCTATTTAAAAAAAAAAATTAATTAATCATTTTAAAAGTAGGTATGTTTTCGATGTGCTCGGCTTCGTTAAACATTCCTATTTTAAAAAACTAATTATCAATTTCATTTTTTATTTTTTAAATGTAGGTATGTTTTCGTTTAACGAAAAATAAGTTAATTTTCATATAAAAAATGTAGAGTGCGTTCGAAAACTTGGTGATTATTTTAAAATCCGTAATTGGATGAATATTTAAGTTTCGGTGGGTTGGTGTTGTGTGCAAAAATGTATGGGCATACTTTTTGTTGCTACAAGAAATTAATTTATCGTGTTGGAATCTTATAAGGTACGTATGAATTAAGTTATTATCAAATACCTAGGTTGGTCCTATAATTTCAAATAAAAAAAAACTAAGTTATGCTTAAGAATATAAGCCTACAGATGATATTTTTACGGAATAATGATTGAGTTAGTAACATCAAAACTATTTATTTATTGTGATCCATCTCTAAATTATTTAAAACTAAATTCCCTATTGTGGTCTTAAATTCATACAACAAAATCCTATGTGTCAGTTTTTTTCCAAAGCTTCACTCGTGTATATACATATTTTCAAACTAAAATATAGCTTTCTATTCGTGAAAAAATTTTTAGAATCGGTTCAGTAGTGAGACATGAGAGATATACATACTTTATCTCTTTATAATAATATAATACCTAATTGTAAGTACCTAGACTTAACATAGACTTGAGTCTATATAAAACGAAATTTCTATCTCTCTATCATCACGCCTTTTTTACAGGGGTAAGCAGAGACAATCGTATGCCATTTGCTACAATCCTGATCCTGACATTCCTCTTTCGCTTCTTTTAAATTCATCATACCTTTCATACATGCTCGGCGATTGTGTGTAGGTACCTACACACTTTTAATATTGCCGTTCAATAAAAGTAGGTACACCTAGGTCGTCCTCTGTGAGCATTTCCTTTCAACGTGTCCAAAGCAGCGTAAACTACTTGTCTTGATTTTAGTTACAACATCATCTTTCACACCGCATTCTTCTCTAATGACATGAAACGAAATTTAATTAATAAAAATAAGACTGAGAAAAAAGTTGTCAATTAGTAGGTAATGCGATAGATAGGTAAATGCCACCTGCAGTGAAATCTGAGCCGACAAAACTATAACCTAACCTTTGACATTTTCTAACCGATATGGATCCTAGGTAGGTATTTTTCCGTTTTAATTTGATTTATCTTCTACGCACAACTTTACGGCCTTCATGTATCTTGCAGTATGGCCAGACACACCAGTAACAATGTCCACTTCTTGAACAGATGGCAAGCCTGTTGCTGCACTTAATGAACCTCTTTAACAGACATAATTATATGTTATTTTTAGAAGTGCGGTTGCCGGTTTTTTGTGCCCTCTGAAGCACAAGGATTTGATTAAAGCACAATATCCTTACCTTACATTTAGAAGTTATCAATTTCTTATTTACATTCACGGGACGACCTCTAACAGCTAGCTCAGGAACATCAAAAACTACTGAACCGAACTTCAATATTGTACTATAGGTTTACCCACTGAGCATACAAATCTAGCCTAGCTCACACAATAAAATCAGCAACAGTCATCTATCTATCATCACGCCTTTCATCCCAAGAGGGGTAGGCAGAGACAATCGAATGTCATTTGTTACGATCCTGACATATCTCTTTAGCTTCTTTTATATTCATCATACCTTTCATACATGCTCGGCGATTGTGTGTACTTTTAATATTTCCATCGATCAATACATTTTTTATATATTCAATAAAAGTACAGCTAGGTCGTTCTCTACCAGCAGTTTACTTCAGCCATATAAGTAAACCTTTTTAGTTAATCTTTCATCCTTCGTTCTTTCAATGTGTCCAAACTAACTACTTATTTTCTTCATTTTAGTCACAACATCATCTTTCACAAAAAAAATTGAAGTGCCATTAGGATGTAAGGTGGATCCGATCCCTCGACCCGACTATACCTAAGTACAGTGTAAACTCCATTTAACGACAAACTCCTTAAAACGTCGAAATTACTTGACTTTGGTTGGTTTACCTTGTTATCCATACAATGATACACTCTATGTAGCATCACACCCACTCTAAATAACGTCAACAATAGGTCATTATTTAGCAATAAACAATACTTTCTAAGTTGACGAAATTAATAAGAACTGCAGCTGTTGACGTTCTTTTGTTTGTTGTTTTATTGCTTTATTGTCTAGCACGTGTTTACCTCGACTTTCGGCAGCAAAAAACGTTAGACGAAGATAACAGACTATACACGATAAGCGCTGTTATTTGTATCAATGTTTGTTGTTTTTTTTTTTACTTTCTTAGTAAATACATATATTATAATAGTAAAATAATATCGATTTTTTCTTCTCTCCATTTAACGTCAACTGTCAATAACACCATAAAATGCACAGTCCCTTAAGTGTCGCTATATAGAGTTTACACTGTATTTAAAATTGTAAATTTAAATAAAATAAAATAAATCTATAGGTAGGTAGGTACTAATGTAAAGGGGTAATCTCTCAAACTACTGAACCGATTTTAAATTTTTTTTCACTATAGGAAGCTACATTATCCCTGATTATAGGCTGTATTTTATTATGTTAGAAAATATCCACGGGCTAAGCTATTGTAAAATAAAATTAAAAAGATATGCCAAGATTGTCTAAGTAAGATATGTACCTAGGTATATAAAAATAGCTCGAATTCTACTAATAGATTAGATTTTTCTAATTATTGTTTCTGTATGTTACGCTGCTATGAGTTATGAGATCATAACGTTCTTTTTAAACATAGAGTACTAAGCCTATTGAGGGGCCATAGACGGGCTCCCCCTTTCGCCAATTTTTTCCCCTTTGACCAGTTATAGTGACCAGTCTTTTAGTCTCTATCCCTCCTATTCAAACTTTTTTTTTAATGTTACTGTCTATTCTCTTGAGTGTTTCATTTCCCTTCTTTTTTGGTGCGCAGTAATAAGTTAATTACCTTAGATTTCGTTGGTATCGTTTTGTCACGAGACAGAGCTCTAGGAAAATAGTTAATTGTGATGTTTTAAACGGGAAAAGCAATCTAGGGCGTCAAACTTAGTGTTTCCAATCATTAATTATAATTATTATGTTTGTATTTTAACATAATCATCATATAACGTAAAATCCGTTGCGACCCCCCGCAGCCCGCGACCCGACAAAAGTGGCAGAAAAAATTGTTCGATGATTTATACCCTTCACGTCTCCTTTGGTAAATACTCAAAGTTTTTAAATTAAATAAATAATAAATTGTGATAAATTGAAAAATTGACATGTTTTTATTATAACACATCATGATTTTAGAGCGTACCTTGCTCACAGACGGGCTACTGTTTGCTCTCACTTGACATTTAGGGCCGTAATAACAGTTTCAAATTTCGAACATAAAATATTTTAAAACAACCTCTTTGTTTCAGCGGTCAAGTCGCGACGGAGCCAATTCCAAACTTGAATTATCGTTTTCGTTCTTTGTCTTTGATTTGTTATTTTTTTAATATTGTTTTGGTCATTGGTCACGGATCAGTGATTTTGGGCAGTGACCTGAATAACTTATGTTATTTATTTTGTATAGTAAAATTAGTCAATATTGGCCGCTGCACTCGGTTTCGCTCGTTTATCATCTTTACGTATTTCTCCTTCATTTCAAGAAGTTTCAGGAAAGGTAACCAGTGAAATAAACAAAAAGTAGGTAAATTTAAAAGTCTATGATTGATAGTAGGTACGTACTTACGTACAGGGCCGAAGCCAGGAATTTATTTGGATGGACGGGACTCTAAACTAGGAAAAAACCTTTTGGTTAGACTTTATTTATCCGACAAACCACACTTTAGAGGCTTTTCCACCTAAATATACCTCAACAGAACTGGCCACAATCTGTCAAATAATGTTGACGGCAAATGACGCACGTCTTCAGGACAGCGTGACACATAAGGGCGTCGGTGGTCGAGTGGGTAAGACGTCGGCTCGCAATTGAAAAGTCGCGGGTTCGATTCCTATATCCGACCATGTACCAATGGGTTTTTATAATAAAAAATCTATGTACATTATCCGACAAACCCGTACAAAGAGGCTTTTCCATCTACCCTCAACAGAACTGGCCACTCGTTAGGTAGGTATAGCCTCAAAAAAACATTGGCTAAATGAGGAAGACTTTGTCTTCCACTGGGTACACTGGGGCCGGCAACGGTTCCCGGGAGCTGTAAGGCAACCCGTGAAGAATAAAAAAAAATAGAAATGGCCACTTGTTCAGTATAGCCTCACAAATACCATCGGCTAAATTTTAATGAGGAAGACTTGGTCTTCCACTGGGTAAAAATAAAATATTGATTTTATATTAAATATATAAAATTGAATATTAAGGGCCGTTGGTCAAGATCATCTTATAACTGTCAAAAAAATGGCAAATCTCAGTGAATCCTGGAAAGTTGAGTTTATTTAGGTATAAAACATTTCCATCCCACACAGTTGATAGTTATTATTTTAAATTGGATTAAGACATATTTTCATCATTCAGAGCGTTTAACAGTACATCGTATTTTTGAATCAAAAACTGTAGGTACTATTTGAACAGTATAATTTCCATGAAGCACTTGATGAAATTACCTGCTATTTATTTACAATTAAGGCAGGGATCAACCTCAATAAAAAATACTATTTGCACTCCGGTGGGCGGATGCTTATGTAGGACGATATAAGGTTGAATATTGCTTGGCATATTTTACGTGGTCATGCAGCTACACTTGAAATTTCACTTATTTTGTAGCTTTTTCTTAAAATTTGTTAAAGAAAAACAATTAAACAGTGAAAGTATTCGGTTAAAGTTTTAATAGATTATTCAAGCTATTTGATTCCTAAAAAAAAGTTATATAGTTGTCGCGCAAAATATTGTGAATTTACGCTCAAAAGTTTTTTTATAAAGGTATTTTGCATAATTTTTTTTCAATAGACCAAAACACTTATGAAAAATCTATACGGTTAAAGTTTTATGTAGTATTATTTGCTATCCACTATATTTTTTTGAGATTGAGATTGATTCCTGACACTTCAAAGTAAGCGTTCAAAAATGCCACTTTCGTGTTTGCACCCTGCCTTAAGTATAGTATTTTTGTAATATTTTTTAAATATTTTTAAAAAGTGCTATTAAAATCAGCGCGCGATGTGTTTTATTTTGAAATTTGATAATTTTATCATACTGGGGACCAAAATTGGTTAGTCCAGTCAGACTATAATGACAGAAAATACATTATTTACGCACACAAACACATGCAGTCCATGCAGGACATAAAAAAAACTTACAAAATGTAGTCGGTAACCCTCTTAAGAGTGTCTAAATAGCCATTTAATTAACTATCAATTGTATGGGATGGAAATGTTGTATAGGTAAATAAACTTACCTTTCCAGGATTAACTGAGATTTGTCATATTTTTGACAAATACAAGATGAGTGAGAGCAACGGTCCTTAACGTTACCTACTAAGGGAACTCTCTAACCATAGACTATAGAGCATAAACCAACTCCATAAACGACCTCCTTCAGTTAGCTGAAGTAGAAGGTACTTTTACATGTAGTTACCCCCAACGCTCAATTTGTCATAAAAGCACCGTCATCGCCAATAAAGTACCCACTCCATACATCGAACACCTTTTTTTAAAAGCATCAATTAAATTGACAAACAAGTAAAATGCAACGCAAACACACCCCGTGAGCCTCTTAAATCCCCGTGGCGGGAACTAAATTGAGATAAGGCACGTTCGATTCCAGCGCCCTGATTGGTCGAAAAGAGGGTTGTGACGCCCTTAAAGAGACGAATCAGGTAATAGAAAACACACCCCTGTGGAAGGGTATGGGTGATGGAGATAACACGTTCGAAATTTGAATTGTTATTTTTTTGTTTAATAGCGATGGAATATTATTATTAAGCCAAAAATTGAAGAAAATAGAATTATTTTCTAAGGGCGTAATCAAGGAAGTTTTATTCATCGATGATTTGCCAATGTCAAGTATGTATATATGCAGATTAATTGATATCTAAGATGATCCCGCCGACTGTGATATGTCTTATTAATCACAAACTAATCACAACTAACACAGCGCGGGCGGGATTAAACTGAATTTCCCATAATGTCACGACGGAACGCGTGCGTCGGTCGCCATAACATGACGTAAAATCTAAGAATATCTTATTAGTTCCATCTCTACTCTCCCAGTAGATAGCGATTTACATGAAATTTTTTATTTGTAAATTTTATATTAGGTATATTTGTAATTTAGTAGTTAGATAGTAGAAGTTTTTATTTCATTGATTTTTAGACCAATAAATAGAACTGTCAGTAGAAATTGTGGCATAAAAACGAGTCTTGCAATAGTCGAATTTCTTTACTTCTATTAAACACGAAATTACTACCTACAAATTTATGCTACATAGAGAGAGAGCTAAGATATTACAAATCAAAATATAGTGCTCCTGAAAACAGTTAATAGGTTTTTGAGATCGAAAGATTTATTTAAAAAAGGCATTGGCAGTCATAGGGATCACAAAAAAACTCGGTCCGGACCGAGAATGGCCGGCCAGAAAATGTCCGACCCAGGTATATGCGGAAGCCATCACGAATTCCTGCCTGGACATTCCCGGGCCGGGCAATCCATGGTCTCTTACCCTACCAAAAATCGCTCAACGCGCCTAAAGAAGTTGCACTTCAAAAATAGACGTCCATGTAAATGAAACAAGAGAAGTATGCAAAAATCGAGAGAGGTGGCGCTCCATACTCTCTGCCTACCCTAATGTTCTGCAAATATAGATAAGTAAAAAATGTTAATAACATACCTATTAATTTATGGTATTTTAAGAATTTTAAATGACAACTTATTTAAAAAAGACTTGAAAAGATTGTTTACCAAATAAGACGCTCTAGAAGTCTAGAGAAACGGTGTCAGCCTCCTTAGTCTGGCCTTATTGTACTGCGAGAAGAATGCTGAGTGAAATGTTGTGACTAAAATTAAGAAAGGAGTTTTCGCTGGTTTTGACACGTTGAAAGAATGAAGGATGAAAGATTGACCAAAAAAGGTTATATGGCTGAAGTGAAAGGAAATGCTGGCAGAGGACGACCTACGTGTACTTTTATTGAACATATAAAAAAATTATTAAACACAATCGCCGAGCATGTATGAAAGGTATGATGAATATAAAAAAAAGCGAAAGAGGTATGTCAGGATCGTAACACATTCGATTGTCTCGGCTTACCCCTCTTAGGATAGAAGGCGTGATGATAGATAGATAGATAGAACTGCTGTCACATGTTAACCATGTGTACCAGAGTTTTGTTAAAGATAGGTATATCCCCTCAACAGATCATTTCTTGTGACAAGAGGGCTGGCTCCTTAGTCGTTCAACGAATCAGCATTTTATTTAGTTATTTTTAATGTTTACCTAATTTCTTTTTGTTTGCCCATCTGTAAGACATGCCACAATGTTGGTGTAAAACGGATGATAGATTTTTTATGAAAACTGATCATACCTAATAAGACTTTTTTTTTAAATTTCATCATCAATTGTTGTCAAAATAATACAAACTCTAGGGTGTAATAGTAACCAGTAATAAAAGAAATTGTTTTATAGCTCTCTGCATATCCCTTATTAAGAGCGCGAGCCGTGATGATATTTTAATAGTACATTTGTCCAGTTGGGCGGTCGATGCATTGCTAAATCGTTGGTACTTTTATGATTTCTGAGAAGGTAACCCTTCGTTGAGCCCTTGAACCAATCCAATGTACAGTCAGTTTCAAAATAACAATAAATACTAAAAAAATAAAATATACCCTATACTACTCTAAAAGGGTCGTAGAAGCAAGGAGCAGGTAGCAAAAAGTAGCAAGATTTCTGCTCAAAATTATTTTATGTATTAAGACGAGGAACGACTCAGAAATTTCTAATCGTAAGCCACGCCCTAAACTCGTGGTTCGGGCGCATGAGCGGTTCAGGCGCAACGATCACGTCATGCAAGACAACGACGACGCTTTGTCCGTTCTTGCTGCAGAAGTGAGAAGGGCATAAAGTATCGCTTCTCGGAATAAATGACGTAAGCGGCACATTACAAATAAATAATTTATTAAAAAACGATCACATGCAGGGAAAAATCTTCTTAATCAATACTAGGTACTGAAATTACCTACAGATTCGTGTAAAATTTAAACGTAAATCCCTTCAGAGTATGTTCGTTTGACTAAAAAGGTGTTTTTGAAGAGGTGATTTCAAAAATTTAAGTTATCGAGAAAATTTTCACCAATCATGTTTTCATCCTACACAATACTAGATAAAATTCTCTAGTTTTCGATGCCCGAATTGTATGTTCATAGCATTAGTAAAATTCGGGAATTGCAGTTCAGTAATCAACCAAAATTATTCGTTCCTCCCCTTAAATTATATGCATATACCTATATTAATTTATTTTATTATTAAATAAAAAGCAACGAATTTTAATGAGTAAACTTTGTAAAATACCTTATTAATAATACAATGTAAGGCACTACATTAACGTTTAACATTTCCTGTTTAATAATTATCTTTAATACCTTATAAGTAATGCACGCGACTGTACCTCCGTTGCACAGCGTATCCGATACGATTAGCGAGCTTATTGTTAAAATATAATATTGCAATGCTCACTTCATAACAATAAATTAAAAGAAATATTTTCGAAAATAAATAACTGGGCAAGAGCGATTCGCACTCGCGTGCCTAGGGTTTCTTGGAAAGGGTTGTCGGTTAGCGCGAAATAATACTGTCACATAATCCAAATATCGAATGTGTCAGCTATTATAAAAAAAAAGAGCGAGCCTTACAGTAGTCGCATATGATGTGTAACATCTGACATCTCACCTTGGTAATAAGCACCATGAAAACATTAACACTTTATACACAACATTGTAGGTTAAGCGCTCAGCTGATGCGTTATCCTTCTCTATTACCCTTTCTCTTATTCGTCACACACACGTACACACTGTTGGCTGACAGTACCAACCTCTCGGAAAATGGGTTGGTATCATCTGACGGCCAATTCTATAGAACCGCGCGTGCTCATTAGTCAAATCAAATAGCGCGCGCTGTTTCGGCTTTCTGTTACACACTTCCGTCCCTTTTCACTAAATCACTCCTACGGATTGTAGGAAAGCGAGAAGCATTTTACACATAAAAAATATGATGCAAAACTGTTCGTTGTGCATCACTTGAGAAAGGCTGGACCGATTTGGTTATTTTTTGTATGAATTCAAGACACGGGCGAAGAAAGCTAGTAGCAGATAATATTCGATCGTCTCTTCCTACGTGCCTACCACTCTTGGGATAAAAGGCGTGATGATAGAATACGATAGAAAATATTTGTTTAGTATTTTTATTACAATTTCTTTTATTATATCTATGGGTTTAGACGTCTGGCGGACTACGGTTCGATTCCAGCCATGTACCAATGGGTTTTTTATAATAAAAAACGTATGTACATAATCCGATAAACCATTTTATGATAATAGGATCTTGACAAACAACAAATTCAGAGACAAATATATCACAGTTCTTGTATAGAAGGGGCTCCCTATATTATTTTAATGGCACGCGTTAATTTAAGTGTTATTTTTTTGTAATACCCAAATAAATTACAAGGAAAGATTAAATAGAGTGGATTTATGGTTTTGTCAGGGTCCACGTTTACAGATCATGTGATTTATTAAATTATAATATCCTAAGTACCTTACCTATACTAATATATAAGTAGATACCTACTCTAAAGATGCCCACCCATTAGTCCAATCGCTGGCGCGCTGCTGTACGGTCCACCGAAATCGACCACAGACTCGTTCAATTCTTGTAACGAACGGTCCGCCATCCGCTTTGAAATCGTTGTATTTGTGGTTGATTTCGATGGCCGGAACGATTTGTCACACACACACACACACACATCCACACGCCTTTGTTTAATCGAATCTTTTGTGTCTGTGTGAGTAAGTGAATTGCATGTGATCTAGATCGTATGATTTACATCGCTAATGTGTGGCCTGTGTTTAATCTCGATCATACGGCGGCCGGACCGAAAATTTTCGGTGAGATACCAGACCAGGTGCGTGGGCTACTTGTGGCTTAATGGCATAGGTATGTAAAGTCTGTCAATTACATACAATAAAATAAAATGAAATGATTATTTGTTTGTTAGGGGGCATACATTAATTACGTGAGCAATTTTTCGTTAAATTTAGACTCCCTCCTCCCCCTTGGTGAGATTTCTGCTACAGTTGTTAAAAAAACTACATTTATTTTTATCGTAGATTTACGATTTTTATAATATCGGTATTGTCTATACCTTTTTTTTCTTTTAAAAACTCAATGTTTCTTTTTTCTTACTCTTAAAATTAATGTTTTTAATCATGAGATGTTTGTTTGAGCGGGTAAAATGGGACATTTCAAGTGAAGAAAAAAAATAGCAATGTAGGTATATTCCTTTAAAGTTGACGTGAGATTTTCTATTATAGGTAACCCCCCTCCGTTTAAATGAGATATGATGAGATTTTACTGGACCCCTCCCCCCCCATTTTGAGCTCACGTAATTAATGGATGTCCCCTTAGAATATGGCATAAGTATATAATATAGGTGGAGTAATTTTAGAAGAAATTATGAAGACATTTGCCTTTTTATCCCGGAGTACCATGGCCTCGTCCCTCCATCCCCTTTTCGCACCCGCACTGCTCGCACAGGATACAGTTTTTATCCTCACACCGTCGACACGTTCTGCATACGAACGAAAAAATTCAGTGACTCGTTCCTGTGTCATACAGTCAAAAAGTGGAATGAACTTCCGGCGTCGGTCTTTCCTCCTTTCTACAACCTTGGGTCCTTTAAGCGGACGCGACTGGCGGACTGTATTATGATCTGCCAGTCGCGCGCATTCAATCAGGCGGTGGCAAGGTCACATGTCGTCTTCTCTATAAAAAAAAATCTTATATCACATTTCAAAAATTTCTACTATTAAAGCCGGGGAGGAAAGTTCACGGTCTTTATACCTTGCAGTATGGCTAGGGACGCAAGTTGTCCGATTGAACAGAACAGATAGCAAGCTTGTTGCTACATGCACTTTATAACCTAGATGTGTCACTTCTTTAACAAATATCTGTTATTTGTAACCGAACTTTAAAAGAAGGAGGTTCTCAATTCGTCGGAATCTTTTATGTTTTTTTTATGTAGGTATTTTCCGCGATTAGTTGAAGACATTTTTTTATTTCTTTGTTAAAAATATTAGAAATGAATTCATACAAGAACAATCTAATGATGAGATCCTTGGGAAATAAATATATATTCAAATTTTATAGGCACATTTGAAGCGATTTGGGTATTTTTTTATAGTGACTTGTGCATTTGCTTTCGGAAAGCACACTTTAATGTGCATAATTTTTGAAGTCGGTACAACTTTTTTAAAAGGCAATTATTAGAAGAACAGTAACAGTTTAACTCGACTGGCCAAATCTAGCTTATTGGCTTTATGAAATGCATGCCTATAGGTATAGGCATATGCCTGTGGCCTTATAGGTACCTACATTTATTTAGGTATTTTGTTTATATACAGACAATGTCGCTGGCGAACATATACCTATCTGATCTATTTTGTATTGTATGAAGGGGCGGAACAGAATATATTGACGCCCACTCTAGATGCCCCGCCTTCACGAATTATTTTAAAACATGTGATAAATATTGTGCTTTTTAAATATATTTTACGAAAATCTTCAAGCCCATAGACTTAGCAAGCAGAGAGTATCACTTTTCTGCTGACTCTACATTCATGCTGAAGCTACATTAAGGGGGCATCCATTAATTACGGGAACTATTTTTCTTCAAATTTAGACTCCCACTCCCCCTTTGAGATTGAGTGAGATTTAGTGGGGACCCCCCCCCCATACGTGAGATTTCCGCTACAGTTGTTAAAAAGTACATTTACATCGTTTTTTTTTTATTATACCTATAGCAAATATAGCAATGTAAGTACATTCCTTTAAAGTTGACGTGAGATTTTCAATTATACTCCCCTTAGTTTAAGTGAGATTTGATGAGATTTTACGGGACCCCTCCCCCCCCCCCCCCTACTTTGAGCTCACGCAATTAATGGATGCCCCCTAACGAAACGAAAAAAAAATCCTTAATTATTAATTCAAACAAATCTTGGAAGTCGAATTTAACAAAATTTGAGACTTTTGCAAGTGTATGTAAATTTAAAAAAAATATTTGTCCCACAAAATAGTATTAGGTAAAAGTAGATCTTTTATTTATCTCTTAATTGTTATGGTACCTCGAGGCGGGTCCCTAAATTACTAACAATAATTTGAATGGCCGCACAGCTTGATACCAAGACCTCAACCATAGAGTATAGAAGTCTACAGTCGCCATATTGTCTACGTGACAGGACAATGGAGTCGTGGCAGTAGGTCGTTTAACAAGTTGTTAATGAGTGCTAAGTTCTCACGCTTGATAGGTGCTTTATAGAGTATGAAAGACTTTTAAAGCTTTAATCGGCAATATTGTTTAAAAAATATAAAATTTATGTCGAGCTCCATCGAGCTTGGGCTCGTTTGATTGGTTGTCACAAGTAGGTAGGTACTCGGGTCCTAGATGATGTCCAGGGTTTTGATGATGGAGCCGGAAGGTGGCCACAGGAACTCTTAACGAAACGTCACAACCCCATCGAGTTTGGGCTCATTTTGTTTGCGCAAGTGTGTGTTACTGACATATAAACACCCGCTACTTCGTACAAATTCACCACCTTGGGTAGGTAGCGTGATGTTAAATAACCTTTCCAATTAAATGCAAAAATATTTTTTCAAATCCGTCCAGTAGTTTTTGAGTAGGTATATAAAACACGAACAAACAAACAAATACTAATTTGTATATATTATAGATATAGATATAGTATAGATAAAGATTAATTATTAAGGTTGACATTCTGTGTGATTATGTAATTATGTCGCTTCTGTGTTGATTTTTTATCATGTGAACTATTCTATATATTTTTATAGATTTATTCTTATATTATATTATTTAAATTTAATAAAACTTAAAATCTTAAATCTAATCTAAACATTAAAATATTAAATATAATTTAGACATTTTTCCATACTGCTGCCGTACGGAAGCGTGCCCAGAACGCTGGCTGCATTTCCTCGCTGTATTGCCATACTGATCCTTTGTGCGAGGAACGCTCCTGCCCTCTGGTCACCGTCTATATATTTTATTTATATAATAGTGCATTTTTTAGTGTGAACGTTGTTACCCACCTCAACTGACCTGACTTTACTCACGTAGGTACCTAACATTAGGTAGGTACATATCTGATAATAATCCAATTTGAATTGGCAGGTATTTATAACATATAACATTTAGTTTTTATATCATAAAAATCAACCCGCGGAAAAAGAATATACAAATATACCCACTTAGTACTAATTTAAAGATCGAAATAAAAAAACTTTCAATCGTAAAAATAACCTCACCACACGTATATATATATATAGTATATCATTGCACCACACATCAATTAGCTGTGAAGTCACGTTTCAAAAAAAGTGTAAATGAAAACAAACTTAAAGGCCGGAAGTTGCAAAAATCTATTATTTTTGTATCCTTTATCGACCATAGACAAGAAGTTCGATGTAATTCTTAAAACGTATTCGCAGTCACGTATGAAACTGCATACAATTTGTCCTTTTTATTTATCATTTAATTTATTACCTTTAACACTGTAAATGATTTCTGAATGTAATTTAGGGATTAACTTTGACACAGCTGCAGTACTTATGAAACCCATATTGTTTTTAACCGAATTATTTCAGTTTTTCATGAAACATATTTTCATAATACAAAAACATTTAGGCTAGAGGTTTCTATGCTCAAAGTAACAGTAAGAGGGGGGGGGGGGGGTAGTAAAGTTAAGCAGGCAATACTCCTGAAAATAAATAACCCTTTAACTGCCACCTGTGTTTTCTATGTAATGAGAAACTTGCCAAATGTGGCTATGTTACCATTGCAGTAGGTACCTATATCTGTGCGTGCCTCTTATAAAATCAATTTGAAAACCGATCACACAGACGCACTTTGGGATATTGTTTTATATAAATAATAAAATTAATTTATTTTATTGCATTGTTGTAATTTTAAATTAATTCTTGTCACGTAGCAGGGGCGAAGATCATCGTTTGATATTTTACGATCAACTCTCTAAATAAAGTCGATGCGATTTTTAGTCGCATATATGTATAATCCAGTAATAGGAGCCGATAGCTTAATGGGTAGAGACTTGAAACCGTAGCGTCCCGGGTTCATATGCAAAATATACCAATTGAATTTCTGAAAGCATTGGTACTAGTCTTTAATCAGAATCTAACCATATATTTTACTTTTGACAGCTCGAGTACCTACTAATCAATTAGTTATGTCCTAATGCTTAACATTTTATTTTTGCTTATCATTTTGTATTGTTTTATAAACATACCCAGGCGTCTAAATGTCTACATTCTTTATTTGAATTTATTATAACAGCCACCGACTTGTAAAGTATAAGTCGGTGATAACAGCTGTATCTACATTCGATATTAGAATTAGCTTAAACATTCGATATTTATAAGAGCTGGCGCTAGTTCGATATTTGAATAACATTCGATTTTTGATACATTAGCATGCAATGTGTTAGTGCATGCCAAATCTTTTTAACCTACCTATAATTAACCTTTGATCGATTTAATAACCGTGTCACCTAAATAAGGAACGAAAGCGAAAATTGCAAATTTAGATATATTTTTGAGAAAAACATAAAATAACCGTGTTACGCGGCAGCCTTGACCTAATTTTAACTCTTATAGAGCGTCGATAGCTTAGTGGTTGAAACTTTGTATTTGAAACCGGAGGACCCCGGTTCAGTTTTTTTTTATTAATAAATGGACATTTCAACGTAACAAGTGGCAAGTTGCACTTGGACGCCGCCATTTCGTGACCTCCGAAACGCTTCTTAGTTTTTTTCTTTAGAAGACTCCCAACTAAACTTAAGTAAACCATAATTACAGAACCCTACTTTAAGTGCTCCATAAAAGCTAGATTCTTTATACAATCACAAACTGTAACTAAGAAATACCTATTTTATGTGTTCAACTATTTATTGTAAAACAAGCGGAGATAAGTTCATTTGTTCCTTTGTTTTGTCTCGTCGGTCGTACTTTTAAATATATAACACGGCAAAAATAATATTAAAATCAATAAATGATGACTAAAAGAAATTGTGACATTGAAGCGACCCGGAAGTGATTTGCGCTGAATGCATTGTAAAAGAAAACACACTCATCTTGTCAGTTGTTTTTAATCTTTCCATAGACTAGGAATGAAAACTGTTCTTTTTTAAATTTATTTTTAATTAATTTACACCAAAGAGGTTACATTCTTATTTTTTTAATCAGTGCTCATTGAAAGGAGGTCGCATGCAGTTGCTAAATATTGTGTTTTTGAATATTTTTTTTTTATCGCGAGTGTTTATATTTAAATATGTCAGGTAAGTGAGGTTTGCTCGTTTTATTTTAATTTATATTAGGTCAAAACAAGAAAACTTCTTCATTAGAAACAGTATCATCGCCACATATTTTCATAAATAACGGCTATTCTATTATGTTTGTTTATACATACTAGTTGACAAAACGTATTCCAAATTACCATAGAGTTAGCTAAACTTTTTTTAAAGAAAAGCTCACAAATATTTTAAATAGAAAAAAAACATACACTAACAAACATTATAAGTTAAAAAAAGCTTGTATGAAAATGCTAAGTATAGGTACATACACAACTCTTTTTCTCGTAAGTTATATGGGGTCGGTGTGGCCAGAGACACCGGTAACTATGTCCACCTTTTGCCAATTGTCCATATTGCAAGATGACCTATCAACAATCGCTAAATCGTCTATGGAACAGAGCGAGTTTAAAAAAATTGCGCGTGCAGCTCCGTACACGTGATAGAAGTGACAAAAGAAAAAAATAATAGTAAATTGATAAAATGTTCTATATAAAGTAATATATAAAGTGGTCTATATAGACCCCTAGGGGTCGATTTCGACTTGCTGAGGGGTCCACGTCAGCAAGGAAAAAGTACTACGGGGGTCTACGGAAATTAAAAAAATCTAGCAAGCTAGAATCTGCTTTAGCTCTACAATGTATAACTCTCTTTCTCCTTATTTTCTCTCATGTAACGAAATGTGCCTAAACGTGACGAGTTCTTAAAATTTCACTCTCAATTCTCGTCAAAAAATAAAAAAGAACAAAGCAGGAGCTGCGGAGGAAATCGCAGAGTCTAATTAACGGCGCAAATATAGTTCAATTATTGGAAACTATAAATTTGTGCCGTTTGGTGTAGAAACTTTTTGGTCTGTGGGGTTCAAATGACAAAAAGTTTATTAAAGATATATAATCCCCTCGCCTCGACTGATCATCTCCTCTGGTGACAAGAGGGCTGGCTCCTTCCTCGCTCAACGAATCAGCATCGCGATTCTGCAGTATTCAGCAGCCAGTATTCTTGCCACTATTCCACGCGGTTTATCTAGTTAAGGTTTTTATATTGTTATGTGTAAATTCGTATATAGGATTCCATAGATTCCATAGATTCCATAGATATAGCAGAGGACATTAATTTTTGAGATCGACTTAGTTATAGAAGTAAATTTTTTTTAGATGTAATAATTATTTTAATGAATACATATAACAATATAAAAACCTTAAATGTAACCTAAACACAGGTCCACGTGGAATAAAGGTAAGAATACTGGCTGCATTTCCCTGCTGAATCGCGATGCTGCATAATTCGTTGAGCGAGGAAGGAGCCAGCCCTCTTGTCACCAGAAGAGATGATCCGTCGAGGGATATATCTTTAATAGACTTTTTGGCATTTGAACCCCACGGACCTAGAGTTTCTACACCAAACGGCACAATTTTGTACTTTTCAATAATTAAACTATATTTGCGCCGTTTTGAGACTTTGCGATTTCCGCTGTAGCTCTCTGAGATGAGACGGGGCTAATGTGTCCACGCACGTAGCATCCCGACCTCGCTCCCAGGGAATCAGAATCATTTCATTGGGTCTCTTGCCGTCTTCCCGGATTATTCCCGGAGCAAGGACTTCTATTGACGCAAGAGCCCTTTTGATGGTATCATTGAGGGAGCTGTGGCGAGAAAGCCTGCCTGAACTTTTTATGCAGGAAAGTCCGTGAGTTCCAAGTACATCTATGTTCAATTCAATGTAAAACACACTATCGTTCACAGATCGCATTTGAAATTGTATATGATCTTTCAAAGCATGCGTTTCCGCAAAGAGTTATTAACCGACTTCAAAAAAAAGGAATTCGTAATTCGTCGGAATTTTGAAGACGCCTGGACCGATTTGGATTTTTTTTTGTTTGAAAGGGTATACTTTCCAGGTTGTCCCATGGTCATCAGGTCAGGATCTAATGATGGGATCCTGCAGAAATCGGGAGCTCTTCAAATTTTATAGGCACACTTGAAGCGATTTGGGTTTTTTTTTTATAGTGACTTACCTAATTGTTACCTACCTACCTAATTTCGAAGTCGGTACATTATTTTTTAAAAGGTAATTATTTTATGCATAAATATAACATATTACCTATTGATATTATTTATTGTAAACACAGTTGAACACTTCAATTTTTTTTGCATATCTTATTTCAATCAATATCCTATTCCATAATAAGAAAAATAATGAATCATTAATTCCTTTGTCATAGGTTTTATTAGAGATATGGTTTGAGTAAGCGCTTCCATATTTGTCTACATTTCTAATAATTGAAAGGGGACTTAGGTGTAATAATATAGGCCAATACCTACACTAAACTTTCCGCCCTCGGCTCCGCCCGTTTATATATTCGAACAAAATAAAATATAGCCTATGTCACTGAGGGAAAGAAGTTTGAGAGATTACCCGTTATATTTAAACTTACAAACTTCACATAAGAGTGTATTTTTGACTCCAAAGAGTATATAATACTCCTCTTGACTCCAAAATATTCATACAATAATTACCTCCTCTAAGGAGATTTTTTTTTCTTTACGGGTTGCCTTACAGCTCTCGGAAGCGTGTTATCAGCGGAAGACCAAGTCTCCCTTGTTTAGCCGATGGTATTTGTGAGGCTATACCTAACGAGGGGGCCAGTTCTTATGAGGTATATTTAGATGGAAAAGCCTCTGTGAAAAGTTTTCTGCACTTTTGCCAAATCCTTCCTTCAAAACTCTTTTTTTTGCTGGAAAAATATTCTTGTTGAATTTGTTTTTTATTTAAAACAATTCTATTCGTAATACTGGCGTCGCTAGTATTAGCAGTAGTGCATTGCCTTTATTTCTTTTATAAGTAAAAATCTTAAAATTACCTAAATCTAGCTAATTAATTTAAGTTCGCGTGGAAAATAATTTCTGCATTGAATCACCATTTTTAGTGTTCCGTAGTGATAAAAAAACGGAAACCTTATCTCCGAAACTACTGTGTTTAAAATTAAAAAAAAAAAGAAAATATATATATATATTTATTTTTTTATTTATTCTCTTATATGGCCACATTCAGAGTTTACAGGAAAACCTAAACGAAAACCCTGTCTTAAAGTTTTCAAGGAAGACGGAATGGTATGGACGGTACCCTCTCCACGCGACTTCGACTCACTCTTTGCCTATTGTTAGGGTTCCGAAGATCTCCGATGAGAAAGCGGAAACTCTTACAAGATCAATCATGTATCTGTCTCTCTGTCCGTCTGTCACAGCTTATTTTCTCCGAATGTGAAACTTGGTACTTACATAATATGACCTAATTACGGACGTATACAATTTCGATTTTGGGAGTTAATTTATGGGAAAATTAAAACTTAAAATTTTTTTTTTCATGTTTATCATGTAACATATTATTACCAAAGGAAAGGGCTACACTTATGTATTTCTTTTATAATTTTAAAATGCTAAGTTCAAACTATATTAAAGAAAATATATGAAAATATTGGATATTATATGGAAAACCTATACGAAAGCGCGCGCGATTTATCTCATTTCAAGGATATTTTAGTATGTTCTTAACATAGTGAAAGCTGCATCCGTACGTTTTCCTTTTTAGAATTCCGTACCCAAAAGGTGACAACGGAAACCCTATTATTAAGGCTCCGCTGTCCGTCCGTCCGTCTGTCACAGAGCTGTATCTTTTGAACCGTAATATGAATGAACTTGAAATGTGTATTACTATGGCCGCTATAATGTGCTGTGGAAAATTTGGGATTTTTTTGTAAGCTTTTTAAAACTTTGATTAAGTTGTTTTAATTAAACTTTCAGTTCGTTATATTCCATCAAAATAAAACAGACAATCTATTTTATCTTTCTATCATCACGCCTTTCATCCCAACAGGGGTAAGGCAGAGACAATCGAATGCCATTTGTTACGATCCTGACATACCCCTTTCACTTATTTTATATTCTTATTAATTATACCTTTCATACATGCTTGGCGATTGTGTTTTACATCCAAATTTACAAACAAACTTTACCTCTTTATAATATTGGTACGGACTATCTGTTGCCCACGTCTTTGTCTGTTTTATTGAACATATAAAATATGTATTGATCGATGGAAATATTAAAAGTACACACAATCGCCGAGCATGTTTGAAAGGTACGATGAATATAAAAGAAGCGAAAGAGGTATGTCAGGATCGTAACAAATGGAATTCGATTGTCTCTGCCTACCCCAGTTGGGATAAAAGGCGTGATGATAGATAGATAGATTGTTCGAAAATATATACAGACGAAGCCGGGGGAGTAAAGTTATTGAACAATAAATTCATTGCAAGTCACCAAAGCTCAGTTTTGTATCCAATCCCGAAAATGTGTGGAATTTCTGTATGTAATGGCAGAATCGTGACGAAAAGAATAAAATTCGTTACTATAAAAACAAATATAGATTTCAAATACAACAAATAGGGTAGGAAAAGAAAAAATAAAAAAGGGCCGCCATATTAGATCGCGCGTGACTTTTCGACTCATGCGCATGTTCCCAAATCTTTATAGATCGTTTTTGTGCGTGCCGATACATACATTTTTGTCTATGAGGCGGTTTTTTTTTTCTATTTAATGGTGTTTATTATCATAAAGGGAAGTTTATGTGCTTAACAATTTTTTAAGACTTGTAGGAGGTAAGGTAGATTTTTATGTAAAGAAATCATAGACAGAGTGGCACCTAAGCATACTAAAATCATGTGACAAACATTTTTTTCTTCTATACAAACAAACACTTCACGGTCTTAATACCTTGCGACGTGTCCAGAGACAGCAGTAACAGTGTCCACTTTTTGCCAGTTGTCTATATTGAACAGAAAAGAAGACTCCATTTTTTTAAGAATACGTGCTTGTCCTTTGGAGGGCTTGTAAAGCTGCACTTTTTCTAAAAATAACATATCTATCACGGCGCCTTTTATCCCAAGAGGGGTACGCAGAGACAATCAAATGTCATTTGTTACGATCCTGTCATACCTCTTTCGCTTCTTTTATATTCATCATACCTTTCATACATGCTCGGCGATTGTGTGTACTTATAATATTGCCTTCGATCAATAATTGTTTTATATGTTCAATAAAAGTACACCTAAGGCGTCCTCTGCCATGTAAAGCTTATATATATATATTATATATACTTACGCCTATTAAAGAAGTGACACATCTAGACCCATGTTCAAGTGTCACTGACCACACCACAAGCTATAAAGACCGTGAAGGTGTTTGTTTTATTGGTTCCAAAAGGCAAAGTAAATTCCATCGTTGTCACCTTTCTATATCCATAATTTGTATGGGGGATAAACTATTCCCAAATTCTCTGTAAATAATCCGCCTGTGTCACTGTAATTTAGCATATAGTTACTTATTCAATATATCTAAGTGAAGCAGCTGTTATTTTTTCAATGGGTTTTATTGAATAGGAAATATGGGTGGTTAAACTTTGCCCGCGTTTTCTCTTTCATAATCTATCACAAAACTCTTAATTTTTTTTAATAGCTGTTATTACAAAAAACCATTACAAAAAAAACGCGAAGTATCTAATTGAATGGTAATGGTTTGTGATATATTATGAAAGAGAAAACAGGGGCAAAATAATCCTTTATTATACCACCCATATTTCCTATTCAATAAAAGCAATTGAAAAAATAACGGCTATTTCACTTAGATATATTGAATAAGTAACTATATGCTAAATTACAATGACACAGGTGGATTATTTACAGAGAAATTGGGTTTATTTATCCCCATACAAATTATGGAATGCGGTTTGTTTGTGTTCCTTTCACGTCAAAACACAGCAACGGATCGCGTTTTTTTTTCATAGAGATAGTTGGAGGGCCTGAGTGTGACATAGACTATTTTTAATAAAAAAAAAATCACGGGCGAATTCGGGGCACATCGCTATGTATATAAATAAAAAAATAATGCTGTTCATAGGTAGGTGCATAGCTTTAGAACGGCTGGACCGATTTGGTTATTTTTTAAATGTTCGTAATTAGTCCGTTGGAAAAGTTGCCCTGTAAGTGCTTTTTTTTATGGGATTTTTGTATGATCTCAAGACATAGGGGACTTTGAGTACCTATATACCAAAGGAGACGTGTAGCATGTAAATCACCGAAAAAATTTTCTGCCACTATTGGCGGCAGCGGGGCGGGGGGGGGGGGGGGTAGCCCGTCTATGGCGCCTCCATAGGCTTAGTATCTACTCTATGATTAGGGATGATAGTTATATGGGCTCCACGGGTGAAGCCAGTGCGGATCGCTATAGACAATAAAAGATATGGAATGCGGTATTTTTTCTTCTTTTTATTTTTTATTTTCTATTCAAGATGGCCGTCTTATTGCTACTGACCGCTGTTGGCAGCCATATTAGATCTACAAATATTATGTTTACCCTCAAAACAGGTTTTGTTAGCGGCGCGGGCGCATATAAGTGAGCTTTCCGTGAATAAAAAAACTTTAGTTCCGTAGGTATATATAAGAGCGTAAAATTTAAAATAAGAATCCATACATGGGTTTTTTATAATTGCGAGGCTTTTCCATCTCAATATACCTCAACAGAACTGGCCACTCGTTAGGTATAACCAAGGTATAACCTCACAAATGCCATGGGCTAAAAGAGGGAGACTTGGTCTTCCGCTGGGTACCCTGGGACCGTAACACTGCTTCGGGAGCTGCAAGGCAACCCGTGAATATAGAAAAAAAAGGAATTAATATCTATTATATCTCCGTTTTTAGAATTTTTGTCTATCTGTCTGTCCCATAGATTTTGTTAAAACTTTCAGCAACCATTAGGAGCAGAGTTCCACCGACTAGTCCGAGATTAGTCGGCACTTATAATAGTACAGGAAGGAAATAATTGACCGCGTCATTAGAGAAGAATACGGAGTGAAAGATGATGTGACTAAAATGAATAAAATAAGTTTATACGCTGGTTTGGACACGTTGAAAGAATGAAGGATTAAAGATTGACTAAAAAGGTTCATATAACTGAAGTGAAAGGAAATGCATGCAGAGGACGACCTAGGTGTATTTTTACTGAACATATAAAAATGTAGTGATCGATGGAAATATTAAAAGTACCTACATATAATCGCCGAGCATTTATGAAAGGTATGATGAATATAAAAGAAGTAAGGTATGTCATGATCGTAGCAAATGGCTTAGTCGTTTATTAGTCAGTAAATAGTCGGTAATTTTTTGTCTAATTAGTCGTTAGTCTGCTAGTCAGTAGATCATCAATTACCAGATAACTAGATATTTAAAAAAATCTTGCAGTGTTAAATTGTGATATTTAGCATTTTTCTATAGCTACACAATATCATCCCTTCCTCCTCCCTACAGAACCCTAAACCTATATGAACCCAATGGTTATGATTGCCATGTTAAATACTGCCCAATAGAAAACTGTCTACATAATCAAGTGCTTTGTCTAAATTGGGAAGGAAATTTTATGACATAAGAATTTATCTCGGAGGATGTCCGGGATAATAAGTGACATAAGTCATGCTGCACTCTTCGTGAAATATGCTACTTTTAATCACTCACTTTGTCACGTCCGCATCATAGTGAAAAATTAGGTCTGTACGTTTTCCCTTTTTCAAAATTCGTAAGAAAAGACCGGCCAAGTGCGAGTCGGACTGGTTTGACGCCCCTGTATGGTGCAGGAACAAATTAACGCGACTTGGCTGGTATGGCATTTTAGTTATTGTACTAGTTAGACATTTGTATGTATTGCCATTATTAAGATCTAACAAAAAACGACGAATAAAACACGTTTTTTGTATGGGGACCCCCTTTAATTTTTAACTTTATTTTTATTCATCATCAACCTTTTTAAGATCCTTGGCAGGCGGGTTGGTGAGTCGATTTAAGCACATATCCTTAAAGAAAATTGGTGCTTAGCATTTTGGCAGCGAGTAGGACTCGAACCCGGGACCTCCGGTTTCAAGTCCACAGACCCTACCAATATCGACTACTTATTTTTATTATTTGTTGTTATGTGATTTTTATATGATTACATACTCTGCTTTCGCGCCGGCTTCGCCCGTGAAGTTCACATTAACTTTCATTTCTCTTCATAAAAACGCATATTACTAACCCCTCTGTACCACTGTATTTTTCTGTCGTTTTATTGTCGCAACGGATTTTACGTTATATAATGATTATGTTAAAATACAAACATAATAATTATAATTAATGATTGAAAACACTAATATGTTTCCGCTAGTTTGACATCCTAGATCGCCTTTCCCATTTAAAACATCACAATTAACTATTTTCCTAGAGCTCTGTCACGCGACACAAAACGATACCAACGAAATCTAAGGCACCTGGTCAGTTTAACTGGTCAAAGGGGAAAAAATTGGCGAAAGGGGGAGCCCGTCTATGGCCCCTCCATAGGCTTAGTACTCTATTTTTCGATCCCGTATCCCGTTTTTATAATTAAACTTAATATTCAAATTGTTGCAAACCCAAATTGTACCAGTGCTTATAACTCGAGAACTATACTTATCCAACTTATTGAGTTTATTTGTTTTTTATATAAACAATGTCAGGATCAGAGCATGTGGAGATCTTAGTCTCAGACTAAGTTGACTAAGTTATAGTCGTATAGGTATTTGACCTATTTATTCCATATTAGCAGAAGTATGTAAGCATACAATGTAATGTACTACGTGTTTCTTGAAGTAAATAATTGATACCAAATTCATACAAAAGTCACGTAGTTGAAACATTGTCAGGTGTTAACATAATAGGTGATTGTTGCTTCTGGCTTTTACGAGATGCTTGTTTCTTGTGTTAAATGTTAATGTTCACGCCTGTGTTTTAAATGGGTATACAGGGTAGAAGAGAAACCATTTTCTTACGTTTTTAGAGTCGGTTCGATGAAAAGCGAAACCCTTATAGGAAGGATTACTCTTGAGTCTGTCTGTCCGTCTGTTACAGCTTATTTGCTCCGAATCTACTGGACGAAAAATGTTGAAATTTGGTACATTATATAGAGTGCATTTTGTTAAAGTATGCTTTCACCTTTGCTACCATGTTAAAGTGTTCGTTCTACCGTTAGATAAGAATAATAATATACAAGAAATTCTGATAAGATGTTAGTTTGCTACAGTGATGCGGATCATGGAGGCGATCGAGAGACAGGACGTTCTACAACAGGAATGGTCTGCATGTATAATGGTGGAATTATATCTTGGAAAAGTAATAGACAAGGGTCTATTGCTATATCAAGCACTGAAGCAGAAGTGGTGGCAGCAAGTGAAGCAGCAAGAGAAATTATTTGACTGTCAAGACTCATTAAGAATATCGAGCCATTAGCAAATATTCCAGAATTGCATATTGATAATGAGTCAGCTATTAAACTTGCTTATAACCCTTCTTATGATTTACATCAAAGAACAAAACATATCAGGATTCGTAACCTTTTTGTTAAAGAAGCTGTTGCTAATCATGTGCTTACTGTCAAGAAAGTATCTTCAGAGAAGCAATTGGCAGATATGTTGACAAAGCCATTATTTAAGCCAAGACTGATTCAAATGTGTAAAGGCATTGGGATGGATTTTGAACAAAGGTGAAATTTTAAAAAGAAGAGGAAGATGTTAAAGTATGCTTGGCATTATAATGCTTTCACCTTTGCTTCTATTCTTCACTATAGGTTGCTATGGTGTTTTTTTATAAATAGACTTTGTTAGAAACCCGATTAATAAATTCCTTCTAAGTATATTTCTATAATTTCTACTATATTATTATTCTTATCTAACGGTGAACAAACACTTTAACACATTTCAAGTGCATCATGTGACATATTAAATTAAAGACAAATATATATGCTTATTTATAATTTTATAATTTTAAAATGCATAGCTTAAATCTTAAATTATATTAAAGAAAATGTACAAAAATTGACCGTCCCGTCCAATTGACGTCTCCGAAACTACTGAATCTAAAATTTAGAAAAAAATGTGGAATATAGGGCCTCTCTTAAAATTTACAGGAAAAATGGTACGGAATCCTAAGCGCGCGAGTCGTATTTGGAACTTGGTCAATTATTTTAAAAATAAAACCAGTTTTTAAAATAACATACTAAAAAGTAAAAAAAACGTTTTCTCCGTTTGTATAGAAGGGCAGGAAAGTAATTTACGTAATCGGTACAGCATTTTAATATTTAGTACGACATTTAGACCAAAGGTGTAAAAACAATCAGTAAATTACTTGAAACCGAACAAGGATCCGTTTTCCGCGTCACCCTCATATATTCATCTCTCTCCCACTTATACATTAAATTATAAGTGAAAAAGAGACGGTATGAAGATTAAAAGATTATGGTATTTGGTAGAAATAAGAATTATTGTTCTTAGGGGTGCAGATAATCCTATGGGATAGTATCCTAAAACATCTGGCCCAGTTTTTGTAACATTTTTGAAATTTATGAATGACTAGTGGCTTGCCCCGACTTCGCTGGGATGGGAACCATCAGTATCTCCTTGATGCCCTCAACAGTTTTCAAAAAAGACCGATTCGCATCATCAATGACCCGAAGGCCACACGAAATCTCGAGCTTCTACCTACGACGCAGAGCTTCTCTTAGCGTCTTCTATCGACTGTTATGGGGAATGCTCAGAAGAACACCATGACCTCGTCCCTCCATTCCCTTTTTGCAGCCGCACTGCTCGCACAGGATATAGGTTTCCATCCTCACACAGTGGACACGTTCTGCATACGAACGAAAAAGTTCAGGACTCGTTCCTGTGTCGCACTGTCAAAATGTGGAACGAACATCCGGCGTCGGTCTATCCTGCTTCCTACAACCTGGGGTCCTTCAAGTTTTCGGGAGCTGTAAGGCAACAGCAGTGAAGAACTATTATTTTGCCCAACTCGCAAAGTGTGGCCATTGTCTATCTGGCCACATCGCAAAGTTTACCTACCTACTTGTTCTCACATTCCGCTTTGTAGGTAGGTACTGACTACTGGTATAGACTAGGTCCTCGATGATCCCGTCCATTTACATCCGCTCTGCAAAGTAGATTTATAATTTTTTTATACCTTCACGGTTGCCGTCTTCTTCTAACCGATGACATTTTTGAGGTCTGTTGAGATATTTTGAGTAGGTATTTTAATTCTAAGGATTATGTAGATAAGTTCTTATAAGGTGCCTTTGTAGTAATGCAAACTAATCCTTTTTGTTACAAAACGTGGGAAAGCCCAAAGTCATCTTTTTTTGTAAATTATTTCAAAGTCAATCTATGCAAAGATTTTTGCTCTTTTCTATTATTCAAATTAGGTGTGACAACTGCATACGTTACTGCAAAACGCGTTATCGTTTACGTCTTTAATGCCGGCACCAGACTTCGTTATGCGTTAGTCGTTATGCGGCTGCGCCTTATTCGCAAGAATATTTGGTATGTGGGCGAATAAGGAACATGCCACCACACTTCGTGTCTGTGTGCCGAACATGCCAAATATGTGTTGTTTGCTTTAAAAAAAATGGACGTGTTGACAGCAGCAGCTTATTATTTTTATATAAATAATACCTGTAGTATAAGTACAAAGTTACTAAAGGAACGAAAAGAAAGCGCTGGTGGATCATCACAAGTCATAGGAAACGAACTAGGTAAGTAGTATTCGAGACAAAGAGAATATACCTATACGTCGAGACACGACCCAACACGACCGCTGCAAGCGAGCCAATGAGTGAACGAAGTGTGGGCAGTCGACGCGCATATTTGGCTTATTCGTGTCCTTTGAAGTGTGCCAAAAACCGACAAGTCGACGGATAGCGTATGCGTTATGCGTGCGAATAAAGCACATATATGGCACATATAGCCGAATAGACCCTCCACACTTCGTTTTATGCGGGCGAATAAGCCACATAACGCGTAACGCATAACGATGTGTGGTGCCGGCATAAAATATTTTTTGATGAGGTAAGAAAATTGGTGTTTATAACATATTACTTTCCGCTCCCGGCTTCGCCCGTGGATATTTTCGTACAAAATAAAATATAGCCTACATTACTCAGGGATGTCGTAGCTTTGTATTAAAGAGATTAACATCCGACCATGTACCAATGGGTTTTTATAATAAAAAATCTATGTACATTATCCGACAAAACCGTACAAAGAGGCTTTTCCATCTACATACCTCAACAGAGCTGGCCACTCGTTAGGTATAGCCTCGAAAAATCTTAGGCTAAGTGAGGAAGACTTCCGCTTATAGTATAGTATTAGTATAGATATCTCGTTTTGCCATATCTCGGCAATACTACAAGAACATTTTATCTCACCACAAGAACCTCGCACGTGTCTTTGCCGAGTTTTAGACTATTTTGTTTACATTTTTTTTCACTACAGCCCGCATTTGGCACCTGCAGCGCTATTCTATTACAGTATTATATAATTGCTTTTGTCTTGTGACGGCAACTGGGCGTGGGAATAAGTTTTTTTTTGAAAATTCTTAACTATTTACATTATTATTTTACTTATATGGCTACAAACGATGAGTCACTGATTTTTTTCTCGCGGATCGTAAAAGGAAATTGAGATTTACCGTAAGTAGAAGGAAGTTTCCCGCAAGTGCGCTCTGATGTATTATGTCACCTAATTTGTTAGAGATATAGGAATAAATATTTGGGATTTTTGTTGCAGTTTTAACGATCAGAGGAATCTTTTAAAACTTTACGAGTATTAAATGTAGACTTATAGACGTTTAGGACATGATAGGAGTCGGGAGCAAAAGATATCTATCGCCAGCGCACTTTCGTGGTGTATGCTGTCTAATCCGTCAGAGATATAACAAAATAATGTAGGAACAAATTGTGTAGAATAAAATTATCTACAAAAAAGGTTCTCGGTGCCATATAATATGTATATTAATTGTAATATTTTTAAATAAGATTTTAAAAAATATTATTATTAATTCTGCAAATATAAAACAGGTTAAAAATGTTAATTATTATGTAAAATTGTTAATATAACATCTTTTTAAGAACTTAACTTAACTTATTTTAAAAAGACATGCAAATTTTATTTATGTACTAAATAAGACAAGTCAAAACAGAAACTCTGGGTCCGTTCAATGCCAAAAAGTTAATTAAAGAAATATCCACTAGACTGATCACATGATCTTAAAAGTGACAAGAGGGCTGGCTCCTTCCTGGCTCAACCAATCAGCAGGGAAATGCAGTCAGTTTTCTTGCCACTATTCCACGCGGAATGTTTAGATTAGTAGAGTTAAGGTTTTTATATTGTTATTTGTAAATAATTAATATTAAAAAAAATCAAGTCTAAATAAATGCATTTTCTTATAAGTAATACTTACCTAGTTATTTTTTCCAAAATTAATTGCGCAATTTATTTTTAAACCAATGTCGAGCGAAGTCAAAGGCAACTAGAAAACAAGTGTTTTGAGTTTTTTACTTTCTCTACAGTAGTTATGTCATTCATTGTGCCCATCGGTGAAATTCCTGTAGGATTTTAGTAAGTTACTTAAGAACGTGGGAATACATACTTTTTGTTGTATTATAAGCATTTGTGAGTCATTTTCCTTCTGGCTTCGCCTGTGTGGATTTCAAATAAAATAAAATTTTAAGACTAATATTATTCCTATATTATTATTTTAATAAAACATGTTAAAAACAACACATCCACTTTTTGCCAGTTTTTCAAACCTGTTATTTTTAGAAGAAGTGCGGACAATGGCTTTACTTATCCGAAGCACAAGAAGTATTTTTGTACCGACTCCTAAATTAAAAATTTAATTTATTTTTGATTCAGTATTTATTTATAAATATGGCTTTAAGCAAAGTTTAGACTCCATTATTCCTTTCCTACTAAGTATTCAGTTTTAAATAACTCGAAAATAATTTAAAAAATACATTTTAACACTTAATTTTTAAACGGTTTTAAAAACATTTCTATTAAAAACCCTCTGATTTATCTAAGGACTAGAAAGAAAAACATTTTGAATGAACACGTGCTACTTAATCTCTGATCCGGGTTCCGCTAACACGGGTGGTCTTAAGTGGAAGGGATGTTTAAATACATTCTGATTCATATTATCACGCCCTAATCCCATTATAGGGTAGGTAGGTAGGTGATTATAATGGTAGTTCTCTTTGCCTGAAATTATTATATCCTTAAAAAAATAAGTCGTCAAAACCGGTAAGTACATATGTATTTCATCGAGATATTAAGAAAAATTGACTTATAAAGTCAGTTTTTTTCAAAATTTCTGAAAAACAAATGAACCAATTTTTACGAGATTATCTTGGGATATCTCCTTTCCAACCAAAAAATAATCATCAAAATCGGTTCATAAACGACGAAGTTATCCGCGAACACACATAAAAAAATAAATAATTATACGGTTGAATTGAGAAACCTCCTTTTTTTTGAAGTCTTTTAAAAAAGAGATATATTGGTATGTATTTAGGTAAACACAAAAGATGGCGTGAATATTTCAACGAAGGTATCTAACTAAAATTATAATTGCGTTTTAGAAAAAAGTGTACAGACTACAAAAAATATGCACTGAAAAGTGTGCTTTCGGAAAGCAAATGCACAAGTCACTGTAAAAAAAACCCAAATCGCTTCAAGTGTGCCTATAAAATTTGAAGAGTTTTCGATTTCTCTAGGATCTCATCATCAGATCCTGACCAGATGAACATGGGACCACCTTTCAAACAAAAATTTTTTTTTCAAATCGGTCCAGGCGTCTTCAAGTAATCGGGGAACATAAGAGATTCCGACGAATTGAGAACCTTTTTTTGAAGTCGATTAAAAATATTGAACGTTTCAATTATCGAACCTGCCACCTGTTATTTAAATTCAAATTTCAAAAACTCAAAATTCGAGAGTTGGTATTGAATCAGCTCGAAAGTACCTACAGCTTAAAAATCAAATATCGAATGTACCATTTTTTTTATTATACAGTATTAAAGAAATGTACTCTAAGCCACAACAACCATTGACCATTATGCCCATAGGGACATTGATTTTAATTTTTTTTGTAAACTTTTTTGTAACCAATTTACTGCGTGAGAACCTTACCCAACCATGTTCATTCATAAATGTATTGACGCGAAACAATGCATATCTTCACGCCAGTATTTACAATTACTTGGGTAAACAGAGGGCGTCAATTGTACAGGGACTGTATAAATTACAAGTAAAATTGTGCCCGCGACTTCGTTCGTTTAGATATTGTAAAATAATCATTTATTTATTTTATAAAAAAACTCAATCGATATAAAATTCTCGTGTCACAGTGTTTTTGTAACCAAACTCCTCCGAAACGGCTTGACCGATTTGTATGAATTTTTTGTGTATATTCGGTAGGTCTGATTGCTCGTTGATAAATAATAGGTCGTAAAATATTTTTCACCCTCCTACCCCCACCCTCCATTTTTTAATGGCGATTTTAGTATTTTTGTATGAACAATATCCAAAGTAGTGGTAGTGATAGGGGTAGTGCAGGCAAGCCAACGTTTGGGCAGGACGTCTGCCGTTGTGATTTTATAAAATATTAAATATACATTCGCCCGTTGGGCCCATATTAACTTTCATCCCCTATTATATAAAAAAAAGTATTCTATGTCCTTCCCTAGGGTTCAAGCTTTCTCCGTATCAAATTTTATCAAAATCGATTCAGTGGTTTAGCCATGAAAGCGTAACAGACAGAGTTATACTTTAGCATTTATAATATTAGTATGGATTTAAAGTTAGTTTTTTGAAGTGGTTGGCATTTTTTAACAACTATTTTGTTCAACAATTATTAATTTCTGTTTTATTTGACTGTTGGTAATAAGTATTATTGCAAGTATTTCATTAAATTATTTTCTAATATGGTACATTTACGCATTTCTTTTTTTCATAAATATACAAGCTTCTGTCCGCGTTTTCACCCGCGTGGAAATAGATCCTAAAAGAAATAATTCCATGGCTGTAATTTGCCCCTCCTCCGCCCGCTTTCGCGGTATATGTCATTCTCTGACCCCTAAACTACTACTATGCAAAAATCATGTCGATCCCGTGAAATTCAAAAACAAATCTATCCCACGGGAACCATACATTTTTCCGGGATAAAAAGTAGTATATTTGCCATTCCAGACTATAATCTATGTCTGCCAACTTTCATCCCAGATCCGTTCAGCCGTTCTGGCGTGATTGAGTAACAAACATACATACATCCATACAAACTTTCGCGTTATATTATAAATATTTGTGGGATTATTGGGATTAATTAATTATAATTATAATTAATTAATTAATATAAAAAGTGGTTCTTGAGATACAGAAAGAAGCGTGCCGGAGTCTTCCTTTAAGGTCTAGTAAAGTTGAAATTATTAAAAAAACGCTGAGCAAAAGTTCTCTGCCATAAAGGACTACGAAAAAAGTTTATAACGGTCCGTTGTCGAAATAAAATCGTTACACAATCGGCACAGTATTTTTTGCAAGTGTCAAATTGTCGTGTCCCATACAAATAAGATGTCATAGATAAATATGCAAATACTCAAAAAGCACAATGGACGTTGATAACTTTTCAATAAACGATAGATAAGGCCACACGTGTGAATTAAAGACCCTGATTTTATTGATTTTAATTCTTTTGTGGGGCCAAGATTATGGGGTATAGAGCTTTGAAATAACATCATGACTGCGTTAATAACTTGTGGTGTGGCCAGTGACACCAGTAACAGTGTCCACTTTTACCCAGTTGTCTATATTAAACAGAACAGGTGGCAGTCCTACAATAGAATTTTGTGAATTAAAGCACTGATTTTAATTATTTTTTGCGGTCAAGATTATGGGATCATCCCATGCTCAGTTTTACCCAGTTGCCCATAAACAAACAGGTGGCAAGTCTGTTGTTTCACTTAAGGGTCCTAGATTTGTAAGGGAGGCTCGTTTTTCGTGTCCACACTGTCCACCGAAGCACGAAATTCTCTAGTTGCGAGATAACGACCCATCCATGTGTGATCTTTTTTTATTATTATGTAGTCTAAATTCGGTCTAGTAATTAAATGTTAATTATCTTATAAGATTTTTACACACAAGGGTCATATTCATTCATTCTAACAGTTATATAAAATTATCGACTTTCACAATCAATCGGCGGGGAGTCGAATCTGTCAAATTGTCATACGGGCCGCCTATACAAACTCCTTTTATCGCAAACTATGTATACGAACTTCTTTTGTCGTGTACCTGTCATTATGTAGTTTTTTTTTCGGAAACGGACGCAAGGAAACAGTTCTTCCAGCCAGTATCCGTTTGAACCTGTTGGAGTAAGGTGTATTTTTTTTTGTTATTACTCCAATTTACGTGCGATTTTTTTTAATTTAAATTAATAAAAAGATGAAATATCCTTCGAGGAAATTCTCCGGAAAGTATCTGAATCATTTCGAGATGGAAGATAGTGAGTATTTTGTAGCTTAATTAACTTTATTAATAAGTACCTATCTATCTAGGTACACCTAATTTATTTTAGTGCAATGTATACTATTTTAGCCTTAGTTTCAAGAATTTTGTATTCTGAGGTTTACGCTAACGATCATAAATAAAATTAAAGTGTTTTATTTAATTTTTATATTGATATTTTTTTTTATCTAGATAAGTAGGTACATTAATTTAAGAATAAATAAATAATTGGTGTTAGAATTTATTTGCCTGTCTGTATTTTTGAAAGTGTGTCTAGAATGAGCTCCGGAACGGCTGAATTAATTTTTTGAGCAATCTTATTAGAACTTTTTTGTATATTTTCAATCTGCTGAGTTTGTTTTATTTTTATTTAATCTGAAATGTGACATTTCTAACTTAACCCGAAATATTTCTTCTTATTTAAATAAAAAAAAAACTGGGTTAAAAATAATCCTATGTCTCCATCTATCTATCCATCTAAAAAACACGTATCGATCCGTTGCTCCGTTTTGGAGTGAAAAACAAACAATCACACATTCGCATTTGTTGTAAGCACACATAAATAAACAGTGATATCGAACTATAACGTTAAATACGGACAAAACCATGGGCAGTGCCTAGGTAGAATACAAAACAAACCAGAATATGCGTAATACTGAATAGCATAAACCTTTTAAAAAAAAGTGTACCGACTTCAAAAATTTGCACTGAAAAGTAAGAAATAATAAAAATTTCGTCGTAGAATTTGAAGACGGTTGGTGCCAAATTAGGATACAAAATGAAGTAAACATCTAGGGACATAAAGATCTGTTCAATATTATCTGTGTTTGTACTAATGATCGTAGGTTAAATTCCTAATGAATTATCTAGATTAGTGAATTTGGGTACTAAATTATTTCTAATTTGGCACCAAGCGTCTTCAAATTCTACGACGAAATTTTTATTATTTCTTACTTTTCAGTGCAAATTTTTGAAGTCGGTACACTTTTTTTTAAAAGGTTTATTTTTCCCTTTTAAGTGATTTTGTTGCCTTGAGAAATAAATTATAACGCAACTAAAAAAAAATTATGGAAAATAAAAAAAAATACTGCGGTGGATGGGATTTGAACCTCGAGCAATGTGCATCCTGCGCTGCATCCCATACCTTTAGCCGCTAGACCACCGTTGATACGAAAATTGACAACTTCGTGTCAATAGCAACCGTTGCTAAGGCTTTTCTCTGATATAATTTTCAGCAGTAAACAGAGACAAATTACAGAATTTCTGAAAAATTACTGCACCGATTTTCGTCATATGACTGTGAGATAATGTCAAGAAATTATTATATCCTTAAAAAAATAAGTCGTCAAAATCGGTACATATTTCATCGAGATATTACGAAAAATTGACTTATAAGGTCAGTTTTTTCAAAAGTTTCTGAAAAACTAAAGAACCAATTTTTATGAGATAAAAATGGGACCAATCCGGAAGAATTATCTGTCGATTAAAAAAGAAACCATCAAAATCGTTTCACAACTAGCGGAGTAATCGATGTACATACATACAAAAAAAAAAAATACGGTCCGAATTGAGAACCTTCTCCTTCTTTTTTTTTCGAAGTCGGTTATTAAAAGCGAAAAATACGCAATTTTCCGAACCCGCCACGAATTACTCATTTTTGGATTTTTAATAGAAAGAATAGAAAAAGTTCACAGCTCTTATTTCGGTTAAAGAATAACACGGTTTAGGGAGCTGTAATAGGCAACCCGTGATGAAAAAAAATCTTGACAGAGCAGTCGTGGTCAATCATGGCGGTCCACAGCGCGACGCACCTTGTATTGACTCGCCATGGTTAACTTTCTTGGGAAGAACATAGTCACAGTAAATAACATAGTGCAGTGGTTTCCCCTTGCCTTATGCACCAGACATTTTGAGACTATTTAGGTCTTCAGACTCGCTGTAGCCTCTTCCAGCCAGTTTCCTAGCTAGGTGTATGGGTCTGGTGTATGGTGGGTGGCCATTGCTCGGTCGCCAGAGCCTCGTTTGTAGTCTAGCAGAGTGTCCAAGCGTGCAGGTGAGGATGATATTTGGGGTCGGATAGATCTTATTCTAAATAAACTCATTTTGTGTCTAGAAAATAAAGAGATAGGATAGTATGATTAAAAAATATTACCTATTATATGTTCTTATTCATTTTTAACTGATTTCCAAAAAAAGAAGGAGAAGGATCTCAAATTCGGACCGTATTTTCTTTTTATGTATGTATGGACACAGATTACTCCGCCAGTTTTGAACCGATTTTGATGATTTATTTTTTAATCGACAGATAATTCTTCGTGGTCTTATTTTCATCTCATAGAAATTAGTTTTTCAGAATTCGTTCTTATAAGTATTGTCTTATTATCAAGAAATGCAACAACAAAATGTATGTTAATTTCTGGTTTATTTTGTATTCTCCATACAATATCGGTCGCTATGTATGAAATTTCAGCGACCTATCAAAATAGCTTTCGCCAGTTCATTGAACGAACATTGTGTAGCTGCTATTTTTACGAAAAATTACGTAATATTTTTTTGTTTAGAAAATCTTAAGAAAATCTACAAAGAAAAAATGTATAGTGTCTTCTACTTAGGTCTGCGATTTCAAAATGAATAACAATTTACCTCGATTTTTAATTTATGGGTACATAACAGTCCTTTATATCCATAATTTGTATGGGGGATAAACTATTCCCAATTTCTCTGTAAATAATCCACCTGAGTCACTGTAATTTAGCATATAGTTACTTATTCAATATATCTAACTGAAATAGCCGTTATTTCTTTGAATTGGATTTATTGAATAGGAAATATGGGTGGTAAAATAATTATTTTGCCTCTGTTTTCTCTTTTATAATAATCTATCACAAAGCTCTTAAATTTTTTTATGTTATAGTTACCATTATCCTTCGCGTTTTTTGTAGCTTATTGAAAATTCAAAATAATAGTTATTTTATTATTTTGGCCAATTTATTATTATTTTGAATTTTCAATAAGCTACAAAATAAGACAAGTGCAGAAAATCGTTTGTGTAATTTTACACAAATATTGCAAATCTCTGAGATCAAATATAGAAAATCGAATTCTAGTAATTTGTACCGAGTGCCAACCCACTGTAGTTTACGAGCATATTCGTCTATAAACGGGGCCATATGTTTTGTTTATTGTCGTTCGGATTTAGGGATACTTAGGTGCAAATGTTGTTAGGGAAGCCATATTCTGTTATTTTACTAAGTCGACAAGGTCATTTGTAAGTATTAAGGACTGCCTGCAGATTGAATAATTCATCAACAATCTTGTTTTCCCGCCCTCTCCATTTTCGAGTGACATTTTTTCTTTTTATTTTCTTCAAGAGGCCAAGGAATGACGTTCTGTCAAGTAAGATTTAAAATTTATTTTTTTGATCGGTAAATGAGTACACAATAATATTATATTAAATATAGTCTATCTTTAAAGTACAAACCGGCGGTACAAACACTGAAAATAATGTTTATTTATTTGTTTAAATAATATCTAAATGAAAAACCTTTAATTCATACTTCGGGTCACGTGACCGCAATAGAGAAATGATCTAAATTTCATCAAAAGTCATCTAAATTTTAAAATGAAATGTTTTTTTAATGAAATTATAAATAGGTACCTACCTATATTTTTTTAAAATATTTTATTACTTTGTTGTAATTACAGCTGTAACTTAACTGAGTTTAAATATCTTGTGAACTAGAATAGGTAGAAACATGATATTTGGTAGATCTTAGCTGCTTACGGAATCACACTATTTCTAATAGTTTTTGTATGATACTGGAAGAACATAAATGTCCGCAACATTAAAATCTATAAGATATGATAGACCAAGATTCACGTACCTACCAGAAACATCAGAAAGTACGATTTAGAGATAGAATTAGAATCGCAAAGTCGGTTAAAACTACGCGAAAAATTGAGGACTTTCAGGGCTTCAAAAACTTATGTTTAACTGATTTTGAAATTTTATTTCGTTTATATCATGTTTAAAATATCAATCTTTAGAAATAAATTTTAATTTAGATTACAAGAAATATAGTTATAGCGTAATTTACATATAACTGCAGCATTAATTAGTATGGGACAAACGTTATGAAGGGAGTTCTTAAAACAAGAGTCCAAGTTTCTAATAACGATATGGGTGGATCAAAAGTACCCACCTAATATCATTTGGAAGTGTTACAGATTGAATTATTCATCAAGAATGTTGTTTTCCCGCCCTCTCGATTTTCGAGTGACATATTTTTCTTTTTTGCTTCAAGAGGCCAAGGAATGACGTGCTGCCTAGTTTATAAATATGCATGCGGCTTGTTAGAGCTGTATGGTAATTTTTTTCTAGTGCTGTTGCATATTCGGAATTTAAATTTTAAAAACACAACGTCAAGGGTGTGGGTAGTTTCAAAAATTAATAATCTGATATAAATATCTATGTTAGTTAGGGTTCCTAGCGAGGGATTTAATTAGACTCGTCCAACCTGCCATTTTGTTATATTTTCATTACATTATTTAGCGTTTTTTATATTTTTTATTTAAAATATCCAGTTAGTAATTTAATTTTTAATTGTTCTGAACGGTTTCGTAGGTCAATCATACCCTAGATTTTTATTAGAAACTTCATTAATTAATTAAATAATGAATTAGAATCTTTCACGCTCCACGAACAAAGTTAAGGAAGATTGCTAGTAGGGTTTGCAGTACCGGTACTGAAATCGAATTTGTATTTCCCGGTACTGGAGGAGATCCAGTACCGAGAAATACCGAGAAATTCGATACTTTCGGTACTAGAGAAAAAATAAGTTAAATGCTTGTTGTGCGTGAAATAAAATGTTGGAAATAGTTTTAAAAAAGTTGAATCACAATACAAATCACTGAATTACCTACGTAATTCAATAAATTTTAATTATTACAATCAGTCTCAATAATAATCTTTGATAATCAACAAATTAAACAAAAAATAATCATTCTTGTCATAAAAATAATTTAGAAAAAATTTGTAAGAAAAATATTTTCTGCCAATTTACTCCCTTTTTTAAAACTATTTCCAACATTTTACTTTACGCATAACAAGCATTTAACTCATTTTTTCTCTAGTACCGAAAGTATCGAATTTCTCGGTATTTCTCGGTACTGGATCTCCTCCACTTTTCGACGCAAAACAAAACACAAAACGCGCGAGAAAAAAGTTAAAATAAAAGAAAGAAAAAGCAGAAGTAAGGGTCACATGTTGGTTGGTCGTTATGTTTCAAATCACCGGCGACTATAATTACAGCATTTACAGCTTGATAAAATAGTTAAAACATTTAAATTAGTATATTTTTTTGTAGTACCGGAATTCCCGGGAAATTGGTTACATTTCCCAGTACTGAAGGCGATGAAATTTCCCGGGAAATACCGGGAAATTCAGTACCGGGAATTCCCGGGAGAAATCCCTAATTGCTAGTGTTCTATAAAAAAAATATGTCTATATGTAGCGGGGTAGCGCGCGGCATCTGCCGCTGCTAGTATAAAAAGTCGAAATCTTAGTTTTGTACAGCAAGACTGCAGCCTTAAGATTTTTTATTTATTTATTACAATTTTTACACAAACTGCTTTCTAGACATATATAAACCTTTTTTGTCAATCTTTCATCCTTTATTCTTTCAACTTGTCCAAACCACTTCCACTCCGCAATTTTGTACTAAAACAAACTAAAATTCATCCTTTTTCATCCCAACAGCGTACGGACTACATCAGCCATTGGATGTTCACGCAATCATGAAAGAAAAGAGTAAGAACGCAGCTCGATCAAGAAGGGAGAAAGAAAATGCAGAGTTTCTGGAGCTAGCTAAATTATTACCATTACCGTCGGCTATTACGTCACAGTTAGATAAAGCATCTGTTATAAGATTAACTACGAGTTACCTTAAAATGAGACAAGTTTTTCCTGATGGTAAGTTAATATTCTGCTACGGATTTGTAGGACTAATGCCCGCTTGCACCAATGTTAGGAGCGTCCTAAAGTAACGCGTAACCCATTTAGGTTGTCCTAGCGAGGAAAATGCATTGCACCAACGTTAAGATTGTCCTAAACACGATCACCCTTATTAATAAACTCGAAGTAGCGACGTAGTAACTAAACTATATTTCGTCTCCGTCTAACAAATCTGCAATTCATTATGATAGACGGAGACGAAACACAGTTTAGTTACTACGTCGCTACTTCGAGTTTATTAATAAGAGTGGATAAGAGGATCTTATGTTTATGACACCGATTTAAGGTGTATTTACCTATAAAATCCTTGATAAAATGAGCTTCTTCTCGACTTTTCGGAAGATCTAGAAGGAGTTTTACGCAGATTAAGGCTAATAAGACCCGTTTTATTTTTACAAATTTGTCATAAATTGTAAAAAAAATCGAAAAAATAAATAAAATATAGCAGTAGTTTTCAAAATTAACATTGCTATTGCGTTTTAAAAATTATGGCTTTTAGAAGTCTTAATAATGAAAATATGGCTTAATCCAATTTAAAATAATAACTATCAACAATTTGAGTTGAAAATGTTGTATAAATAAAATAATTTTTCTAGGATTAATTGAAGTTTGCCATATTTTTGACAGAAGTAAGCCAAGGACCCTTAAGTATACGTAGAGCTTTATATTGTTTTTTTTTTTCAAATCGGTCCAGTGGGGTTAGCATAGTTAGGACCTCTTAGGACCGCGACATCTTTTGTTTTGATTCGAATTCCAAAAACGACGGGTTTGCACCAAGGATTGCCCGTCTCCAGAATGTCCAACACTCAAATGCCGATAAAATTGCTGGGTCAGGCAGTACACGGATTTGCCCAGACATTGTAGGGTTGGACATTGGTGCGTATCCGTCGTTTTTGGCCTTCGAGTATGCTAACCCCAGTGTAATAATGTAGGTAGTAACAGTAAAATATTTTTCAATTTGATCCAGTAGTTTTCGTGGTTGCGCCCCAGTAGAAAATATGAAAAATAACAACCCTTTATTTTATTTATTTAATAATATCTTGAATAATAACCGTATAATAAATTTTGTCGTAGTTTTAATAATGCTTAAATAAAACTTCAAATGAAACTTTTGTACCCCTAAAACGCATACTAATGAAGCAATTTTCTTTCCGAACTCAATGTAGATTTTTTTTCAGGTTTAGGGGATGCTTGGGGTGCCGCACCACCGCCCCCTCAGCCAAGAGAACTATCTATAAGGGAACTAGGGTCACATTTATTACAAACTTTAGACGGATTCATATTTGTAGTCGCACCCGATGGAAAAATTATGTATATAAGTGAAACAGCTTCCGTACATCTTGGATTAAGTCAGGTAAGAAAATAAGGCTCACAACTGAGAAGTCGTGGGTTCGATTCCTACATCCGACAATGTACCAATGGGTTTTTTATAATAAAAAATCTAATGTACATTATCCGACAAACCGTACAAAGAGGCTTTTCCATCTACATATCTCAACAGAGCTGGCCACTCGTTAGGTATATCTAGCTTAAAAAAAATCATTGGCTAAATGAGGAAGACTTTATCTTCCGCTGGGTACCCTGGGGCCGGCAATGGTTCCCGGGAGCTGTAAGGCAAACCCGTGAAGAATTTCTTCTTCTTTTCTTTTATACCTCTTTTTAGCCCCGTTGTCTAAGTAACTAAAATTTCCTTTCTTTATGTGAAATAATTGCCTTGTCTGTAATTTGTATGGGATAAACTATTCCCAATTTCTCTGTAAATAATCCACATGTAATTTATAAAATAGTTACTTATTCAATATATCTAAGGGAAATAGTCATTATTTTTTCAATAGGTTTTAATGAATAGGAAATATGGGTGGTATAATAAAGGATTATTTTGCCCCCGTTTTCTCTTTCATAATCTATCACGAAGCTCTTAAATTTTTTTAAAGCGTCGTGTTTTTTGGTAGCTTATTGAAAATTCAATATAATAATTATTTTATGATTTTTGACAAACAGGCGTCTAAAATCACAGTTGGATTATTTACAGAGAAATAGGGAATAGTTTATCCCATACAAACTTTACAAATACAAAATTCACCCCTATTATCGTCTTGAGTTTATACAAAAATGTCATAGAATAAAGGCATTTTCAGTTTTTCCCGAATTATCCAAATTTTCCGGGCAACTTTTCCAGTTTTATTTCCCTTAAAACCTTTTTCAGACTATTACGAACATTAAAAAATAATTTTGCAAAATCGGTCCAGCCGTTCTCAAGTGATGCGTTTAGATTTTTAAACAAAAAGAGCTAAAATTGTTCTGAAATCTTTAAAAAACTATGAGTGCGTCAGGGGACACCCGGTAGATGTGAAACATCAAAATTAGTATATATTTTGTTAGACGAAGAAATACACGACCAAACGCACGAAGCGTAGGCCAAAACCAAGCGTTTCCGAAGTGTGAGACGCTTGGTCTTGCCTCATGACAAGGCGTTATCCCCTCTACGTGCGCACAGCGGTAGGCCCAGACGGCGTAGGCCAAAACCAAGTGTCTTTTCAAATTTGAGACGTCTTGGTTTTACCCTAGTCTAACGCGCGTATAGATGTTTCAAAACTGTAGGTTTTTGGATTATATCTTTTTCAGAAATGGTCCATTGTTTTGCATGAAAATTGGTTCATTAATTAATTTTTTTTCACTATCAACAGGTAGAATTGACTGGAAATTCAATTTACGAATACATACACCAAGGTGACCACGACGAGATGACCTCAGTACTCAGTCTTCAAAATACTTATTTGGGACCACAATATGCATCACATGGGTACGTATATATATTTAATTCTAAGGGAAACAACTTCCAGTCTACCTCATTAAGATTTTTGGCATAAGTACATTTTCTTCCTTTACAGGTTGCTTTATTTGTGAGGCTATACCTAACGAGTGGAGATGGAAAAGCCTCTAAGTGTGGTTTGTCGGATTATGTACATAAAAAACCCATTGGTACATGCCGTGGCCGGGATCCGGGATCGAATCCGTGGTCTGCCTAGTCATACCAGACTTACCTTAACCACTCGGCCACCTAGAACCTAAGTTCACACAAAATATATCGTAAATATTTTTGACTCTTGCAAACAGAACATTCCAAGACTCCAAGATTCAGGCAGCTGCTCCTAACCTGCCTGACCCTCTTGCGTACGCCCAGGATTGTCATGCTATGGTCCCTAATTAAAAATATTAGGTACGGTATATTAATAGAATATGTGTAACTACGGTACCCTCACCGCTCAAGATCGATTCACACTTGACCGTTTTTCTGTCCAGGTATCCAGTTGGCAGTGGTTGGGGTCATAGTGTAGATATAGAATGTGAAAGAGCATTTTTTATTAGGATGAAATGTGTACTGGCTAAAAGAAATGCTGGGTTGACTACATCTGGCTTTAAGGTAAGACCACAGAATATATTTATTAGTAGCTTTCCGCACCGGCTTCGCCTGTGGATTTTTGAAGTTACACTTATTTAGGTACGTTAATAAAAAAATATGAGAGTGAAATTTTGCGATGCAACAAAAATCGTCAGTGACATTTTTTAAAGTATGATTGCCGAGAGAGAAATTTCGACAGGATGAAGTTGCCGAGAGTGAAATTTTTGACAGTATGGTTGCCAAGAAAGAAATTTCGACAGGATGAAGTTGCCGAGAGTGAAATTTCGACAGGATGAAGTTGCCGAGAGTGAAATTTCGACAGCATGAAGTTGCCGAGAGTGAAATTTCGACAAGATGTAGTTGCCGAGAGTGAAATTTTACGATGCGCTCACGATGCAAGCCTATTTTTAAAATTTAATTATTTATTGAATTCAGATTTTAGCAACCGTATTTATGATTACGCAATTTTATTTCCATTAGTTATTTACTTATTTTTGTATTATGCCAAAAAGTATTATAGTACTTCTAACGCTCGCAAATAAGTACACACACAGTTTTTTTTAAATGTGACAATTCTGAAGTCTATAGAAACCAATTTTCTATTTATTTTTCTTTCTTCACGGGTTACCTTACAGCTCCCGAAACCGTGTTACGGTTTCAGGGTACCCAGCGGAAGACCAAGTCTCCCTCGTTTAGCCGATGGTATTTGTGAGGCTATACCTAACGAGTGGCTAGTTCTGTTGAGATATATTTAGATGGAAAAGCTTCTAAGTGTGGTTTGTCGGATGATGCATATAAGTTTTTAATTACAAAACCCATCCGGACTCGAACAAGACGTCTTAAGCACTCGGCCTTTGACGCACATTTCTAGTTATTTGCTTATTATATAAGTATATTTTTTCAGGTAATTCACTGCTCAGGGTATTTAAGAGCTAGAAGATATGGCGAAGGTGCTATGGCCTTAGGCCTTATAGCTGTTGGCCATTCCTTACCACCATCAGCAGTAACTGAGGTCAAACTTCATTCAAATATGTTCCTGTTTCGAGCTTCATTGGATATGAGACTTGTGTTTTTGGATGCGAGGTAGGTACCTGCATTTTTTTTACTTTCATGCCTCTTATTCCATAAAATAGCATTATGTATGTTCATTTTACTTTTAGTTGTAAGTTGTGTATTTCTGCACAGAGCAGGTGGCAAGCTTGTTGCTGCTTTGCTCTTCTATGTATATGCCCCCTTAGACAATGTACAAACGCTCTTGAAACGCTAAATCATAATATTATATGCAGAAACTTATAACCGAATTATAATAATTATATGAAAGTATGCGCAGCCGATAAGAATCTAAAGGAGATCAACATATTCCCATACATAGTTGGGCTAGTGTCGGGCAATGTCTGGCACCAACCGAGTGCCGACATCAAATATATATATTAATAAAGGTCACAAATGGGCGAACCAAAATAAATTAATATTATATTTTTAGCGGCCGTATTTTACACGTATTTTTACTTATAATGTTTTAAACACTAGTAACACTAATATAAAATGTTTACGCTTCGGAACGTATCTACTTAAGTCAGCCGTCGTCAGCCAGTTCAGTCAGTCAGTCAGACTGTCAGTTCGCTAGCTAGCTTGTGTTTTGTCGGTTTTTGTTATTTCTCTCGTTATTTCTTATGTTATTCAATATAAATAGATAAAATATAATTAATAAAACAACCTACTAAAAAAGGTAAACAAAACAATCAGTCAAACAATGTCAGTCAAGTTGAAAGTGACAGGTAAATAATTATTGCCAGCAACAAATACTTGACATTGGCAAATCACCGATGAACATTGGTGGAGCCATAATAAAAAGAAGAAGAAGAAGAATAATGTTGAAATATGTGTTCAAAATTAAAATCTGAAAACTATTAATTCAAAAGCTAAAAATACTGGACCACGATTTTTTAGTTCTATATCTTATATCTAACAACTGTGGGTATTATTGGTTCTGTTCGCGATGATAAAAAAAAATGGCCCAAATGTAGTGATCTCCTTTATGCATTTGAAGGAGCTTAGTGTCGCCAATGACCTTGACCATACAAATGGTCACCGAGCGCTGTCCACGAAACACCTTCGAAATTTACATATTTCCATATAATTTAAAGGAAAATGTTAATTGATTTAAATATACTTTGTTGTGATTAAAGCACAACATGTTATTTAATAATTATTACATAATATTTTCAAGTATTTTGGTCCATCAGTAAACGATGAAATTTGAGGATACTAATCACCTTAACGCTTAAATATTAAAAAATTACGCGTGCAGATAGCGTAAACTGTGTATTAGATATACAATGTATAGCTCTCTTTCTCCTTCTCCCTACATTATTATTATCTTTCTTCTCTCTCATGTAACGAAATGTGCTCAAACGTGACGCGTCCTTGAAATTTCACTCTCAATACTCGTCCAATAAATTATTGAATCGCCGACTAAGAGTTGCTAGAAGATGCTAACCACACAGATTTTTTACTACCTACTAAACTCTTTTTTGTTTCCTTTTTTTTATTTCTGTTTTTGTTCCATATCATTACCGATACCAAGGCGCCCAACAGAAGACTGTTGAAGAAGTTTTATTGCGGTTGCATCCGCGTTTATGGTTCTGCTCAGCTCCTTTAGGTCGTAGCATCATGTTATTAATATTTTTTCAAATCCGACTGGTAGGTAGTTCCAGAGATTAGCGCGTTCAAACAAAAAAACGTATAGTCATGGACGTAAAAAAGAAGAGGACGGATCGCCGCTAAGACAAAAGTGAAGCAACAAAGTTATGCCAGTTTCATTGTAAATACGAGCCTCACGCACACATTATCATTCGGTTGCCGTCTTGTGTAGTAAAATTATGCAAAAATAACTCCATTACTCATAAAAAATCTCAAGGAATCTCATTTCATTGGTAAGTTAGTAATTTACCACTTATTCTACAATTTAAAGTTATATTAGAGATAAATAAAATCGGTAGCACACATGCACGCTTGGTGCTTCACTTTTGTCCTCTACTTTTTTACGTCCATGGCTATTATAGTATTGAAGATACATACGATGTTTTGAAGGTTTTAAATGAGTTGCCACTTCAATATTAAAGTATTTGGTAAAAAAATAGGTTATTTTATCGAACTCAATTCGCGCTTGACCGATTTTTGTGAAACTCGTCTCAGTGTTAAATTTATTCCTTCACGGCAATCAGAAACGCCTTATAACTACTCGTAGGTTCAACAATGCATGCGCTTGGCCCTTCGAAGAAATACCACTGCAACCCGACACTATAGGCTGGGTTGACCATCATTTGAGAAAAAAACTAAATTAAAGTATCAAAATTAATACAAAATTATAAGTGAGATATTATGACGATTCTACGTCATGTTATGGCGACCAACGCACGCGTCCCGCCGTGACGTGAAATCCAGTTCAGTGATTAATAGGACATATCATGGTCGGAGGGATCATCTTAAATATGCTTAAATACCGATTAATCGACATAATACCTACACTATAAAGGCTATAACACTTGACATTGGCAAATCATCGATTAACATTGATGGAGCCACATCACGGATGTAGGTATAGCGTAAATAATCGAATTTAAATTTTGAGCCCCCCCCCCCCTCCCATTTTCCCTAAAACTTTCCAAAATAGCCCAAAATAACAAAAAAAAAGGGGTTGCGGTCAATTTCGGAAGTAGAAATTTTAGACTTTTGTTTTATTCACCAAAACAAACATTTTCAATGGGGTCGCGTTAAATCATAAAAAAATTTGCCGATATCACTTATTTTTTGGTTTCACATACTGCACTAATCCTGCTGTTGACGTCAGATCATTCACCACCACCATTCGTACAATCACCGGCATGCCGTACGGTCCACCAAAACTGACCACAGACTCGTCCAAATTTTCGACGGATGCCGGGACCAATGTGTGGCCTACTTTACATGAAGTGGAAAGGCGGATCTTTGAAATAAACTAATTCATGGTCACCATAGTAGCTTTCTACTAACAAACCTTTACTTTTAGTCCTTAAATACCTAGAGGCAGAAGTAATAAAATAAAAAAAAGCAGCCAGTATTCTTGCCACTATTCCACGCGGACCTGGTTTATTTAGTTATTTATTTAGATTTGATTTAAGGTATTTTTCTCTAATAAATAAAAGAGAAAAAAATAAAATATTACATTCAATTCTTTACCTTCATAACTTGAACTTTATTCGCTCTATTTACAGAACTTACTTGACTAATAATAGTACCTTCTCGACCGATTGTGCCCACTCATTCGTCAAATCGCCGGCCGAAAACGAAATCGACCACAGACTCGTCCAATTCTTGTACGCGCGGCACAACATCCGTTTCCAAATCGTTGTATTTGTGGTTGATTTTGATGGCCGGAACGATCTGTCACACACACACGGATGTTTGACACTTTGTTTAATCGAATCGTGTCTGTGTGAGTGACATTGCTAATGTGTGGCCTGTGTTCAATATCGATCATACGGCTGGCCGGACCGAAAATTTTCGATGAGATACCAGTGCGTGGGCTACTTAAGTCACTCTACGGCTTTCCATCTATCTCTGTGCAAAAAATCACATCGATCCGTTGCTCCGTTTGACTTAAAGAAGGACAAACAAGGAAATAAACAAGCTTTTTACCCGACTACCCGATAAAATATAGAGGGTAATACTTTGACGCGCGCTGTAGCCTAAACGACTCAACGGATTTTAATAAATGATACATCGTTAGATTTGTCTAAATCGTGAGAGTGTTATAGGCTATATCATTTTTAGGGTTCCGTAGTTGACTATTGATTGCTGCTGTTGATAGCAGGGACAAATCAACCAAATAATTATTATGCTGTTAGTTTTGTTTGTTTATTAAGGTAGTACTTATGTTTACAAGAAGTGGAAAGGTAGACAAGGAGAAAGGAAAGTGAAAGCGGGAAGCAAGGTATTTGGTGGACTAAACAATGTATACAGAAATACACAACTTACAACTAAAAGTAAAATTAATATACATAATGCTGTTTTAGTTCTATCACTTACATAAGGAAGCGAGACTTTGGCATGAAATAAAAAGCATGAAAGTAAGATAAATACAATGAAGTCTTTACGTAATATGTCTGATATAAAACGTATTGATCGCAACCAGAACGATGTCATTAGAGAAGGATGCGGAGTGAAAGATGATACAAAAGTAGTTTACGCTGCTATGGACACGTTGAAAGAATAAAGGATGAAAGATTGACTAAAAAGGTTTATATGGATGAAGTGAAAGGAAATGCTGGCAGAGGACGATTTATTGATCGAAGGCAATGTATAAAAGGTATGATGAATATAAAGAAGCAAAAGAGGGACCTGGGATCGAACCCGTGGTCTGCCTAGTTAATATCAGACGTCTTAACCACTCGGCCACCGACGCAGCTATAGTTTTATAATAAGTATTCGTATAGGATGTTTTCTGAATGAATATTGTTAATACTTAAAATAAAAACCCGGAAAAATGTCGTACTTTGTATTGTCGCACAATATCCGAGTTACGTGACAAAGAGTGCTGATACATGGATTTTCGCATCCGCGTTTTATGAACAAAGAAAACTGTGGAGTAGGCTCATTTTTAATGTATTGTCGAAAAATATTATTAAATAAATAAATGCGTCGGTAGCCGAGTGGTTAAGACCACGGGTTCGATCCCAGATCCCGGCCATGTACTAATGGGTTTTTTAATTAAACGTAATCCGACAAACCACGCTTTTCCATCTAAATATACCTCAACAGAAATAGCCTCACAAATACCACAGGCTAAACGAGGGAGACTTGGTCTTCCGCTGGGTACCCTAGAAACGTAACACGGTTTCAAGAGCTGTAAGGCAACCCGTGATGAAAGAAAAAAAATATTTTTTTAATTTAATTTTATTAAATTTAAAAGTCTAGTTTTGTTGTATTTATTTATTAAGGAGAAATAACAGACATATATTATATAGGTACATAAAGTAGTTAAAAAAAATTAAGTTCTGCCAACCATCTCTACTATTCTTTCAAAGTTATTCATTATTAGTCCCAAAAACAACAAAAAGATATAAAAAAAACAGTAAACAATAAGAAGGTACAAACAAATTAATCTAGTTTAGCCATTAATATATTTTTTACAGATTTTTTTAAAAACTTTCTTATTACTACAAAAAATGTCGACCGAGAGGTAGCTTTTGTTGTGATTGTCACAAATTCTGATGAGCTGAGCACACAGGCCAGCGTTGGTGCGTGTCTTTCTGGTCGCAAATAATTGTTGCAGTCTGTTACAATTCTGTTCGTTTTTATTTTTGCGATATAATCAATTGACAAGTTTACAGGCTACAAAATATGGCGGGCGGAATATAATATCTGATATCTTGTTGATCAGTAGTTTATTAGAGTTTTAAAATTGCACACAAGGACCTAAAATATAAATAATACAGTACGCAGCAGAAAGTAATACTCATCAGTATTTGTGATGTTGCACGACAGAGACGACACTACTGCGCGCAAAGTCTAGTTATAAATAAATACACATCTTCACGACCGTTATACCTTGCGGGGTGGTCAGAGACACTAGTAACAGTCTCCACTAATATGAATAAATCACTACATATTATAAAACAAAATCTCCCACCGCGTCTGTCTGTCTGTACTCGTGTCACACAAAAACTACTGACCGATTAGCGGTTTTCACAATTAGATAGAATAATTCAGTATTGGTGAATCAAGTCGGGGGGAAAGATAGCGCCAGCGCGATTTCATGGCGTATGCTGCCAAATCCGTCAGATATATAACAAAATAATCTAAGAGAGAATTATATAATTTAAAAAGTGTACCGACTTCAAAAAATATACACTGTAAAGTGTGCTTTCCGAAAGCAAATGCACAATTCACTACAAAAAAAATACCCAAATCGCTTCAAGTGTGCCTATACAATTAGAAGAGTTCTCGATTTCTCCAGGATCCCATCATCAGATCCTGACCTGATGATCATGGGACAACCTGAGAAGTATACCCTTTCAAACAAAAAAAAATCCATATCGATCCAGTCGTCTTCAAGTAATCGGGGAACATATACAAAAAAAACAACATTCCGATTCCGACGAATCGAGAACCTCCTCTTACTGAGGTAATGCAGCCAGTCTGTTGGGTACTCTCCCAGTAGAGAGCGATTTACATTAAATTTTTTATTTGTAATTTTATTTTATTTTTGTATTATAGTACCTATTTAAGATAACTTTAATACCTATGTAAATAATCCCATAGATAAATAAAATACTTGAAATAATAAATAATATAATGTAGACTACTCCATTCGTTCCCCTAGTATCGTTACACATCCACACAAAGAACCCCTCGTGTTATTTTTAATTGACCCCTTAAACAGGGGATCATATTCCCTCTAAAACAATTTGTGAAGTGTTGTTATACACGGGTTGTTTAACAAGGGTGCAATGACATATTTCCGACAATTTTCACTTAGATTTTTTATACAAGCAATTTAAAAAACAAACGCAAAAATTGGCCAAAAGCGAGGCGAACTCGCATTGAAAGTTTTCCGTACCATTCCGTTTTCCCTGAGAACTTTAAGCCAAGATCGTTTAGATTTTTCTATGAGTGTGGCCCAATTTATATATATTTCGTCCAATCGCCGGCGCGCCGCCATACGGTCCACCAAAATCGACCACAGACTAGTCCAATTCTTGTAACGAACGGTCCGCCATCCGTTTTGAAATCGTTGTATTTGTGGTTGATTTCGATCTGTCACACACACACATCCACCTCTGATAGTTTGACACGTTGTTTAATCGAATGCATGTGATATAAATCGTATGATTTACATCGCTAATGTGTGGCCTGTGTTCAATCTCGATCATACGGCTGGCAGGACTGAAAATTTTCGGTGAGATACCGGACCAGTGGGCTCAGTAGTTTCGGAGATAGGGGGCGGGGGGCGCTCATTAAAATAAAAATATATATTTGTACTTCAATATCAAGCCCTTTCATTTGATATGTCACATGTCCGTGATTGGGTCAACTTTTTTCGTCCAATAGATTGGGAAAAAATAAGCTGTGACAGACACTACTCGGCGTTTGATATATACTTATGGCACGTCGGGGACAAGAGCGAGATATTCGGTTGATTTCGGTTTTGTATAGCGTTATCTTTGTCTATCGCAGTCAGGTGCATTGTGTGACAGAGACAATGCTCTACAAATCCGAAAGTGGCCGATCTTAGCCAAACATCTCACTCTTGTACCCGATGTGCCATATCAAACGCCGAGTACTGTAGGGACAAGAGTGATTCTATAAGGGTTCCGATTTTTCATCGGATGTAGGGTCAATCAAACGTTAGTGTAGGTACGCACGTTAAAACTTATTAAAATATGGACCTATCATGTTTAGGAGCTAAGCATTAATAGTGTGAATCAAGTCGGGGGGAAAAGTTAGCCCCAGCGAGTTTTCATGGCGAATGCTGTCAATTCCGTCAGAGATATAACAAAATGATGTAGGAAAGAATTATGTATAATAAAATTATGTATAATAAAATTATGTACAAAAAAGTCCGCGGTAGCATATAGCTATCTCTAATAGATAAGTAGTTATAAGCATATTTATGTAGGTATTCAAATATTTTTGTGGTTTTGTTTGCAGAGTTGCTCCCCTTACCGGCTACGATCCACAAGACTTGATGGAAAAAAACTTATATCACTATATACACGGAACCGATGTCATACATATGAGATATTCGCATTGTACATGTAAGTATAGAAATATTTACCTTTTAAAAAAAAGTGTACCGACTTCAAAAATTGTGCAATGAAAAGTGTGCTTTCCGAAAGCAAATGCACAAGTCCCTATAAAAAATACCCAAATAGCCTCAAATTTGCCTATAAAGTTTAAAGAGTTCTCGATTTCTCCAGGATCCCATCATCAGATCCTGACCTGGAAGTATACCCTTTATATAATAAAAGATTCCGACGAATTGAGAACCTCCTCCTCTTAAAAATGAGCGAGCCTTACATGTAGTCGCATATGATGTGTAACATCTGACATCTCACCTTGGTAATAAGCAACATTAACATTATATCCTGAAAACATTAACACTTTATACACAACACTGTAGATTAAGCGCACAGCTGATGCGTTCTCCTTCTATATTTCCCGTCACACTCACGCACACACTGTTGGCTGACAGTGCCAACCTCTCGGAAAATGGGTTGGTACCATCTGACAACCAACTCTACAACCGCGCGCGCTTCCTCGACTTCCTGTTACACACGCATCACTCCTACAGATTGCACGAAAGCGAGAGGAAAAAGTTATACATCAAAAACTATAGCTTAGAGGTTAACAGAACTGGCCACTTGTTAGGTATATCCTCACAAATACCATCGGCTAAAATAAGGAGACTTGGTCTTCCGTTGGGTACCCTGAGACCGACAACACGGTTTCGAAATGGCATAAGGCAACCAAAAAAAAGCTGGCACCTCAAATATATATAATCTATGGCTGGCACGATCTTATGCCAGCTCTTGTTGACCGACCTATAGGTCCTAATAGATTTTAGGACCATCATATATATTAATTTTTTTTTAATTACGGTGTCTTAATGTTTTTTTTCAGTGTTAACCAAAGGACAAGTGACATCGCGGTATTACAGGTTTTTAACAAAAAATGGCGGTTGGGTTTGGATGCAGAGTTATGCGACAATCGTTCACAACTCAAGATCATCTAGGCCGCACTGTATTGTATCTGTCAACTATGTGCTCAGGTAAAAAAAAATCTATCTGCTTCGTAGGGCATCCTATGGGCGATTCTTTTATTTCCTTCAAAACACGCTGCTGTGGCTTAACCATAATTCATTAAAAAAAAATCAGTACCTAATTATTTATTGGCAACAATTTTTTTTTGTAATGGTTATATTGTCTTTGTTTTTTGGCGACAATCTTTACTCTATGCGAGCCGCCATGTTTGACATTAACATATGAGTGTAAACAATGAAAATTTAATTTAATTTATTGTAATTAATTTTCAACACATTATATAAAAAAATATATTTTCTACACACCTTCTCCATATATACCTAATAACTCCTCGGTAACGCGCAACTAGCTAAATCTACCTTTTTAATGTTTTCTCCAGCGGAAAGCCTACTCATAAACCCCCAGTTTCTGAAAGGTCGATCAAAAGTTAATCTACAATGGACAACATTTCATTTTTTTAATCACCCATTTTTATTACTTTAAGTAAAAATATAATAAAAAATAAGTTACACGTATTTTTATATTTTATTTTTGGTTGAGTTTTTATATTTTTAATTTAATTATGAATTTTTATAAATTCTGAGGACTTATAAACTAAAAACCTTAGCTAGGACTAAAATTAAGAAATATAAACTGTCACCCAAAGAAAGTGACAGATAGTGTCAGTCAAGCCACAGAGTATACGTTATAGAAATGCAAAGAGTATAATATACCGTGTTCCAAATAGGTGTTGCCGTAGCCGGAACTCAAATCGCCTACAACATTATTCATAATGTATATAATAATACTAGCTTTTGTCCGCGGTTTCACTCGTAAATATATTTCCTGTAATAGCCCATTCGAAACTAGCAAAACTTCCAAAAAAATATTATATAAAAGAAGTATTTTTATAATTATATTTAAAGAATAATTATTAATTTAGCTTCAAATGGAATAAAAATGGGTAAAATTAATAGAAGGCAACACCTGAGTTCAATAACTAACAACTCTGCCAACAGACATTAGTATTTTTAAATTAGAGGGTTAGCACAGATTAGGGCACCTATTAATCCTTAATTTTCAATATTTCAGTAATTTTAAAATAACTCGAAAATTAAAGGATATAAAAAATTAAAAAAATGAAAAGTAAGCTTTCTAGCATGTAATCTCCAAACGGTTTTCGAATTTTGGTACCTTACGAAAAATGAAATGTTGTCCATTAGTAAACATAACAGTTGTCAAATACGTGAAAATGTATGGATTTTGACAGTTGTTGATTAACTAATCTTTGATTAACTTTGACAAGCCTTTCAGAAACTGGGCGAAAGTCTTCCACTTGAGACTACCTTGAGGTATTTTAAGGTCACTCACATCTAAAATTGTTTTTTATTCTTACAGCGACATAGAAGCAAAGGATCTCATACTGAATCTCGAACAAGGAACACCAAAAGTTAACCCCGACGTATCTCCTTCAACATCTCACACCCCTTCATCCCCACCACAAATATCACAAATAATCAGACACACAGACGAACGAACTCATTTACAAGTCAACGAAAATGAATACAATGGTGATTCAAGCACTGGCTACTCAGGGCCAGGCAGCACCTACCCTCAATATCATATAATACCTCCATACGAAGACTACCATCAACATAACGGAAATTACGAATTCTTTAACGATTATAACGAGCATTTAGATTTAAATCTACCCTCACATTATCCAACACCATATCAACAATCGAGAAAAAGACCTCATTCTTCAAGCTCATCTTCTTGTAGTTCAATAGAATCGGAAAACGTTCAAAACCACCAATATAATTATACTAATTTGCTATCGTTTTACGATGAAAATCAGATACAGAATGGCTCGGCGGGTTTAAATGAAGCTAATTTTAACGGTTTTGCAAAAATACAACCGCCAGTACAAGAGACTCCGTACACAAGTGTTATAGTTGATAATACACAACAGTTTCATCATCATGGCGGCGGTGTTAATGAATATGTTCATTGAAAAATACTTAATCGTTTAGATAAAGTTTAAAATTTACTTTTTGATGTGTAACATCTTTCCTCTCGCTTTCCTGCAATCTGTGGAAGTGATTTCGTGAAAAGGGATGGAAGTGTGTAACAGGAAGCCGGGGAAGCGCGCGCGGTGGTAGCGTTGACCGTCAGATGGTACCAACCCATTTTCCGAGAGGTTGGTACTGTCAGCCATCAGTGTGTGCGTGTACCAAGGTGAGATGTCAGATGTTACACATGATATGCGACTACTGTAAGGCTCGCTCGTTCAAAACGATTAAATTTCATTCTCCTAAAGGCAGTTCAAAACCAATCTCCATGCGTCATCAGATTTAAAAATAAATATAAATGAAAAGAGTTGTTATCCAAGGAGTTTGTATACAAAATAATCACCAAAAAGTTTGATATAAACTCCTTGTTTTTTTACTTGCCTAAACTTTTTTATAAAACCTTCAAATGGACTGATTTTAAAAAATCTCAAAAATAATGTAAATACAATTTAGTTATAATTAAATTATTGATTGTAAGTATTATTAATTTAAATAAAGTCATGATAATATCAAGAAAATAGACAATAATTAAAATTCGTACATATTATGTACCTAAAACATATAGGAGTGTAGGTAGGTACTTTAAATTGTACATAGAGTATAAAATAAGTTTTTTTAATGTTTTATCTTTGGCTATGATATTATAATCTAAGGCTAAGCGCATCACTTGAGAACGGCTGTACCGATGTGGTTTTTTTTTAATATTCGTAATAGTCCGAATCTCTTTAATTTAGGGAAAGAATAATTGGAAAAAATTGTAATAAGTAGTATCAGATATAAAGCATATTTTTCATAGTCAAGGTCATCTTATAACTGTCAAAAATATCGCAAATTTCAGTTAATCTTGGTTGAGTTTATTTATACCTACAACATTTCCATCCCACACCGTTGATACCTATTATTTTAAATTGGATTAAGTTATATTTTCATTATTCATAATTTTTCTGGGATAAACTTTTCCCAATTTATCTGTAAATAATCCACCTGTGTCACTGTTATTTAGCATAGAGTTACATATTAAATATATCTAAGTGAAATAGTCGTTATTTTTTCAATTTTTTATTTAATTTATTTTATTATTTTTGACCAATTTAAAAATCATAAAATAATTTTTATTTTGAATTTTCACTAAGCCTCCAAATTTAAGAACTTTGTGATAGATTATGAAAGAGAAAACAGGGGCAAATTAATCTTTTATTTTACCACCCATTAATTCCTAGATAAAACTTTCACATATTGAATATTTACAGAGAAATTGGGAATAGTAATATCTCCATACAAATTATGGATAAGGGCTCAAATAGCCATAGTTTTTCTTTAATTCTTTCCAGGATTAACTTAGATTATTTTTGACAGATACAAGATGACTGAGAGCAACGGTCCTTAGGTCCTTACTACCATTGGCACAAGATATAGTCTGTTCAACTAAGAACTAATGATATAAGTATAATCCTATACAATATTATAAATGCGGAACTGTGTGTTTATTGGATTGTCCTTTCTTTGATTTTGTTTGATTTGTTTCACATAGATACCCAGTTAGAGGGCCGTAGGACTGCAGAGAGACTTTTTATCCCGAAATTTCTTCAGCCACATTTCAAAAGACTTGCTAGTATTCTTCGCAGTTATTTATTACGTATTTTCTTATTTAAACCATATATGTCTGTAACCATATTGTAAAATATAATTTTCTTTTTATATCTACTTTTGCCTTTTTATATGAGGCTATAATATGTATGGTGAATTATGTGCCATTTATCTGTTTGAACTAGTCCTAAATATGTAAATAATTAATGATATATCTATGAAATTATTAATATTGGCATTTACAGTATTTATTTTTAATGATTTGGTATGAACAGATTTTATGTATATTACGTATGTACCTATATATTAATTGTTTTCTATAACATTTTTTTTACTATTTAGTACCTAATAATTGTATTTACCATAATATCTATTTTACCTAGGTACTCTTTTTATTTTTACATTTTGATATATAAGTTGAACAAAAAAAAAATTGTGATATGATAACATATTTAACTATTATTTATAAACAGATAATAAAATATTTAAAATTACGTTTTGATTTAATTATTATAGAACGTCCAATTCTTATGTCCTCAAAAAGTAAAATAAAAATATTTTATATTATATGTAACTACCGCCATCTATTGTTGAGAAGCTGAACCATAATTCCCAAACTTGTACACAGCTCCATCTAGTGTCAAGTAGTAATACTAGATATTGTTCGAATATATCCACGGACGGAAAGTCTACCGGTTTATACAATTTGTAATTGTTATTGCTCAGCTCCTAAACATGACAGGTCCATGTTTAATACTTGTAAACTTTTCTCGTGAATTAACTTGGTGAAAACCGCATCAAAATTCGTTGTAGTTTTTGCGTGAATAGGTAGGTCAGAGACGCGGCAGAGGACTTTGTTGTATAATATGCAGTGATGAAGATAATGATGACATAGACTTATTTATATAGAACGACAGGACTTTGAACACATAATTAATGGCACCAGTTCTTTGGCACCACTGACCTGAATATTGATATATCAATTCCAAAACTAAGTAGATAGATAATAGGCATGTGGTTAAGGCGTCTGGTATTAACTAGGCAGACCCCAGGTTCGATCCCCGGATCCCGGCAATGTACCAATGGGTTTTTTAAATAAAAACTTATGTACATAATCCGACAAACCACACAGAGGCTTTTCCATCTAAATACCTCAACAGAACTGGCCACTCGTTAGGTTTATAAAGCCTCAAAAATACCATCGGCTTAACGAGGAGAGACTTGGTCTTCCGCTGGGTACCCTGGAACCGTAACTGGTAACCGTTTCGGGAGCTGTAAGGCAACCCATTAAAGAAAAATAATAATATGCATAAATTGGGCTTCCCTTGGGCTGCACACTTTTCAAATAATTATTAACAATTTCTGCATATAATATTACATTTCGTCGCTTTACTTTCTCAACCTCGTATCTCAAAAAAATCAGTTTTTTTTTAATTATTCTATCAATTTTGTTTCTGCGTAATACATAAATACAACAAACTCCTATATTCATACATAGTGAAGTTGTCATCGTTTTGGCAGTGCAATTTCCTTGTATATTTCTTGCAAAGATTTCATAACTGAAACAAACTCGTATCGTAAAATACGTGCTTTTTACTCTAAACGGTTATACAGAGAGTGCATTTTTGCTAACCTTGGCTAGTGAAATGCGAGGTTGCCGCTCTTATTAGCATGAAGTTAGGCAAAATTTTGATAGTTTGCGAAAGTTTTGATCTAGTAAATAAAAAAAAATCGTAAATAAATAAAAGTGGTAAATTATTAAAAAAATAGGCTTCCTCAGTTTAATGTTGCATCTAAAAGGTAAGTTACAACATGCTTATAACTTATTTAAATATTTAGTGTCGTATGCATTGATTTTATTGATCAGTTTTGAATTAAAATTTGTTTCTCCATTCAATGAGCGAAAACCAAAACTTTATTTTATTGCAGTATGTATGCATTAATTTTGAATGACGTCAAAAAAAGGCGTTTCTCAATTCGATCGTATATATTTTTTTATTGATCAATTTTTAATAAAAATTTGTTTCTCCATTCAATGAGCGAAAACCAAAACTTTATTTTATTGCAGTATGTATGCATTAATTTTGAATGACTTCAAAAAAAGGCGTTTCTCAATTCGATCGTATATATTTTTTTATTGATCAATTTTTAATTAAAATTTGTTTCTCCATTCAATGAGCGAAAACCAAAACTTTATTTCGGATTCGTTTTGTGAGTACCTAGGTAACTTGTAATTACCTGTTTTGTATTTTCTAACGATATCATTCCTAGGTATAACCACAAAATAGAAAGTTACAGAAGATCGGCTCCATTCAATGAGCGAAAAGGCCTTATTTTGAAACTATTATAGGTACTAATAACATCATACTTTTGTTTTCAGGTTAGAATGAATATTCACAATTCACGAAGCAGAAGACTAGTAAGGCTAGCGCTCAGCCAAAATGAAATGGTGTCATCGGAAAGTATTAAGATTGTTCAAGATCAATTATCTATTCTTGATGACCAAACAGGTCATTTCGTGTTCCGTACATGTTTACCTAAAGAACAGCTGTCCCCACAATCTTCTTCGTCACGCAACATAATACTAGACGAAAGAACTGGACAGGTAATTTTAACAATACCTCAGGCTATACAAGATCCAGTTCCTTCATCTGAGGTCGATTTCTCAGAAAGCGAATCTGAATACATTCCAAGTGACCATGCAAACTCTTCACAATCAGACGTCGAAACGTCTAGAATTTTAGATGAGTTTTCTGGCTCTATAAAAGTTAAAAGAGCTCGGAAAGGGCAAGCAAATAAAAATAACTGGGCTAGAAATAGACTTAAACGTAAAAGGATGAAAGGACAAGAGTATGTTTCTATTAAAAGAAAGAAAAATGAAGGAATAGTAGGAGTGGAAAATAGGAAAGGAAGAACACTACAGGTAAGATGTGATTCAGAAAAGTGTGCCAAAAGATTTTCTAAGAAATGTCACAAAATAAGTGATAATGAAAGAAAGCAGATTTTTTATTCATTTTGGGACCTTTCCTGGGAAGAGAGAAGAGCTTATGTCGTGGCTATGGTCACGCTTAAACCAGTAACAGCTCAAACCAAAGGACATCCATCAAGAAGGACGAATACTCTGGAGTATTCCCTCAAAGTTGCTGGTGAAATTATACCGGTATGTAAAAAAATGTGACACTATGTTTAGGTGAATGGTCCGTAGCAAATTGGGTCAAAAATGAAATGTCCTACAACGAGATTGGCATGCCAAGAAAAGTCAAAATAGCAAAACGATTGAAGGCTGTCAACGTAATGAAAGTGGAGCACGTTAATAAGTTTTTAACTGCTCTTCCAAAAATGCCGTCTCATTATTGTCGACAGAGTACTGCTAAAGATTATGTAGATGTAAATTACACGACGTGGGCTGAAGTGTATAGTGACTTTGAAAGTTATCTAAAAGAGCGAAACATTCCTGATGGAGAGAAGCCTACATATAAATGTTTTTTGGACATAATTCACAAAAGCAATCTTAGCATCTACCGACCGAAAAAGGATCAATGCGATCTCTGCTATGCCTACAAAAATAAAAACATTACCGAAGAAGATTACCAAGAACATATAAAAGCAAAAGATCGTGCTAGAAAGGAGAAGGAAGCAGATAAAACAAGGTGTTTAAATGGAGATATTCATATGGTTACAGTTGATTTACAGGCAGTGCAGTCAATACCGTTAATGTCTGCTGGAGCTCAATATTTCAAATTAAAATTGAGTGTTCATCAGTTCACCATTTATAATGAATATGACAGGAGGGTCGTCTGCTACGTCTGGCACGAAGGTGAGGGTGGAATGGAAGCAAACGTTTTTGCTTCGTGCCTGTTAGATTACTTGGAAAGATTAGATGAAACTAAACCGATACTTATCTATAGCGATGGGTGCAGTGCACAAAATCGAAACGTAACATTATCGAATGCCCTACAATATTTTGCAATTGTTCACAATGCAGAAATTCAACAAAAGTATCTTGTTGTTGGGCATACGCAGATGGAATGCGATTCCGTACACGCTACCATCGAACGAAAAAAGAAAGGAAAGGAACTTTTTGTACCAGCTGATTTTGCCACAATGATAAAACAAGCTAGATTGTCCCAGCCATATGAAGTGCGATATTTAGACCATACATTTTTCAGCAAATTTTCGACGCTTAGCTATCTAAAATCTATACGGCCAGGTTCCAAAAAGGGAGAGCCTTGTGTTGTAGATTTAAAAGCTCTTAAATATACATCCGATGCTGGAACTCAATATAAACTCTGTTTTGACGAGGATTGGAATCTGCTGCCTCATCGGTTGACTCGACAGTTGACTACTAGCTGTGACCACACTATCCTAAAATTATATAATCAGCCACTATCGATCACTAAGAGAAAATATGAAGATCTTCAAGATATGAAGCGATTGATTCCAGTCGACTATCACAGCTTCTATGACAATTTAGTGCATGAGTAAAACTGTCTTAATGTTTTTGTACTCGCGTTTGTATTAAAGAAGCCGTCGAGGCAGTTATTAAAAGATAATATTGAACTATTATTTATTTAAGAATTAAAAATAATTTGGTTTTTTTTTGGATAAGTAGTTGATTAGGGTCCATCCATAAATTACGTCACAGGTTTAGGGAGAGGGGGGGGGGTCCAACAAAGTGTGTCATGTCATATAAAACAACTATTCCACACCTGTATTATCTGTGACAGGGGGGGGGGGGGGTCCAAAGTCATGAAATTCGTGTGACGTAATTTATGGATGGCCCCTTACTTGATGCAGCAAACTTCTATCTTGGGTATCACGGTAACAAAATGCTTAATTCAATAAACTCGTATCTCTAAAATGTCATGTAACTTTTTGTGATTTCATTTAATAAATATTAATTTAAACTTAAAACATGGCTTTTTGTATTATAAACAAAACCCTATTTATAAGTTTTGCATATATAGAAAATTACTAGAGTTGTTCAGTTTTTTCCTTCTACTGAAAACTCGTATATTTTTACTTATGAGGTTGAGAAAGTAAGACGACGATTTTAGTGTTGCGAGAGAACACCAGTGCTCGTACATTGTCTAATGGAGCACAACTACAGACTAAATGTGGACAATGTTACTGCACACACCCCAATATATAAAGGTCGTAATGGTGTGTTCGTTTGTATGTATTTGTTCACGCCAGCTCTTGCGAACAAACCTATAACAAGGACAACCAAGGTAAATAATCTCGTCGAAAAACGCGAAATTTTGTATGGATGTATGTTTGTTACTCAATCACGCCAGAACGGCTGAACGGATCTGAATGATATTTGACACAGAGATAGATTATAGTCTGGAATAGCACATAGGCTACTTTTTATCCCGGAAAAATGTATGGTTCCCGTGGGATAGATTTATTTTTGTTTTTCACGGGATCGACATGATTTTTTGCATAGTCATAGTTTAGGGGTCAGAGAAGACATATACTGCGAAAGCGGGTGGGGGAGGGGCAAATTACAGCCACGGGATTATTTCTTTTTGGATCTATTTCCACGCGGGTGAAACCGCGGACAGAAGCTTGTAAGAAAACAAAAATAAAACCAAGAACATACAACTCTCAATCACTTAATTAATTTATTACAATTCATCATCACTTCTATCTGAGTTAATCTCCAACATTTCTTCTATATCAATGTTCGCTTCATCATCGCTAAATTCTCTGAACGCTCTCTGCAAAAAAAAAATTTAAATTTAAAAAGTGAAAACTTTAGTTTTTAATTTATAAGTATATAAATTATCTAGTTATTTCACATATAAATGTATCTGTGATTGATAGTACGGTCCAGCCCGGTCCAATTAAGCGGCTACGTGGCGCTGCAGTACCTAGTTGTGATATTTCCCTGATATTACTTTGTTTGCACCAATATAACGTTCATAATAACATCACCTAGCGATCATTTTACTTGTAGACCGAAGAATTTTCGGCCAGAAATGCACAGCCTAACTGCCCGACCCAGGAATCCCAGTACGCGGATTCCTGCCCCGACATTCTCGTGTCAAGCATAGTCTGGCCGGGCAGTCCACGATCTTGTGCCAAAAACATGTCGCGAATCCATAACATTTACCCCTATCAAAAATCACTCAACATGCCCAAAGAAGATCTTGAAACACGTAGTAAATTAGTAACATTAAAACTATCAAAAAACATATGTAGAACCGCGACAACTTTCGTTTTTGTTTCGACTCGAAGGCCAAAAACGACAGTCCACACCAACGGCCAGCCAAGGAATGTCCGGCCCTATAAATAAACACTACTCACTCTCCGCCGGGCCCGCCTGGGTCGTCTCGGCCGCTCGTCTGCGGAGTTTTCGTCGTGCGAACTGTCACCAGACGTGAAGCCGTCCGCGAGTCCCATTACAGCGTTACGTATTAGTTGCGCTTCTAAACCTGCAACGGACAAAATGTTTAGATAATCATTGTCGTGTCGATAGAGGGAGCCACTAGTTAAATATTAGACGATGCTATTTTAGTTCCATCACTTATAGAAGCGAGACTTGGGTATGGAATAACAAGCATAAAAGTAAGATAAATGCAGTGGAATGAGGTATTTACGTAGAATGTGTGATATAAAGCGTATTGACCGCATCCGGAACAATGTCGTTAGAGAAGAATGCGGAGTGAAAGATCATGTTGTGACTAAAATGAGGGGAAAAGTATTTTACGCTGGTTTGTACACGTTGAAGGCAAGAAGGATGAAAGATTAGCTATAAAAGTTTATATGGCTGAAGTGAAAGGAAATGCTGGCAGAGGACGACCTTGGTGTACTTTTGAACATATATGTATTGATCGATGGCAATATTAAAAGAACCGAACGAGGTATGTCAGGATCGTAACAAATGGCATCCGATTGTCTCTGCCTACCCCTCTTGGGATGAAAGGCGTGATGATAGATATATAGTTGCATTCTTTGAGCTGAGGATGAATTTGGTGAAAGTTAGCGAAGTGAGACGACCTTACCATCATCGTCGTTATCAGAGCCGCTATCACTTCCATCATCATTGTCGGAGCCGCCCGCCATATCATCTTCCTCGTCTTCTTCCTGCAATTACATAACAAATGAGGACACTGTAACATATTTCTAATCCTAACAAATATTTCACATTTAACGTGTGTTCGTTTGTCCTTTTTTCCAAGTCACAACGCAATGAAGTAATTTGCATAAACATAGTTGAAGGACCGGAGATTTCAACATACATATACATCTTTGGCAAGCCTGTTGCTGCACACTTAACTGGACTGGGTTACTTGTTCCGGTGGCCCGGTATAGGGTTCCATGAGATTTTTTTGGAATTAGGTTTAATAATACTAACAGGACTGGATCGTTGTTGTCTGAATAAATAAATTTATTATTTATTATGTTACTCTAAAATTCACGGGCATAATACCCGGTCCTTTGTAAGGCTTGAGCATGGGGACATAGGTCCAACACGTAGAGGCCCTTAAGAGTGTTTAATCTAAAGTGTTGTGACTAGCACCCGTCGGGACCTATCTCTGAATGCATCAAATACAATGCGCTCACAGACAGGCCCCGTCAGGTGCCTGAACTATTTGCTGAGATCAAATTAAATTAAAATCGGGCTATTGTTTTGAGGTGTTAAATGGATTGGTTTATCAAGTTTATTGGTAGAGACTACGGTCACCTGCCGGTATCATTCATCTCATGAAATGTAAAATTGGCAGGTGGTGACTCGCCGTTTACTAAATGGGCCTCCTAAAATGGTGGTTCATTTTTGAGCATTTCTGCCGGCAGTAAGACAGGCAACATTGGTGTAAGCGGCTGGGGGTGTCGAGAGGTGTGACACCTGTTTCACATATAGCTTCCCCGTTATTACGCCTTTAGACACTTCCACCCCCGAGCATAATACTTATTATTATTAACGCACCTAAAGCTTGAATTGTCTTCTATTCTACTTTTTTGTGTTATGGCTCAATCAGGGTTTTGATAATTCCGCCAATGTAAAGTATTATAGCCGTTATAGTATTAATATGTCGATTAATCGGTATCGAAGATGATCCCGCCGACTGTAATATATCTTATTAATCACAACTATTGGGATTAAACCGGATTCCCGGTCATGTCACGACGGAACCGTGCGTTGGTCGCCATGACATGACGTAGAATCTGACTTGTCTTATTTGGTAAACACACTTTGCATGTCTTTTTTATTGTAATATTTTTAAATTCGAGTTTAAAATGTAAAATAGGTTAAACATGTTAATTAATATGTAAAATTGTTAATATAACGTCTTTTAATAATTTTAAATGATAACTTATTTTAAAAAGACAAGTAAAAAAAATTATTATGTACAGCGCCATAATAATGGAAACGGCCATATAAAAAAATTAACAAATTTTAGTATGGTATTTGACAGTGAAAAACTACGACCGCATTTTGATAAAAGGAAAACAGATTTAAATTTCCCCTCAAAATCGAAATTCTATTATTTACGCTATACGTCACGGACTTGGGTCATGAAACTCTATATATGTACCAATTTAAGTTTCAACATTTAATAACCCAGTCCAAACAAGCCGGGGGCGGAAAGTGACTACTTACAGCTTCATCGTCTTGCTCCCGTTTCCGTCCCACGTCGTAAACTTTGACGCACGACTCCTGCATCTGCTCGAAGTCACCCATATTTTCAACCAGAGATATCTGCGTGCCCCACCGCGACACGGACAGGGAGTATATGTTCCTTTTTACATCGATTGTGGCTGGAATATGAGAAGATAATGTAATTAATACACTTCTCGTGCTTCAGAGGGCGCATAAAGCCGGCGTCCGCACTCCTTATTAAAGCAAAAAATATCTCCTCTTCTTAGTTCCAGCGTAGATGACGAAAAAAGTTTTTAGCCGTGCGCAGTTTGAGAGGATATAACACCATACAATGCGATTAAAATAAGAATAGGACAGGGAATGCGCCATTTTGTCATTCAGTTACGTCAAATCGGGCTTAGTACCTACGATACGGTCTGTAAAAAAATTTTTTTTTTAAATATTTAGTTAACGATGTCATTAGAGAAGAATGTGGAATGAAAGATATGTTGTGACTAAAATGAGGAAAAGTAGTTTACGCTGGTTTGGACACGTTGAAAGTGACAAAAGTGAAAAGAAATGCTGGCAGAAGACGACCTTTTTTTTACGTGCAGAAATTCTCGGGGGTGCGGGAATTTTATGATTTTATTATTTAAATTTAAAGAAAATTATTATTTTATTACTAATATTAAAATAAAATGATCATACTGTTTTTTTGGCAACCGTACTTTAATATCCAAAATGGCGCATGCCCCGTCCTATTGTTATTTTAATCGCATAACTGTATTGGTTTTCTATTCCGTTACAGTTTTTTTTGTGTACGCTTAAAAGAATATACTCTTTTAAGGCAATTGCACGCTTGTTGGTAATCGGCCACTTTCTTCCCTTGGTGGACAATCTACCATTTCCCACCACTTCACCTTACCATATGTACATTTTAAACTAACCTATACTAGAATAGTCGTACGGGTCCAGAGTCTTAAAGCTTGTGTCAAACTGGCTCTTGTCATCCGCGTCTTGGTCCGAGCACACCACGTACAGTGCCGTGCAGCCGGGATTAAATATAACCTGTAATAATAAAAAAATATGTAATTAAAATTTTTCGAAAAATAAATTTGCTTTGAATAATTATGTTTGTATTTTAACATAATCATCATATAACGTAAAATCCGTTGCGACAATAAAACGACAGAAAAATACAGTGGTACAGGGGCTAGTACTAGGCATTTACCTCCCTCCCGCCAAAAGTGGCAGAAAAAATTGTTCGGTTATTTACACGCTACACGTCTCCTTTGTTATATACTCAAAGAATTGAATGGAAAATAGTTTTGTTCCCACACTTCACTTACTGTAACTCATTCCTGGTTTTAAATACATATAAAAAAGTAAGAGCGGTTAAGACGTCTGGTATTAACTAGGCGGATGTCGGTTCGATGCCGGCCATATACCAATGGGTTTTTTATAAGACCAATCACACTTAATGCCTCAACAGAACTGGCCACTCGTTAGGTATAGCCTCACAAATACCAGAGGGAGACTTGGTCTTCCGCTGGGTACCCTGGGACTAGGGTTGCCAACCGTCCCGTTTTCAGGGCTCAAATAATGCGTCCCGCGAAACATGTCTGCGGAACGCTAAATGTCCCGCTTTATGGCAAACCAAGCTAGGTTAGACAGAAATCCCATTTATTTATTTATGATTATTTTGTTTTGTAATAAGAAAGTCCTAATTTTGTTAATTTTATTTCAAATTTTAAACAAAAGTGATTAATAATAAATTACAATTGTTTTTTTTTCGTTTCTGTACATTTGTAGGCAGGTCCCGCTTTTTGGCCATGTCCCGCATATTAATTTCTAGTAATCCATCAAAAATTTATAATATCGAATCACTTACTCACTTTATCACTACCATCCTTAAATTAATTTAAAAATTATATAATATAGATATAATAATATAAAATATGAAATATAATAAACGAAAACGTCGGCACTTCTTCTAAAAATAAAATACATATTTTAGATCTATTAAAGAAGTGACACATCTATTTATTTATTTATTTATTTATAGTGGACACTGTTACTGGTGTCTCTGGCCACTACGCATAATGGCTGTGAAGGTTTGTTGTTATGTATCTAACAAGTGACAGCAAATGTAGCAACATTATGCGAAATGTGAACATTGCTACCCTGGCCATGATGCAACTCACCTCAGATTTGTCTAATGTGGGCACGGTTCTTAGTAGATGAAACGTCCTTAGATCCCATACTTCTGTATTCGATATAACCTGCAACGAGTAGAACACGATACAATAATTGTTTACTAGCTACCATCACGGTTTCGCACGGGTTGAAATGTTTACGAAAAGTAGCCTACCCATTCCAACTATACCTTGGAAAAAAAATCACGTCGATCCATCGCTTCATGTGACATTTCCAGGTATAAAAAATAGCCACTTAATTCTAATCGCAGTACTATCAAGTGCAGAATTGGAAGGACACCTTAAAGACTATATTCGCTTGCACATTAAACTTTTCAGTTTGTTTCCTTTCTATATTTTGTTTAACAGAACCAAGGATAAGGTCTATCTTGACCGGGATGCAAGTACCAGAAACATGAGAAAGTACGATTTCTCAACAAAACCTGTCTTGAGTATCATACAAAAACTATTAGAAAAAGCAAGTTGTAGTTAATGTTTTCTTAAAATATATGAAATTATCTATGAAATAAACTAAATAATAAGTCTTGTTTAACTGATTCTGAAAATTTTATTTCGTTTATATCAAGTTTAATATTATAAATTATTAGAAAGCAATTTTAATTTCGACTTCAAGACATATAGTTATCGCGTAATTTACTTATAGCTGCAGCATATAATTAGTATGGGACAAACGTTATGAGGGGAGCTCTTAACGTCATTAATTTTAGATTGACTATTGAAAACAATATTTCTCTCTTTCTATTCCGATACAGTCTGAATGAATAAGGAAATGCAGTAAAGCGCTAAGCTTACATCTTTCTAAAGAGATATGAACAAAATAAGTCACGCGTTTCATTGAGTTCGTTGCGCTATGATGCGTCACCTTAAGGGTTCCGAAGATATATGGCTCCAGTTTTAATGGGCTCGTGTCAGCAGTCACATAAAAACAACGCTCAAATCCGGGGCCAAAAGCTAATAAAAAATAACTTACCTCTAAACCGTTAGGATGAAAAACGCCACTATGAGTCTGATTCAATTTGTCGAATTTGTGAATTTCTTTTCCTGTGTTCACATCCCAAAGTACACCGTCTGAAATTTTAATATTTCCAGTCATGCAGCGAAAACCAATTTTATAAGCAGATTTTTGATATGAAACATCTATACGCGCGTTAGACTAGGGTAAAACAAAGACGTCTCAAAATTCAGAAGACGCTTGGTTTTGGCCTACGCTGCGTGCGTCTGGTCGTGTATTTCTTCGTCTAACAAAATAAACAGTGATTTACTTAACAGAATTAACTGATTAAATGTTGTAAATCAAAATGGTGAGCTTCTTTTCATTCGCAATACCTGCCATCCTCACCTTATTTCAATTATAATAATACTATTGTATACCAATTTTGATGTTTCACATCTATCGGTAGTAGGAAGTTAAATCAAACCACATGAGCTGAGTACCCCTTCGAGTAAGAGCCCATACTCGCGTACCCGTTTGTAGCCAAGGTGATATTAATAAATTAAATTAGTTTTTCGTCATTTAATAAATTTTAAATATTAATTATATTGATTGACTCAAAATATATCGCGGCGATTGCTGATTGCGTTAATGTGTTCCTTAAATTACTTGAGAATCCTGAGATTGCCGCGTGTACCCCTCAAGCAAGAGATGGTTGGTATACGCTATTTTGTATCTCGAAAAAACTTATCTGCGAAATCAGCAGCGAACACTTTTGTATTTGTGACCTTTCTTTTCACGCAAAAACTACTAAACGGATTTTGTTGCGGTTTTCACTATTAGATAGGTTGATTCACCGGGAAGGTTTACGAGTGTTAAACATGGACCTATCATGTTTAGGAGCTGAGCATTAACAGTATACGTGAATCAAGTCGGGGGGAAAAAGTTAGTCCAAGCGAGTATTCATGGCGTATGCTGTCTAATCCGTCAGAGATATAACAAAATGATGTAGGAAAGAATTGTGCGGAATAAAATGATCTACAAAAAAGTCCGCGGCAGCAAATATTTATCTCTAATAGATAAGTAGTTACAAGCGAATTTATATAGGTATTCAAATTGTTGTAAACCCATATTACGTATCTCGATTAGTGTCTATCATCACGCCTTTTATCACAAGAGGGGTAGGCAGGCTACGATCATGACATACCTCTTTCGCTTCTTTTATATTCATCATACCTTTCATACATGCTCGACGATTGTGTGTACTTTTAATATTGTCATCGACCAATATCTATACTAATATTATAAAGAGGAATATAAGAGGGTATTTTTGTGTGTGTGTGTATGTTTGTAATGAATAAACTCAAAAGCTACATTCACCCTGAGTGACATAGGCTATATTCTATTTTCAAAAAAATTAGCGATCCTTACTAAAACTCCAATAATGTAACCCAAGGTGTAAAAAAATTACCTGAGAAATTCCTTACAACGCGTGCGCTGCGAAAACTATTGATGATATAGAGGTAGGGTAGGGGTAGGGTATATTTTAATTTGTTCGTAAATATCCACGGGCGGAATGCTAGTCTTATATATATGTTCAATAAAGTACAGCTTTCTTACCTGACAACACAAGTTCATCAGTAGGATTAAAGGTGGCTCTGTTTTTCGCGTACTGATTACTAATAGAGGGTTTCAGCGACAATATTTCTCGGCCGGTGTTTGTGTCGAATATCGTGGCCGTCTCCCCTTTGGTGCCTATTATTCTGTGGTCGGTCATTTTGGAGAACTCCACGTACTCCTCGTTGTCCAACTGAAATCTGAAGGTTTTATTGTATTATAATCGCCTTACAGCTTCCGAAACCGTGTACCTAGCGGAAGATCAAGTCTCCCTCGTTTAGCCGATGGTATTTGTGAAGCTATACCTAACGAGTGGCCAGCTCTGTTGAGGTAGGTATATTTAGATGGAAAAGCCTACATAACTTTTTAATTATAAAACCCCATTGGTACATGGGATCGAACACTAATAGTTAGAGAGCTGGCTATATAGCCATACTGGCCGGTATGGCTACCGTCTGCTGAGCCTTAAATACGATACGATTTCTACATGGCACCTTAATTGGTCTGTTTTCGATTTGTGTGATCCTGAATAGTCATCCTGCAAATTTTGGGCCCAGCAAGTGGTTACAATCTGGAGTTATGACGAAAAAACGAAGTCAGTATGGCTATATGGCCAGCTCTCTAACTATAAGGGGGGTGAAAACGTAGTATTCCCTAATAATGAAGTTCGTTCGTTTGAAGGCGCTCATCTATTAAACTACCAGTCGAATTTGAACAATTATTTTTGCATTTAATAGCCCAATACTCGAGGAAGGTTATAGGCTATATAACATCACGCTAGCTCTACCCTATCACTCTTATTAATAAACTCGAAGCAGCGACGTAGTAACTAAACTGTGTTTCGTCTCCGTCTATCATAGTGAATTGCAGAGTTGTTAGACGGAGACGAAATACAGTTTAGTTCTTACGTCGCTACTTCTAGTTTATTAATAAGAGTGTAAGGGTGTTAAATGGGGTGTAAACATTTAATTCACTAATAATGAAGCTTTTGTTGCCTGCAGCAGTGAGTGACAAAAATAGTAACTTTTGAAAGTCAATTTCACAAAAAGGGAAAATTCATTACTTCAATTTGGATTCCATAGAGGGGATACTTTGCAGTGTGACCAGAGACCCCAGTAGCAGTACGCACTTCTTCAGTAACGATATGCAAGTTGTGCATATTGAACAGAACAGGTGGCAAGCCTGTTACTACACTTAATGGATGTGTCACTTCTTAGCAGATGTATCTGTTATTTCTGTAAGTGCGGTCGGCGGCTTTTCGTGCCCACGGAAGCACGAGAAGTCGATTAAAGCACAAGCTTAGAGTTGGTCGCTTTGGAAAATTCTAAACATTTTTTTTACATTTTGTTTGACATGTACACATCTTCTTCATTTATTGTAGCTCCACCAATGTTAATCGATGATTAGGTAGGTAGGGATAAAGGTAGGGGTAGGGGTAGATATAGGGTATATTATATTAGGTTCGTAAATATCCACGGGCAAAGCCGGGGGCTGAATGCTAGCAGTATATATGCCGATTAATCGGTATCAAAGATGATCCCGCCGACTGTTTTATTAATCACAGACTAATCACAACTAACACAATGCGCGCGGGATTAAACTGGATTACCCATCATGTTAATCCCCCTGTTCCGAGTCCGGTATGGTTAGCATACATAGGACCGCGACATCTTTCATTTTGCATCGAAGGCCAGACCCAGCAATTTTCCGGGTATTCTAGTCTTGGACATTTGTTGCGGACCCGTCATTTTTGATCTTCGCGTCAAAAACGAAAGATGTCGCGGTCCTATGTATGCCCAGCCCCACTGAACTTGAAAAATGACATACTAACAGCTGTTCAAAATCCTTCATATTCCATAACGCTGACAGCGGCCGCCATGTTGTCGTTGCTGAAGCGAGTAATTTTGTACCGTCTCTGCTGGCCTACAAAGAAAAAAAGGTAAAGAAAAATAAAATGCTTGTCCATATTGAACAGAATAGGTAGCAAGCCTGTTGCTGCACTTATGGACCTAAAATGTTTCATTTCTTTAATAGACGTAAATTATCTATTATTTTTAGACGAAATGCGGACGCCGGCTAAACCTGCCCTCCTAAGCACGACAAGTAGATTAAAGCACATATTTTTTAAAGAAAATGGGTGCTTAGTAAAACTAAGGTGTCTCAATGTCAAATACAAGCGCCGCCAACCTGGAGTATTGAATTGAAGGTCTTGCAGCGCCAGAATTCACTGGTTAGTGCAATTCAACTGGGCATAAACAATTTGTTCCACAGCTGCCCAGGACTTCCATACCCTGGCTACAGGGTCACCTCACGCTTAGACGCGAAAGAAGGACAAACTTTCACATTTAAAATATTAGTAGTAGACTTGCTAGCACTCACATGCATATGATATATGTAGGACTCGTGCACTTGGTACGCGTTCTCCTCTACGCCCGAGAACAAGTTGAACACCCTGATGTCACCGGACGAGGTGGCCGCTAATAACTGTTGCTGTTCTGGCTGTGAATAATACAACGAAAAATATAATTAAACTCGATGACTCGATGTTCGATTATTTTACGTCATTAGAGATGGTAAAATTGCTCTAATAATGCTCCCGTCTCGAAAGGATGAAGGAGACCTCAAGCCCAGTGGAAGAAAATATCGTCTAATATTATTTCGTTAAAATGAGTAGATTTTTTCAAAGATGGCGGCCAATATGGCGGTAGGTAATAAAGCGCATGAGTGTGAACACAATGCAAACAGCGAGCCAGTTTGAAACATATCGGTGAAGTAAGCCATAACACTTTTAATTAATACTAGCTTTCCACCTCCGGCGTCGCCCGTGAAATTTTATTACGTAAAAATAGCCAATCACAGATAATGTAGCTTCCTATTAGTGAAAGAATATTTAGAATCGGATCACTAGTTTCAGAGATTACCCCCCTACATTACCTCTTTATAATATCAGTGTAGATTTCAAAAATAAAACTACTGCTGTAATGTGCGGTGTTGTGCTAACTTCACCGACATGTTTCGCGATGGCTCCCTGAATGCAGGCAACCTGCTTTCTTTGTGTTCCCGGCATATCACGCGCGATGACTGCCACAAGCCGTATCTGATCTACCACCTACCTTGAGGTCTCGGTCGTCCGACAGCGCTCCTTTTTTAAAATGCATCTTTTCTATTTCTATACGAATCCGCTACCCAATTCCACAAAAAAAAAATTGTAAATAACTTCAATAAATCAATAGATTCACCTATTGAACTCAGAACATCAGTAACAACACCTGGCAACACTGTCGTGTATCTTATCTTATCTACATATCTTTGCTAACCCACGTAAAGGAGCGTCGGTGGTCGAGTGGTTAAAACGTCGGCTCACAACTGAGAAATCGCGGGTTCGATCCCCACGTTCGACTATGTACCAATGGGTTTATATAATCAAAAATCTATGTACATTATCTGACAAACCGTACAAAGAGGCTTTTCCATCTACATACCTCAACATAGCTGGCCACGCGTTAGGTATAGCCTCAAAAAATCTTCGGCTAAATAAGGAAGACTTTGTCGTCAGCTGGGTACCCTGGGGCCGGCAACGGTTCCCGGGAGCTGTAAGGCAACCCGTGAAGATTTTTTTTGCTAACCCACGCTCCATAATTTCACGTTACTTACATGAAATATAGTGTGCGTGAAGTAAACGTCATCATCTTGCAGTCGCAGTGTCCGCGCCGGACAGAAGTTCGAGTGGGTCAGTCGTGAGTCAGCGCGCCGCGTCGTTAGTCCGTATAGTTCACGACGCGTCGTCCTGGCGACGACGTTCGTCGCTTCGGCGAAGCTGTGCAGCGACGGGCGGGGGTCGGGGCATTTGTGGGGCCTGTTAATATGTTCAAAATTATTAATTACTAGCTTTCAGAGCCCGTGGATTTTTTTGAAATGTGATGGATCCCGATGAATTTCCGGGAAAGAAGTATCGTATGTCGCTCTTCAGCTACCTTTGTGCAAAAAATCATGTCGAATCGTTGTTTTGTTCTGACGTGAGAGACAAACAAACACACTTTAGCATTTATATTAGCTGTGGCGGTTAGCACATACCTAACCCACAATATAAACGCACCACAAGGCGGCGTCAAGTCAGTCACGGCCAAGTAACGCATTCGTAAACGCTGTCCCAAGACAGACGGCCCGCGTACGGATAATGTAGATCTCAAAGGACCAAATCATCCGTCGCTATCTCGAGTATCGTAGTTCGAAGTTGCACCTTTTACATCATCTGCAATCAGATACCTTCTTTCATTCCGTCGGAACCACTTTTTACATTAGCAATAAAAGTAAAATAAATATACACAATGCTGTTTTAGTTCCATCACTTACTTATGGAAGCGAGACTTGGGTATGGAATAAGAAGCATAAAAGTAAGATAAATTCAGTGAGTGGTTTATGTTGGTTTGGACATGTTGAAATAATGAAGGATGAAAGATTGACTAAAAAGATTTATATGACTGAAGTGAAAGAAAATGCTGGCAGAGGACGACTTTGGTGTATTTTTATTGAACATATAAAAAATATATTATTCGATGACAATATTAAAAATACACACAATCGCCGAGCATATATAAAAAGTATGATGAATATAAAAGAAACGAAAGAGGTATGTCAGGATTGTAGAAAATAGCATTAGATTGTCTCTGCCTATACCTCTTGGGATAAAAGGCGTGATGACAGATGTATAGACAATAATGCTTCACATGCCCTCCGAAGTACGAGAATATTCCACTTACTGATACAGATTGAACGGCGGACAAGTGACCATGGGGTTCTTGCACAGCGCGTGCTGGTTATACAGGTACTCCGTGATTATGCTGTGCAGTGTTACTCTGTGGCTCTGTTTTGGGTGGCCTTCCGTGTTCGCCATGGACAGCTGCTTCTGTAGGGACCGCTTGTGCTCGTGCGATATTGGCGCTGGCACGCTCGTTATCGGCAACGGTTGTACTTTTCTAGAAATGGAAAATATAGGCAAAATTATCTATCTATTAGCGCCTTTTATCCCAAGAGGGGTATCGAATGGCATTTGCTACGATCTTGACATACTTCTTTCGCTTCTTATATATTCATCATACCTTTCATACATGCTCGGCGATTGTGTGTGCTTTTAATATTGCCATTGATCGATATATTTTTCACAGTAATAAAAGTATGGCAAAATTAAGCCTCTGAACTGGCCACTCGTTAGGTATAGCCTCACAAGCCTTCATATAAATCAAAAAGCCCGGCTTACCCTAGTATTCCTAAACACACAATTGTAAAAAAACTCAATAAAAGTGTGCCCCAAAGGATATTCTAATCCATCAATCAAACTTCGGCCCATAGGATAGGAATCCAGAGTCTTCCAATATATTTAAAAACAAGATGTGTTACGTCATTGAATGAGTTGATCAGTCAGTTGAGACCTCTATATTTGTCTCGCTCGAACTTGTTGGCTTGTTATGTGCAAACAAGTGTCTTGTTCTATCCTATGCAAAAAGTCAATTTAGATAAATGTATTATTGTTCATATCTATATCCTTTTGTGTGAAATATTAAGCCGGGCTTTCATAGTGAACTTCGTTACGATTGTGAAACGGCGTGCTCAATAATCGCGCAGTGAAAATATTCAACTTTACATTTGTCACAGAGTACCTTTTTATATATGGAAAATATTTGTTTACTTCGTGTTTTTATTTGGTATGTTACATTATTTTGTTTAATTTTAATTTAATAGGTACCTATTTGCTTTTATTTTTGTGCACACATCTGACTAAAGCCACACACCAAACAAATTATTTCCAAAGTGAATGTGAAAAGTGCAGAGTCGACATACTTTTGTACCTAGATAACCTACAAAAATATATCGGCTTGCTCTGCTTTGAATCACTAGGCACGCCACTGCTCACAACTACCATCGGCTAAAAGAAGACTTGGTCTTCCGCTGGGTACCCTGGGACCGATAACACGGTTTCGAGAGCTGTAAGGCAAGCCGCGAAAAAGAAAATAGCACGAACGGGTCTAGGGATCTGTATTATTGTCGACTTCGTGCTGAATGAAACAATGTATTTCGTATGGGGACACTTTTATTATATTACTTGAACATTGATTATGTGCGACTCTGTTGCGGTCTTAGGCCATAATGATGTGCGGTAGTTCACATTTCATTTACATTCTTATATTATTGTTACTTGCTTATCAAGACGTTTGTACCAACGCCACGCGTCACAGACCATATATTCTATTGTTACTCAGTAGATTTTACAGTCTATTAATAGTGATGTAACAACCACATCTATTACAGGATCTACCACCACCTTTTTGTATGGCGCGCAGTCCAATCACGTAATACTTTTCGGATCAAGTTATTTAGCGCGACTCATACCAACCTTAACTTGATGACGGAAGGTAGTGCGCCGTCCTCCGTAGACACGTTGACACTCATCTCGGGACTGTCTCTATGCAGCGAACCTACACTACTCGTCCGCGACACTGACAACCTAGACTGCAAACGTTTAAAAATTAAAAAAATAAATTGATTTATCTTCACGGCTATCATACGTTGAGGTTTGACCAGAGACACTAGTTACAGTGTCCACTTGACGCCAGTTGTCCGTGTTTAACAGAACAGGTGGCAAGCCTGTTGCTGCACTACTCCTGGGGAAATTTTGTCGATCCGTTGACGTGTTGACATGAAAAAAAGACAAACAAACACACTTTCATATATATAATACTAGCGGGCCCGGCAGACGTTGTCCTGCCCAAACGTTGGCTTGCCTGCTATTTACTTTCCTTCGTCCGTGGAAAACAACTACCACTACCAATACCCCTACCCCAACCCTTACCACTACCGCTACCCTACCACTATCACTCCAACTACCCCTACTCCTACCACTACCACTACCACTACTCCAACTACTACCACTACCACTACCACTACCCCTACTCCAACCCCTACCACTACCGCTCTATCATATGTCCGTCTCCCTCCTACCAAGCTACCTCCCCACCAATTTTCAGCCAAATCGGTACAGCCGTTCTTGAGTTATAAATGGTGTAACTAACTGACTTTCTTTTATATATATACCTAGATTACTTATAATCAGGGCGCCAGAGCTATTTTCCTCGGGAAAAATGGAAGTTTTTTCCAACGGAGCAATGGAGATCGACATATTCCCACACATAATTGGGCTAGTGTCGGGTAATGTCTGGCACCAACCGAGTGCCGACATCAAATATATATATTAATAAAGGTCACAAATGGGCGAACCAAAATAAATTAATCATATATTTTTAGCGGCCGTATTTTACACGTATTTTTACTCATATGTTTTAAACACTAGTAACACTAATATAAAATGTTTACGCTTCGGAACGTATCTACTTAAGTCAGCCGTCGTCAGCCAGTTCAGTCAGTCAGTCAGGCTGTCAGTTCGCTAGCTAGCTTCTGTTTTTGTCGGTTTTTGTTATTTCTCTCGTTATTTCTTATGTTATTCAATATAAATAGATAAAAAAATATTAATAAAACAACCTACTAAAAAAGGTAAACAAAACAATCAGTCAAACAATGTCAGTCAAGTTGAAAGTGACAGCTTAATAATTATTGCCAGCAACAAATAATGTTGAAATAGGTGTTCAAAATCAAAATCTGAAAACTATTAATTCAAGAGCTACAAATACTGGACCACGATTTTTTAGTTCTATATCTTATATCTAACAACTGTGGGTATTATGGCTTCTGTTCGCGAAGATAAAAAAAAATGGCCCAAATGTAGGGATCTCCTTTGGACTTAAAATTACAAGAAAAATACAAAGAATAACATCCTAAAGTCTTGACATTGAGCGAGGTCGGGAAAGTTGTTTTTTTTTTGAAAAATATTTTTTTTACTCTTTTTTTTACGGTTTTTGTTAAGTGTAGCAAAAAGTATTGTTCCTAGAGAAAATGTTGAGAGTAAGAGTTGTGCAGGTGATGATTCTGCATGAGGATTGGGTATTTAAAAAAAATTAAAAAATCGTTTTCATTGTTTAAACAATCAAAAAAGACGGAAAACACAAAAAAAATTAAAACAATGAAAAGTAATACTTAAAGTGCTTGAAATTTGATAAAAATTGAGTAGGTTTATAGACTTTTGTATGTTTAAAAATGTGCGCCACGTCCGATAACGATATTTCAAAATTTCGATTGTCTGTACAGGTGGTCCATTAAAACGAATCGCAACCTGCTTTACTGGAATCGGTAGGTAAAACAGTGTCTTTGATCTCCCAAAAATTCAGATTTTTAAATAAACAAATAAAAAAGTTATGTTAAAAAAACCCGTAACTAAGGACCGTATTTTCGCCAATCGTCAACTTATAGATTTGCAATAAAATGCATTCAATTGCGCTGATTTTTTCATGAATTTAAAAAAAAAAGTTTATTGTTGGACCAATAAAAGCTTACGGTACTCTTAGTTTTTTGCATGTAGCGCCCGTCCTAATTACTTTTATAACTTGATACCCGTTCTGAACGTTCTTTAATGTATACCTACTTTATAGCAGGTTTTTTTTTCGAGTCCATTCGATCTACTCTTTTGTCATAAACAACTGTTACAAATTACAATCACAGAAAATTGCGCGCGGAACGTAACAGTTCGGCGTCTGTAGCACCGTGTGCCGCGCATCCGCAGTCATAGATTCTGTGGGCTCGCAGAGCTCATCGATGCTACTGCCGGAACCTTAGTTAATTAATTAGTTACTCATTAACAATGCATTCCATTTTATTGCAAATCTATAAGTTGACGATTGGCGAAAATACGGTCCTTAGTTAACATAACTTTTTTAACATAACTTTTTTATTTGTTTATTTAAAAACCTGATTTTTTGGGAGATCAAAGACACCGTTAGTAGTAAAGCAGGTTGCGATTCGTTTTGATATACCACCTGTACAGACAATCGAAATTTCAAATTAACAATTTTGCAATAGGCCGCCATTTTGAAATATCGTTAACGGACGTGGCGCACATTGTTAAACATACAAAAGTCTATACAAAATATTTGAGTTTATTTTTAAACATAAAAACACGTGATATTAGATAGGTGGGGGGGGGGGGGTGAGGGCAACTTAGAACCTCACCACATATCATCAAAAAAGTGGCTTAAAAACCTCACGTGATTAACGAACAACCCCCTAGCCACCCGCGTTAATAGTCACTGCTCCACCCTTTAGGTAGTAGCGTGATGTTATATAGCCTATAACCTTCCTCAACAATTGGGTTATAGAATGCGAAAAGAATTTCTCAAATCCGACTGGTAGGTAGTTCCAGAGATTAAACTGTTCATCTTTACTATATACATAGTAGATACAAGGTTATGTACTCACTCTGATTGGCGTAGAAGGCGTGTAGACAGGCGGAGGTGGGGGCGCAGGCGTTGGTATCTGTTAACAAAATATTTTAAGCTTAAATTAACTCCATGAACTCAAAAGAGCGGCCGTTTTGAACAAATTACAACAATATTTTGAGTACACTAGATTATTTTGTTAAAGTGTGCAGAATTTCATCTCAATCGGTTGGGTGGATTTGGTTTAAAAACTAAAACTACCTTCTTTCACGGCCTTTATACCTTGCGGTGTGGCCAGGTGAAGTTAAATAAAAACCGGCCAACTGCGAGTCGGATTCGCGCACGAAGGGTTCCGTACCATTAATATAAAAACGAGAGAGAAAAAAAATTTGTTGTATGGGAGCCCCCTTAAATATTTATTTTATTCTGTTTTTTAGTATTTGTTGTTATAGCGGCAACAGAAATACATCATCTGTGAAAATTTCAACTGTCTATCACGGTTCATGAGATACAGCCTGGTGACAGACGGACAGACGGACAGCGGAGTCTTAGTAATAGGGTTTCCGTTTTTACCCTTTGGGCACGGAACCCTAATAATGACACGACACAGACCTGAGTGGGCGGTAAATTAGCTTCCCTCTGCAACACAGAAGCGCTCTCGCTAAGACCGCGCGACGCCAAGTGTTCATGAAGCAACTGAAGCAGTTGCCGCTCGTTGTAACTTATCCTAGTCTGCGCCACCACGTTCGCCTGTAATGTTAACCAGATGTAGAGTTGCCACCTGTTTTTACCATGTATAATGAGATTTCATGGATTCTACGCCATGTCATGGCGACCATCGTGACATGATGGGGAATACAGTTTAATCCCGTCCGCGCTGTGATAGTTGTGATTAGTCTGTGATTAAGTTTATATATTCACAAATTTTCTGGGATACACTATTCCCAATTAGTCTGTAAATAAATAATCCGCCTGTGTCACTGTAATTTAGCATATAGTTACTTATTCAATACATCTAAGTGAAATAGTCGTTATTTTTTTAATTGGTTTTATTGAATGGGAAATATGGGTGGTTAAACTTGGCCCCTGTTTTCTTTTACATAAGCTATAACTTATAAAATAGGGAGACTTGGTCTTCCGCTGGGTACCCTGGGACCGTAAGGCAACCCACGAAGAAACAAAGAAAGAAAGAAAAAAAAATCATAAAACGGCTTAAGACTAATTGAGGTCAATTCGCCTCAACCAACTTACCCTATGTATATTAGCTAGTGAGGTCTCGAACTCCGCCCCCATATGTTTACTCTTCCCGGACACTCGTTCTAGAAGCTCAAGCGCGTACTTCTGAAACATCACGTGCTCCTGTCGTTTCTCCTGGAGGATCGGGTCGCGCATCAAATCTAAAATTAGGAAAAATATTCATTTCAATAAATAATAGCCACCCATATTTCCTATTCACTAAAACCCATTGAAAAAATAACAGCTATTTCACTTAGTTATATTGAATAAGTAACTATATGCTAAAGGTGGATTATTTACAGAGAAATTGGGAATAGTTTATCCCAGAAGAAAAATATGGATATAGGAGCCTTAATCCGGTTAATTTGCATAAAAACAGGTTGGCAGGACATAGATGCGCGCGACTGTCAGAACTGACTGTAGAGATGCCTTTTCCACGCCCAACCATGAGGATCACGTGACAAATGTCATAAACAGACAAACTGACGTAACTTAGGACGTCATGATACCACTTGTAGATTTTGTCTAACCCCTGTAGGATTTCTCTACGCGGTGATGCTCGCTCGGCAGATTGTAGGAAGCAGGAAAGACTAACGCAGGAAGTTCGTTCCAGTTTTTAAAAGTGCGACACAGATTCGACGCTAAACTGTTTCGTTCGTATGCAGTACGTGTCCACAGTGTGTGAATGCAACCTATATCCCGTGCGAGCAGTGCGGTTCTTTACTCGTTGGTCGTCATCTTTTATCTGTTAAAAATATGGCAAATCTCAGTTAATCCTGGAAAGATGAGTTTATTTATACAACATTTCCTTAACGCAAAAGCAATGCTCGTTTTGGAAATTATGGCAATTTAGAACCCTAAATAATGTAAATATGGCTCAATACAATTTAAAATTATAACTATCAACATTTCCAACATTAACTGAGATTTGCCATATTTTTGACAGATATAAGATGACCTTGACCAACGGAGGGTATGTTCTCTTTTTTTTTCTTCAAAAAATATTTTTTCCTTTATGTATAAAAAAAATGTGGCCGTCACGGGACGCCCGGCAGATGTAAAACATCGAAATTGATACTCGCACAAGGGGGAAGGGACATCGCGCCGTTTTCCGTCACGGCATACGATTCCGTCCTACCCCCAAAAAAATATTCATGATAAGGGTATACATACACCCCACTTACTCTGTATCTGCGACGAGGTGAACAGAGGTAATTTTGACACGATCTGTCGGACGGTGGGACAGCGCGCCAGGCCCGCGAGCGCCCGACACGCCAACCCCCTTATTCTATCCGCGTCCGTAATCGGGCTTTTCACCATCATTAGTGCTAGCAACACCTGCAAATAAAAAAGGGTAATAAATTATTAACTATTGCGGGGTAAGCATATTTAAATTCTTTTTTTTTTATTTACGTGTTGCCTTACAGCTCCCGAAACTTTTAGCCGATGTTACTTGTGAGGCTATACCTAACGAGTGGCTAGTTCTGTTGAGGTATATTTAGATGGAAAAGTCTCTAAGTGTGGTTTGTCGGATTATGTACAATAAGTTTTTAATTACAAAAACCCATTGGTACATGGCTGGGATCTTGTCTAATTTAGTAAACAACCTTTTCATATGTTTCTTAAATAAGTTTATTAAAAGACGTTATATTAACAACTTTACATATTAATTAACGATTTGAATTCGTGTGACGTAATTTATGGATGGCCCCAAAGACATGCAAACTTTGTTTACCAATAACACAAAAAGGACTTTATAATGTTCTTACCATTATTCCGTTATTAGTTCGTACACTCTCCCAGACTTTTTGTATGATATCTTCGCAGGATTTGAGGGCAGTTTTCTTTTTAGTTGAGCCGCTCACTGAAAACCGTGCTATTGAGGAGCCAGACTGAAAAAGAAATGGTTAAAAAATTATATATTGCCCGCAGCTTTCTATGGTGCTCATACATACATACATACCTTCCCCAAAGGGGTAGGCAGATAGTATGAAGCGTCACTTCTCTCGATCTTTGCATACTTCTGTAGCTTCATCCACATCCATACATCGTTTCTTACATGCACATCTATTTTTTGTACTGCTTATTTGACCTTTTTTAAGGACATCAGATACTTAAATAATAAAAGTTCGTCTTGGTCGTCCTTTCTTGTTCGTCCTTTCGACCTTTTTATATTTATGTTCAGGATGGGCAAAAGAGATTCATATCTGTCATAGATCACCACCCTCAGTGACATTCTCTCTATATATTTTTAGTATTGAGTGGCTTTTCTAAATCTAAATATACCGCAACAGAACTAGCCACTCGTTAGGTATAGCCAGGCTGGCGCAACTTCGAACAAAAAATTAGGGCTAGGAAAAATTGAGCCATTACTAATGGCGTCGTATCGCCATCTCTGTCAATCCATATACAGATGACGGAGATAGCAAATATTTTTGTACCAATCCACAGTGAAGTAATCCTTAATGTTGTTAGGTTGGCAGTACCTTTCGGCCCTAAATTTGTTTAATTTCAATGTATGGGAAACCCGACTCTTATTAAAGAACATAGTGATTGCTACTTACTCTATGGGTATAGCCTCACAAATACTATCGGCTAAAAGAGGATGACCTCGTCTTCCGTCTTTAAGCGGTAAGGCAACCCAGCTAGTGAAGAAGAATAATTATACTGACATTCTATAAATTAAAATTAGTTATTCAAATATCGAACGGGCCAGGTCTTGTTAACAAATAAAAACACAACTTACTCTATGCACGGGTGCGCAGACGCAGTTCACGAGTACATTGAGGGCCGCCTTCTGAACTTCTGGTTCTGACACTATCTCGCCGTTAGCGGCTCCTGAAATAGTGATACACAAATATATGCATTAAATTAGTCTGAAAAACTCCTGAACCGAATCTGGTGTGGTTTTAGAGAGTGGAGTAACTTTTAGTCTTTATTTCAACTCAACCATACCCATTAAAAGAAAGGCGAGTACACATAAGGTATTTTTAATATTTCTACTAGCGGACCCGGCAGACGTTGTCCTGCCCAAACGTTGGCTTGCCTGCACTGCACTACTACTAACACTAACTTTGGATATTGTTCATAAAAAATACTAAAATCGCCATTAAAAAATGGGGGGCGGGGGTAGGAGGGTGAAAAATACGCAAATGTTCTCAGACCTACCGAATATAGGAAAAAATCATACAAACCGGTCAGTCAAGCCGTTTCGGAGGAGTTTGGTAACAAACACTGTGACACGAGAATTTTATATATATAGATTTCAAAGTGTTGTCGACAAACGACATAGTGACGTCATTAACGTGCCTCGTTTAAGGAGACGCCTCATAACTTTTGTCCCATACAAAAACGGACTTTAGCAACTCAAGTATTGTACAAAACTTATTAAAAATAGCAAGTTTTAGTTAATGGATCCTAAATGTATATGAAATTATCTTTATACTAAATGTATAAAATATGTCAATATCAGCTACATCTAGGTTTTACGAAGCCCTGAAAGTCAACAATTTCACGCATATTTTCAACCAACTTTGCGACTCGAGTTCTCTTAATACATTTACTAATGTATTTTTTTTTACATTTTGAATAAAGATAATTTCACATGCTTTATGGACTAGAACTTGCTATTTCTAATATTTTTTGTACAATACTTGAGTTGCTGAAGTCTGTTTTGTGTATTATCGCAAGACAGGTTTTGTTGAGAAATCGTACTTCCCCTTATGTTTCTGGTACGTAAATCTTGGTCTATCTTATCTTATCCTTGGTTATCTTATCGATTTTAATAGTAGTCCATCTTGCTCACATATTTATAAAGAGACATGGACAAAATAAGTCGCGCGTAAAACTGAGTTCATTGCGCTGTGATGCGTCAACTTAGGACAAATTAATTTAGAAATGGGGCAGAATGTGATCCAAGTGATGATAATTCTATGTGTTTTTTCGACAAAAATAACTACTGTTTAGAAACAAAAAAAAACGCGACTTAATAAACTGAACTTTCCGACTGTTTGAAACTGAGCGTCTGTAAAAAAAATGTTTATGGAAAAAACGGAAACCCTTAAGGATCACTCGACGGACGTCACAGCTTATTTTCTCCAAATCTACTGGATCAAAAATGTTGAATCTTGGTACATATAATAGAGTAACATGACCCATTATTTTCTTGTGCATCATGTGACATATCAAATGAAAGGGCTTGTTATAAGGAATACGAATTTCAGACCGAAAAAATGGTACGGAACCCTGAGCGCGCGAGTCGTACTCTCAACTTGACCAATTATTTACTTGACATATCGAATTACGCCACCGAGTCACTTGTGTAACTTTTATCCTTATACTCACCCAGCACAATATTAACACCGGTGGTAAGGTCAGCATCCCGCATGTCCACCTTCTCCGTGAGCAACATCTGCACACGGGGCGACACGCAGCACACCGACACCACGTCCAATGCCGAACGTACTGTCTCGGACCTGTATCACATAACATAATATATTATTTCTCAATGGTGTTTTTTTTGTCGGTATCAAATATATCTCTTAATACTGCATCAAAGTTAATGTTTGCTACGCAATTTAGAAAATAATTTTTCCCTCTAATGACGAAAAATAAACAAACCAGTCAAAATTAACTGTTTGTTTTAAAACTATGTTGGAGATCAGTTGAACTAACGGTGCGAAGTATTCGCACTGGTCATCTAGCATTACTAACAAATTAGTAACAAACATTTAATTTAATTTTTAATATAGAACGTAACAAAGAACATGAAATTCAAATGTTGTCAACTTAATTTTAACTACAATTCATACTATACTAATAATAAAGCTAAAAAGTGTGTTTCTTTGAACGCGCTAATCTCTGGAACCACAAGTCGGCTGAAAAAATATTTTTGCATTTGATAGCCCAATTCTTAAGGATAACATCACATGATATAACATCATATAACATCACGCTACGACCCAAAGAGGCGGAGCAGTAACTATTAACGCGGGTGCAACCACAAGGCACAGCTACTAATCTTATAGAAATGGCAATACACAATAATTCAACAACTCAGAGTTAAAGAGAATCTTCCCCGAGCATTGTTGGAAAGTTGCATACCTGCCAATCTATTAAATATTTTCACTAGCGCGATACAGTATCTGCCTTCACAGACCAGAAGCCTATACAGCATGAAACCTGCATCCAGTAGCATAGTCTGCTGTGATGGATTGTGGTTGATCGAGGAGTACATAGGAGGGCCTGGTAAGGACTGGCATGTCGTCAGTGGGAATTGCGAGTAGGCTTAAGTAGGATTCTTTTGAATTTTGATGCTGGGGTTCATAGGGTTCGAAAAAAAACCACCAACCTGCCATTGAAGTTCCAATCGTAGGCAAGCCCGACCACCTTCAACAAGAGAGTAATACCGCCGAGCTCCACGAGCTCGTCGACGGCCGTCCACCGCGACCACGCGACGCTCTGCAGCAACTCTATTTGCTCCTGGATCTCTTCTGGGGACGACTTCGACGCCTGGATCAATGATTGTTATTACTACATATTGTGTTGTGTGACTTCAATGATATTACAATAACATAGTAGCTGCAGCATCATCTGGAATCAGCAGGATCTGCTCACCAACTTTTTTTTTTCCTTTCTTCACGGGTTGCTTACAGCTCCCGAAACCGTGTTACGGTTCCAGGGTACCCAGCGGAAGACAAAGTCTCCCTCGTTTAGCCGATGGTATTTGTGAGGCTATACCTAACGAGTGGCTAGTTCTGTTAAGATATATTTAGATGGAAAAGCTTCTAAGTGTGGTTAATTAAAAAACCCATTGGTATGTAACTTATGTAGATATCTGCGGCCGTGCGACCGCTACATATATAAAGTTAACTCGACAGGTATCCTATGTGGTTACTATCAATTAAAGACAGCACTGTTGTCTATCAATATAATGTCCACCTAAATCGACCTGCTTGCTTCGTCAGTGCCACTGTACTTAATACTAGCTAAACTATCCTAGTGAGTAACAGTGTGACGTATTACACGGACTATGCAAACGTCCTGCCTCCACGAGTGCTATATCGTAACTGGTCGCCGGCCTGCGCGTGAGTGTCCGCCGCGCTCGTTGACCTAATTAATTACCCTGTACGGCCTAGTACAGGTACATGGCTGGGATCCGAGATAGAACTCGGGGTCTGCCTAATTAATACCAGACGTTTTAACCACTCGGCCACCGACGCACCCTTTTTTTTTCTTATTATATACATAATAAACACAGCGCTCACCTTATACGACGGAGGTTCCGGCACACACTCGCCCGCCTGCCGCGCGACATTAGCCGCCTTCAGTCTGAGATGCGCCTCCAAGTACCGACGCAGCGCGACGCACACATGCCGCACTATCTGCCGCGCAGCACACGTCTCGTCCTCGGTCACATCCGGTTCCTCCTCATCGGTACCGAGTATCGGGAGAGTCGATATCACGTTGTAGAGTTTTCTTAGGCCGTCCTGTTGATCATATATAAATATATAATTTAAAAAAACACACTTTCACGGCCATAGAGGCCTTGCGGTGTGGCCAGACACCTATAACAGTGTCCACTTGACGCTAGTTGTCTATATTGAGCAGAACAGGTGGCAAGCCTTTTGCTGCATTTAATTGACCTATATGTGTCACTTCTTCGATCGTCGGAGTCGATTAAAGCACATATTATTAAAGAAAATTTATTTACAATTATTAACTATCATTATAAATATTCAAATTAGCTAAGTCGTCCAATAAGAAATTAGCGCGGTCGCGTAAGTGCGGTATCACATTGGCGATTTGCGAGCGTGTTTCTGGCGAGGCGATCGGTCAACGCGGACGCCGCGTTTGCGCAGCGAGCTCGCCGCAGGCGCGCAGCTAGGTCGCCATGTTGTAGACTCGCATCCAAACGATTTTTTTTAGGATTATTTTTGATATTTTTACAAAAAAGCACAAAGTAGTAGCCTCCCAAAATCATCGTTTTGTATGTCTTCGTCTCCTTCGAAGTAACAAAGCCAACAGCAGCGTTTCCTCGTCAGAATCTACTATGTTATTGACTATCCAACACGCGGATCTAACGTTGACCGATCGCCTCGTCAGAAACACGCTCGCAGAACGCCAATGTGATACCGCTCTAAGTATATTCAAAACACACCTGATTGTCAAATTCTTCTAAGATAACTCTAAATTGAAACGAGAGCCCGAAGAACATGGTCGCGTGACACCGGCCGGAATCGTGGGAGCACTCTAACAGCCACAACGCGTACCTGGAACAAGTATGAAAAAAAACTTTGAAAACAGTTTTTATCAGAATTTTCTGGAGATTAATATGAATGTATCACTTTCCGGTCCCTAATTATATTAGTGCAAAATATCACGTAGATTCGTTGCTCCGTTTTGACTTAAAAGAGTGACAAACAAACCTACTTTCGCATTTATAACATTATGGCCATATTCATAAACACATTTTAGAAGCGTTTTAGTTAAAATATGTTTTGTCACTCTCTAACAAACCTGTCTTTACTAATAATAGAAAGAAACAAAACACATTTTAACAAAAACGTTGCTAAAATACGTTTATGAATAATGGCCTTAGTGTATAGCACCGAGACTGATCAGTGAGTGATCAGTAGGATAATCATGTTTAGGAACCATAGGCCATTCCATGGCTGGCCATTGTGTGGACTCTTCGTTTTTTAACCTTCGACGCAAAGAGAGGGGTGTTATCATATATCTGTGTCTGTCTGTGGCATCGTAGCTCCTAAACGGATGAACCGATTTTGATTTAGTTTCTCTTTGTTTGAAAGGCGAGTGTTCTTAACTATGATTCAAGAAAATCATCACCGCATTTCTAGTCGTTGAAGGGATTTGACCAACTTACTGGTCTGATCGATTCGAAATTTAGTATTCTGTGACTTCAATGATATTACAACAACATGGTAACCTAGACCTGATGCTGCTGCATCATCTGGAAGCAGCCAGATACAGATAGTTTTTCTATTTGTCCACAAGCGTTGCTGAATAAAATGTATTCTATACTAATATTATAAAGAGGTAAAGATTTTAATTCAACTTTGGATGTAACCGGTAATCTCTCAAACTACTGAACCGATTCTAAAAGTTATTTTACTAATAGAAAGCTACGATATCCCCGAGTAATATGGGCTATTTATACTAATATTATAAAGAGGAAAGATTTGTATTTTTGTTACGAATAAACTCAAAAACTACTGGACGGATTTTGATCATTCTTTCACCATTGGAAAGCTACATTCACCCTGAGTGACATAGGCTATATTCTATTTAAAAAAAAAATAGGGATCCTTACTAAAACTCCAATAATGTAACCCAAGGTGTAAAAAAATGACCTAAGAAATTCCTTAAATCGCGTGCGTAGCGAAAAATAATTGATGATAGAACAAAATAATGTACTACGACTTTGCAGAACACATCATTATCTACAAAAAGTGTCGCGATAGCATATGTCTAACTATTATGTCACAATAAGTGTTCTTTTATTTTAAAAATTTAAATAAAAAGCCGCCGCTAGAAAAGGCTCTTTATTTGTACCTTGCTATTAATCCTTATCAAAATAAATTACTTTATATTCACGACTGCTTCAATACCTTTAAATAACTTTTTGAAATATTCAATTCGGACATTCCATTCGAAAGATATTAAGAGTTTTAAAATGTAAGTATTTTTTTATCGCGATTTTAGTATTTTTGTATGAACAATATCCAAAGTTAGAGGTAGTGGTAGGGGGTAGAAGTAGAAGTAGGGGTAGGGGTTGGGGTAGGTATAGGGTATATTTTATTTTGTTCTTAAATATCCATGGGCGAAGCCGGGGGCGGAATGCTAGTATTTTATATTGTTCGAATATAAACTCACATAACAAGATCTGCCAACGTTCGCCTTGGCAGCAGGCATACTCTTTCCATGGCGTCCTCGCAATACGCCAAGTAATATAGACATATAGACACTCCAGTCGCGGCTACTGACGGTCGGGGCACTTCCAAAAATTTCTAAAATCAAAACACAAAGATTAGCAACATCAAATAAGATAATTGGATGGCTTCGGCATATCGTAGCTTTCTATTCGTGAAAGAACTTTCAGAATCGGTTCAATAGTTCCGAGAGATTACTCCCTATATCCAAACTAACATACTTATCTCTTTATAATATTAGTATATATAGACTAGCGACCTGTTCCTACATCATACGTCATTTAAATGATAAATACGCTTATTCCTACTTATTTTGTCGTCAAAAAACTATTTAAGGACCGTTGGTCAAGGTCATCTTGTATCTGTCAATGATATCCCAAATCTCAGTTAAACCTGGAAAGGTGAGTTTATTTATACAACATTTCCATCCCACACAATGGATTGTTATTATTTTAGTTCTAAATAGCCATAGTTTCCAAAATGCAAAAGCAAGGCTCGTTTTGGAAACTATGGCTCTATAGAACCCTTAATAATGAAAATATGGCTCAATCCAATTTAAAATAATAACTATCAATTGTATGGTAAGGAAATGTTGTATAAATAAACTCCCCTTTCCAGGATTAACTGAAATTCGGGATATTTTTGACAGTTATAAGGTGACCCGAACAAAATGTTTTTGAAATAAAAATAATAATAATATGGCTATAAATAGCTTAAAATAAAACTAAGGTTAAACAAAAAACACCTCACCTGTAACCCGCCCATATGTATGAAGTCGATGGAGAACTTCTTGTGGCACAGCAGCGCGGCGAGGTACTTGAGCGCCTCGAACGCTAGCCTAGAGTCCCTGGATTCGCGCACATTCAGGTAACCCAAGATGAGACCTAGGGCGTTCTGCTCGAACACGTGACTTAGAAACTGAAATTTAAAAAATATATAGAAAACGTGTTATGGGCCGTTGGTCAAGATCATCTTGTATCTGTCAAAAATATGGCAAATCTCAGTTAATCCTAGAAAGGGGAGTTTATTTATACAACATTTCCTTACCATACAATTGATAGTTATTATTTTAAATTGGATTGAGCCATATTTTCATTATTTAGGGTTCTAAATAGCCGTAGTATCCAAAACGAGTTGCGCTTAACTATCAACTGTGTGTTAAGGAAATGTTGTATAAATAAACTCATCTTTCCAGGAATAACTGAGATTTGCCATATTTTTGCCAGTTATAAGATGACCTTGATACACTGTGAGTGGAGAACTAAATAGTCTCAAAATGTCTGGTGCAGAAGGCAAAGGGAAACCACTGCACTATTCTTCCCAAGTAAGTTAACCATGGCGAGTCAATACAAGGCGCGTCGCACTGTGGACCGCCATGATAGACCACGACTGAGAATAACGTTACTAGTTTCAAAAACATAAAACTCACCTCTTGATACTCCCCCATAGGTGTTAAGTATCTTAATATTAACATCTGTTTTGTAGCGTCTGTTGGCGGGTGTATTTGTATATTTCCTGCAAAAAAAACACAACATTATAACTAAAAAAAACGTCGGCTCACAACTGAGAATGGGATTTTATAATAAAAAAACCGGCCAAGTGCGAGTCGGACTCGCGAACAAAGGGTTCCGTACCATTATCTATAAAAACGGCGCAAAAAAAAAAAAAAAAAAAAAAAAAAAAAAAAAAAAAAAAAAGTTTGTTGTATGGGAGCCCCCCTTAAATATTTATTTTATTATAATTTAATTATTTATTTCTAATGTGTATATGTATATAACTAAATATTCTGTGAATATTTCAAGTGTCTACCTGTTGCCCTTATCAATATCGAGCAAAAACGAGCAAACAAATCACGTTTCAGTATGGGAGCCCCCTGGTTCGTTTTCCATACAAAAATGTTATTAAGATAAACTAATTAACTAAACAGTAAAGATGTCTAAATATGTGCTTACTTAACTATTTACGGCTTTTATGTTGCGCGAAATCAATAAAAAATAACTTTTATAATAGAAATAAAAAAGTTATTTTTTATTGATTTCGCGCAATATAAAAGCCGACAATAGTTAAGTAAGCATATATTTAGACATTTTTACTGTTAGTTAATTAGTTTATCTTAATTACATTTTTGTATGGAAAACGAACCACCTTAAATATTTATTTTATACTGTTTTTTAGTATTTGTTGTTATAGCGGCAACAGAAATACATCATCTGTGACAATTTGTGTGGGTACCCTGGGGCCAGCAATGGTTCCCGAAAGCTGTAAGGCGACCCGTGAAGATTGTGACATACGAACTTATAAGAGATCTTCTTTTCGTTCTATCCATTCCATGTGGTGAGGAAATGTTGTATAAATAAACTCACCTTTTCAGGATTAACTGAGATTTGCCATATTTTTGACAGTTATAAGATGACCTTGGCCACCGCCCCTTAAGCCGAAAAGTATCACGTAATTGGACTGCGCCCCCATAGCACTCCTAGCGCAACAAGTAACTACAACTTACCTATGACGTAAGTCTCCATTTCGGCCCAACTCGAGTTCGAGTTGTGATCGGGCGGAACCGCTCTGGAAGCCGGCGGCGACATCAGCAATCGTTCAGGTGACGTTATAGAATTACCTAAAAAAATAAAAGAAAAAAAAACAGATTAATCTATCTATCTATCATCACGCCACGGATAAACCAAAGAGGGGTAAGCAGAGACAATCGAATGTCATTGGTTACGATCCTGACATGTGTCCATCGATCAATATTTTTTTTATATGTTCAATAAAAGTACACCTACGTCGTCCTCTGCCAGCATTTCCTTTCACTCCAGCTATATAAACTTTTTTAGTCAATCTTTCATTCTGTAGAAACCAGTATAAGTAAACTACTTCTCTTCATTTTAGTCACAACATCATTTTCACTCCGCATTCTTCTTTAATGACATCGTTCCGGATGCGGTCAATACGCTTTATATCACACCCGTAAAGACCGTATTTCCACTGCATGTATCTTACTTTCATGCTTCTTATTCTATACCCAAATCTCGCGTCCGTAAGTGATGGAACTAAAACAACATTTTTTATTTTTTCTACTCTTTCTTATACTTACAATTATTATTTTTGATCGGCGTCTCAGGATCTTTGCTTGTCCGCGGCTCCATTTTACCTAAATAATCTCCGCTGCCGTCGTTTTTCTCCAAATCTACAAACAAAAATTGTATAATGTATTTTGTTTTCATATAGGTATAGGTAAGCAAGAGCGTTACCAGTGGGAAGTAAACGTCTAGTACTAGCCCCCTGTACCACTGTATTTTTCTGTTGTTTTATTGTCGCAACGGATTTTACGTTATATGATGATTATGTTAAAAATGTTAAAATACAAACATAATAATTAATTGGAAACACTATGTTTTCGCAAGTTTGACGTCCTAGACCGCCTTTCCCATTTAAAACATCACAATTAACTATTTTCCTAGAGCTCTGTCACGCGACACAAAACGATACCAACGATATCTAAGGTAACTTATTACTGCGCACCTGGTCAGTGTAACTGGTCAAAGAGCAAAAAATTGGCGAATATGGCCCCTCCATAGGCTTAGTACTCTATAGAAAAAAGTGATCAAACTATAATTTAAGATACATATTTACATTAATCCGATGATTCATACTTAGAAACAGTTTTGATTAATATGATGACTAATATATATCTTTGGGATAGATATTATAATTAGGGTATTGCAGATTATAAGGTAGTCGATAGCCTAATTGGTAAGACGGTGGACTTGAAACTGGAGGTCCAGCAGCCTAATTGCGTAACTTGAAAGCGATCCAATCACTATAATTTTTTTACAGATAAAGGTCGAATTTAGCTATTGTGCTACATTGTGCTGCGTTTGTGCCGTACTGTGCCGCAAAAAATAGCTCAATATCTCAAACCGTTTTTGAGAAAAAAAATAAAAACGAAAATTTCACGTTTTTAATTGTTTTTATTTTTTTTCTCAAAAACTGTTTGAGATGTTGAGCTAATTTTTGCGGCACTGTACGGCACAAACGCAGCACAATGTAGCACAATTAACGAAAATACACAATTCGAAAAGTGCGGGGCTAAATTCGACCTTTATCTGTAAAAAAATGATAGTGATTGGATCACTATCAAAGTTACGCAATTAGGCTGCCGGGTTCGAATCCTACCCCCTGCCAAAATGCTAATAACCAATATTCTTTAAGAATATGTGCTTAAATCGACTCCTCGTGCTCCGGAGGGCACGTAAAGCCGGCCTGCCAAGCGTGGTGACACTGGTGACTATGGCAATTCCTCTCAATGAGCACCACTAAAAATGGTGCACTAGAGGGAGACCATGATCCAGCAGTGGATCTTAAAAGGTTGATGATGAAGATTGCAGATTAGTGACACATCTAAACTTAGGTGACAAAAAATATTGTTCTCCAATAAAAATATGTTTAACGCATTCTATAGATAAAAATTTAGTGTATCTTTAGGTATTCATAACATTTAAGAAAGTTCTACATTTTACCAGTTTCCGTAAATACTTTCTTAAATTTTAAAAATAAAAAAGCACCTTTCTTTTCAGCAACAGGTTTGCTGCATTTGATATCGTTGCTCAGCCGTCTCTTGTCGAACCTGGCGAAGTAGCGAGTTTGATTCGGGGGCGTTACGGAGCTGTGTGTTGTCTGAAAAAAAAGTAACAGCGGTTAAGCAACACACTTAACATTAAGTTATAACAAAGGATGGGTGGTCTTTATATATTGCGGTGTGGCCAGAGACACCAGTAACAGTGTGCGTGCACTTTTTAACAGAACAGGTGGCAAGCTTAATTAAGGCACTTATTGGAACTAGATTGGACCTAAAGAAATTTTGAATATCTGGGAAAATCCGTGTACTGTGTTGACCTGACCGGATTCCTTGGGTGGACATTGGTGCGAACCTGTAGTTTTTGGCCTTCAAGTCGAAACGAACGATATCGCGGTTCTAAGTAGGCTAGCGCCACCGGAATCGTGTTACACAGGATACCCACCGAAAGACCGGTCTTTCTCAATTATTAGGGTACCGGTTAGTCCTAAGGGCCCGCATTTGTACTCAAAATAATAAGTAGCAAAAAACACACCGAGTGGCTTGTTGAATATCATCACAATTGGGTTTAAACTGAACGAGGTTCTGTGCGTCGGTGGCCTAGTGGTTAAGACGTCTGGTATTAACTAGGCGGACCACGGTTCTATCCCGGCCATGTACTAATGGCCACAAAGAGGCTTTTCCATGTAAATATACCTCAACAGAACTGGCCACTCGTTAGGTATAGCCTCACAAATACCATCGGCTAAACGAGGGAGACTTGATCTTCCGCTGGGTAATAATATTACGTACGTTATCACACTGATGTTTCGACCTCAAATTGTGCAACCGCCGCAGCATCAACGGCACCAGGTTCGCGTTCAAATCTCTGAAACATTAAAATTTGTGATTACAAAATTTTATAACCACATCTGTATTAAATTAAATGTATGTATTAAATGAGTGGACTTGCTCTTGGTTTGGATATTTAAAGCCCATTTAACATACTTTGTCTAGAAAGGCAATAAAAATGGACGTTTGGTGTTCTATTACCGAGAAATGGAAAGGTTTCTATAAACTTTTTTTTTCTTTCTTTTTTCACGGGTTTCCTTACAGCTCCCGAAACCGTGTTACGGTTCCAGGGTACCAGCGGAAGACAAAGTCTCCCTCGTTTAGCCATAAAATTTGATAAATAAAGTTTTCAGAGGTGTATTTAGGATCTTTTTTCTATTGAGTAAAATGTTTTCAAAATGATTTGTCATATCCTTAAAATCAATATATATTTTTTTCAGTATCGTAAATAGATCAGATTTTCTGAAAAAAATGATTAAAAATTGGATATTCATGACTGACTTTCCCTTAAGTATTCTTATTGGAAAGAGAAAGATATAAAGACCGACGCACGCGTTCCGCCGTGACATGATGGGGAATCCGGTTTAATCCCGTCCGCGCTGTGTTAGTTGTGATTAGTCTGCGATTATTAAGACATATCACAGTCGGCGGGATCATCTTAGATACCGATTAGTCATATAACTTGACATTGGCAAATCATCGATTAACATTGGTGGAGCCACATTAAAAGAAGCCAGACAAATAGGACCGGTTTCTGCGACGCTACTTTTGATGTGAAACATTAATGCGCATTAGATTAGGGTAAAACCAAGACGTCTTAAAATTCAGGTGCCGCTTGGTTTGGCCTACGCCGTCTGCGCCTACCGCTGTGCGCACGTAGAGGGGATAACGCGTTGGCAAGAGGCAAGATAAAGCGTCTCACTCTTCGGAGACGCTTGGTTTTGGCTTACGCTGCGTGCGTGTATTTCTTCGTCTAACAAAATATCTACTAATTTTGATGTTTCACATCTACCGGGTGTCCCGTGACGCACTCTTCTTTTTTTGTCTCGCTTTATCTCTATGGAACTTTATACCTCTCTCTTTCTAATGGAGATTTTATTTTCGCAGTGAGATTCTTCATGACCACGAATCATGACGGGGCAGTGAAAAATAAAACACACCTGAAGTTAGTAGCAATCTCCTGGACCTCCATAGCGGCGGCGAGCAACCCGGTCGCGTAGCACTGTAGAGGCTCCGTGGAATTGGTGGCCCAAGTGACCAGCCTGTTTATCAGCAACTCGTTGTCCTGGAATGATATTTGTAAGAGGGGTGATCCACTGCCAGGGTAAGCGAGATATAACGGTTTTGACACTTGTCTCGCTCTATCCGACAGGCTATTATGCCAATTGATGACCTCCTTAAGCCGCGTAAAAATGGCAATCAAATAGTTACAAAACAGTTACTCGAAGTCAGATTGAGCACAAGAGTCTCCACTCTTGTCTAACTACGTGACACTTTTGAGCAACATATACAACAGGGGGCGTCGTCGCTCGCAACTGAAAAGTCGTCGTTCGATTCCTACATCCGACCATGGGGGTGAGTATATATTTGACGTGACATCTTTCGTGTCGACCGAATGGCCTAAAACGTATATGTACAGAACCAGCCAAAGAATGCCCGGTTCGTGAATGTCCAACACCAGAATGCCGAGCAAATTTGCTGGGTCGGACAAAGACAAGTACACAGAATTTGCCCGCACATTGTAGGGTTGGACGTCTCGGCCCGTGCATTCCGTGGCAGGTTCTTGTGCGGACATAAACGTTTTTGGCGTTTCGGTCGACACGAAAGATGTCACGTCAAATATATGCTTACCCCCCTTGTACCAATGGGTTTTTTATAATAAGCTTTTCCATCTATATACCTCAACAGAGCTGGCCACTCGTTAGGTATAGTCTCAAAAAATCATTGGCTAGACTTTGTCTTCCACTTGGTATCCTGGAGCCGGCAACGGTTCCCGGGAGCTGTAAGGCAATCCGTGAAGAATAAAAAAATTTACACATACCTGAAACACAACACTCATCTCCAAGCCAGGCATCAAATCTAGCGTTAGTCGACACGCAGCCACATTCAACTTTTGCACATCCCGGCCTGTGATATTTTGTCTGGAGTAATAAGTATCCCGCACATAATCATTCACCAACTGCAATTAGGTAAAAACAACTATTAATGGTGCTTCTTGAGCAATACATATCTTCTTCTTTTATTATGGTTCCACCAATGTTACTCGGTGATTTGCCAATGTCAAGTATTATGGCCTTTATATGGTGTTTATAGCCGACTAATCGGTATTTAAGACCGTGATATGTCTTATTAGTCGTCGACTAATCACTACCATCACAGCACGGACAGGATTAAACTGGATTCCTCATCACGTCTAAGCGGGCGCGTGCGTTATACACCAAGGCGTGACATGGAATCCCTCAATACATATTATAAAACAAATTCCCGTAAAAACTACTGAACGGATTTTGACACGGTTTTCACGTCAATTCACTGGAAAGGTTTACAAGTATTAAATACAACACTTTCCGTCCCCGTCTCCGCCCGTGGATATATTCGAACAATATAAAATATAGCCTATGTCACTCAGAGACATCGTAGCTTTCTATTAGTAGAAGATTTTTTTTCAGTAGTTTTTGAGTTTATTAATAGGTAAAAAAAACCTGGCAGACCAGCTGGCAGAAAATGAGTGAACAGCATTTGTGGGAGGGGGACCTCTCAGTTGTAGGAAAAATATTTTCTGCCAATTTACTCCCTGCAGTTTTTTTTTAATTCTTTTTTTGTTTTTTTTTTAAAGAATTTTGCAAGTCGCTGCAGGGTGTAAATTGGCAGAAAATATTTATCGTACAACCGAGAGAACAAATGCTGTTCAATCATTTTGTGCCAGCTGGTAGGTTTTTTTTTAAAGCACCTCAGCGGCATACCAACAAATGCTGGACCCCTAATCGACAATAAGAATTTGTAGAGGGGGGCTCAGACTACACAAAAAAGAGCTTTTCTGCCAGCAAGTGCTTACCACGCCATCTCTCTACCTAATTATTAACAAAAACACAAAAGATCTAATTTTACCTCTTTACAATATTAGTATAGATGGACCTATCATATCTAGAAGCTGAGCATTAACAGTATAAGTGAATCAAGTCAGGAAAAAGTTAACCCCAGTGAGTTTTCATGTCTTCCATTGAGTACCCAGGAGACCAAGGGCATAGCTATGATTTTTTTTCTAGGGTGGGCAGAGTGATTTCACTTTAATTCTTGGCTAGGCAAAGAAAGAGTCTAGTATTGATACAGAATGATTCTGGGGTGACCCTGGAACTTGCTATGGGCTGGTGATCCCAGGCTGAGGCTATAATGGGTGTAAATATAAGAAAATTATAGTAACCTTTGTCATAAAATTGTCCTTCTTAAACATAACTTTTAGAGCGTGCCCTAGAGCACATTCTGGGTCCGTCCTCGATGGATGTCTTTCGTCAAAGGGGTCCGGGTCCTTTTTTAGGAAATTTTCTGTTTCCGCTTCTATTATTTCGGCTAATCTGAAAATTATAACATAATATATTGCATTGATTTTCGTCAATAACAAAAGCAAGGATTCTTAGCAATTCGGTATTTAAAGTAATATTTAAGGTGTTTTCTAAGTTATTTTAAGAAATTAATTACTTTTACTAAAGCTGTCACCAGGGGCTCAAATAGATTCATTAATACTAAGCATTTTTTTCTTTCTCTTTTAGCTGGATAAGCCTCTAAGTGTGGTTTGTCAGATTATGTACATAAGTTTAATTATAAAAACACCATTGGTACATAGCCGGGTTCTGGGTTCGAATCCGTGGTCTGCATAGTCATTACCAAACCTTTTAACCACTAGGCCACCTAAGGTCCATGTTTAAAACTTGTAGAGCTTTCCAGTGAATCAAACTATCTATTTATGAAAACAGCAACAAAATACATTCAGTAGTTTTTACGTGACAGACAAAACAGACAGATGTTTGTGTCTCTTTCTTTATTCAAATTAGCACAGTAGTCTGCCCACCCCACAAAAAGTTGGCATTAATATTTTATTATATATGTTTACAATATATTATCACTTTTAGATATATGTTTCAACTTGTCCAAGGTTATCAACCTTATAAATTAATCAATATTGCACAATGAAACACAAATTATGATAAAAAAATATATTCTTGAAAGAATTTTTAAAATTGGTTCAGTAGCTTGAGAAATTAACCCGTACATCCAAACTTTACCTCTTTATAATATTAGTATAGATACATTGGTAATATGTAATTAATAATTAAATAAAAAAGAACATAATATAAGAAAAACAGTTTAAATTCTGTTAGATTAGAATATGCAAGTAGACCTGCTGCCAAAATTAAAGTTATTACATAGTTGGTGTTAATTTAGTTCCAAATGTAGGTACAAATGTACAATATTTACAAAATATACATTGTATTAGAGGAATCCCACAAACATCAAATTTACCTTGTAAGAGTTGGTACTGGTTCGTAATTTGGTGTTAAATGTTGTTCTTCCCATGTTTTTAGCAATTCTGTGACTTCCTGGGCAGGGGGTGAATCCATATTACGAACTCAAATCTTCTAGGTTCTAACCTAAAAGTATACACAGCAACGCGTTCACCCAAAATATTCAAACAACTACAAATACATTATAATAATTAAATGATATCCAGTTTTTTACAATAAAAAATATTGATAGAATTAGAATTATCTAAGTTTTATTATGAAAAATATATAGAAATGCGATCTTGTTATGTACCGCGTAATAAGAAATTACTGAATGAAATGAATGAATGAATTATGAAATAAGGGAATGATCATGTACATATAATAGTCTGTGATGATCATGATGATCGCTGCCACAGAGCAAATCGCTGCTTTGAAAATTATTCCACTATAAACTTCGTTGTCTTTGGTTGTTAATCTTTAAAACCTTTTGGTTCATTTGCTAATTTAATAAAAAAGTGGAACATAATATAGTAAGACTAGTAAGTAATGGCATTGAGTATCATTATTTCCCGGTTCCTGTACCTACCATCACAAGCGCGGACTATAAAATGACCGATTCCTATGTATTCCAAAAAAATTTTTTAATCAATCATACTGTATGTAAAATCAAAATGTCAATCATACTGTATGATGCTATTATCCCTTTACCTATTATTGACTTGTGACTTAGTCTTTAATTGGCCATAGATTTAGGCCGGGCTCCTTGCTCTGTGGCGCGGTTTTTTCTTTGTTTTTCTTGTCGGCAATATAATAAATATTTTGAATTATAATTGTATTTGTGGATTTATTTTAGCTACGATGTCTTCAAATGGATTACAAATTTCGCGCACAAGCATAAGTAGTCAAGATCGAAAGTTGCGTTACAGAACTTTACTTGAGAATTTATCTATTTTAGGTAAAGTATTGTTTATATTATTAATACCTTTAAATTATTCACTATTTAATGGAATATATCGGGAAGGACTTGCAAATTAAAGCGTCCGCCTTATCCTCTCAATCACCTAACTTCATAGTAAAGACGGCAAATTGGGGAAAATGAAAGAAAGACGTCGAATGAATCCCTATGTTATATAGTGATATATCGCAAATTGTGTTAATACCCCTACCCCGTCACTCTCCAAAGCCCTTTAGTGAAGTCGGCAAGTTGCAGAAACCATAATTTGTAAGAAAATCGATATTGAAAAACATAACCTCAAAACGATAATTATTATATCATATACCTATTTTAGGTAGAGACGTCTCACTCACTTTTTGTTATTTATGCACTATCCTAATCTAACCAATTGGTAGAGTAATTACTCTTAAAAAAACTTTCTTTCATACAAATATATATTTTCATTTATATGTGTGAAGAAACTAAAACCATTTGGAATGTTCAAGCTGAACTTCCTGGATCTCCCTATGTTCACACTTTGCCCAAATTAGTTAAAATATCAAATATCATTATTCAAGGAACGCGTTAATTGGTAAGCCGAGCAATATCCTGTCTTATAATTAGTTTTTTTTTTCTTATACACATATACATTGTCAAGCGAAATGTGAAAAAATACTTTTGTTGGCCGGCCAGCATAACTGCATGTTTTGCAATATTTAACACAATCTAGGATTTGAACCTGAGACTATTTATAATGCTTGGAAACCTTGAACCTAGGGAATGCAATCCCGCAAAATAATTTAAATCCCAGTATTTGCGGGACTGAACCATCTTAGTCCCGCGGGATCCAGGTATTTGCGGGATCAACTTAAACCTCTGAAATCAATCGTAAATAATCGTAATAAAGACCTAATAGACCTCGTTTTCATGGTTTTAATTTTAACCCAAATTAAATTAGCTTTTCCGTACATTTTAAATGGTTTATTAATATAAATGTAATAAATATAAAAAATAAAATTATTAGAAAAGGTTGCAGCCGGCCCAAAATAATTATTTCTTATAAAGTTCAGTTTGATTTTGATTTATCTATAGATTATATGACAATCAATATTCAATGAAAAAATCAGTGCATTGCGTCATAATTACAAGTTGTAACTGGCAAAATATAAGTAATCAAACAAGGGGCGCGGGTGGAGATTTCTTTGCCCCGCGCCTTCACACCGTTCCCCTAGGGCTCGGCGCCCCGCACCTTAGAGAAACACGTATGTACCGCGCTTCTCTGTAATCCCGCCAGTCCAGCGGGATCCCGCAATTTTTTTGACCGAGATTAGTCCCGCAACATGTATGCGGGATCCCGGTATCCCGGCATTGCATTCCCTACTTGAACCTATCACTTAACACAAGGCCATATATTCCTTTCTGTCAATATTATAAAACAAAGCCCATAACTAATGATAACCCAGGATTCCACATCCCGTCATGGCGCCGAACGCACGCGTTTTCATCATGGCGTGATGTGGAATCCGGTTTAATCCCACTGGGGACTGGCAGAATTACGACGAAAGTCAGCACTGTTGCCATATGTCAAAAGAACAAAAAGAATGATAACCCATAAATAACTATGACGGCGGAGCAGTAACTGTGTGTTATGTTTTGTTTCATGTATGTTTGGTAAAAGTAGAATGCAGATGGAAGAGACAAATATAGTGTTCCTTTATAAAATTTTTCAGAAAATGATTCAAGCACAAATGAGGATTGTATGGGAAGAACTGCTGAGGCTTTACGGGAAGCCCAACATTTGCTTAAAGAAGGTGGTGTTGAGGAAAAAGTCCGACATCCAGGCGAGAGCTACTTGGACTCCAGGGTTGTGCGGGCCACCAGTGACTTGGTCGTTAGATACTCCGAAGGGATCAGTGGAAATCTGAATACATATGATAAACATGAACTGGCTGCTCATATTGTGAGTAATTTTCTTTTCTTTTTTTTGTTACTAGTGTCCGGCAGATGTGAAACTATACTATAATTGAATAGAGAGACGCACGTAGTACACATAGTATACGCGTCACGCACTCACAAGAGAGTAGAGAGGCTGGGAAAAGCGGGCATGACACAGTATTCCGTCACGCCACTTACTCCCAAAATGTAAAAATGATATGTAATATTCTTACCAAGGAACAGCATTTATTTTTAATGTATAGGTATAAATATAGGATACAATAAAGTGTCTATAAAAAATATCTTTGCTCAATTTTGACAAATATGGGGTATAATTTTCAGAAAGACAACCCGGAGTTTTGGAACATAATGTTGCCAAAAGAAGTGCCTCCCGCGACATACCTGTTTGGTACATTTGCACCCACTCCGCGAGAGGAGCGGGTCAGGGCGCCTCGTAGACGTGTTGAGAAGCAACAGGTTGCGGCACTGAAGGAGCCAGAGAATGTTAATAGGTATTGTGTTTTTGTTTACATATTTATCTACTCATTTCAAATCACTATTCGATTGTCTCTACCTTCCTCTTTTGGGATAAAAGGCGTTTATTTGATTTCTCTTGCTTCAGAGGTTATGTTAGGCATTCGCACTTCTTCTAAATAAGGGATATGTATTAACGTAAGATTCATTAAGTGCAGCAACAGGCTTGCCACCTGTTCTGTTTAATATGGACAACTAGCAACAAGTGGACACTGTTACTGATGTGTCTGGCCACACCATAAAGTTTAAAGTCTGTGAAGAAGTGCTTATCTGTTAAGGACCGTTGGTCAAGGTCATCTTATAATTGTCCAAAATATGGCAAATCTCAGTTAATCCTGGATAGTTGAGTTTATTTATACAACATTATTAAGAGTTCTAAATAGTTTCTAAAATGCAAAAGCAGGGCTCGTTTTGGAAACTATACCTATTTAGTACCCTATTGCCAGTGTCAAGTATATATTATGCCTTTATGGTATTTGAGATGATCCCGCCGACCGTGATATGCCCTATTAATCACAACTAACACAGCGCGGTTCCCTTCCTTTATTGACCCCCTCCGTTCCCCTTAACATGTGATTTATGGATGGCCGATTAACATTGGTGGAGCAATAAAAGAAGAAGATAGTGATACAATAGTTGTATCTATATCGACGGGTGAAAGGCTATTTGTTTTAAGCGACATATTTTGCGATATTGAGTTATATAAATATTCGGATATTTCTGCGTCGAAATATGAGTACTTTTGTGGCGCTTGAAACCATGCTAATTTGGGGAGCAAGCTTTAAAAGCATTGTATGAAACGACTCAACATTTGTGCAGTTTCAGATCAGGTGGACTTGAGCTATACAAAATTAAATTAATTTTCATTTAAGCTGTTTATGCTTTACTGACTTTACTGACAAATGTCGTTTAAGTAATTTATCCTGACATTACATTTCATAAGCGATGCACATTAAAGCATTTTACCATGCACAAGAAATATATAAGAGCGTCGCTTAAAACATATAGCCTTCATCTAAAAATATACACTGTGTCGCTTAAAACACTTTCATCTGCAACCCATTTAATCACCTCGTGGCACTTAAATCATTTTGCCTTAATCGGAAAGTGTATTTAGAAGTCGCCTACACTGATATTGAGGAAGAAATAGAAGGGGGAGAATAAAGATGTGATTATTATGTACTGTTGATTACTTAGTCATTTGAATAACTTTTTGTTGGTTTTTTTTATTTTACTTTTTGTTACTAATTTATTATAATTTCAATGTTAAAAGAACATTTTGGTTGATTTCCTATAGATTTAATTTTTTCGTACATGCTCGGCGATTGTGTGTACTTTTAATATTCCTCCTGTAAATTGTGAGTGCCAATTTTCCAATCCAAATTGTACAGCGAAATATTTATTAGGCATTTTTTTTTATTTCCAGACTAGAAAAAACGGAAGAGGGATCGGAAATGGTGGGCCGCGTGAACAAGTTCATAACAAAGAAGTACATTACCGATCGTGAGCCGTTGAGCTACTTCCACTTGGTGTTGGACCCTGATAGCTTCTCCAGGACTGTTGAGAATATCTATTATGTGTCGTTTTTGGCGCGCGAAGGAGTGGTGGATGTTCGTGTTGGTTAGTACATACTTTTTTTAAAGATATTGTTACGAGCTAGGGTTCGAAGAGATTTTTAAAATACCGATTAAATAAACAAACTTTACTTTAACACCACAAAAATACAGTCAAATAAATGAAAACACTAAAATAACACTTAGTCGCACTAAATTCCACTTCACTGTTTCGCTTTGATCGCTCTGATTCGCACTGTTGTTGTTTCTAGAGACGTCTATCGACCTTGATGTGTTTAGGTATTTATTTGTGCGATTTAAGTACCTATTCGTTACACTGCCCCCCGCTTAGACTTGCTCGTCCCGAGCAATATTCGAGCCTTTGTAAGGAGCCAGTCGATCAATATGGACAACCTTTAACTGTCCACGCGGGTATCGTTGGATCCGATAGGTCACGTCATTGATCCTCGTGATGACCTTATACGGGCCTTCCCAGCGGTTCTGCAGCTTGGGAGATTTGCCTTTTCGGCGTTTCGGGTTGTGCAGCCACACCAACGATCCCTCGTCAAAACCGTTACTATTGAAGTTTCTATCGTACCTGGTCTTCATCTTTGTACTGGCCACAAGACTGCTCTGACGAATCTGGTCATGTATGTCGCACATCTTGTTTTTCAGGTTCGATACGTAGTCACTTACAGGTTGCGGCGCATCCGGAGGTCCGCCGGTCAGGAGATCAACTGGTAGTCGGAGTTCTCTCCCAAAGTTGGCATAAGCAGGAGTCGCCTTTATGCTTTCATGCTCTGCGGATCGATATGAGAGCAAGAACAAGGGAATATATCGGTCCCAGTCCCTCTGGTGATCCTCAACCAGTTTCGCTAAATGAGTCTCCAAAGTGCGGTTGAACCTTTCAACCATTCCGTCGGACTGTGGGTGATACGCCGTAGTCCTCGTTTTATTTATTCCCAGGAGACGGCATACTTCCTGGAACAACTGCGACTCAAAGTTACGCCCTTGATCAGAATGTATCTCCAATGGTAGCCCGAACCTGCAGAATACTTCTTTGACCAACTTAGTCGCCACTGTTGTCGCTTCCTGGTTGGGAATTGCGAAGACCTCCGGCCACTTCGTGAAGTAGTCCATCACGACCATAAAGTACTTGTTCCCATCTTCAGTGACCGGGAACGGTCCAGCAACGTCCACCGCAATTCGTTCCCATGGAGCGCCAACATTGTACAGCTGCATACGTCCCCTCGTACGTGTCGTAGGTCCCTTCACGGCCGCACATACTGTGCACTTGCGACACCAATCCTCGACATCTTGCCGGCAATGAACCCAATAAAATCGTTTCCTGATTTTCGCCAGGGTTCGATTCATGCCCAGATGTCCTCCCGAGGATCCATCGTGCACGGACTCAAGCACTGCGCGCACCTTTGACCTAGGCACGACCAGCTGCATCAATGTCTCCTGTCCACTTGGCGACTCCCACTTGCGGTACAGCAACCCGTTGTGCAGCACTAGACTTTCCCACTGAGCCCAGTAGCTTTTCGTGGTGGAACTCATGGCGGATACAACATTCCAGCCGGGCCTTGGAACATTCTGCGTCTTCCATTCCATTATCGGCGCCAAGTTGTTATCCTTGAGTTGCTCGTCTCTCGTCCTCTCGTTCGCCCATTGGTCATTAAGATTGTTAGTCGTAATCACTTTGATGACAGAATCACCGATTTCACGCCTCGAGCAGTGTTTACAATCTTCAGGGCACGGCCTGCGTGACAGTGCGTCAGCGTTGCCATGCGTCCGTCCTCGTCGATGTTCGTTCGTCATCTCACATGGCGTCCCGTTGAGCTCGCCGGCGATCACCAGACTGTTCCCGTCAAAAACTTGTCGGATGGTAACTTTTGGGGCTGTGTCACGATCAGCCAGTACCCGCCCCGCGGCTCTGACTGTTACTCGTTTCCCGGAAGCTCCGTAGTTACGGCACGGACATCAGCTTCGACGTCCCGTTTCGGCACTCGTTGATCCGTGCCTTGTCGTTTAAGCGCTGGGCAGCTTGCTTTAAGGTGCCCCAGCTTGTGGCAGTAGAAGCAGCGGGGTAAGTAGCTACGCCTCTCTGCTACAGGTGTCGTTGTTGGAGTGGCCTCCTCCGCCACTTGTCGCAAGCGCTGAGAACGAGGCTCCTGTCTCACGGCTTCCACCTCTAGAGCATGGGCCAGTGCATCTTTCAGGGCGCTGTGGTGGCCCAGTCGAACTGCAGCTCTGACCTCCATGCTGCGGATGCCGTCGATGAATGCTTGAACGAGGTTCGCAGCAATGAACTCTTGTCCGGCAGATGGGTACGCCTTCCTCACGATCTTCTCGATCTCCAGAGCCCATTGTTGCAGATTCTCACCAGCATGTTGCGTCCTGTCCCTCAGCTGCGCTCGGTAGACGTGCTCCAGGTGTTTGTCGCCTTACCTGGAGTCCATTGCCTCGATCAGGTTCCCGTACGTGGTGCAGCTGTCTGGAGAGGCCTCCAGAACCAATAGTGCACGGTCCCTTAAAGCCACTGTCAAGGCGGTCAGAGATTGCTCGTCTGTCCAGCCGTTGGCAGAGGCGACCGTTTGGAACTGCAATTTGTACGCTGTCCAGGACGTAGTCCCGTCGTACGGCGGCACCTTGACTCGAGGGCCGGAGACGACAACGCCTCCAGAAACAGGAGCGGTCAGCTTCAGTTTCCTTACTTCATTCTGGAGCCTCTCGCATTGGCTGTCAAGTCGCGCCTCCAACTCTCCATAGCGGTCGTTAAGTCTTGTATCCAGTTCTCCGCTCATCCTTGTCTGTATTTCCTTATGGAGATCCTTATAGTGCTGTTTGAGGTCTTCGTACCGGATGTCGAGGTCTTCGATTCTCTCCTCGTGCATGTCTGTAACCCTCTGTAGCTGCTTCACCTCCATAGTCACCTTTCCCAGTGATTCTGAAAGCAGCTCCTTTAGGCTAGCAGACTGCTCCTCTTGACGTCGGGCCTGCTCCTCCAATAGCTGCCGAGTCTGCTCCTCCTGACGCCTGGCCTGCTCCTCCTGACGCCTTGCCTGCTCCTCCTGACGCCTTGCCTGCTCCTCCTGACGCCTTGCCTGCTCCTCCAATAGGTGCCGAGTCTGCTCCTCCTGACGCCTGGCCTGCTCCTCCAATAGCTGCCGAGTCTGCTCCTCCTGACGCCTGACCTCCTCCTCCTGTCGTCGGGCCTGCTGCTCCTGACGTCGGGCCTGCTCCTCCTGACGTCGGGTCTGCTCCTCCATCAGCCAAATCAGCATTCCCATGTCGGTTGCCTGGGGAGCACCCGCAGAACCCGCAGCACCCGAATCGACTCCAGCAGCAGTCCCAGCAGCACCAGCAGCGGCTCCAGCAGCAGCCTCGTCGACCTCCTCGCCGTGATGTCCAGCAGTAGTTTGTCGTGTTTTGGGTCGCCGTGATGACGACGAGTCACGTGGTGTAATCGGCATTTTTGAATCCCACTTCTGACACCAATTTGTTACGAGCTAGGGTTCGAAGAGATTTTTAAAATACCGATTAAATAAACAAACTTTACTTCAACACCACAAAAATACAGTCAAATAAATGAAAACACTAAAATAACACTTAGTCGCACTAAATTCCACTTCACTGTTTCGCTTTGATCGCTCTGATTCGCACTGTTGTTGTTTCTAGAGACGTCTATCGACCTTGATGTGTTTAGGTATTTATTTGTGCGATTTAAGTACCTATTCGTTACAATATCACAGCATAAACAGAAAGCAAATTCTTTCTTTTTTTTTTGTCTATACAGCTCCCGAAACAAAGTCTCCCTCGTTTAGCCGATGGTATTTGTGAGGCTATACCTAACGATTGGCTAGTTCTTTTTTTTTTTTTTTTCTTTCTTCACGGGTTGTCTTACAGCTCCCGAAATCGTGTTACGGTTCCAGGGTACCCAGCGGAAGACCTAGTCTCCCTCGTTTAGCCGATGGTATTTGTGAGCCTATATCTAACGAGTGGCTAGTTCTGTTGAGATATTATTTAGATGGAAAAGCCTCTAGTGTGGTTTGTCGGATTATGTACATAAATTTTTTATTAAAAAACCCATTGGTACATGGCCGGGATCCGGGATGGAACTCGGGGTCTGCCTAGTTAATACCAGACGTCTTAATATTTATTAATATAATATTCTAGTTCTTTTGAGATATATTTACATGGAAAAGCCTCTAAGTGTGGTTTGTCGAATTATGTAACTACATAAGTTTTTAATAAAAAAAAACCCTAAGCAAGTTCTAATTAGTCTATATACCCTCTTTTAAAAATTGGTCCAGTGGTTTTCTAATTTACTTCTTAAGCCACTGAGGCTGTCGGCCATGTTATGTCTGTCAAAAATATGGCAAATTAGTTTATTTATACAACATTTTCAGTTCAAATTGTTGATAGTTATTATTTTAAATTGGATTAAGCTATATTTTCATTATTTAGACTTCTAAATAGCCATAATTTCCAAAACGCAAAGGCACTGCTCGTATTGAAAACTACGGCTCTTTAGAACCCTAAATAATAAAAAATATGGCTTAATACAATTTCAAATAATAATTATCATTGTGCGGTGAGGAAATGTTGTATAAATAAACTCACGTTTCCAGGATTAACTGAGATTTGCCATATTTTTGACAGTTACAAGATGACTGAGAGGCACGGATCCTTAAAACCGCAACAAAATCTGTTCAGTAGTTTTTGCGTGAAAAAGACACAGATGCGATTGACTGCTTTAAAATTAGTGTTAATTTCAGATGAGAATATTGGATTGCCATTTATTACGCCCGTGGAAGAGACGGTCACCGATAACAGCAGGAATACTAAAAGTGAAAATCAGTTCATTGTTTCAATAGACATGCGTAGATGGAAGGTAAGGGGTTTTGTTATATCGACTGTAGAACATCACAACTTAAGAAAAAGAGAAAATACAAAAAAATGATGTTGTGACTAAAGTGAAAGGAAATACTGGCAGAGAACGACCTTTGTACTTTTATTGAACATAAATACAATTTATTGATTGAAGGCAATATTAAAAGTACACACAATCGCCGAGCATGTATGAAAGGTATGATGAATATAAAAGAAGCGAAAGAGATATGTCAGGATTGTAGCAAATGGCATTCGATAGTCTCGGACTAACCCTCTTGGGATAAAAGGCGTGATGATAGATAGATAGACGATAATTGAGATGATTACGTCATGTCATGGCGACCAACGCGCTGTGTTAGTTGTGATTAGTCAGTGATTAATAAGACATATCACAGTCGGCGGGATCATCTTAGATACCGATTAATCGGCATATATACTATAAAGGCTATAATTAACATTGGTGGAGCCACAATAAATAAGAAGAGAATTGAGAGTGTCGGTCGCCATGACGTGATGTAGAATTCATCTACTCTTGTGGGGTTACGTTAAAAAGATAATTTAAGTAGATTTTTTTTACTTTCAGCAACTCGTGGAAGCATTTCGTATATCGAAGGCAATGTTGAGGATACCGAGGCTGTGAAGGATGGACTATCGCCATTACTTATTGTATGTTTATTTCTTTTGTCGTGGCCAGGCGCTGGTTATATGCGGTTGGAAAAAAATCGTGGTTTTTACGGTTCCGTGCTCAGAGAGTGTCAACAGGAACCCTATTACTAAGCCTCCGCTGTCCGACCGTCTGTCACAGGGCTGTATCTTATGAACCGTAATAGGTAGGTACTTGAAAATTTTACAGTGTTACTATGGCCGCTATAACAATAATTAAAAATAAAGGACCCCATACAAGAAACGTGTATTTTTCGGTGTTTTTTGCTCAATCTTAATAATGGCAATACATACAAACGTCTCACTAGTATAATGCATACTCTTAAGGATCCGTGCCTCTCAGTCATCTTGTATCTGTCAAAAATATGGCAAATCTCAGTTAATCTTGGAAACGTGAGTTTATTTATACAACATTTCCTCACCACACAATGATAGTTATTATTTGAAATTGGATTGAGCCATATTTTTATTATTCAGGGTTCTAAAGAGCGTTTTGGAAATTATGGCTATTTATAACTCTTAATAATGAAAATATGGCTCAATCCAATTTAAAATAATAACTATCAACTGTGTGCTGAGGAAATGTTGTATAAATAAACTCAAGTTTCTAGGATTAACTGAAATTTGCCATATTTTTGACCTTGACCACCGCCCCTTAAGTAAAACAACAAAAACAGCCAAGTGCTAGTCCGACTACATAGTAGGATTTGAATTATTGTTGTGAAGGAACAAAATTGATCCTATCTTCATAAGTCACAAAATATTGATTTTTTTTTTGTAAAATAGGCTAAATTTTTATACTTAAAATATGACATTATATAAAGTGGATGCAATTTAAAATATTGTTTTGTTTGAGTTATTATTTTAAATTGAATTAAGCCTATTTTCATTAATAAGAGTTCTAAATAACCATAGTTTCCAAAACTATCAATTGTGTGGTAAGAACATGTTGTATAAATAAACTCAACTTTCCAGGATTAGCTGAGATTTGGGATATTTTTGACAGATACAAGATGGATGACCTTGACCAACGGTCCTTAAAATTGAGATCTTTAACAGGTGTATAATATTATGTTATTTCATTAAATTTAATTCAAACCAGAAAAATAGATGTGTTGACAGTGAAAGAAAATAAATACACAATAATATTATTTATATATGTCCATATTCATAAACACATTTTAGTTAAAATATGTTTTGTCACTCTCTAACAAATCTGTCACTACAAATAATAGAAACAAAACACATTTTAACAAAAACGTTGCTAAAATACGTTTATGTATTTGGGGGTTAGTCTGTAACGTATAATCACTGAAAATGATGTTTATTTATATTCGTTTAATGTCTAAATATGTCTTTTATTAATATCTAAATGAAAAAGCTTTAATTCATACTTCCGGTCACTGACCGCAAACGGGAAGTGACGTCACTTCCATCTAAACGTCAAATAAATAACCACAGACTAGTAACTATATTATAATAACTGTCTGTCAATCTGTCACAGTAAGTTATTTTATCTAATCTGTGACCATAATTTTGTTGGTTTGCAAGATGTGACGTCATCATCGTTTTGGCGGGGAATTGAAATTTTTTTAAACGAAAATACAAATATAAAATTTTCTAATTGTATTATTAGATATCATTTAAACTGTGTCAAGTTATTACTGTGTTTAGTAGTAGGTTTTATAAGTGATTTGTTTGTGATCCAAATACTATAATTATTATTGATGTAATAAAAAATATTTCATTAAATTTTATGATTTTGTTTACCCTGGCTTACAATGTCCACATATAGACCTATCAACAATCGCTCTTATTATCTGTGGAAACGAATATTGAAATGAAACCACCCAGTCTTCTTTACTTAGCCGATGTTATTTTTTTGAGGCTATACCTGGCAAGCGTATGCTGTCTAATCCGTCAGAGATATAACAAAATAATGTAGGAAGAAATTGCGTAGAATAAAATTATCTACAAAAAATGTACCAATGAGTTTTTATAATTAAAAGCTTATGTAGGTAAATAATTCGTACCCCAACAGAACTGGCCACTCTTTAAGTATAGCCTCGCAAATACCATTGGCTAAAAGAGGGAGACTTGGTCTTCTGCTAGGTACCCCCCTGGGAAAAAAATACTAGAATATAAAACTCAAAATTATTTATACATTTATAATAACATTGTTTATTTAAAATAATTTCAAAACAGGTCACTTTATATAATCTCTTCATTTTATACATTTCACATAACAATAAATAACATACATCTACTTTAATAAATAGATAGTTAAATATAAAAGAAAACCTATTATTAAAATAAATACATGAATTGATCCCCATTTCCCTCATTCAAAACCAAAACTTATACTTACATATACAAACAAATACAATTTGTCTGTCCGTCTGTACAGTGCCGGATTAAGCAAGTGCGGGGCCCGTAGCAAAAGGTTATCAAGGGGCCCCAAGGACCTGACACCCCTCCAATTTTTTTTTGTGACGAAAATCTGTTAGTACTGAAATGTTTTTATTATTTTTTCGCCCTATGAATAATTTTATGTTTAGTATGGACTACTGGCAAAAGGTGGACATTGTTACTGGTTAATCCGGCACTGCGTCTCTATGACGGCTAATTTCATTTTGATGAACGTTTGTCGATGTAAAGTAAATTATACTAAATATAACCATGATTTATAATAGGTTTACTCAAGTACGCCCGTGGATATTTTTTAAATTAAAAAAATTGTGTCATAATAGTAGTTTATGATACGGGATCATAATAGGGGTAATTAAAACACAAGTGGATTTTTTAAATTCCAAGTTATGTGCCCGTTCATACACTACTTTATCTAATCCCATGCAATAGTACAAAACAAATTGAACCAAGATATTTTTGTTAATCTACAAATTGGCGGCAAACCCGCAATCCGCGGTTACCTACCCACTGCGCATGCGCGTTAACTGTCAAGTATATCTCGGACATGCGCGTGTCGATATTTTAATAGAGTTTAATGTGGCTGTATAAAAAAATCCTCTGCCCTTTCTGCATTTAAAAATAACAAAACATTATGATATCGTTTTTGTATGAAAACTTCGGTATATAATACATTATAGTATCGAAGTTTGACATATTAGAGACGCGTGTAAATAAAACATATAATTATGAAGTATAATTCGATTTTGTAATAGAGACGTTACGATATAAGAGTAGATAAAGTGATATTATATAGCCTATAACCTCAATAAACGAGCCATTCAATGCAAAAAGTTTTTTCTTATCGGCCTCGTAGTTCCAGAGATTAGCGCGTTCAAACTCTTAATAATAGTAATCTATACCGACTATGAATTTGGCCGACTAAATTTATTTCCCGTTACCCATACTATCATAAGAGCTGACTAGTCGGTAGATCCCTAATATAGATCAAACATAATTTCGATTATTTAAATCTTATAAAAAAAAATGTCTAGCGACATCTACCGGCTCCTTACTGAACTTTAAAGTGTCGAGTGTTTATTAAAGTGGAATTTAAAAAAAAAGTGGAAATGCGGTCTTTACGTAGAATGTGTCATATAAAGCGTATTGACAGCACGCGGAATGATATCATTAGAGAAGAATGCGGAGTGAAAGATTTTGTGACTAAAATGAGGGAAAAGTAGTTTACGCTGGTTTGAACACGTTGAAAGAATGTTATATGGCTGAAGTGAAAGAAAATGCTAGGAGAAGACGACCTATGTGTACTTTTATTGAACATATAAAAAAATTATTGATCGATGGCAATATTAAAAGTACACACAATCACCGAGCATGTATGAAAGGTATGATGAATATAAAAGAAGCGAATGAGGTATGTCAGGATCGTAGCATTCAATTGTCTCTGCCTACCCCTCTTGGGATAAAAGGCGTGATGATAGATAGTGTTTATTAAAACTGAGATAGCGCCTGATGCCTGTTATGAGGTCACTTTCGTCACGTAACAGTCGCTTCTACCTTGCTTCAAAGAAACTGAAAATTTAATCGCAATTAATTTATTGGAAGCCATCATAAGCATAAAAATTTTATAAAATTATGAATACTTTACATAACAAAATACATAGGCGGCAATTAGTTAAATATACATTACAACAAAGATTTAAATCGGTAGATATGCTGCACTTAATACAGACAGAGAGATAGAAACAATGTAAAATGCGTCCGAGTAAGAGAGACAACAATGTTTTTCCGCTTTCAAACAAACGGCACATGTTTTGTTTAGCGAAGGAATATCTACCGATTTAAATATTTGCATGACAAGAAAAATATTTTAAACACGTCGCAGTCTGTCTTTGCATAGAAAACAAAAATATTCAAATTAAAATCTGATTAAGATATCGTTGTAAGTTGACTATATTCTAGCGATTCTATTAAATAACATAAAAAACGAGTACAGCGCCATCTATCGATCTAGTTAAATTAAAATTATCGTCCGGAGAACATAGAAATTATAGAAACATGATCTACTTACAGTTTTATGCACCAAGAATAAAAATACGACTAAATTAACTAAGTCTAATATTTAAAGCAACTTATTCAGAACTAGCAAACTATTCAATTTGGCCGGTTTATACTTATAGGTAATTATATAAATAAATGTATTGTAACTATGACAGAAGTTGTCATAGTCATGCCATAGAGTATTAAGCCTAAGGAGGGGCCATAGATGGCCCTTTCGCCAATTTTTTGCTCTTTGACCAGTTAACAGTAATAAGTTACCTCAGGTTTCGTTGGTATCGTTTTGTGTCGCGAGACACGAGCTCTAGAAAAATAGTTAATTGTGAAGTTTTAAATGGGAAAGGCGATTTAGGTTGTCTAACTTGCGGGAACATAGTGTTTCCAATCATTAATTATAATTATAATGTTTGTATTTTAGCATAATCATCATATAACGTAAAAGCCGTTGCGACAATAAAAAATACAGTGGTACAGGGTTTAGTACTAGCTTAGGCGTTTTTGTCGGAAATACGAAGTATGGCTAAGATTTCTTTGGTCGTACCATAGATGTAGTATGCTGGCATTGCTGGCGCTCCACTAGATTGGTAATGTCGCTATTATAACGGACCAAAATATTAATACAACAGTGTGCGTGACAAATGTGTAATTCTGTGAATTTTTCATCGATGACTTACTCACCATGCACTGCATTAACCATAATGAATGACGTCTATTAAACACTAATAGTAGTTTATGATACGGGATCATAATAGGGGTAATTAAAACACAAGTGGAATTTTTAATAGCATCCACGAGTGTTTTAATTCCAAGTTATGTGCCCGTTTATACACTACTTTATCTAATCCCATGCAATAGTACAAAACAAATTGAACCAAGATATTTTACTTAATCGACAAATTGGCGGCAAATAGCGGTTACCTACTTTCCGCGCATGCGCGTTAACTGTCAAGTGACTCTCACATGGGAGTGTCGATATTTACATAGAGTTTAATGTGGCTGCATAACACATATCCTTTGCCCTTTCTGCATTTAAAAAAAAATTACGATATCGTTTTTGTATGAAAACTTCGGTACTATAATACATTATAGTATCGAAGTTTGACATATTAGAGACGCGTGTATGTAAAACATATCATTATGAAGTATAATTCGATTTTGTAATAGAGATTTTACGTTATAAGAGTAGATAAATTATATTTTAAAACAGGATATTTTACAAAAATAAGCTAAATTATTACTGACGCTAGGCTGTTACAGTATTCAAAAAACGGTCTCGTCTATCTGTCTCGCTTTAACATACGCGTATCTATGCGCTTTCTCTTTTGTATTGCCAATCTAGTAGAGCGCCCGAGCGACTACACTACTATGAGTCGTACTACTGTACCTACACGAGACGAAATATGTGAAACTTCTTTGGCATAATATAATTAAAAATTAAATATACTAAATTATGTATTTAGCATAATTAAATAATAAATAAATATGAATTTATTGTTAATGGGAGCGCCATCTGTATTTTCAACCGACTTAAAAAAAGGAATAGATTCTCAACAATTCGGTTGTATTTTTGTTACCTGAGAACAGGCATGATGACTATTATTAGATGACAAAATTTTAGCGGGTTTTATCTCTGTAATTTTTTGTTTGATTGACAAAAGAAAAAATACGTGTCCAATATTATTTGATAATCTAAATGTCGGACTAAATAGAATAATATTTTGTTTAGCCTGTCATCTTCCCTACTCCGTCATTTATAAACCGATTTGGAAAATTCATTTTTTATTTGAAAGGATATACTTCCAGATTGGTCCCATTTTTGTTTTGGTGAAAATTGTTTTAGTATTTTTTTTTTTCGGAAATTAAAAAAAAACTATTAAAAGGCAATTTTAGTCATAGTTCTGAATAGAAATGTATGCCGATTTCGATTATTTATTTTTGTAATGATATTATATTATGATGTTATTAACAGCAAAATCACTTAAAAGAGAAAAGTTAATTAACTTTTTTTTATAGTACCTATACCGACATCAACATTGTTTACTGAAATTTGAATTTGATTTGTTTCGCCGTTGAATTTGAAGACGGTTGGTGGCAAATTAGAAACTACCTATCCTCTCACTAATCTAGATTCTAGACAATTAATTATAAACATAGATAACATTGACCAGATTTTCTTTAGAATCTATTTTAATTTTGTAGCCTGATTTGTATTTACATAATTACATATTTCTTGCTTTTCTGTGAACAATGTTAGAAAGTCGGTATACATTTTTAAGTCATTTTTAGGGTTTCGTACCCAAAGGGTAAAAAAACGGGAACCCTATTACTAAGGCTCCGCTGTCCGTCCGTCCGTCCGTCTGTCACCAGGCTGTATCTCAAGACACGTGATAGTTAGACAGTTGAAATTTTCACAGATGATGTATTTCTGTTGCCGCTATAACAACAAATACTAAAAAACAGAATAAAATAAATATTTAAGGGGGCTCCCATACAACAAACGTGATTTTTTGCTCGTTTTGCTCGATATTGGAAACGGCAACAGGTACACGCTTGAAATATTCACAGAATATTTAGTTATATATTCTATTTAAAAATAAATAATTAAATGAAAATAAAATATATATATATATATATATATTTGCCGTTTTTATAGATAATGGTTCGGAACCCTTCATGCGCGAGTCCGACTCGCACTTGGCCGGTTTTTTTTTTGAAAGAATTACACCTGTTGTTAATGGAAGGCGCCATCTGTATTTTCTAGAAAGAACATCTTACGCGTAAAGAAATTTTTCTCCACCCTGCCTAAAGAAGTTCCACTTCTAATTTTTAAAACATTTTTCAAAATTCTGTCATGGTATGTCTAGAATAAGCCTCCTTGGGCCCTTTCTTTGTATTTTCTAATGACTTTTTATTTCCTATTGTTATGCAGCTCTCATTTAGTCGCGTTTGCCGTGCCTTTTAGTCTAGATATTTCTTCACCCAATGTGTCGATATTTTCCTGAAAAAAATAATCAAAAATTATGTATGGAGATTGTACTAAGGGTTGCCTTACAGCTACCGAAACCGTATTACGATCGCAAGCTACACAGTGGAAGACCAAAGTCACCCTCTTTTAGCCGATGTTATTTGTGAGGCTATAACTAACGAGTGGCCAGTTCTGTTGAGGTATATTTAGATGGAAAAGCCTCTAAGTGTGATTTGTCGGATTGTATACCTACATAAGTTTTTAATTATAAAAAACCCATTGGCACATGGCCGGGATCCGGGATCGAACCCGTGGTCTGCCTAGTTAATACCAGAAGTCTTGACCACTCGGCCACCGACGCACTATGCACTATACTTTCCGTCCCCGGCTTCACTCGTGGAAATTATATAGGAAAAGTACTGGATATTCTATTATAAAAATATTTAAATTATAAAAATAACTTTCTCTTTGAAATAAAAATATAAAAAACATACGTTAGTATTTACTTTACATACCGAATCGTGTAGAATAAAATGATCTACAAAAATGTCCGCGGTAGCATAAGTCTATAGTAACGTATTTATGTAGGTATTCATATTGTTGTAAACCCATAGTGTTATTATCTCTATATATGTATATATTATTTCTCAATGCTATTTTTTTATCGGTACGCCAAATCTCTCTTAATACTTCATCAAAATTAACGTTTGATACGCCATTTTGAAGATTATTTTGCGCTCTAATGACGAAAAATAATCAATCGAATCAAAAAATAAATAAAAAAATTAAAACGCCATCTGTTGGAGATCAGTTGAACTAACAGTGCGAAGTACTTACTTTTAACGTGATATTTTTCAACAAAGTGTCTTCTAATATCGCCTGCAGCCGCTTATTCATTTCTATAGAAAGATCTAGAGTCATGCCGGCCGGGTCTCCTCCCCACACCGCCGCCATAGCACCGCCACCTAACTTAGCTATTTCTTTCTGAAAAGAAATAATAAATTAAAAAAAAAACCGCGACATCATCAAATTTAAGTATACCACCTAATATTTAGTAAAAAATATTTTCAGATACTACTCCAAACGTTTACCTCCATAGAGTTTTTGGAAATACTTTTAAATGATAGCTGTAAGATTTATTATACCTAATAATTATAAAAAAATATATTTGTATTTTAATTTAAAAAGTCATATTTTTTATTTAATTTTTCAAATTCCCGCGAAAACGATGATGACGTCACATATTGCAAACGAACAAAACAATGGTCACAGATTAGATAAAATAACAAGAAAATAACTTAGTCAGTGACAGATTGACAGACAGCTATTATAATATAGTTACTAGTCTGTGGTTATTTATTTGACATTTAGATGGAAGTGATGTCACTTCCCGTTTACGGTCACGTATAAATTACAGATTTTTCATTTTGATATTAAAAAAGTAATATTTATTAAACAAATAAATAAACATTATTTTCAGAGATTATACATAGACTATATAAAAAATATTATTGTGTATTTATTTTCTTTTACTGTCTACACCCCTATTTAAAGTAAAAACTAAGGTTATTTCCAAGATTCAGCCATTTTAAGAAACTAATTTGAATATCTTTGTAGAATACATTTTCAAAGTTTTGCCCAGAGGCGACAAAGTCATCACTTATTCAAATTAGTTTCTTAAAATGACTTTGAAATAAAAATATAAAAAGCACAGTACGACCAGAAATACAATGCGCATGGAAATCTTCGCCATACTTCGTATTTCCGACAACAACCGAATCACAAAACATAAAGCCCTTAAATATTGCACTTGCACTTTAAACCTTTTTATAATAATATTTTTTTGGTTTCGCTGCAGGGAGTAAATTGGCAGAAAATATTTTTCTTACAACAAATGCTGTTACTCATTTTCTGCCAACTTTAAAACAAAACCAAAGTTGATTATATGTATTTATTTTTTCCTTTAGATTCTTACGTAATAAATATTTAAAAAGGGGGGGGGGGAGGGGGTAGGCCTATTCTTATTTTTTCTTACATACGGGATCAAAAACCGTCAAAAATCGCCTTACGTAATAAATGAATGGCCCCTAATGAAACCTGTATCGCGCTAGTAAAAATATTTAATAGATTGGCATATATTACAACTTTCTAACGACAAGCGTTGGGGACTATTCCTTTTTATTCTCAGTTGTTGTGTATTGCCATTTCTATGAGTCTTCCTATTTTAGCCGATGGTATTTGTGAGACTATATCTAACGAGTGGCCATAGTTCTGTTGAGGTATATTTAGATCACTTATGCGATTTTTTTTAGCCGAAGCCTCAAAATCCACTTAAATTATTTCACTTACCTTGGTCAATCTCTTTCTCTAAGGAGCGTGAAAGTAAATACATTTTGAAAATTAGTTAATTAGTAGGGGTCATCCGACTATTCGGCCACATTTATAGTCGGCGATTATCATAGTACAGGAAACGGGAAATAATGATACCGAAACGCCAGTAGGTACTTTACTATATTATTTTAATTACTATTCGATCAGTGTTATAGTTCGGTGACTAGTCGGCAAATTTTGGGTCCGATTAGTCGTTAGTCGGCTAGTTTAGGAACGATAAATTGCCTACAGCCTATAACGTTCCTCAAGAATTGGGCTATCAAATGCAAAAATAATTTTTCAATTGGTCACTGATACTGTTAATGCTCAAGTTCCTAAACATGATAATATTAAGGCCATGTTTTTTTTTTCTTTCTCCACGGGTTGCCTTACAGCTCTCGAAACCGTGTTACGGTTCCAGGGTACCCAGCGGAAGACCCAGTCTCCCTCGTTTAGCCGACTTTATGAAAACCTTCCCGGTGGGTGAATAACCTATCTAATAGTGAAAGCCACAATCAAAACAATAGTTTATGCGTGAAAAGGTCACAGACAGACGCGGCGGGAGACTTTGTTTTATAATCACCTTATTATCATCACTATTCTTCGACGCCAGAGCGCCCGACGGCAAGCTGCACATAAGCTGTCTCAACACCCGCGATTTCTTCCTCAGCTCTACTGTCAACTGCTTGGCGTGTTCTTCTAGGAAGTCGCACCGTTCCGATCTCCTTGCGGCCGCCCGTTGGAGGGACACTATCCTCTCTATGAGCGCTTGCCTGTCCGGCTCTCGAACCTGGAACCGTTTTATTAGGTATATTCCACCGGATTATCAAGCGGGACTCTAAAAAGATAAATGGACAAAGCTCTCGTGCTTGACAGATATTTACGTCTGTTAAGAAGCGCCTCATAATTTTTGTCACATACAAAAGCGGACTTCAGCAATTCAAGTATTGTACAAAACTTATTAAAAATATCAGTACATGAAATTATCTATACTCAATATGTAAATAATATGTCAATATCAGCTACACCTAGGTTTCATGGAGCCCTGAAAGTCTCGAGTTCTTTTAATATATTGATTTTTTTACATATCAAGTAAAAATAATTTCACATACTTTATGGATCCATTAACTAGAACTTGCTAGTTCTAATATTTTTTGTACAATACTTGAATTGCTGAACTCCGTTTTGTGTATTATCGCAAAACAGGTTTTGTTGAGTAATCGTACTTTCTCATGTTTCTGGTACGCGAATCTTGGTCTATCTTACTAATCCTTGATTATCTTACACGACAGCAATGACAATTTTATCTAAATCGAGTAGCATATTAGACAACTTATTTAAACACAATTTTTAGCGTAAAGCGTATTGATCGCATCCGAAACGATGTTATTAGAGAAGAATGCGGAGTGAAAGATGATATTGTGACTAAAATGAAGTACGACGTAAGACGCTGGTTTGGGCACACGTTGAAATAATGAAGGATGAAAGATTGACGTGTGAACTAAAAAATACAGAAGTCTGTTTAAATAGTTTGAATAGTATATATGCACATAACACGGTAACAGTGTCCACTTTTTGCCAGTTGTCAATATTGAACAGAACAGGTGGCAAGCCTGTTGCTGCACTTAATAGACTTAGATTTTTTCTTTTTTCACTTTTGTTACGGTTCCAGGGTACCCAGCGGAAGACCAAATCTCCCTCGTTTAGCCGATGGTATTTCTGAGGCTATACCTAACGAGTGGCCAGTTCTGTTGAGGTATATTTAGATGGAAAAGCCTCTAAGTGTGGTTTGTCGGATTATGTACATAAGTTTTTATTAAAAAAACCGATTGGCACATGACCGGGTTCCGGGATCGAACCCGTGGTCTTAACCACTCGACCACCGACGGTGTTACTTCTTTAACAGACGTAAATATTTGTTATTTTTAGAAGAAGTGCGGACGCTTTACGTGCCCTACGAAGCAGTCGTAGGAGTCGATATCCTAATTGGTAGATCGTTATAATCGTAATTTACAAGTATTACATTCTGCAGTTACTAATTTACAGTAAAATTACAAATAAACTACACTACTCTAACTAAATTTATCTATTATTCTATATATTTTCAATAATGAAATAGGAGGTAAATTCCATCAAACCTTTGAGAAAAACTTATTTAGTAAACTGGGATTTTTTATCTGAAATTAATATTAATAGGTAATAACGAATTCGTTTTTAAAGTAAAAAAATATATCAAATAGGCAACATAGGGTTGCCAGGCGTTCGGATTAAGCCGGACACGGTTAGGCTTTTTAGAATAGAATCTGACGTATTACAAAAAGGCCGCTTAGGTGGATTGTTATAACAACGCGTTCAACGATATGGCGGCTAACTTTTAGGTGTGCAAAATTTTTTTTCGTTTATTTGTTACACAGCTCCCGAAACCGTGTTATCGGCCCCAAGGTACCGGGGTACCAGGGAAGACCAAGTCTCCCTCTTTTAGCCGATGGTATTTGCGAGGCTATACCTAACGAGTTCTGTTGAGGTATATTTAGATGGAAAAGCCTCTAATGGTTTGTCAGACCATTGGGATCGTGGTACGCCTAAGTTAATACCAGAGGTCTTAACCACTCGGCCACCAACGCAGCACGTGATTCTAGGCTTATCTTATTTAGCGAGAGTTATACCTGTATTTCTGGCATGGAATCCGCTAAAAGTCCGTGCCCATTGTGCATTTGCTCCTCGGACGAGGTTTGTGGATGCCCTTCACCGCTACTCAGTGATGTGACCGATCCTGAAACCATAAACAACAAAAAACTACTAAATAAAGAAAGTAACTAACATAACATATAAAACAAAGTCCTCTGCCGCGTCTGTATGTCTGTGACCTCACGCAAAATCTACTGAACCGATTTTGTTGCGGTTTTGACTATTAGATAGGTTAATTCACGAGGAAGGTTTACGGGTATTAAACATGGACCTATCATGTTTAGGAGCTGAGCATTAATAGTATAAGTGAATCAAGTCGGAGAAAAACTTAGCACCAGCGAGTTTTCATGTCGTATGCTGTCTAATCCGTCAGAGAATAACAAATCAAATTTCAAATCGGTCCAGTACTTTTTGAGTCTATAGAATACGAACAAATATTGATTTTTATATATTAAATGTAAGGATCAAGACAAACAATCATTCCATCCGCTCTGCCTACATCTTCGAGATACAGGCGTAAAGATATGTCCATACCAGTTCTAGTACAGGCATCAGGTTCCAATTGCGGCACCTTGGACTCCAACTGCTCACACCGTTTCAATGCTCGCTGCAACTCTCTGTTCATTTCCTGAAAAGTTGAAAAAAGCGGTTCATTAGTTGCTCGAGGAGCTAACATCATAACAACAGTAACAAATGTTAAAAGTTTTTTATTTCATTATTTATTTATCACAACTATACCTTAATTAAATTCTACGTCATGACATGGCGACAAACGCTAGCGTCTCGTTGTGACATGACCCCAGTTTAATCCCGTCCGCGCTGTGATAGTTGTGATTAGTCAGTGATTAATAGGGCATATCACGGCCGGCGGGGCTTACCTACCGAGTAATTGGCATATTGTTACTGTGACATCTATAATACTTCATCAAAACCCTGATGTAGCCATATTAAAAAAATAGAATAGAATAGAACAGTTCTTTCTCGTAGTCAAATTATTTTGTCAAACTGATTTGACCTACAGGAAAAAAATCCTGTTAGTCAAACTTCTTAGATAGATAACTAACCTAACCTAATCTAAGCTAACAATTTGACGACAAGGAAGAACAATTCCTTGTGGTTAAATCAGTTTGACAAAATAATTTGACTACGAGGAAGAACCTGAATAGAATACCTTAATTAGAATGGTTTTGTAAACATAGGAATAATATACTAAAATGTTTTTTTTATTTATAAATTTAAAATTTTGCTTGTCGCTCTGGAGAACTGTCTCCGTGCAAAAAAACCGCCCCCGTTTCGCCCGTGGAAATCAATATTTGTTTGTTTGTACGTATTCTACAGACTCAAAAATACTGGACCGATTTGAAAAAATATTTTTGCATTTCCATAGCCCAATTCTTGGGGAAGGTTATAGGCTATCTAACATCACGCTACCTACCCAAGGGGGTGAGTTGTATTCCTAATACAACGCGTACGAAGTAGCGGGCAAACATCTAGTGTTTTTTATTATTATTATTATTCACGGGTTGCTTTACAGTTCCCGAAACCGTGTTACGGTTCCAGGGTACCCAGCCGAAGACCAAGTCTCCCTCGTTTAGCCGATGGTATTTGTGAGGCTATACCTAACGAGTGGCCAGCTCTGTTGAGGGATATAGATGGAAAAGCCTCTTTGTACGGTTCGCCGGATAATGTATATAGATTTTTTTATTATAAAAACCCATTGGTGGGGATCGAAACCGCGACTTCTCATCCATCTTGCTGATTGTCGGTCAGTAGCGACAGTGCTTCTCACTGTAATAAACAAACCATAGAGTACTAAGCCTATGGAGGGGCCATAGACGGGCTCCCCCTTTCGCCAATTTTTTCCCCTTTGAGCAGTTATACTGACCAGGTGCGCAGTAATAAGTTACCTTAGATTTCGTTGGTATCGTTTTGTGTCGCGAGACAGAGCTCTAGGAAAATAGTTAATTGTGATGTTTTAAACAGGAAAGGCGATCTAGGGCGTCAAACTTAGTGTTTCCAATCATTAATTATAATTATTATGTTTGTATTTTAACATAATCATCATATAACGTAAAATTCGTTGCGACAATAAAACGACAGAAAAATACAGTGGTACAGGGGCTAGTACTAGGCGTTTACCTCTCCTCCCTGCGATTCACACCCTTCACGTCTCCTTTGGTAAATACTCAAAGAAACAAACCTTAATAGCACTGGCGTGTTTTTTTTTTAATACTGCATTCTCCCCCTTCTCCCACTCCAGTTTCTTATTAACTTCTTGTGACTCTTCAGTTAGTTCAGCAACCTGACAAATTATATTATAAAGTTGAAAGAATGAAGGACGAAAGACTAAAAAAATGTATAAGGCTAAAGTGACAGGAAGGCCTTACGGCTTCCGAAACCGTGTTAACGATTCCAGGGTACCCAGCGGAAGACCAAGTCTCCCTCGTTTAGCCAATGGTATTTGTGAGTCTATATCTAACGAGTGGCTAGTTCTGTTGAGATATATTTAGATGGAAAAGCCTCTGTGTTGTGGTTTGTCGGATAATGTACATAAGTTTTTGATTAAAAAACTCATTGGTACATGGCCGGGATCGTGGATCGAACTCGGGGCTGCCTAGTTAATACCAGACGTCTTAACCACTCGGCCACCGACGCACCTACGACTTAGATGTACTTTTATTGAACACTAGCCTTCCGCCACCGGCTTGGCCCGTGGATATATTCGAACAAAATAATATATGGCCTATGTTACTCAGGGATATCGTAGCTTTCTAAATATTTGTAAAAGAATTTTCAAAATCGGTTCAGTAGATCCAGAGATTACCCTCTACAACCTCACAAACTTTACCTCTTTATAATATTAGTATAGACAAAAAATGGAGTGATCAATGGAAATATTAAAAGAAGCGAAAAAGGTATGTCAGGATCGTAACAAATGTCATTCGATTGTCTCTGCCTACCCCTCTTGGGATGAAAGGCGTGATCATAGATAGATAGATAGATGTTTTTCAGAACTACTGAACGGAATTTGATAGATTAGATAGATTGAATCACGAGGAAGGGATAATACATTCGTATTCAAAATGCTTTAATACTATCCCAAGAGGGGTAGGCAGAAATAATCGAATGCCATTTGCTACGATCCTTACCTACCTCTTTCGCTTCTTTTATATTCAACGTACCTTTCATACATGCTCGGCAATTGTGTGTAGGTACTTTTAATAAAATAAAAAATGATTGATTGAAGGCAATGTTAAAAGTAAACACAATCCATTGTCTCTGGGATAAAAGGCTTTAGAAATACAATGTATAGCTCTCTTTCTCCTTCTCTCTACGTTATATCTTTGTTCTCTCTCATGTAACGAAACGTGACGCGTCCTTGAAATTTTCTAATACATTACCTTTCTAGCAAACACTCTATTTTCTTTGTTCCGCCGTTCCATCTCTTCTGCGAGTGCCGTTTCCAACCTCAAGACATTTGCTTCGAGCACACACACTTTTTCTCTCAACGCCGCATTGTCCGCACTGAGAGCTTGCGCCTAATGGATAAGATAAGATAAGATAAGATAAAACTAACACATTTAAAAAAACACACCTTCAAGCCTTTATAACTTGAGGTGTGGCCAGAGACACCAGTAACAGTGTCCACTTGACTGGATTCTATTCTCTCGTAAAGCTAAATAATAATATTATATGCAGAAACTTATAACAGAATTATAATAATTAAGTATATGAAAGCCCATAAGAAGCTCAATTTATACTTTTTAACTAATTAAATAATAAAAAATCAAAAAAAAAACAACAACTGGGCATAACCTCAAAAAATTTAGCTGATTGACCAAAACCTTCGCCATTTTTCTCAGCGTTATCTACAGGGTAAGGGCAGACGCTAACTTTGCGTTCACGAATGACGCTAATTGAAGACAAAATGACATAATTACGCTTTGTTTTCTACAAAGAGTTTATACTTCAAGAAGTTTGTATACAATAAGTAGGTATATAAACTCCTTGGTATCGTCAGAGTGAAGGACAGTTTAGTCAGGTCACGTGGTTGTATTTCTGTCTGTCACATACATTTAAAATTATCTATTCTACATTCCATTAGTTTTGTTGCTGCACTTAATGGACCTAGATGTGTCACTTCTTTAACAGACGTAAATGTCTGTTATTTTTAAAAGTAGTGCGGGCTTTTTGTGCCCTCCAAAGCAGGAGGAGTCGATTTAAGCACATATTCTTAAAGAAAACTATTTTATACAATTTTTTTTCCAGATTTCATTCACTTATACTGTTAATGCTCAGGTCCTAAACATGATAGGTCCATGTTTAATAACCCGCAAACTCGTGAATCTAATCGCGAAAGCCGCAACAAAATACGTTCAGCAGTTTTAACGTGAGACGGTCACATACAGACAGACAAACGCGGCGGGAGACTTATAGTTTTATAACATGTAGCGATTTTACTAACATTATAAATGCAGCAAAAGTGTTTGTTTGTCCTTATTACACCTTAATACAGTGCAACGCATCGAGGAGATATTTGAGGTACCGAAAAGTGAGGCTACTTTTTATCGCCTAAATCATTTAGAATACATTCTTGTCACTTGTTCAAAGAGGGCGTCGGTGGTCGAGTGGGTAAAACGTCGGCTCACAACTGAGAAGTCGCGGACTCGATCCCCACATCCGACAATGTACCAATGGGTTTTTTATAATGAAAAAATCTATTTACATTATCCGACAAACCGTACAAAAAGGGTTTTCCATCTACATACCTCAACAGAGCTGGCCACTCGCTTCAAAAAAAATCTTCGGCTAAGTGAGGAAAACTTTGTCTTCAGCTGGGTACCCTGGGGCCGGCAACGGTTCCCGGGAGCTGTTAAGGCGACCCGTGAAGATTTTTTTTCTTGTCACATTTCGGGGAGGCAAGCTAGTAAAAATAAACGGAAAATATCGGGACATGTGAATATATAGCCTACTTTAGCCTCAGCCCGTTCCGTAGAAGCACTAACAGCCACATGGCTAGCCGTTAGCCTGGCTGAATGCTCCAAAGCGGCCGCCTCCCGTCTCGCACACGTCTCCGCTCTCGCTCTCTCCTTAGATAATTCCTCTTCGGCTTGACTAGCTCTCTCTGTTTCTCTGAAATTTAAAAAAATAGTTAGCGACACGTGACCAAAGAAAGTGAGAATGCGGGAGATGTTAGTCAACTATCACAACGTGGGCGGGATTAAACCTGATTCCAAATTATGTCATGACGAAACGCGTGCGTTGGTCGTATTATTGTCTATAATCTAAAGTGGCACAGTCTCTTGCTGTTGTTATAAGCTGTATTCTGTAACAGGTAAATAACATTTTAAAAATAAGATTTTAGTTTATGACACCTGTTCGTTTAATTTGGTCGGGTTTCATGGCCAAGGGTACAGCGGTTAAAAATTATCTTCCACTGTACCCTCAAGGGTACACAGGAAAATAACCGGTCGTAGAGGCCTTCCAACTATCTCTGTGCAAAAAAAAACCGTCGATCCGTTGCTCAGTTTGGCTAGGACAATTAACAATCAAACAATCACATTATTATACCTACGCTGACCACGGTCCAATCCCATCCATGTTCCAATGGGTTTTTTTATAATTAAAAACTTATATACATAATCCAACAAGTCACACTTAGAGGCTTTTCCATCTTAATATACCTCAATAGTCGATAGCTCAAGAGTAGTCGATAGCCTAATTGGTAAGACGGTGGACTTGAAACCGGAGGTCCCGGGTTCGAATCCTACCCTCTGCCAAAATGCTAAGCACCAATTTTCTTTAAGAATATGTGCTTAAATCGACTCCTCGTGCTCCGGAGGGCACGTAAAACCAGCGTCCGGTCACCAACCCGCCTGCCAAGCGTGGTGACACTGGTGACTATGGCAATTCCTCTCAATGAGCACCACTAAAAATGGTGCACTAGAGGGAGACCATGATCCAGCAGTGGATCTTAAAAAGGTTGATGATGATGATACCTCAACAGAACTGGCCACTCGTTAGGTATAGCCTCACAAATACCATCGGCTAATAGAGGAAGAATATATAAACGTTTGGAACGAAGTCCCTTTCGTATGCAGGGTTGGCACTTGGCATAATTAATCATTAACGTGCCAGGCTCTCATTCTCTCTACCCACCCCTCCCTTTAATTTTGATTTTTTATTATGCTGGCTGTAGAGTTAGATATACCTACCTATATACATAGGTATTGCGCGCTCTCTCTAATTTGGCCCAGCGAGACTCAGTTGCACACCGTATAAGACAAGCGAGCGAACGAACGGAGGAAGATTGAGAGGGCGAGAGAGAGAGAGAGAGAAAGACGGAGCCAGCGCGCAGAGTGGGGGAAGGAGAGGGTCTTATGGTTTTTCGTAACGCGTTTCATTTTCTTCTCGGCTGTCTGTATTATATTGTAGGATGACAAATTAAACTATTATTCCCTTCTACTTTCATATATTATCACTTTAATAATATCTATTGATTGTCCACGCGAACATTTTATAGAGAGACTCTCGCACTTGTCACCGCGCACACAGTGCTGCCATGCCGGTAGTGTTGCCAGCACCAACCGACAACTAGCACAAGGTCCTCAAAAATTCTAACCTCTGAAGTTGGGAAGCCAACGCGTCCGCTAACGACGCCTGCGCACGTAACGACGCCAGTGATGCAGCTTCCTCTTCAAGACGCATATTGCTCGCTGATAGCTCTTCAACCTGTAAATATATGTAACTAAGGACCGTTTCTCTGGACTTATCTAATTTATTTTTTAAAGGATATTCGCTTATATGGTTTCTTCTCTTCGTCTGTTAAAGTTAAAATTAAGTGCAACAACAAGTGTAGCCACCTCGGGGCTTAGACAATATACAACTAAACGAATAGAATAGAATGTAGAATAAATAACTTTAAATGTATGGGAACGACTGAAATACAACCACGTGACCTAACTATACTGTCCTTCACTCTGACGATACCAAGGAGTTTATATACTTATTGTATACAAACTGTTTAAAGTATAAACTCCTTGTAGAAAACAAAGCGTAATTATGTCATTTTGTCTTCAATTGACGTCTTCACATACTTTTCATATAATTATTATAATTATTATAAGTTTCTGCATATAATATTATTATTTAGCTTTCAGAGAGAATAGAAAGAATACTAGCGTTCGCACGCTGTTTAAGGGGGCTGATCTGTTTAACAACTGGCAAAAAGATCCGAAAAGGCCGTGAAGATATGAAGAATTACTAACTTTGCATTTATGTTCAGCGAGCGATGACTTCGTTTCGTCTAGGTCATTTCTGCAAAGTTCCAGCTGCTGAGTGACAGTGGAAAACTTCCGGTCCAACTCTTCTTTGTCGTGGCGGGACATTATTAGACTGGCGCGGCACTCCTTTAGTTCGGATTCTAAAAAAAAAAGGAAATGTGTATAAGTGTAAATGGGATTCGATTGTCTCTGCGTACCCTTCTAGGCCAGTCTGGCTATTTTGAGCTGTATGTAAATTTTTCGTAACCGTTATACAGCAAACGAAGATATGTAAAAAATCGGAAATATTCCGTAGAATTCAATGCACTATTTATAAAACAACTGACATTAGGGGAACTTATAGAAAATGGCGGCCAAAGTTGGTAAAAAACACTTTATTTCGTTTTAAAAAAAAAATTGGCCATATTTTAAAAAAGTTTAATACACAAGTTGTGGAACTATTTATTTCGGATCGGTCTAGTCCGGTCCGATGTCAATAAATTGTAAAATATATTATTTATTTAAAAAAAACCGTAAAAAATCGCATTATTTTAAAACGCCCGTATCTCTTTGAAAAAAAAATTTTTGAAACCGAAAAATAGTGAAAATGTAGCTCTTGACAAGCCAAAAAAGAGCGTATTTTCAAATTTTAAAAATATTAAAAAGATCTTGCAGAAATTAGATTTTTCGAAAAAAAGTGTTTTTTTTAAATTCCTATTACTCATAAACCCGTGACTTATTATAATCGTGTCTATGCTTAAAATTTTCTTTAATAATTGCCGTAACATGTGCGAGTATTGCGCGCTTTATTAACTGATCGGTAATATGCATAATATCGATCGAAAAATAGGTATTTTTCGGAAAAATGCAGGAACCGCGTCGCGACAGTCGCTCATATGCATGCGACCTCGGTCGGCTCTCCCCCCCCTACTCCACCGCTAGAGCTGAAGTATGGTACCACGGCGCTAAGCTCCGTGTGTGATTAATTTTGCAGTGCTCAGCGACGGCCTATGGAGTTCTCGTATTTTTTTATTTCAACTATAAATAATGAACTTTAACTCATATAAATTTTAGCTGATAATATTGTTACGAGCTAGGGTTCGAAGAGATTTAAAATACCGATTAAATAGACAAACTTTACTTTAACACCACAAAAATACAGTTAAATAAATGAAAACACTTGAATATCACTTAGTCGCACTAAATTCCACTTCACTGTTTCGCTTTGATCGCTCTGATTCGCACTGTGTTCGCTTTGATCGCTCTTATTCGCACTGTGTTCTCCCGGCGACGATCCTCTGTTTATATTGCCCTCCGAACATTCGAGAAACGCCGAGATTGTTGTACAGAGTTGTAGACGCGGCTCGATGCGACTCGGCGCCAAATACCTACACACAGACCGCGCCCGATTTTGGTACCTATGGCTAGGCACATACGGTCCATTTTCGTTTGTACTTGATTCTCTCTGGATGTTTCTAGAGACGTCTATCGACCTTGATGTGTTTAGGTATTTATTTGTGTAATTTAAGTACCTACTCGTTACACTGCCCCCCGCTTAGACTTGCTCGTCCCGAGCAATATTCGAGCCTTTGTAAGGAGCCAGTCGATCAATATGGACAACCTTTAACTGTCCACGCGGGCATCGTTGGATCCGATAGGTCACGTCATTGATCCTCGTGATGACCTTATACGGGCCTTCCCAGCGGTTCTGCAGCTTGGGAGATTTGCCTTTTCGGCGTTTCGGGTTGTGCAGCCACACCAACGATCCCTCGTCAAAACCGTTACTATTGAAGTTCCTATCGTACCTGGTCTTCATCTTTGTACTGGCCACAAGACTGCTCTGACGAATCTGGTCATGTATGTCGCACATCTTGTTTTTCAGGTTCGATACGTAGTCACTTACAGGTTGCGGCGCATCCGGAGGTCCGCCGGTCAGGAGATCAACTGGTAGTCGGAGTTCTCTCCCAAAGTTGGCATAAGCAGGAGTCACCTTTATGCTTTCATGCTCTGCGGATCGATATGAGAGCAAGAACAAGGGAATATATCGGTCCCAGTCCCTCTGGTGATCCTCAACCAGTTTCGCCAAATGAGTCTCCAAAGTGCGGTTAAACCTTTCAACCATTCCGTCGGACTGTGGGTGATACGCCGTAGTCCTCGTTTTATTTATTCCCAGGAGACGGCATACTTCCTGGAACAACTGCGACTCAAAGTTACGCCCTTGATCAGAATGTATCTCCAATGGTAGCCCGAACCTGCAGAATACTTCGTTGACCAACTTAGTCGCCACTGTTGTCGCTTCCTGGTTGGGAATTGCGAAGACCTCCGGCCACTTCGTGAAGTAGTCCATCACGACCATGAAGTACTTGTTCCCGTCTTCAGTGCCCGGGAACGGTCCAGCAACGTCCACCGCAATTCGTTCCCATGGGGCGCCAACATTGTACAGCTGCATACGTCCTCTCGTACGTGTCGTAGGTCCCTTCACGGCCGCACATACTGTGCACTTGCGACACCAATCCTCGACATCTTGCCGGCAATGAACCCAATAAAATCGTTTCCTGATTTTCGCCAGGGTTCGATTCATGCCCAGATGTCCTCCCGAGGATCCATCGTGCACGGACTCAAGCACTGTGCGCACCTTTGACCTAGGCACGACCAGCTGCATCAATGTCTCCTGTCCACTTGGCGACTCCCACTTGCGGTACAGCAACCCGTTGTGCAGCACTAGACTTTCCCACTGAGCCCAGTAGCTTTTCGTGGTGGAAGTCATTGCTGATACAATATTCCAGCCGGGCCTTGGAACATTCTGCGTCTTCCATTCCATTATCGGCGCCAAGTTGTTATCCTTGAGTTGCTCGTCTCTCGTCCTTTCGTTCGCCCATTCGTCACTAAGGTTGTTAGTCGTAATCACTTTGATGACAGAATCACTGATTTCACGCCTCGAGCAGTGTTTACAATCTTCAGGGCACGGCCTGCGTGACAGTGCGTCAGCGTTGCCATGCATCCGTCCTCGTCGATGTTCGATCGTGAAATCGAATTCTTGTAACTGCTCGATCCATCGAGCGACTTGTCCTTCAGGATCCTTGAATTGAAGTAACCATTTCAACGCCGCATGGTCTGTCCGTAGCTTGAACTTCCTTCCGATGAGATACTTGTTGAAGTGTCGTACTGTCTTCACTACGGCCAGAAGTTCGCGTCTGGTTACACAGTAGTTCCTTTCTGGTTTTGACAGAGCCTTGCTGAAATACGCTATCACAACTTCCTTGTCCCCCTTCCGTTGTGACAGCACACCTCCAATGGCGATGTTGCTTGCGTCTGTGTCCACCACAAACTCGCCGACTTGGTCCGGGTAGCCCAATACAGGGGTTTCACACAGTCGTTCTTTCAGTTCCTGGAACGACTTCTCACAGTCCTCAGTCCACTGAAACGAACGCTTGTCCTCCGTCAGTCGATGTAGGGGCTTGGCTACTCCCGCGAAGTCGTATACGAAGCGGCGGTAGTATGAGCACAGACCAAGAAACGCCCGAACATCTGTTTTGTTCCGTGGGGTGGGCCATTCTCGTACAGCTACTGTCTTTACAGGGTCGGTTTCTACGCCATCCTTTGTAATTACATGCCCGAGGTAATTTACACGTTTCTTGAAGAAACTACACTTCTTGGCATGCAATTTCAGGTTCGCGAGCTTCAACTTGGCAAACACTCTTTCTAAATTCCTCACGTGCTCGTCGAAGTCGCGTCCCATGATGATGACGTCATCCAGGTAGACTAGGCAAGCTTTTCCCACGAGATCCGCAAGCACAACTTCCATCAGCCTTTCGAACGTTGCGGGAGCATTGCATAACCCGAAAGGCATGACGTTGAACTGCCACAGTCCATTTCCGGTCGAGAAAGCAGTCTTTTCCTTGTCCTTGGGATCGATCTCCACTTGCCAGTATCCACTCTTCAAATCCAGTGTTGAGAACCACTGGTTCCCACTCAACCTGTCTAAGGTGTCGTCTATCCGGGGTAGAGGGTAGCTGTCCTTTCTGGTTACCTCGTTCAGCCGACGATAATCCACACAGAAGCGAGTGCTGCCATCCTTCTTCTTAACTAGCACAACTGGAGAACACCATGGGCTCAAAGAAGGTTCGATGACATTAGCCTTCTTCATGTCTTCCAGCATGCACTGTACTTCGGCTTCTCTTCCTACCGGGATTCGTCGAGCACGTTGACGTATAGGTAACTCGTTGCCTGTGTTGATGGTGTGTTTCACCAATGACGTCCTGCCGAGATGCCCATCTCCGTCACTAAAGATGTCAATGTAACGAGTGAGCATCTCCTTCGCTCTGTTGTACTCGGAGATTGACAAGTCCTTCTTCGAAATGTCGACGAGTTCCAAGGGGTTTGCACTGTTATTTTTCATCGCCGACAGCTTCCCCTGGGTGCAGCTCCGCATCCAATTCGCCTCGTCGCACTTCGCCACGACTTGATCCTTATTGAGAGTGACAGGAGCGCCATTGAAGTTGGTCACCCTTACTATAGCTCGTCCACTCTGGCTGTTTACTAAAGTTGGAGTGAGTAACCAGCCTTTATGTTTAGAACGTTCCAGGTGGTCGATGATGGAGCACCTCGTAATGGAGGGGTCCCCATTAGTTGGTAACTCCACATCGACAAGCGTCTCCGAATATGGGTTCAGTTTGACGCCCTTGGCACAGCGCACATAGCCAGCATAACCACCTTTCAAAAATACCTGTTCCTGGCCGCACTGCAGTACACCGTTGCGCAAGTCGATGCCAAACTGGAACCGCTTCATAAAGTCAAGTCCGAGAATGCAGTCGTCTATAATGTCGGCCACGATGACGGTGTGTGGGTACTCCCCGTCACCCACCTTGAGTGTCACCGGCAGCTCGTCGTATGCGGGTATAGGCTGACCCGTTGCCGTGAAGAGTTTCAGACAGGAAGATGAACGTCTGGTTCTGCTCGTAGATCGTCCCAACAACTGAGGTCTCACAACCGTGCGCGTTGCTCCTGTGTCGATCGTCATCTCACATGGCGTCCCGTTGACCTCGCCGGCGATCACCAGACTGTTCCCGTCAAAAACTTGTCGGATGGTAACTTTTGGGGCTGTGTCACGATCAGCCAGTACCCGCCCCGCGGCTCTGGCTGTTACTCGTTTCCCGGAAGCTCCGTAGCTACGGCACGGACATCAGCTTCGACGTCCCGTTTCGGCACTCGTTGATCCGTGCCTTGTCGTTTAAGCGCCGGGCAGCTTGCTTTAAGGTGCCCCAGCTTGTGGCAGTAGAAGCAGCGGGGTAAGTAGCTACGCCTCTCTGCTACAGGTGTCGTTGTTGGAGTAGCCTCCTCCGCCACTTGTCGCAATCGCTGAGAACGAGGCTCCTGTCTCACGGCTTCCACCTCTAGAGCATGGGCCAGTGCATCTTTCAGGGCGCTGTGGTGGCCCAGACGAACTGCAGCTCTGACCTCCATGCTGCGGATGCCGTCGATAAATGCTTGAACGAGGTTTGCAGCAATGAACTCTTGTCCGGCAGATGGGTACGCCTTCCTCACGATCTTCTCGATCTCCAGAGCCCATTGTTGCAGATTCTCACCAGCATGTTGCGTCCTGTCCCTCAGCTGCGCTCGGTAGACGTGCTCCAGGTGTTTGTCGCCGTACCTGGAGTCCATTGCCTCGATCAGGTTCCCGTACGTGGTGCAGCTGTCTGGAGAGGCCTCCAGAACCGATAGTGCACGGCCCCTTAAAGCCACTGTCAAGGCGGTCAGAGATTGCTCGTCTGTCCAGCCGTTGGCAAAGGCGACCGTTTGGAACTGCAATTTGTACGCTGTCCAGGACGTAGTCCCGTCGTACGGCGGCACCTTGACTCGGGGGCCGGAGACGACGACGCCTCCAGAAACAGGAGCGGACAGCTTCAGTTTCCTTACTTCATTCTGGAGCCTCTCGCATCGGCTGTCCAACTCTCCGTAGCGGTCGTTAAGTCTTGCATCCTGTTCTCCGCTCATCCTTGTCTGTATTTCCATATGGAGATCCTTATAGTGCTGTTGGAGGTCTTCGTAACGGATGTCAAGGTCTTCGATTCTCTCCTCGTGCATGTCTGTAACCCTCTGTAGCTGCTTCACCTCCATAGTCACCTTTCCCAGTGATTCTGAAAGCAGCTCCTTAAGGCTAGCAGACTGCTCCTTTAACAGCCGGCAAGTCTGCTCCTCCCGAAGTCTGGCCTCCTCCTCTTGTCGTCTGGCCTGCTCCTCCTGACGTCGGGCCTGCTCCTCCTGACGTCGGGCCTGCTCCTCCAATAGCTGCCGAGTCTGCTCCTCCTGTCGTCGGGCCTGCTCCTCCTGTCGTCGAGCCTGCTCCTCCTGACGTCGGGCCTGCTCCTCCATCAGCCGTCGAGTCTGTTCCTCCTGACGTCTGGCCTGCTCCTCCATCAGCCGAACCAGCATTCCCATGTCGGTTGCCTGGGGAGCACCCGCAGAACCCGCAGCACACGAATCAACTCCAGCAGCAGCTCCAGCACCACCAGCAGCAGTCCCAGCAGCAGCAGCAGCAGCTCCGGCACCACCAGCAGCATTCCCAGCAGCACCAGCAGCGGCTCCAGCAGCAGCAGCCTCGTCGACCTCCTCGCCGTGATGTCCAGCAGTAGTTTGTCGTGTTTTGGGTCGCCGTGATGACGACGAGTCACGTGGTGTAATCGGCATTTTTGAATCCCACTTCTGACACCAATTTGTTACGAGCTAGGGTTCGAAGAGATTTAAAATACCGATTAAATAGACAAACTTTACTTTAACACCACAAAAATACAGTTAAATAAATGAAAACACTTGAATATCACTTAGTCGCACTAAATTCCACTTCACTGTTTCGCTTTGATCGCTCTGATTCGCACTGTGTTCGCTTTGATCGCTCTTATTCGCACTGTGTTCTCCCGGCGACGATCCTCTGTTTATATTGCCCTCCGAACATTCGAGAAACGCCGAGATTGTTGTACAGAGTTGTAGACGCGGCTCGATGCGACTCGGCGCCAAATACCTACACACAGACCGCGCCCGATTTTGGTACCTATGGCTAGGCACATACGGTCCATTTTCGTTTGTACTTGATTCTCTCTGGATGTTTCTAGAGACGTCTATCGACCTTGATGTGTTTAGGTATTTATTTGTGTAATTTAAGTACCTACTCGTTACAATATTAAAAAACGGCGCCACAGGAATTTTTTTTCAAGAAAAGAAAAAAAAATCTTAGCTCCAGAAGGTCGGTGAGAAAAAAAAAATTTTAAAATTTGCAGAAAAATACCAGCTATAACATCGCGTAAACGTCAATTTTATAAAATTTTAACTATTAAAGATAAATTACGTTTTTGGAACAAAAAAAAGAAACCGATTTTTTGACCGATATTTCGCATATAACCGATCAATTAATGAAGCGCGCAATACTCGCACATATAACGGCAACTATTAATCCTTGATGAAATATCCCTCCAAGGAATTAGACGCGAGCAGGAATCTAGATGATCAGAAGTTAATAGAAATCAAATAAATAAATGAAATTGTGCAACTTTTATTATAGACTACTGGCGCCATCTATTGATAGGCTAAGGAACTAACAATGGAATGTTATTGTGGTAAAGATTTTGTTATTGATTTTATTAATTTATGTGTACTTGTAGAATTGTGTAAATTCAAAGGCGGGCGGGCATATCAAGGATGTTGAAATGAGAAGATAATGGCAAATTGATTGAAGTAATAAAACAAGAAGAAACGATTTTCAATCTGTGGAATATTGTCTATGAGACATACACTGTGACACGCATGTCGTGATTGGTCGATATATGACAAGTGACATATCAACAGAATATAAGAAGATAATTAGAAATTGAGGTGAGGAGAAAATAATGTGAATTCGTGGCATTTGACCTGGGACAATCGGCGAGCACACACGTGGCTCTTGATCTGGAACGTACGCAATGTGAGAAGCCTGGCCTACCGTCAATGTCCACCTTCAGGACGGGACCAACATACAAGAAGGATATCATGAAGCCTGGTGCAGCAACAGGATCGGGATAAGCAGATCTGTGCGGCTATATCGGCACGGCCCCAGGACATCCAGCAGCTCGAGGGTCAAAGGTCGACAGGAACTGCCTGAAGACCTGCAAGTACCTCTTGGATTGTATTGGTATCGTTCTACTTTTATTCTTCTTCCCTGACTGCAACAAATGAAAGCCGCTCATAATTAAGCCACTCACATGGACTCGACATTGCCTCATACCTTCGACACGTATGGAACATCTTTTGAATATGCCCACCAACAACCAACAACCAACGCCAGCGCCGCCAAATACTGACCCGATTAAATAGCCAAATGTATATAGTAGATATTAAGTGTAGAAGTTAAGTTGTATATATAGTTAAGGTAGGTTAATATTCTAGGTAGGTAGTAAGTTAGTTAGGTTTGGCCAGATTATTATAATTCTAATATAATTTAATTCACATCTGAAGTTTGAATTACTATGCAACCCTCCCTCTCTCAGTACTCAAGTAGAACCCCAAATAACTAGGAGACGGCCGCCGACCCTGACAGGACCTTAAGTCCAAGGGTCTCATGTCAACCACCCGGCAGAGCAGCTAAGGGCAACTACTAAGAACAAGAACTACTGAACCGAATTTTCTATTTTGTCGCCTTTGGAGGCTTCCGCTGCTCAACCATCATGTTGAGGAGCGCTAAACCTCTGAAACCGCGACAACACGATTATAAAAAGTCACAGGTTTATGAGTTATAGGAATTAAAAAAAAACACTTTTTTTTCGAAAAATCAAATTTCTGCAAGATTTTTTTAATATTTTTAAAATTTGAAAATACGCTCTTTTTTGGCTTGTCTAAGAGCTATATTTTCACTATTTATCGGTTTCAAAAATTTTTTTTTCAAAGAGATACGGGCGTTTTAAAATAATGCAATTTTTTACGTTTTTTTTTAAATAAATAATATATTTTACAATTTATTGACATCGGACCGGACTAGACCGATCCGAAATAAATAGTTCCACAACTTGTGTATTAAACTTTTTTAAAACAAAGCCTATTTTTTTTTTAAAACGAAATAAAGTGTTTTTAACCAACTTTGGCCGCCATTTTCAATAAGTTCCCCTAATGTCAGTTGTTTTAAAAATAGTGCATTGAATTCTACGGAATATTTCCCATTTTTTACATATCTTCGTTTGCTGTATCGTGATTTTAGTCCAAAAAATTTACACAGACTGGCCTATTCTTGGGATAAAAGGCGTAATGATAGATAAATAGAATAGATAGTGTACACACGTAAGAAGTGAAACTCTTTGGCTTATTATAATTAAACATAAATGGCCATATTCATAAACACATTTTAGAAGCGTTTTAGTTAAAATATGTTTTGTCACTCTCTAACAAACCTGTCTTTACTAATAATAGAAAGAAACAAACACATTTTAACAAAAACATTGCTAAAATACGTTTATGAATAATGGCCTAAATATAGTATACTTATCTATTTAACATAATTAAATATACATAATAAGTGTTATTAAACGAGTGGTTAAGACGTCTGGTATTAACTAGGCAGACCACGAGATCGAGATGGATTTTTAATTAAAACTTATGTACATAATGCGACAAACCACACTTTTCCATCTAAATATACCTCAACAGAACTGGTCACTCGTTAGGTATGGTCTCACAAATACCATCGGCTAAACGAGAGAGATTTGGTCTTCCGCTGGGTACCCTGGATCCGTAACACGGTTTCGGCAGCTGTAAGGTGAAGTGACAGAAGAAGTGAAAGTGAAAAAACAAAAATTAAATTAAATTAAATGCTGTTCTTTGGTAAGCGCATCACTTGAGAACGGATAGACCGATTAAGCTAATTTCATTGAAATGTTTTATAGGGAAAGAAATTGCCCGGAAAAATGAACGGTTTTTTTTCTGTGGGATATTTGTATGAACTCAGGGAATGAAAGTTAATGGGCTCCACGAGCGAAGCCGGGCGGAAGGCTAGTAATAAATAAATATGAATTTAATGCTAATGGGAGCGACATCTGTATTTTTTAGAAAGAACACCTAAGGGGCCGTCTCCACGAGCGAGAGAATCGCGGCGATAGTCTCGCCGTGCCATATAAACTTCTATCTGCGATAGTATCGCCCTGTGGAGATTGGCCCATAGAGTTTGTATTGAATTTGTTGGCACAAACAAGACTATCGCCGCGATTCTCTCGCCCGTGGAGACGGCCTCTTATGCGTAACAAAAAAAATTCTTTACCCTGCCTAAAGAAAATGGTCTTAAGAAATGAATAAATAATACAAAAACTGTAGCACTCTAAACGGAAATACGTCACAACACAATCAGGTACACAACATAATTATGAAATTATTACTGAAACTGCTAAACGGATTTTGTTGCAGTTTTCTCAAAGGTTTACGAGTATTATACATGAACTTATCACATTTAGCTGAGTTGTAACTGTTTTAGTGAGCCAGCGCTTTTTTATGGCATATGCTGTCTATTCTGTCAGAGATATAACAAACTGATATAGGAAATAATTGTGTTTCATCAGATTACTTACCAAGTTGTTTTGCACGCAGCGTATCTGATGCGTTGACGGCGGCCATCTCCTTCGCGGCCTCAAGTTCCGCAACTTGACATGACAATTTCTCAGCTCTTTCCGTGCATTCCTTAAAAAATATTTAAAAAAAAATATTTGAGGAATACAAAAAAACTATTTGTAACACCCGTATTCAAGAACAACACTTAGCGAACGCACAGTGGACAAAAACCCACAGTGCTATTTTTTTTTCTCTCTATCTGTCCCTGGGCTACGTTTCTCCTGAATATACTCCGAAACAGCTCAATAGATTTTGAGGTGCGTCGGTGGCCGAGTGGTTAAGACGTCTGGTATTAACTAGAGACCACAACTTCGATCCCGGATCCCGGCCATGTACTAATGGGGTTTTTAATTAAAAACTTATTTATATTATCCGAAAAACCACATTTAGAAGCTTTTCCTTCTAAATATTAACAGAACTGGCCACAAATACCATCGGCTAAACGAGGGAGACTTGGTATGTGGATACTTAGACTTAGAATCTACTTTTTGTTTAATTTCGATATCTTTCAGAATTCCGAAGTTCCTGTGTTAATGGGATCAGGTGAAATGTAATATCAAATTTTCACGGGCGGAAAGCTCGGTTCATAAATATATGTGCTATTTTGTATATGTACCTTATTGACGTCCATTTCAAGACGTAGTTTACTCTGAGTCCACTTGAGGCGGCCGTCCAACTCCTTCAGATCTTCTCTTACTTTCGCTAATTCTCTTTCTGAACCCAATAATTCATGGCACTGAAACATAATTATAAGCACCAATTTTCTTAAGAATATATTATCTGCTTTAAAGCCGACGTCTACACTTCCTATTAAAATAATAGATATTTACGGCCCAAGTAAGTCATCTTCGCGATAAACAGTGGAAGCAAGTGCGAGGAGGCTGCGCGGTGCGGGCGGAGGCCGCGTCGACGCACGACACGACACGATTTTATGCATAGCACGACACATACGTTTTACAAACGACAATTTGGCTATGTCGTCGCTGCCGCTAAATCGTTCCGTTTTTTTACGATGACGATATAGCGACAGTACAGTAAACTCTCTCACGTACACTGCGGTGTCGTTGCTGGAATCGTCTGTAGTGGAAAAACCAACGAACGACAGACCGTGTGCCGTTTGTTGTTTGTTTAGTTTTGCAACCGTAAATCGTGTCGTGTCGTGCGTCGTGGGGAAATGCCCTTAGAGTATGCATTCAAGGTGGCGGCAAACCCAAGCGTGATTTCGCCGGCCACCGCTCGCCCGGTTGGATAGTCGAAACTCCATATGAAAGACGTCCTTGTGATAGATTTTTTTTTAAATCTGCCCCTGCGAAGCCAATCTTTCAAGCAACAGGTGTATATCAACACATACCAAACATACCTTATCATCATATAATTGACATATCCTCTGTTTTTCGGAATGAGCTGTCTTCAATTTGCTATTCAGTAGCTCAACTTCAGATTGAGCCAATTTCTCAGCCTTTGTAGCCAAATCAGCCGCCCGCCTCGCTTCTATTATGGCACATTCCCCACTCGCATATCTCATGACTGCGGCATCCTTCTCACGTTCGGCATGCTCCACACGTTTGCACATCTGTAATCAGCAGCGATTGAAATTAGGAACATTGAATGATAGGTTCGACAGCGTAATTGGTAGAGTGTTGGACGCCAAATACAATTTTAACCAAGACTTAAAATGCACTTTAACCAACTTCTCATCTCTCTTCATCCGTACTTCTTCAAAAATAACAGATGTTAAACATCTGTTAAAGAAGTGACACATCTAGGTCCATTAAGGGCCCTATATCCATAATTTGTATGGAGATATTACTATTCCAAATTTCTCTGTAAATACTCAACCTGTGTCACTGTAATTTAGCACATAGTTACTTATTCAATATATCTAAGTGAAATAGTCGTTATTTTTACAATTGGTTTTATTTAATAGGAAATATGGGTGGTAGAATAAAGGATTATTCTGCCCCTGCTGTCTCTTTCATAATCTATCACAAAACTCTAAATTTTTTTTAATGCGTTCTTATACCATTTTTCTTCAATTAGGTAGCTTATTAAAAATTATTTTTGTAGCTTATTAAAAATAAAAAATAAAAATGATTTTTTAATTTGGCAAAAATAATAAAAAAAAATAGTTTTGTGATAGATTATGAGAGACAGAAGGGGCAAAGTTAAACCACCCATATTTCCTATTCAATAAAACCCATTGAAAAAATAAGAGCTATTTCACTTAGATATATTCAATAAGTAACTATATGCTAAATTATAGTGAGACAGGTGGATTATTTACAGAGAAATTGGGAATAGTTTATCCCAGCAAAATTCCCAGGATAGGACCCTTAAGTGCAGCATTTGATATGGATAACTGGCACAAATTAGAGACTGTTATTAGTGTGTCTGGCCCCAGCGCAAACTGTAAAGATCATGAAGATGTTTATTTTGAATGATAGGGTTGAAGGGTAGTGCGGCAGGATATATGGCTATTTAACTTTTAGGCAAGCCAGGGCCTGTATTATAGATGAAAATGTCCAGAAAAAAACTAATATTATAGTTATAATTCTCCATAATTACAACTTGAGTACGATTTATTTGGGCGCCATTATAGTCTCTTTCTCTGCGATTTCTTTGTCAGTTGTTCCAACTTTGCGTGTGGTTTAAATATCTATTGCTATACCAACATTGCTACTCTACGAATAATCCAAACAGCCCCTTAATATGGTTGCAGGCTATGAGTTTGCAGAATCCATGCCTTTCCAATTTCTATGCAAACTCTGTATAAAAACAGAGCAATTTTCATATAAAAACCGAGCAATTTTGTAGCACAGAGATAGTTGGAGGGACGGAGAGTGACATAGGCTAATTTTTAATCCCATAAAACCTTTGGGATAAATGCTTATCACATTTAAAATTTTCCACTGGTCGTTAATCTAGTTTATAATAATAGCAATATTCACCATATCCATTTTTGTCTCCAATTCTTTGAAAGTTTGATCCTTATCTCTAAGCTCATCACCTTGCTGCCTCACTCTATCATGTAAGGAAGACAATTCCCTTCTCTGTTCAACTAAGATTCTTTCCAATGACTCCACTTTTAACTCTACAACATCTTTTTTTACATCACATTCTTTATCAGGTACATTGGTTGTAGTATTATCTGTAATTTTGGAAAAAAAAATTATTCCCAGATTAAGAAAAATATTTAATTTTGTAACAAAAAAAACATAGGATTGTCACATGTCCAAATGGATGCTTTGGACACCAAAAGTGACAATCCTATGTTTTTTTTGTTTGTTTGTTTCATAGACTTTGTATGTACATCATACAAATGTAGCCAAATGTATAACAATTTGATGCCCAAAGCACCTGATCATTATATATTAGTTTAGACTTTAGAGCAAATGTAATTTCAAGTACTGTATTAATTTTGTTATTTTGTGCCCAAAGTACAGTGCATAAAGTTTCCTTTAATTTTATAACATTTTTAAGTTGTTTCCTTTGGTATCATAAGAACAGTACCTATAATTTTAATATAAGGACTGTTGCTCTCAGTCATCTTGTATCTGTCAAAAATATGGCAAATTTCAGTTAATCCTGGAAAGGTGAGTTTATTTATACAACATTTCAATCCCACACAGTTAATAGTTATTATTTAAAATTGGATTAAGATATATTTTCATTGTTAAGAGTTCTAAATAGCCATAGTTTTCAAAACGAGCATTGCTTATTTATATAAATAAATTCAATTTTTCAGGATTAACAGAGATTTGCCATATTTTTGACAGTTATAAGATGACCTTGACTAACAGCCCTTAAGGCCATTGGAATTTCAATGTGTCTGTATTAATTTTGTAAAAATAATTTAGGTTTGTCCCAAAAGCACAAGGTATCCTCATTTAGGGTCAATCAGACCAATTAACATTAAACATACCTGCTATATGATCAACATCCTCAACTTTTAATACATCAATATCCCCATCAAGAGATTTTTCTACTCCATTATCCTCAAATATATCATTTATAATTCTTCCATTAACTACATTCTTACTTGTAAAATTATTTTTAATTGGATATTTGAACTGTGTTGATGCCTTTTGTGATATGTTATATGCTGTCTTAAGGCTACCACTCATAGATGAGAATATTCCATGAACATTTTTCACTATACTTCCCAAATCATGAGACATTATTTCTTTATTTATTCTAGAATATTTAGGATCCATGTCTGTCTGTGTATTTTCTTGTGTTATTTTCTGAACAGCGGAAACTTTAGTCTTTTGATTGGCAAATTCTTTTAATACTTCATCCGGATTCAGTTCTTTAGTAGATTTTTCTTTTTCATAATTGGAGATGTTTTCAGCACTTTTACTTATTGGTGATTTACAGATTATATGTTTTATGTTGCTATTGTCATTTAAGCTTATTGTAGATGTTGTTAAGCTTTTTGATAAATCATTATCTATAGTTTTATCTTTGGTCTTTAAATTTTGAATATGATCATTTGAACTACTTAAAATTGGTTTAGTGGTGCCAATATCACATATTGATTGATCCATATTGTTAATTACTACAGTATTGGGCGTTAAATTAGATTCTATATGTGTTTGTTTACATTCTAGTGATGTTTCATATACACTTTCACTATTATAATTTGTTTTTAATTGTTCATTATGAGGTATGTTTAGGTCATCTGTAAATGATTCAGCAGAGGTGGTAATTGGAATAGAATTTCCCAAGGTCTCTAAGGCGTTGGGAGTAAAATTTGTATTGATTTTATCAGAAATCACTTCACAATTTACATTCTCTTCTATTTCTTTGTCAACGTCAACATTGTATGCAGTGGAATTTCCCTCATCCAAAGCCGTTTGCGACATATTGATTAAACTGACCACATTAATTAAAACCTAGGTTTAGAAAAGGTGTGGAAATTATTTTAAATGGTTTATATCATATAAATTAATATGCTATCTACTTTTACCCACAAAAAATTGTTGATAAATTTGACCACAGACAAATAGAATGCCAGAATGGTAATTGACCACAGAGCAAGTGACATTTAATTTTTTACACTATAATAGTGTTGCCAATGTTGCCATACTTAAAAACATTATTTTTTAATTATTTTAGCATTGCTTCTACAACATAGCAAGAGTTATTGTAACATTGGATTTAGTTTAAATGAAATCACTGAATACAATGGATTTCGGTTAACTTGACCTTAAAATTCAGTGCTACCAACTTCACAACGAAAAGATTTTTTTTTTACTCTCTGCTCTACCTTGTCTTTTTAATTCGTTGCTATGACAACAAAGCTGTGTTTTGACATTTCAAATGCCAATGTGGCTGTCAAGCTCGCTCATGGATCAATGGATTTGTTTGTGATGGATTTGTATTTGTATTGATTTTTCTAAAATTTTTGTTTTATTTCAAAATATTTTAATTACTGTACTACTTTCATAATAAAGTCATATAATATAGTAGAGAGGAAACGGACCGTGATATTCCAATATGCCTGTAAGTACACTTATTAGAAACTAGAAAGTGACTAATTTTCAAATAAGATTTTCATTATTTCACTAATTATTTAAGAAAAATATATAAGATAATAGATAAAAGTTAAAGGGCGTTATTATTACCTACAATTTAAATAAAACACAGAATAATTCGATTTCCCTGATTAATTGTAAGATATTGTCACAAACAAGACTCAGGGTCATTTTCAAGGCAAAACAGATGGTCAATACACTGCTATACTAATAATAAAGCTAAAGAATTTGTTTGTTTGTTAGAGTAATCTCAGAAAGAACTTGTCTGTTTTGAAAAAAATATTGCTTTTGATAGCCCAGTTCTTGAGGAGGGTGTTTATAGGCTATACAACATGTATGACCCAAATTAATATAGACACAGATCGCCTACCTAATTTGGGCAAATAAATTTTTGAATACCATGCAAGCTCTAGGTCTGTGGGGTTCAAATGCCAAAAAATTTAATAAAGAAATATCCCCATGACTAATCATCTCCTCTGGTGACAAGAGGGCTGGTTTCTTCCTTGCTCATTGAATCATCATCACAATTCAGTTTGGGGAGCTGTAAGGCAACCCCTGAAGAAAAAAAATTCAAGGTTTTTTATATAGTTGTTATTTAAATATTATCTGTTATTTACTTTAAAAAAATATACAAATCTTAAATAGAAACAACACTTTTAGCTTAAGTATGTGGGGCTCTGCATAGACTTGTGTCACTAGTCTCAAATGGTTCCTTTTTTATGTTAATTAGCATTTGCAGAGCTCTAGTCTTATAAATTCAGATATTAAATGTACCAGCTCTTGTTAATCAAAGTATTTTTCAAATTACAGGATGCCGAGTTAAATGCGGGTACAGTGGAAAATGTTAGAGTCGTGGTCAGGGTGCGGCCTATGGATCAGCGGGAGAAGTTGGAAGATGCCTACAGTTGTGTCTCAGTGGATTCAGTTAATAACTCCATTGCAGTTAATAGACAAAATATCACCCCGCCGGATCCACCCAGACTTTATACTTACGATGCTGTCTTTGAGGACAAAACTTCACAGGTATAGTTGAAATTATTTGAAACTAACTTTCCAACTCGGCTTTGCCTGTGGAAATGTATTATGTATATATGAATTTTGACAGGAGTGAAAACTATATATAACATATAATAATGTTATACATTAGACGAATAGTTCACACAGTAGCTAGCCAAGGAATGTCTGGGCAAATTGCTGAATCTGGGCCAAGAAAGTCACGGATCCCTGACTTTTAATTTACTAGATGACATTTTTGAGGATTCCACGACACGCATTGGTGGATAGCACACGCGCCGCGGAGACGTGTTGGGAAATCCAGTTTAATCCCGCCCGCGCTGTGATGGTTGTGATTAATAGGACATATCACGGCCAGCGGGAGCATCCTACATACCGATTATCGGCTTATTGTTACTGTGACGTCCATAATACTTGACATTGGCAAATCATCGATTAATATTGATGGAGCCATTATAAAAGAAGAAGAAGACATTTTTGAGCCTTGTGACCTAGCCACTGCCTCTTTTTTTTAGCATAGCACTGGCATAACATAATACAGTCCACCAGTCGTGCCCACTATGTGACCCATAGAGCTTCACTTGAAGGACCCCAGGTTGTAGCCTACCTTCAATAGAGTTATTTCTGTCAGTCAGTAGTAGGGTAAGTCTACGCGCCGCGCCGGTCCGTATGTAGTGCGTTTAATGCATCACCAATGGCACAGTAGAGGATCCGAGTATAGTATAATTAGAATTTAAATATACTTCCTGTTACACATTTCATGAAATTATTCCTACTAAATTAATGCTACATAAGAGCTAAAAATTTTGTCAACTTACAAGAGCTGTTTGAAACAATTTCAGATGGATATTTACCTCCAAACTGCATCACCAATTGTGGACATGGTTCTTAAAGGATACAACGGCACCATATTCGCTTACGGCCAGACTGGCACAGGCAAAACATACACTATGGCCGGCACAAACTCTGCACCAGAATGTCGTGGCATAATACCCAATTCCTTTGCCCACATATTCAGTCATATTGCTAAGGCTAAAGATGACGAGAAGTAAGTTGAACATGTAATTGATTTTATGTCATGTCATGGCGACCGACGCACGTGTTCCGTCGTGACATGATGGGGAATCCGGTTTAATCCCGCCCGTGCTGTGATAGTTGTGATTAGTCAGTGATTAATAGGACATATCACAGTCGGCGGGATCATCTTAGATACCGATTAATCAGGCCTGACGCACATCGCACTTTAGGTACGAAGCTACAAGTACATCTGTGGGTTACCGCTCGTCGCCCGGAATGCACGTGTGCGGCGTTCGCCTAAAAATTCTAAACACATACAACACTTCTATTCAGTTTCGTAGACATGATACATATTAAGCGTATATAGTATATGCCTATTTTCTTAGTTTAAAATATGCAGACATTATAAGTGGATAGGTTAGGTATATTTTAAATGTCATTGTTCACAAAAGGAGAACAAATAGAAATAGCACATGATTCTTAATAGTATCTGAGGTACATATACAGGTAATAGGTACTTAACTGGTAAGTAAATATTCAGATTAATTATTCGTCAATCCTAATGTGCGTCAGAAGAGATAAGAGATACGCGATAGAAAGAGAGGCGCCTTGTAAGAGTTGTAGGTGAATATAGTTTTAGGCAAACTGCACTTTTTTGCGTTGTATCAGCTCCGGTTGAAATAAAAAAATAATCTTCTTCAGGTTTCTGGTATGTGTTACATACTTGGAGATATACAATGAGGAGGTGCGCGACTTGCTCGGTAACAACCCCCACCAGAGTCTAGAAGTGAAGGAGAGGCCAGATATTGGTGTATTTGTGAAGGACTTAACGGGTAAGGCCATCACAATACTGCAAAAACACCGGGTACATCATTATTTCTACTTGGACGTTGGTGTAAACACCAAATGTCTTTAAGAAGAGCTTTAATCGAATTCTCGTGCTTCAAAGGGCACTTAAAGCCTGCGTCCGCACTTCTAAAAATGACAGAACATCTGATTGTATTAAAACTTGTTCAGGTTCATAGACAAAACGATTTAGCGATTGTCGATATGCCCTTGCTCCTACTAAATAACAAATTAAAGCGCTAATTTTGCGCTCCTTTAACGGCAAATATCATTATCACTCTGCGTGTCATATCACACCAGTAGGGCGCCATTGTCGCAGCTGCCTATTCTTGGCTGGTTTGGACATACATATTACTAAATATATATTACAATATGGCTTTACAACAATTTGAATACCTACATAAATACGCTTATCTATTAGACTTTATTAGAGATAGACATATGCTACCGCGGACTTTTTTGTAGATCATTTAACTCTACATAAATATGTCATATATCATGTTGTTATTTCTTTATTTCTCTGACGACGCCATGAAAACTCGCCGGGGCTAACTTTTTTCCCGACTTGATTCACTTTACTGTTAATGCTCAGCTCCTAAAAGAGATAGGTCCATGTTTAATGCTCGTAAACGTTACTCGTAAAAACCCTATCAAAATTTGTTCAGCATTCTTTGCATGAAAAGGTCACAGATTGATGTAGTGATTTCTTAAGTTATTATGCAATGTATTCCAGGCTACGTGGTACACAACGCTGACGAATTGGAGAAAATAATGGTGGTCGGCAACAAGAACCGTCACATCGGCGCGACGGCCATGAACACGGAGAGTTCGCGCTCTCACGCCATCTTCTCCATCACTGTGGAGACCAGCAAACGGGGCGGAGACGGAAAGACGCACGTGAAAATGGGCAAGCTGCATTTGGTGGATTTGGCGGTAAGTGATCTCCAACAAGGTAGTCGATAGCCTAATTGGTAGGACGGTGGACTTGAAACCGGAGGTCCCGGGTTCGAATCCTACTCGCTGCCAAAATGCTAAGCACCAATTTTCTTTAAGAATATGTGCTTAAATCGAAACGGTCTTTTAATAACATCACTATTGATCACAATGTTACTTCTTGTTACATATCACATGCATATTTCCTCGCAAGCATGCCAATGCCAACCATTTTTCATTAGAAAATATTTGAGTTTTTTTAACAAAAAAATACACATGATGTTAGATAGGTATCACCAGGGGCGTCGGTGGTCGAGTGGATAAAACGTCGGCTCACAACTGAGAAGTCGCGGGTTCGATCCCCACATCCGACCATGTTCCAATGGGTTTTTTATAATAAAAAAATCTATGTACATTATCCTACAAACCGTACTAAGAAGCTTTTCCATCTACATACCTCAACAGAGCTGGCCACTCGTTAGGTATAGTCTTTGTCTTCCGCTGCGTACCCTGGGGCCGGCAACGGTTCCCGGGAGCTGTAAGGCAACCCGTGATTTTTTTTTATTAATGGACGACCCCTATATCGTGAGCTACCGGTGGCAAGGTAACATGGCGTCTTCTCTATTTTTTTCCAGGGCTCGGAGCGCCAGAGCAAAACTCAAGCGTCCGGCACGCGACTGAAAGAGGCGACTAAGATCAATCAGTCACTGTCCGTGCTCGGCAACGTGATATCAGCGTTGGTTGATGGGAAATCAACTCATATACCGTATAGAAATTCTAAATTGACCAGGTTGCTTCAAGACTCGCTTGGTGGAAACTCTAAGACAGTCATGGTGAGGATTCACCTCTTTTTTTGTACTGTGTTGACTCGAAGGCAAAAATGGCCACCCAAGGAATGCGCGACCCGATAATGTCCAACACTAGATATCAATTGTTATATAGTAAGCAAATCTATCTATAATGGAAGCGAGATTTGGGTGTGGAATAAGAAGCATGAAAGTAAGATAAATGCAGTGGAAATGCGGTCTTTACTTAGAATGTGTGATATGTGACTAAAATGAAGAAACGATGGATTGGACACGTTGAAAGAATGAATGATGAAAGATTGACTAAAAATGTGTACATATATGGCTGAAATGAAAAATATAAAATAAGTGAAAGAGGTATGTCAGGATCGTAGCCAATGGCATTCGATTGTCTCTGTCTACCCCTCTTGTGATAAAAGGTGTAATGATAGATATATAGATAGATTTTAGTAGAAAAGAGTTTTCCGTTAAAAGGATGATATATCATTGGGCCGGGCATTCCTTGGGTAATCCTGTTACTTCTGTTATTTTTACTCAATCTTCCAATGTGTCCAGAGAAGCAGCACAAACACCTTAATTTTACACACTGTTTTGTAGATCGCCACAGTTGGCCCGGCGGACACCAACTACGTGGAGACGATCAGCACGTTGCGTTACGCGAACCGCGCTAAGAATATCGAGAACAAGACGCACATTAACAGCGACCCGAGTGACGCGTTGCTTACAAGGTAATATATTACTAGATGACACGTGCGAAAACTACGCACCGTTAGTTCAAGTTATCTCCAACAGATGGCGTCTTTTACAAAATTGTCTAATTTTAAAAGAAACATTTAATTTTGATTCGTCGTTAAAGGGGAAAATAATCTTCAAAATAACGTATCAAACATTAATTTTGATGAAGTATTAAGGCAGATATGGCGTACCGACAAAAAGCTCTCTTGAGAAATAACACGGGTTAATTTGTCAAGGGTTATCTAGTTTAGATATATTTTTAAAAGTAAGTATGTATTTATTTATCTTCTTCTTTCTTAACGGGTTGCATTACAGCTCCCGAAACCGTGTTACGGTTCCAAGGGTACCCAGCGGAAGACCAAGTCTCCGTCGTTTAGCCGATGGTATTTGTGATGCAATACCCAATGAGTGGCTAGTTCTGTTGAGGTATATTTAGATGGACAATTAGAGGCTCTAAACGTGGTTTGTCGGATCATAATAAACTCATAATTAAATTAAAAAACTCATGGGGACCCGTGGTCTGCCTAGTTAATACCAGACGTCTTAACCACTCGGCCACCGACTCACCTATTATACTTCAAATTTGTGAAATTTAACTTTAAAATGTTTCAGATTCCAACAAGAGATTGATCAGTTGAAGAAACAACTTGAGGATAACACCAATGGTAAGATAGTATTAGAATCTTCATCACTAAATAAGTCCCTCGCCGCGTCTGTTTGTGACCTTTTCACGCAAAAGCTACTGAACGTATTTTGTTGCGGTTTTAACTATTAGATAGGTTGATTCACCGGGAAGGTTTACGAGTATTAAACATGGACCTATCATGTTTAGGAGCTGAGCATTGACAGTATAAGTGAATCAAGCCGGGACAATATTTTTCGAGTATATTTTTTGTTTGTTTGAAATTGCTAATCCCGTGAACTGCTAGTCCGATTTGAATAATTATTTTTGCACTTGATAGCCCAATTCTTGAGGAAGGTTATAGGGTATATAACATCACGCTAAGACCTAAAGGAGCGGGTCAGTAACTATTAACCCGGGTACAACCGCTGGGCACAGCTAGTATCTAATAGAAGCGGCATTAGGGGGCATCCATAATTACGTGAGCAATTTTTCGTTAAATTTAGACTCCCCCCTCCCCCTTGGTGAGATTGAGTGAGATTTAGTGGGGGACCGACACCCCCCCCCTCCCTTTTGCTTACTCTAAAAATAAATGTTTTTAATCATGAGATGTTTGAGCGGGTAAAATAGGACATTTCAAGTGACGAAAAAAATAATATAGCAATGTATATTCCTTTAAAGTTGACGTGAGATTTTCTATTATACCCCCCTCAGTTTAAGTGAGATATGATGAGATTTTACTGGACCCCTCCCCCCCCCCCCATTTTGAGCTCACGTAATTAATGTCCCCTTAGTTATTGATTTATTTAGAGAGATATATAAGTATATAAAATATATATCTGTCGTCAAGCCTTTTATCTCAAGAGGGGTAGGTAGAGACGATCCAATGCCATTTGTTGTGATCCTGACATACCTCTTTCTGACATATCTTCACGGGTTGCCTTACAACTCCCGGGAACCGTTGCGGGCCCCAGGGTACACAGCTGAAGATAAAGTCTTCCTCACTTAGCCGAAGATTTTTTGAGCTATACCTAACGAGTGACCAGCTCTGTTGAGGTATGTAGATGGAAAAGCCTCTTTGTACGGTTTGTTGTATAATGTACTGTTTTTTTATAAAAACCCATTGGTACATGGTCGGATTTGCCTTCGATCAAAAGCCTCGGGCCACGCAAAGGGTAGGGTTCCGCAATATGTAAGTTATGCTTACCGATTTGTTTAAATCTTTTGTCTTTGTATCGCGGTAATAATACAATGGTTTTTTTTTTATTTTATTACTCTCAGTCTTTGGGCCGCGGTATTATAATCTAGAGGGCCATGGCAGACGGACAGACATGGTTGGCAGAATAACAGTAGGGTTCCTTTTTTGGTATGGAATCCTAAAATGGGTGTCTTTTCTAGAAGTAGAAGAAGACGAGGAAACCGAGGGAGAGTTGAGCGACGCCGAAACTCTTACCGATCCGGAACTCGAGGATCTGGATCCGGAAGAGAGGAAGGAAAGAAGACGTATGAAGAGAGAGGAGAAGGTGAGAGCTCCTGGTGTTAAGAATATGTGCTTTAATCTACTTCTCGTGCTTCGGAGGGCACGTAAATTAAATTAAAATAAAAATACTTATGTATGTAAAAGAAGTGACACATCTAGGTCCATTAAGTGCAGTAACAGGTTTCCCACCTGTTCTGTTTAATGTGGACAACCGGCAAAATGTGGACACTGTTACTGGTGTGTCTGGCCACACTGCAAGGTATAAAGCCGAGAAGATGTGTTCTTTTTTGTTCTTCTTCATTTATTATGGCTCCACCAATGTAAATCGATGATTTGTCAATGTCGAGTATTATATATGCCGATTAATCGGTATCTAAGGTGATCTAATGTGTTATATGTCTTATAAATTATTGACTAATCACAACTATCACAGCGCGGATTAAACCGGATTCCCCATCATGTCACGACGGAACGCGTACGTCGGTTGCCATGGCATGACGTAGAATCCTATAAGAAACTCCGTAAAAAAATTCAGTTACACCGTTTTAAAAGTGTAGTTTTTGCCAGTGTTATTGCGAACTCTATTATTTTATTTCTTTTGTATACAAAATATTCCTAACTCAATAGATAATACCGATAATAATTACATATTGTAAATTATATTATTTATGTATTATTTCAGGAGAAACTCAATAGAGAGAAGGCGTATCTAGCGAAGAAAGTGTTGGAAGAAAAGAAAGCAGAATTACAAAAAACCAGGTGCGTGTGTTGGGCGCCACTTGTACTTTATTTTTCAATTCATATTATAAACGAATATAATGTATAGTGGAAATGTATCTCTTAAATAGTTCTACAAAAAAGTCGGCGGCAGCATATATCTATCTATATGTGTAAGCCATTATCGCTAAAATCATTTTGATATTTATTTCTAAATGCAACGCGAACGAAATTGCGGGCAACAGCTAGTAATAAATAAAAATAAAATAAAGTCAAAAATCAAAGTTGGGTCCCCATACAAGAAACGTGTTTTTTTTTCGGCGTTTTTGACATTTGAATAATGACAACATGGCCGCGCCGACCCCCCACAACGCCTGTGTGCGAAACCAATGAAGCGCCTCTTTTTTTCACGAATCTTAATGTTTCAACTTATTTTTAACCGAACTTCAAAACAGAAGGAGGAGGTTCTCAATTCGTCGGAAACTTCTTTTCTTACTAGTTCAGTAGTTTTTTTATTGGTTATGTTTTGTTGTTTATGAGGCATTTGTTGCTATTATACCTACTTACTTATCGATACTCCACTACAAAGAAATATGTTGTTGTGTAAGTGTAACAAAAATAATTTAGATAGCGGCGCCTGTGTGCGCCGCACACTTCGCACATAGGGGCGGCGCGGCCCTGAATGGCAATACATACAAACGTCTAACTAGTATAACTATAAAGTAAAATAAATTTGTTCCTGCGCCATACTGGGGCGTCGAACTTGGTCTGACCTTAGTGCAGTGGTTCCTAACCTTTTCAATCTTGATACCCCTATGGTCTATGAGGAAAATTGATTTTACCCCCTTTTAAAAATGTTATCAAAGAAAACCATTATTATGCTACTTAATACAAAATCTTTAATAATCTTATTAAAATGCACAAAAATAAACGTTCTTGCAATTTTCTATGTACTGTATAGATAGGTATATTCAATTATATAATGATACTAAATTTGAAAAACCACTCTCACATCTTTATGTAGTAGTAAAATTATTAGAAAAAAAAAGAAAAAGTATTAAATTATTGAATTAATATAATTCTGTACCTATGTTTTGCCAAAATGTACTAAGCTCACAATTTTGAAATTCGACTTCGAGAAATTAAAGTAGAATCGGCGAACATAAAAAGAATAGAATTAGAAAATGGAAGTAGAAAATGGTCTTAATACCCAAGAGACTGGACTGACGAATGTATTACATATCTATTCCCAGCCTTAGTTAAAACCCCCGCACAATAGCTGTTTTACCCCCGCGGGGGTAATTACCCCCAGGTTAGGAACCACTGCCTTAGTGCATACTATTGAGTGTACGGAACTTGCTTGAAGTACCCAAGGCTAGGTACACAAAGGAAGGTAGACAAGTTCATAAATATGTTGATGCTGTTCCCCAGAAAGCAACAGGAGGAGCTCAAGGACAAGCTGCTGCGTCTCGAGTCCAAGGTGTTGGTGGGCGGTGAGAATCTACTGGACAAGGCTGACAGTCAGAGACAGCTACTCGAGCAAGCCGCCAAGGAGCTCGATATTAGGAAGGTTAATGAGCAGCGGCTACAGGAGGACTTGTTGAAGAAGGAGGTATGCTTTAGTCTATTCTATTTTTTTGTATTATGGCTCCATCAGGGTTTTGATGATCCCGCCAATGTCAAGTTTAGTATCAATATGCCGATTAATCGGTAGCTAAGATGTTCCCGCCGACTGTAATATGTCTTATTAATCACAACTATCACAGCACGGACGGAATTAAACTGGATTCCCCATCATGTCACAACGGAACGCGTGCATTGGTTGCCATGACATGACGTAGAATTAAGCTTTAGTCAAAATTTAAAATGCTACCAGAAATTTGCGTTGCGTTGACCAGACCTTGAGGGGTAGCAGCCGGCGCAAAACGGAGACCCCGTTTTGCGCCGGCTGCTACCCCTCAAGGTCTGGTTTAGGCCCTCACCCAAAAAGGGACGAAGGAGGTCCAGGGCGCCTAGGCTGAAGAAACCTGGAGTTGTCTTTTATCAGCCCGGGAACTTTCGAACAACTCCACATACTTGCCAAAACAATACTTATTTCCTTTTTTTTTTTCTTTAAAGCATAGGCTTTGATTTGGTACTCATGACATCTGTGTATGGAAACTTTACCTTATAATAATATTAGTATAGATAGAAGATAATTCCAATATAAATACACAACTTGCCAAAAGTACCTGCATGGAGGTGATAAAGGTGGTACTTACTGCGATATCTTCGCTTTATTTTGGAGTGGACTGTATTTTTTGATTTGGCTGGTTTAATTCTCCCAATCTCCAATTGTAGTCTGCTTCAGGATTCTCGTTAGCACTTCGCGGGGACCGAGTAGTGAGAGGGGGAGGGGCGGGAAATTGTTTATGTTCGTGTGAGTGTATGTGTATATATGGCGCGACCAGTGCCCATCCCAAGATTTATTTTTACAATTTACAGGCGGAGAGATTGGACCTAGAGGAGCGCTATTCCACGTTGCAGGAAGAGAACGCGGCCAAGACTAGAAAGTTGAAGAGGGCCATACAACTATTGAATTCTGCTAAGGTAATGTACCTATCTCCTTTTTAACCAAACTTCGAAAGAAGGAGAAGGTTCTCAATAGGCATGATGACTAAAAAAATCTAATTAGTCCGTCAGTTAGATTGTCAGAAAATATTGGACACGTATTTTTTCTTTTGTCAATTAAACAAAAAATTATGAAGATATAGCCCGCTAAAGTTCCTCGTGACGTCACGCCTTAGTACAATTTTTAGCAAGGCGTGACGTCACCAGCCCCCACTCCCAAACTTTGACGCGCTTTATCTCTGTAATTTTTTGTTTCATTGACAAAAGAAAAAATACGTGTCCAATATTTTTTGATAATCTAACTGACGGACTAAATAGAATTATATTTTGTTTACCCTGTCATCTACCCTATTATTCGGAATCTTTTTTTTATGTATGTTCCCCGATTACTTGAAGACGCCTGGACCGATTTGGAATTGTTTTTTGTTTGAAAGGCTATACTTTCCAGATGGTCATGATCATCAGGTCAGATTCTGATGATATGATCCTGGAGAAATCGAGAACTTTTCAAATTTTATAGGCACACTTGAAGCGATTTGGGTATATTTTTTTATAGTGACTTGTGCATTTGCTTTTGGAAAGCACATTTTGGTTTTGAAGGCGGTTTTTTTTCTTCATCAGAAGTGGTTATATTATTAATTGACATAATTTAATTTAATAACCACCCGTTTTTCATAATTTTATGAAAAAATATGTATAGTAATAGGCAAAAGAGCAGATAGTCCGTTATGCAGGGCTTGCATGTTGACTGAAGAAACGGCTGCTCACATCCTCTTGAAGTGTGAGGGAGTGGTCGTATATAGAGGGAAACAACTCGGCTCCATTAGAACGCTACCGGAGGCCTGCAACAACATCGGAGGTCTGCTGGGCTTTTTGGAGGAGCTGCGGGGGGCCCTATCCATGGTTTTTAAAACCTATCGACACTAATGTCGATGGCATGGGTATCCTCTCAAATGCTCTAAAAAAATATATATAATTTCAGAAGCTATAATTTTATTTGCTATAAATATTCATTTTCTATAAATTTAGATCCTGTAATTTTAAAAATCTATAAATGTGTTTGATATAATTTTTTAAATCTATAATATTAATTCCTATAACGTATTGTTTTCTATAATTGCAGTTCCCATAATTTTCAAAATCTATAATTTCAGTCCTATAATTTTTATAATGTCTATTTTCAATTGCACTAATGGCTACTTTTCTATAATTGCAGTTACTATAATTTTGAAAATATATAATCTCAAGTCTTATAATTTTTATAATCTCTAATTTCAATTGAACTAATGGCTACTTTTCTCTAATTGCAGTTATTATAATTTTCTAAATATATAAATTCATTTTCTATAAATTTATTAATCTATAATATCAGTTGCTCTAATGGATTGATAAAATAATTGTACTCACTATATTTTTTAAAGTATAACTTCATTCTATATACATTTACAAATATATAAGCATAAAAAATAATTTTCTATATTGAAATCAGTTTAAATAAGTACTATTACATATTAAAATTTACAGTAGTTTTTGTTAATCTTAACCTGTTGCAGTAATTTTCGATTCCTATTCCCCTAATTTGCAAATAAAAATAGGTTAGCGAGGAGCGAAGCGACGAGCGTGGTTCGAATAGTGCTAAAATAGAGCGCAAGCCGAGCGAGCGAAGCGAGCGTTCCGCGGTAGCGGACGGCGAAGCGCCAGAAGCTCAAAACTAGCTAAACAACCTTGCGTTGTACCTTTTGATTATTTAGATATCTTCAAAATTATAGAAAACAATTTTAGATAAAACGAAAATTATAGCAAATTATATATTAGATCATTTAATGTTATATATTTTGATAATAGTGATTTTAAAAATTTCAGAAATCGATTTTAGGGTAAAAAAAAATTATAGCAAATGAATAATTATATAATTTAATTTTATATATTTTGATAATAGTGATTTTGAAAATTACAGAAATCGATTTTAGGTTTAAAAAAAATTATAGCAAATGAATAATTATATAATTTAATTTTATATATTTTGATAATAGTGATTTTGAAAATTACAGAAATCGATTTTAGGTTTAAAAAAAATTATAGCAAATGAATAATTATAGAACGTAATTTTATATCTTATGTACATATATATTCTAAAATTATATCGAAACATTTTAGAGATTATGTAGGAGACCCGATGGCATGTCGTTCTATATTGAAACCACATGCTAAACTTTCGTGTCAAACAGAAAACCATAGTAAAAACGGCATAGGCATTTTTACAGAGGCTTAGTGAATGCCAAAACAAGCAATTGGCCATGCTACATATTTATGATATACTTTTTTTATAATTTATTTTTAAAATATAGCCCATTTTAAGAAACTAATTTCGATATTTTTGTTTTTTATCCATTGAGTCTATTTTTAATATATTTTACAAATGTTACCCGCGAAAAGTAAACGTGACGTCACAAGAATTTGGAACAGGATTATAATCTTGGCCACTACACATAAAAAGTGACAGTCAACCAAATTAACGTCAAGCAAACGTCAGTCAAGGTCGACTAACCTAAAAATTACTCTTGTTTATATACTCGTGTTTATAACTATTTAAATTGAATAGTTTTTCACAATGGCAAGTAAATAGTGTTTCATCCCGTCATGTCCCTTTATAAATTTATAAAGATGTCATTCAAAGATTGACGATTACCTTTTTTTTGTAGGCAAATGTATTATTTTTTTCATACTGCTTATGATGACGTCATACATCGGTCAAATTAGGGTTATTGTTTTTTATTGAATATCTTTAAAAGTATAGACTTCTTTTAAAATCTGATAAATAGAAATTGTACTGAAAGCTTATATCTCGAAACGGTTTCGAGATCTTCGTTCCTGTTCAAAAAGTTAGCATGGCCAATTGGCGACTTGATAACCACAATAAAACCATATAGATAAGAGAATAGGGCCGCAGTGTTGGGAAGAGTGATGTAGATCACAAGGTAAAAGAGCAAGAGGCAGACCCAGTCACCCAAGGATCGCTGGACTAATGATTTATAAAAAGTAGCAGTTGGAAACTGGGTAGACCTGGCAAAGAACAGAGAAAAATGGAGACGGCATTATACTCGAGACGGGGCCATGACATTACGTCAAATTTAAAAGAAATAAAATTATGTGTATTGTAAATTTATAGCGAAATATATAAATAAAAAATTAAAAAAAAAAAAAAAAAAAAAAATTATGTGTATTGTAAATTTATAGCGAAATATATTGCCGTCAGCTTAATACTCGACTCGAAGGCCAAAAACGACGGATCTGTACCAATGGCCACCTAAGAAATGTCCAACACTAGAATGCCGAGCGAACTGCTGGGTAGGGCAAAGACAGTACACGGATTTGCCCGGGCATTGTAGGGTTGGACATAGAGTACATGACGTAAGTATGTATATTTAATATAATATTAAATTTCAGGCCGAATTGGCAGATCAGCAGCGCGAGCAGCAAAGGGAGATGGAGGGCATCCTGGACAGTATACGAGCGTTGAAGAGGGAAATACAGCTCGCTGACTTGGTGTTGGACTCTTACATACCTAAGGAGTATCAGGTGAAGATATGTCTTTATTTTTATATAGCTTCACGGATTGCCTATGACAAGCGTCCGGAGCGCGTGCACAAAACGCTGCGTTTCAAATTTGTATGAATGTATATATTAATAATATGACGGTCGCCGATTATATCCACTCTGGTGTTTATTAATATTGCAATTCAATTTATGCAAATTAATACAATTTAATAAATTGAGCGTTGCGTGCGCGCGATCCGGGTCTTAGGCAATGTACAACTAAACGAATAGAATAGAATGTAGAATAGATAACTTTAAATGTATGTGACAGACTGAAATGAAACCACGTGACCTAACTAAACTGTCCTTCACTCTGACTAAACTACTGAAATTAAACTTTTTGTAGAAAACGAATCGTGATTAAATCATTTTGTCTTCAATTAGCGTCTTTCTAGATGACGCTGAAAAAAATGGGGAAGGTTTTGGTTGGTTTATAATTCAGATTTTAGGAACCGTATTTCTGATCACGCAATTTTATTTTCATTAAGAGTGTAGTGTACCGCGTCCATGTCCATACAAACGGAGAAAACGTTTTACTACCCCTAAATATTATTAAATTTTAACGATTTTGTAATATGTTACTGACATAATGAAAAACTACGTACGTATTTTTTCCTTTTTTCAAAATTCGTAATAGGTCAAAAGTTATAAGCCCCTCAAATCTCGGTTTTTTTGGTTCATAACTTGCTGGTAATAAACCGTCTGTATTTGAGAAACAAAGCAAAATTTCAAAAAAAGCAAAACGTACGTACGTAGATTATAATCTGCTAAAACGTTTGACACCAAAATTATAAGGTTTCGTTATAGTTTAGTAGGTGTAAATCGTTTTCGCTCAAAACGCAATTTTCAACGAAAAACATACCTACGAACACCCACGAGCTGCAGTGCTCTCTGTCGCACTGATGCCCGGGGGAAGAGTGCGATTGAGACAGAATATGATTTTCTAAATACCTATTTCGCTGCGTACGCTGAGCTACACGATCCTCTTAATTATTGTTAACTGGAACTGTGTTATCGCTCCAAGTAGAAGACCAAGTATACTAATATTATAAACGCGAAAGTTTGTATGGATGTATGTTTGTTACTCCACGCCAGAACGGCTGAACGGATCTGGATTAAATTTGGCACAGAGATAATTAAGTAGAATATAGTCTAGAACTAGCACATAGACTACTTTTTATTCCGGAAAAATTGATGGTTCCCGTGGTATAGATTAGTTTTGTTTTTCACGGGATCGACATGATTTTTGCATAGTGGTAGTTTAGGGGTCAGAGAATGACATGTACTACTTTTTATACTGCGAAATCGGGCGGGGGAGGGGCGAATTAGAGCCACCGACAGAATCTTGTTTTACTATATTTGAAGGACGCCGCCGCAGAAATAGACACTTTTAACACGGTATATTTTCTTATTCGCAGACACTGATAGATCAGTTTGTCCACTGGAACGAGCAGCTGGGCGAGTGGCAAGTGCGGTGCGTCGCGTACACCGGCAACAATATGCGGTCTCACGTCAAGCAGCCTAGCAACACGCACAGACATGTGAGTGGAGGATGTGTATATTAATACTATAATACTTTGAAAATAATGACGTGACGGGGAATCCGGTTTAATCCCGCCCGCGCTGTGATAGTTGCGGTTAGTCTGTGATTAATGAGATATATCACAGTCAGCTGGATTTCTTGATACAACAATATCGTGATTTTGATGTTGTGCTATGGCAGAGGACGACCTGGGTGTACTTTTATTGAACATATAAAATTAACATTGATCGATGGAAATACATATTAAAAGTACACACAATCGCCGAGCATGTATGAAAGGTATGATGAATATAAAAGAAGCGAAAGAGGTATGTCAGGATCGTAACAAATGGCATTCGATTGTCTCTGCCTACCCCTCTTGGGATAAAAAGGAATATAAATATCGTTACTATAAATGAATACTGAATCCTTTGTAACCTTTTCAGCGGGAACCGCGCGACATATCCGATCGCTATATGTCGTATAGCGCGTTGTGCAGCGCATCGCGACAGCCGCCGTCGCGGTTGGCAAGACCCCACACTTCGGCCGTACCTCGGCCACACACGGCTATGCATCGTCAAAGACAGTGACTCGTCCCTTCCAAATAGATTGCTAATAATTTTACATTAGTTAGAGTGTACTAGCAACCCGCCCCCGGCTCCGCACGGGTACCTACAATATAGGTTTACAGCAATTTAAATACCTACTTAATTTAAATTATAAATACGCTTATAACTACTTATCTATTAAAGATAGATATATGTTGCCGCGTATTTTTTTGTAGATAATTTTATTCTACACAATTCTTTTCTACATCATTGTATTATATCTCTGACGGATTAGACAGCATACGCCAAAAAAAGATGGCGGCGCTCACTTTTCCCCCCGACTTGATTCACTTATACTGTTAATGCTCAGCTCCCAAACATGATAAACTCGTAAACCTTGCTCGTAGTGGTGGGGGGACTTGCTTTATAATATAATATGTAGTAATATATTTTACTAGCTTTGGTCCCAGTAGATTTTTTTTAGTCCGCTTGGTTTTTTAATAAAATATAACATATTATTATATCTGGAATAACATAGCTTTGTAACATTAAAAATTTTCCAGTAGTTTTCGAGTTCGCCTCATGATTTTTGTCCCATACAAATCAGATGTTTCGTTTTTCCAGTTTTTCGCGATAACTGTATGTGCTAGGCTTGAAATCAAAAATTGCTTTTTAAAGATAAATAAATTCTAAAGTTTCTCATGGAAAGAAAATAATCAAAATCAGTTATACCTAAGTTTTATGAAGCCTTGAAAATCCTAAATTTCACGCGTATTTCAGCCAAGTTTGCGACTCGAGTTCTCTTAATATATTTACTAATTATAAATTTTCTCGACATTAAAAGATAGATAATTTCACATACACTAACTAGAATTTGATAAAAACATAGAAAAGCAGAAGTCCTTTTCGTGTTTTTCGAAATACAGATTTTGTTGAGAAATCCTACATTCTCATATTTCTGGTATGTGAGTATTCGTCTATCTTATCTTACCGATTTTAATAGTAGTCCATCTCGCTCACATCTTTCTCGAGAGATATGGACAAAATAAGCCGCGCGTAAAACTGAGTTCATTGCGCTGTGATGCGTCGACTTAACAAAGAAACTCATGCTCTCTATAAATTAATTAGGGGTTAATTTTAATATCACATCACAGTAGGTTAGGAGTATTTTTTTATAACCGCACATAAACCCACCCTGGACAGAGCCCGTACGACCTTTCACGTAGGGGTTGTGCAATACGATAATAAATATTTTGAGGTCAGTATTTTTGATGGGAAATGGGTATTTTTTTTATTTATTACACGATTATTTCTTGTAAGACATTCATAGCTTTGCAATATTGTCCAAAGTGGGGTTTTTAAAAAGTCTATAAATAAATACGATTTTTTTTATTTATTTTGTTCTAGGTTTTTTTTAAATAGGTTAAATGAAATCATAGTAGTATTGATTTTTTTTTTATTTTTAAGAGGCTTTTGGTCTTATGTATTTCGGTAGGTTTTAAAAATAAAATCAAAAACAATGTGTAAATAGACAAATCAGGAAAATATTTTATTATTCAATAATGTTTTTTTTTTGTCATCTATGATTTCAAAATTAATACACGATATTTAAGAGTAAATAGCTGCTTTTAGATTTTTTATCTGTTCATTTGTGTAGCTAGACTATGCTCCGAAACGGCTGAATGCTTTTGAATGAAGCTGATTTGTCTATACAAACAAACATTTTAAGAGGGAGTGTCTTGCACACAATGTCTACCACCAATAGATTGCACTAGTGTAGTATTTGTGTTTTTTTTTTAGTGAAATAATAATCTGAACTTACGAACTTTACCTCTTAAATATATATTTCTTACGCGTAATTTAACGAATAAAATCGATAGATTTATCATACCGCAGACAATTTATAATGGTAACTCGTAAATTAAAAATAATAAAAACGTGGACAACTAAAAGAAATAATGTAATATAAGGCCTGGCGCACTTCGCCTATAAACACCTAAAACACTTCTATTCAGTTTCGTAGACATGATACATACTAAGCGTACATAGTATGTGCCTATTTACTTAGTTTAAAATATGCAGACATTATATGTGGATGGGTTAGGTATGTTTTAAATGTCATTGTTCACAAAAGGAGAATAATAGTAATACTAGAGGTACTAGGTACATATATATACATATAGGTATACACAGTTAATAAGTACATAACTGGTAAGCAAATGTTCAGATTAATTATTCGTCACAACAACAACTACGCGGGTCAGAAGAGATAAAGTTACGCAATAGAAAGAGAGGCCCCTTTGTAGGTGAATATAATTTTAGGCAAACAGCACTGTGCGAGCTGATTTACATTTTATTGCGTCGTAACAATAGTTGCTATTTATTTAGATGTTTTTAAATATGCAATATTAATTGTTTTATTCAAAAATTTGTTGGTAACATATGTATTATAAATCTTGTATTTTGTCCACATTGTTATTATTTTGCCTATTTTTAATGTTTCTAACTAATTTACGAATAAACAATTACATTATAATTTGTCTGCGCTATTGTAAATTTCGTTTGATTTTATTAATTAAATTACGCGAAAAAAAATGAAAAATACGACTCAAGCGCCCTCTATTACTAACTAGGTCTGAGACGGTCCCCCTTAACATAACATTTTATACTAGTCTCATTCCAGTGATAGCTTAGTATTATGATTTTTGTTGTATTAATTTTAATATTTTAAAAATTGTTTTTTTTTATTTTATATGCTAAATGCTTTAATAAAAGTTACCAAGAAATTATATATAGATATATAAATAAAATGAAATGTGAACTTTTTATATACTATACTCTATTCCATTACGATACACGGATACAGTATTGCGATGCGCCATCTATCGACGTGCCGCCACAATAGTTAGGATTTATTATACATTTTTTTTCATAGTACATAACATAATATTTATTTGCATTACTAAACTGTGGTACAAAAGTCATTAAAATTGGTGCGGTTTTTTGAGTAGGGGGATCCATCGTTTTTGTCGATGTTTTTCTTTAAGAATTCGGTATATGGAATAGAGTAGGTAAAGTGTATTTTATTTACTTGTCTTATTTGGTAAACAAACTTTGTTTTTTTTTTTAATAATTTGCTATTTAAATTTTAACCTATTTTACATTTGCAGAAGTAATAATAATATTTATTAAACTCTTATTTAAAAATTTTACATGCAAAAAACATGCAAAGTTTGTTTACCAAATAAGAAAAGACAAAAAAAAAATACACTTTACATCGTATATTTATATTGTGACGTCAAAGTCAATTCTTGCACAAAGCTTTGTATTGTGATAAAAAAATGTGTTAATAATAATGTATTTAATTCAAAATTTGTTTTTTATTTACATAGCAGTATCACGGCGTTTATACCCTGCAGTGTGGCCAGGGAGACTGGTAACAGTGTCCTCATTTAGCGAGTTGCGAGTACCAATCGTAGAGGTGTCAGGATCGTAGCAAATGGTATTCTATTGTCTCTGCCTACCCCTCTTGGGATAAAAGGCGTGATAGATAAATATTTTCGTGATCGTGGGTCCCTTTGATCCCTTGAACAAGTATAAAAAATGTTGCCCATCCAGCTCCCGAAACCGTGTTACAGCCTTGGGGTACCCAGCTGAAGACCAAGTCTCCCTCTTTTAGCCGATATTTGTGAGGCTATATCTAACGAGTGACCAGTAATAAGTAATAAGGATTAATATAAATAAAACATTGGTATCTATTTCCCATCTTTAATTAACCGTTTATGTGGATGTACGATTTTTGTGTTCTGTATACCATATCTCCATTGGCCGGCTTGATGATATTTAGTTTTGCTTATTTCTATTTGTGGTCGCGAGCCAAGTGCTGTACCTAACTCGGACATCGTGGTTAAAATTTGTGATGGCCGTATAACCTGTAAAAGTTAAATTATTGTATGAGAAGTGTATGGAAAATGTGTGAGAGATACGTAGGCATGAAATAATTAAATATTTCGCTTCGCCGTTGATTCTGAAGAAGATATGTTTAATGTTATAAGATTTGTCTAGATTAGTGAGAGCTAGATAGTTTCTACTTTTGCACCAACCAACGGCGAAACGAAATCTATACTATATATAAAGAGGAAAGATTTGTATTTTTGTGTGTGTGTATGTTTGTAATGAATAAACTCAAAAACTACTGTGCCGATTACAAAAATTATTTCACCATTGGAAAGCTACATTCACCCTGAGTGACATAGGCTGTATTCTATTATCAAAAACAAATAGGGATCCTTACTAAAACTCCAATAATGTAACCCAAGGTGTAAAAAAATTACCTGAGAAATTCCTTACATCGCGTGCGCTTTGAAAACTATTGATGATATAGTGGTAGAGGGTAGGGGGTAGGAGTAGAAGTAGGGGTAGGTATAGGGTATATTTTATTTTGTTCGTAAATATCTACGGGCGAAGCCGGGGGCGGAATGCTAGTATTTAAATAATTCATGCTTTTCAGTGAACATGTTTGATTATTTTTTTAGGGGGAGGGATAATTTTTGTGTGAATTTACACCTATCTTTCAGAAAAAAATTGTATATTGTTATCTATGTAGGGTAAGGTTGCTTAAGTCGTACCACGGCCTAAGTAGTACCCCGGTAATATCTCGTCTGATACTTATAAATTGCACCATCTAGTGCCGTCAACCTGAACTATTTAGTCGAGTGAGCAAACGTAAACAAGTGGATGGCCGGCCGATTTCATAAAGCAAAAATAATTAAAAAGTAAGTTTTTTATACAGTTTTCATTAAAATTTTTGACTCATTTGTAAGCTTTTTATGGCAGGAATGTGATCCTTACATTTTTTTCTTTGTTAACATCTATTTGTAATACTTATTTGGCAATTGTTTAGGCATACCCAAATGGTAGAACTCTTTTAGGTTATATTAGTGAATTTAGTTTTAAACTTAGAAGACCCAGTTGCTTAAGTCGTACCTGTGCAAAATTCCTTACTCGTACCAGTACGACTTGGGTGAAAAAAGCATGATCCAGTGTATAAAATGTAAAGATTGGATACATGACTTATGTGCTGGCGTTGAAAGTAAAATAAAGAAATATATTTGTGATATCTCTGTTCAATCTCAATAATTTTCCAAGCATTGCTTTGTTTTTTAAGATATTGTATTGTTACGAGCTAGGGTTCGAAGAGATTTAAAATACCGATTAAATAGACAAACTTTACTTTAACACCACAAAAATACAGTTAAATAAATGAAAACACTTGAATATCACTTAGTCGCACTAAATTCCACTTCACTGTTTCGCTTTGATCGCTCTGATTCGCACTGAGTTCTCCCGGCGACGATCCTCTGTTTATATTGCCCTCCGAACATTCGAGAAACGCCGAGATTGTTGTACAAAGTTGTAGACGCGTCTCGATGCGGCTCGGTGCCAAATACCTACACACAGACCGCGCCCGATTTTGGTACCTATGGCTAGGCACATACGGTCCATTTTCGTTTGTACTTGATTCTCTCTGGATGTTTCTAGAGACGTCTATCGACCTTGATGTGTTTAGGTATTTATTTGTGCGATTTAAGTACCTATTCGTTACACTGCCCCCCGCTTAGACTTGCTCGTCCCGAGCAATATTCGAGCCTTTGTAAGGAGCCAGTCGATCAATATGGACAACCTTTAACTGTCCACGCGGGCATCGTTGGATCCGATAGGTCACGTCATTGATCCTCGTGATGCCCTTATACGGGCCTTCCCAGCGGTTCTGCAGCTTGGGAGATTTGCCTTTTCGGCGTTTCGGGTTGTGCAGCCACACCAACGATCCCTCGTCAAAACCGTTACTATTGAAGTTTCTATCGTACCTGGTCTTCATCTTTGTACTGGCCACAAGACTGCTCTGACGAATCTGGTCATGTATGTCGCACATCTTGTTTTTCAGGTTCGATACGTAGTCACTTACAGGTTGCGGCGCATCCGGAGGTCCGCCGGTCAGGAGATCAACTGGTAGTCGGAGTTCTCTCCCAAAGTTGGCATAAGCAGGAGTCACCTTTATGCTTTCATGCTCTGCGGATCGATATGAGAGCAAGAACAAGGGAATATATCGGTCCCAGTCCCTCTGGTGATCCTCAACCAGTTTCGCCAAATGAGTCTCCAAAGTGCGGTTGAACCTTTCAACCATTCCGTCGGACTGTGGATGATACGCCGTAGTCCTCGTTTTATATTCCCAGGAGACGGCATACTTCCTGGAACAACTGCGACTCAAAGTTACGCCCTGATCAGAATGTATCTCCATTGGTAGCCCGAACCTGCAGAATACTTCGTTGACCAACTTAGTCGTCACTGTTGTCGCTTCCTGGTTGGGAATTGCGAAGACCTCCGGCCACTTCGTGAAGTAGTCCATCACGACCATGAAGTACTTGTTCCCGTCTTCAGTGGCCGGGAACGGTCCAGCAACGTCCACCGCAATTCGTTCCCATGGAGCGCCAACATTGTACAGCTGCATACGTCCACTCGTACGTGTCGTAGGTCCCTTCACGGCCGCACATACTGTGCACTTGCGACACCAATCCTCGACATCTTGCCGGCAATGAACCCAATAAAATCGTTTCCTGATTTTCGCCAGGGTTCGATTCATGCCCAAATGTCCTCCCGAGGATCCATCGTGCACGGACTCAAGCACTGCGCGCACCTTTGACCCAGGCACGACCAGCTGCATCAATGTCTCCTGTCCACTTGGCGACTCCCACTTGCGGTACAGCAACCCGTTGTGCAGCACTAGACTTTCCCACTGAGCCCAGTAGCTTTTCGTGGTGGAACTCATGGCGGATACAACATTCCAGCCGGGCCTTGGAACATTCTGCGTCTTCCATTCCATTATCGGCGCCAAGTTGTTATCCTTGAGTTGCTCGTCTCTCGTCCTCTCGTTCGCCCATTCGTCACTAAGGTTGTTAGTCGTAATGACTTTGATGACAGAATCACCGATTTCACGCCTCGAGCAGTGTTTACAATCTTCAGGGCACGGCCTGCGTGACAGTGCGTCAGCGTTGCCATGCATCCGTCCTCGTCGAAGTTCGATCGTGAAATCGAATTCTTGTAACTGCTCGATCCATCGAGCGACTTGTCCTTCGGGATCCTTGAACTGAAGTAACCATTTCAACGCCGCATGGTCTGTCCGTAGCTTGAACTTCCTTCCGATGAGATACTTGTTGAAGTGTCGTAACGTCTTCACTACGGCCAGAAGTTCGCGTCTGGTTACACAGTAGTTCCTTTCTGGTTTTGACAGAGCCTTGCTGAAATACGCTATCACAACTTCCTTGTCCCCCTTCCGTTGTGACAGCACACCTCCAATGGCGATGTTGCTTGCGTCTGTGTCCACCACAAACTCGCCGACTTGGTCCGGGTAGCCCAATACAGGTGTTTCACACAGTCGTTGTTTCAGTTCCTGGAACGACTTCTCACAGTCCTCAGTCCACTGAAACGAACGCTTGTCCTCCGTCAGTCGATGTAGGGGCTTGGCTACTCCCGCGAAGTCGTATACGAAGCGGCGGTAGTATGAGCACAGACCAAGAAACGCCCGAACATCTGTTTTGTTCCGTGGGGTGGGCCATTCTCGTACAGCTACTGTCTTTACAGGGTCGGTTTCTACGCCATCCTTTGTAATTACATGCCCGAGGTAATTTACACGTTTCTTGAAGAAGCTACACTTCTTGGCATACAATTTCAGGTTCGCGAGCTTCAACTTGGCAAACACTCTTTCTAAATTCCTCACGTGCTCGTTGAAGTCGCGTCCCATGATGATGACGTCATCCAGGTAGACTAGGCAAGCTTTTCCCACGAGATCCGCAAGAACAACTTCCATCAGCCTTTCGAACGTAGCGGGAGCATTGCATAACCCGAAAGGCATGACGTTGAACTGCCACAGTCCATTGCCGGTCGCGAAAGCAGTCTTTTCCTTGTCCTTGGGATCGATCTCCACTTGCCAGTATCCACTCTTCAAATCCAGTGTTGAGAACCACTGGTTCCCACTCAACTTGTCCAAGGTGTCGTCAATCCGGGGTAGAGGGTAGCTGTCCTTTCTGGTTACGTCGTTCAGTCGACGATAATCCACACAAAAGCGAGTGCTGCCATCCTTCTTCTTAACAAGCACAACCGGAGAACACCATGGGCTCAAAGAAGGTTCGATGACATTAGCCTTCTTCATGTCTTCCAGCATGCACTGTACTTCGGCTTCTCTTCCTACCGGGATTCGTCGAGCACGTTGACGTATAGGTAACTCGTTGCCTGTGTTGATGGTGTGTTTCACTAATGACGTCCTGCCGAGATGCCCATCTCTGTCACTAAAGATGTCAATGTAACGAGTGAGCATCTCCTTCGCTCGTTTGTACTCGGAGATTGACAAGTCCTTCTTCGAAATGTCGACGAGTTCCAAGGGGTTTGCACTGTTATTTTTCATCGCCGACAGCTTCCCCTGGGTGCAGCTCCGCATCCAATTTGCCTCGTCGCACTTCGCCACGACTTGATCCTTATTAAGAGTGACAGGAACGTCATTGAAGTTGGTCACCCTTACTACAGCTCGTCCACTCTGGCTTTTACTAAAGTTGGAGTGAGTAACCAGCCTTTATGTTTAGAACGTTCCAGGTGGTCGATGATAGAGCACCTCGTATTGGAGGGGTCCCCATTAGTTGGTAACTCCACATCGACAAGCGTCTCTGAGTATGGGTTCAGTTTGACGCCCTTGGCACAGCGCACATAGCCAGCATAACCGCCTTTCAAAAATACTTGTTCCTGGCCGCACTGCAGTACACCGTTGCGCAAGTCGATGCCAAACTGGAACCGCTTCATAAAGTCGAGTCCGAGAATGCAGTCGTCTATAATGTCGGCCACGATGACGGTGTGTGGATACTCCCCGTCACCCACCTTGAGTGTCACCGGCAGCTCGTCGTATGCGGGTATTGGCTGACCGGTTGCCGTGAAGAGTTTCAGATGGGAAGATGGACCTCTGGTTCTGCTCGTAGATCGTCCCAACAACTGAGGTCTCACAACCGTACGCGTTGCTCCTGTGTCGATCGTCATCTCACATGGCGTCCCGTTGACCTCGCCTGCGATCACCAGATTGTTCCCGTCGAAAACTTGTCGGATGGTAACTTTTGGGGCTGTGTCACGATCAGCCAGTACCCGCCCCACGGCTCTGGCTGTTACTCGTTTCCCGGAAGCTCCGTAGTTACGGCACGGACATCAGCTCCGACGTCCCGTTTCGGCACTCGTTGATCCGTGCCTTGTCGTTTAAGCGCCGGGCAGCTTGCTTTAAGGTGCCCTAGCTTGTGGCAGTAGAAGCAGCGGGGTAAGTAGCTACGCCTCTCTGCTACAGGTGTCGTTGTTGGAGTAGCCTCCTCCGCCACTTGTCGCAATCGCTGAGAACGAGGCTCCTGTCTCACGGCTTCCACCTCTAGAGCATGGGCCAGTGCATCTTTCAGGGCGCTGTGGTGGCCCAGTCGAACTGCAGCTCTGACCTCCATGCTGCGGATGCCGTCGATGAATGCTTGAACGAGGTTCGCAGCAATGAACTCTTGTCCGGCAGATGGGTACGCCTTCCTCACGATCTTCTCAATCTCCAGAGCCCATTGTTGCAGATTCTCACCAGCATGTTGCGTCCTGTCCCTCAGCTGCGCTCGGTACACGTGCTCCAGGTGTTTGTCGCCGTACCTGGAGTCCATTGCCTCGATCAGGCTCCCGTACGTGGTGCAGCTGTCTGGAGAGGCTTCCAGAACAGACAGTGCGCGGCCTCTTAAAGCCACTGTCAAGGCGGTCAGAGATTGCTCGTCTGTCCAGCCATTGGCAGAGGCGACCGTTTGGAACTGCAATTTGTACGCTGTCCAGGACGTAGTCCCGTCATACGGCGGCACCTTGACTCGGGGGCCGGAGACGATGGCGCCTCCAAAAACAGGAGCGGTCAGCTTCAGTTTTCTCACTTCATTCTGAAGCCTCTCGCATTGGCTGTCAAGTCGTGCCTCCAACTCTCCGTAGCGGTCGTTAAGTCTTGTATCCTGTTCTCCGCTCATTCTTGTCTGTATTTCCTTATGGAGATCCTTATAGTGCTGTTGGAGGTCTTCGTACCGGATGTCGAGGTCTTCGATTCTCTCCTCGTGCATGTCTGTAACCCTCTGTAGCTGCTTCACCTCCATAGTCACCTTTCCCAGTGATTCTGAAAGCAGCTCCTTTAGGCTAGCAGACTGCTCCTCTTGACGTCGGGCCTGCTCCTCTTGACGTCGGGCCTGCTCCTCCAATAGCTGCCGAGTCTGCTCCTCTTGACGTCGGGCCTGCTCCTCCAATAGCTGCCGAGTCTGCTCCTCTTGACGTCGAGCCTGCTCCTCCAATAGCTGCCGAGTCTGCTCCTCCCGGCGTCTGGCCTCCTCCTCCTGTCGTCGGGCCTGCTGCTCCTGACGTCGGGCCTGCTCCTCCTGACGTCGGGTCTGTTCCTCCATCAGCCAAACCAGCATCCCCATATCGAATGCCTGGGGAGCACCCGCAGAACCCGCAGCACCCGTATCAACTCCAGCAGAAGCTCCAGCACCAACAGCAGCAGTCCCAGCAGCACCAGCAGCGGCTCCAGCAGCAGCTCCGGCACCACCAGCAGCATTCCCAGCAGCACCAGCAGCGGCTACAGCTTTTTTTAATCCCACACTCCTGACACCAATTTGTTACGAGCTAGGGTTCGAAGAGATTTAAAATACCGATTAAATAGACAAACTTTACTTTAACACCACAAAAATACAGTTAAATAAATGAAAACACTTGAATATCACTTAGTCGCACTAAATTCCACTTCACTGTTTCGCTTTGATCGCTCTGATTCGCACTGAGTTCTCCCGGCGACGATCCTCTGTTTATATTGCCCTCCGAACATTTGAGAAACGCCGAGATTGTTGTACAAAGTTGTAGACGCGTCTCGATGCGGCTCGGTGCCAAATACCTACACACAGACCGCGCCCGATTTTGGTACCTATGGCTAGGCACATACGGTCCATTCTCTCTGGATGTTTCTAGAGACGTCTATCGACCTTGATGTGTTTAGGTATTTATTTGTGCGATTTAAGTACCTATTCGTTACAGTATTTTTATTTTCTATGTGTTAATTATTTAATTAGATCCGACTTTGTAACTAATAACCAAAGAAAATTTTTTTAAGTTGATCTCAGACTTATAATTGTTTGTAATTTTTTAGTTACTCATGTGATCTCTGGTTATAAGTATAAATTTTTCTATATACTTTATTATGTGTTCACTAAAGTCTATTTTATAAGTACGACTAAGGCTATAGGTGGTACGAATTAGGCGACCAGGCGCCTTAATCGTACCAAAGGTATATTTTGGAAAAACGTTAAAATACCTATTTTGATAAAAGATTTTTAAGTTTCTATGATTGTTAATTAAAAGGCAACTAAATAAAGATTCAGTAGATGCAGAAGATTTTGTTTTATTTCAATTGCACTGAATGTTACAGTATTATTTCCTTAGGGGGTACGACTTAAGCAACCTTACCCTAATACTTGCATTTGAATAATGCTCTGTTTATAAAAATACAAACAGAAATTTCGCGATGTTAGGTATAAATTTGGACTTGAGTCAGGGGGAGCAATTGCACCCATTGCCCCCCCCCCCTCCACATGGACACGAGCCTGAATCCTTGGGTGGCATTTAAAACAAAAGATGTCTCTGTTATAGGAAAAAAAGCAAAATCTAACTCTAAAATATACCTACACTATGTTACCTGAAAGTTCTATCAAAATCCATTCAACAGTTTCGGAGCCTATTCTGATCAACATTCTGACAGACAGACAAATTTCTCCCAATTTATATACTTACCCGTCCAAAAACAACACTATGAAGATCAAACTGCGGTAACGGCTTGAATGTAATATTAAATATTCCGCACATTTCGTTGTCTCTCGTCACGCGCATTGATAGCAGACCTGCGGGAAAGAGATAGGCAACTTTAGCCTGAGCTAACTTATATATACATACATACATACCTTTACGCCTGTTTCCCAAAGGGGTAGGCAGGCAAAGAGATTGGGCGCCACTTCTTGCATACCTACTTCTCTGCTTCATACCCATCCATACCTCGTTTTTGATCAATGAAAGTTCGTCTTGGTCGTCCTTTCCTTGTTGTTCCTTTCGGCACTATAGCTTTATCATACGCATACATATCATAATTTTTCACTCTATATCTTTATATCTCATCTCAACAGCGGAAAGTTCGCGTGCCACTGGAAGTTGCTGAAAGTTGCATACGCTCTGCTTATTCGCATACGCCGCTCCTTTGTTTCTCTTTCCACGCTTTTGTCCCTATCGCACAGTGTCACGCGTGTTTGTATGGAAAAGCGCTGAGATGCTCTATTTCTGTTATATTCATCGATCATATAATTCCAAATGCCAATATATTAAATATTTTCATTAGCGCGATACAGGTTTTAGTATTGAGACAGTTACAGTAGCGCCCATCTATCGATGTTGCTTTCCGCCCCGGCTTTGCCCGTGGTATTTGTTGAAATGTGACATACTTAATCATTTTTCTTTTTTTCTTCTTCTTCATTTGATAAATGGCTACAGTGCTGACTTTCGTCGCAATTCTGCCAGTTTCCAGTGTTTAATCTTGTGCAATTAGTAAGCTGATAAATCGGTAGCTAAGATTATCCCGCCGACTGTGATATGTCTTATTAATCACTGACTAATCACAACCATCACAGCGCGGCCGGGATTAAACCGGATTCCACATCACGCCTAGACGAAAACGCGTGCGTTCGGCGCCATGACCGGATGTGGAAGGATTTTCTATGTCAGCCTCGGCCCTTCAACTATCTCTGAGCAAAGACACGTCAATCTTGAATTTGCTCACGTTTTGCGTGAAAGAAAGACAAACAGACACACTCTCGCAATTATATGTACCAATGGGTTTTTTTATACTTAAAAACTTATGTACATAATCCGACAAACAACACTTAGAGGCTTTTCCATCTAAATATATCTCAACAGAACTGGCCACTCCTTAGGTATAGCCTCACAAATACCATCGGCTAAAAGAGGGAGACTTGGTCTTCCGCTAGGTACCCTAGGTACACGGTTTCGGGAGCTATAAGATGAAGAAGAATGAGATTATAGTGTGAAATGTCGCATTTTTTTTTATTATTTTACAAAATTCAAGTAATTTACCAGGCATTGAATGTGAAAAGTGGTAGTTTTCAGCGCCGATAGGACAGCTACGTCCTTTCTGAGCGTAACAACCGAAACCATTGTTGTATGTGACATCGCCTCCAGACCAATATAGACCGGGAACTTTTCTGAAATTATAAAAAAATAAGATTTAATCTATATGAAGTAATGTTTGTGTAGTGGTTTTAGTGGAATATGGAAAAGAGGGAAGCCTTCGTCCTTCCAAAATACTTTGAAAAGCATTTATTCTGTTTTATCCACCCAATCATTAAGTTAAGTTCATTAAATTCAGAGAAGAGGAGTGAACGAGTGGCTAGTTCTGTTGAGATATATTTAGATGGAAAAGCCTCTAAGTATGGTTTGTCGGAGAATGTAGGTACATAAGTTTTTAATTAAAAAACCCATTGGTACATGGCCGGGATCCGGGATCGAACCCGGGGTATAGCCTCACAAATACCATCGACTAAACGAGGGAGACTTGGTCTTCCGCTGGGTACCCTGGAACCGTAACCGGTTTCGGGAGCTGTAAGGCAAATAAATGGTGCACTGAATGCTGTTATGAGAAGGAAACATATAACAAAAAATACTAGGAAAAATATAGGGATATGACAGTAGAAGCATGCTAGTAAGATTAATGCTGTTTAGATGAGATTATTAAGAAATATGTGTACTATATCTCTCAGAGATAGAGTGAGAAATTAAGATGTACGTGAATAATGTAAAGTGACTGATAGTGTTATATATAAAATTGAAAGGGAAATGCTGAGATGGTTTGGACATGTTGAACGAATGTGTGACGAAATAATGATGAAGCTATATATAAAGCTAAAGTACCGAAAGGAACAACAAGGAAAAGGACGACCAAGACAAACTTTCATTGATCAAATATCTGATGTCCATAAAAAAGATCAAATACGTAGACCTAAAAATCGACGTGCATGAATGAAACGATGTATGGATGTGGATGAAGCAAGAGAAGTATGCAAAGATTGAGAGAGGTGGCGCTCCATACTATCTGCCTAGCCCTTTTGGGAAACAGGCGTGAAGGTATGCAATGTAAAAAAATGTACTAAGGGGAGACACGGGTCAGATACCACCTAATATTATGTCGTAGGTACAGGCATTTTTGGTTCTAGGGGAACCTGCGGAACGCATTCATATTCAGGGCGAAAAGAGGAATGTCTCTATATAACGTTGCGTCCTCTTTCTAGTGAATCAAAAATATTTATAAATCAAAAGTAAAATTTATTATAAACAGTGTATAAAATTTGCAGTCAAAATTTAATTACACACGTAGAACGAAAATATTTAAATATAATTTCCAGATTACCAGATCATACAAAAGTTAAAAGATTCTTCTTGATTTAGCGTCTTTGTCTCGAAGTAGATGGCGACGTAATATCATTAATGGCTTGAGAAAACTGATTAACAGCTAAACAATATTTCTCCGAATGATAAGTCCTGGATATCTGTGACAATAATGGACTGCCATGAGGCGAATTTAGCCACAAGGTCGCGCTACCAGTCTGCCCAACCATGCTTATAAAAGCCACGAGCATTCTCGTATTCAAAAGACCACGCTGGATTTGTGGTTGTTTTAACAACGATTGAAGAATGAAGCCATTTGGAAGGCCATCTACAAGTTCAAAGATACTGGATCCTCTTTCGCCAACCAGCCAGGATGCAGCAGCTGGGACATTGCAGCCAGTCACTCTAAGAGCTTTATCTGCATCTTCTACGTCAAACCCAAGGTCTACCAAAGCTGTTACCGCTTCACTATTTGGAGGATCAGCTAACCGAATGCGCCATTCGCGAAATTTCTCCAAAAACAATCTTAAATGCTCAGCTCTGTGGTAAGGTTCATTATTTTCCAAAATGGGACTTGTAGATTCCGGTGTTAAAACATCAGGGTTAAGACGATAGGCCATTTCTTCTGGGGTTATCACTTGAATTGGCATGTTGGGCTTAGTTCTTGGCTCTTCTAAAGCTGCTATAAGCTGTTGTAGTGTCATTTCATAATTTCTACCAGCCGCTGCCAATCTCGCTCCAGCTTCTATGAGTGATATAAGAATTTTCTTCAATTCATAAGTTAGTTCGTTAGTTGAAAGTAGAGACTGAAGATTCGGTTGCTGCATTGTGTTTTGGGGTGTCGGCAATGTGGCTGTTGCTGCAGCAATAGTTCCTGGTTGAGGGGCTCTTACTGCTCCCAGATCCCATAAAGTTCCTGCATCGGGAGTCCTTCGTTCAATCAAAAGGAGTTCTTCCTGGTTGCTTATTTGTTCCTGTGCTAAACTTAGGAATTCATGTAGAGTTGTTATATCGAAAACTCTAACGATCTTGTACCTACTAGAGCCTGTTTCACCTTTCGGATAAAAGTAATCTATAGCCTTCTTTTTGACTTCTTCTATAAGTGTGTCTTCTGTAAAATATCCTGAATAAGTTTGTCCTTCAGGGCTAACAATTTTGATCAATATTTCATTAACGGTCGGCAATCCAGTATCGGATACTAACATTATTTTAATAACTTTCTTCAAAAGGAATTCAAATAAAAGATGATGTGACATGTGATTTGACACAAGTTATGACAGCGTTTGATTTTTAAATATTTAATTGACGGTTGAGTTTTCAAAAAGATTTTGTAAAACCGTAGGTTGTTTTATGACGAATCTGAATGGATTTAGTTTGAATGGGGGTGCTGACAGTTTTCTGGAAATACTTTTTAAAGCTAAATTGAAGTATTTATTTATTTCCTTATTGTGTATGTACCGTGAAATGCCCCTGAAAGTTTTGTGAAAATCCATTTAGCCTTTATTGGAAGAAATAAAAAAATGGCCAAGTTGCGAGTAGGTACGTCAGAACTTTTCGTTTAGGTTTTAATTTGAGTTATAAAAAAGCCCTTTTTTTTTGCAAAATTTTAGACAGTAGTTTCGAAGAAAGAATAGGTATTTCCGCCTCCCTTAACACTTGTCCTTCCATAGTTTAAAGTTTAAACCATAGCTTGGCTTCATCACCGAAAAATTATAAATGGTATTACCAGTTTTTTTTTATTTCTCTTTTAAATCAACCGGAAATAACTAATTACACATTACCAACCTAAAGAACGTAGTGCCAACATAACTGTATCCCACACCATCGCCTGCTAACAAATCCATAAATAAAGTGCATGTTTCTGGACATACGTCTGTAAATAGTTCAACCCTTAGGACACCTAGGACGCACCGTTCATGCATCTTCAATTCTATGTGTATTCTGGAAAAGAGTCGATTAGTTGTCAACAAATGCGCGCGCAAATGTGTTCAATTGGCCAAGAGCGTACCATTTACAGTCGTTACAGTTTTCCTGTAAAGTATGAGCGAGGGACTATTTCATTATTTTTTTCAAAATTTTAGACTAGGTAGTTTCGGAGATAAGGGGCGTGAACGCTCAATCTTTGTATATTTTCTTTAATATAATTTAAACAATGCATTTTCAAATTATAAGTATTCTTATAACGAGACATTTCATTTGACGTCAAAATTAACACCCAGCATATTAATCCGCGATATGGGTCATCAAACTCTATACATTTGTACCAAATTTCAACCTTTTTGGTCTTGCAGTAAATTCGAAGAAAATAGGCTGTGACAGACGGACAGACAGACAGACACAAGAGTGATCCTTATAATAAGGACTCCATTTTTTCATCGGATGTACTAAAAACTGATTAAAAACTGCAGGCAGGCTTCCTCGCCACAGCTCCCTCAATGACACCAAAAGGGCACTTGCGTCAATAGACGTCCCCTCTCCTATAACCAACGCGAATAATCCGGGAAGACGGCAAGAGACCCGATGGAGTGACTCTGATTCTCTGGGAGAAAGGTGGGCCCTTGTATTGGATGCTACGTGCGTGGACACATTAGCCCGAAACAGTAATCGAAGCGGGAGCTGCGGCGGAGTTCACAGAGTCTAAAAAAATATATTTCAATTATAGAAAACTCCGTGGGGTTCAAATGCCAAAAAAAATGTTGAAAGAAAAATCCCCGCGAATGATCATCTCCTCTGGCGCAAGAGGGCTGGCTCCTTCCTCGCTCAACGAATCATCATCGCAATTCAGCGAGGAGATGCAGCCAGTATTCCACGCACACGTAGTTGTGTTATTTAAGTATTACCTAGGTCTTTTAACATTATCGTGTAGTTTGAAGGCCAGATCTTCACAGACATCTACTTTGGTAGGAGGGAATAACACAAAAGGCATTGTTGCCTTACTGATTATTTCTTGTCTATTTTTCGACCAGTCTAGGAGGAGCGATTTTGTTGTTTCCACTCTGGGTAACTGTTGAATAGAAATATTAAACTATTTAGTAGGTTTTCGTCCAACGGCGGTTTCAGGATATCATTGGGAGGAGACATTTATCATCCACATACAAATTTCTTAAATTTTGAACTTTTTTTTATTACTTATTTATTGTTATAGCGGCCATAGTACATACATACAATCGCCGAGCATGTATGAAAGGTATGATGAATATAAAAGAAGCGAAAGAGGTATGTCAGGATGTGGTCAGGATCGTAACAAATGGTATTCGATTGTCTCTGCCTACCCCTGGGATAAAAGGCGTGATGATAAATTGAGTGAAATAGATAGACTTACAGATGTCTTAATAATTTCATAAATCCTCGGGTTTTCTTTATTGATCCGATCTATATGAGATTTTCGTTTGCAATAGTAGTACATGCATTCTTTGGGGACATACTTCCAGCGACTGTCGACCTTACCCTGAAAATCATCATCATTCATTTTTTCCGTTCACTAAATAACCACAGACTATATTATAATAACTGTCTGTCAATCTGTCACTTCTTTTGTCCAACGTTGGGCGCCAATGTAAGTTATTTTCTTGTTATGTTATCTAATCTGTGACAAAATTTTGTTGATTTGCAAGATGTGACGTCTTCGCGGGAAGAAAGAAAGAAAGAAAGAAAGATATTTATTTGCAGAAAGCCTAGGCACTTTCACCAGATTCCTGGTATGCAAAATACAGTGAGTGGCACATTATTACTTCCATATTACATGACACCAATACATTATTATATTCTAAAGCACAAGTATAAACAACATATTATATTCTAATCTACGAGTAAGGAAATTCTAATATTTATTTGTCAAGTATTCTTTTACAGTGTAGAAACAATGTCCCACCAGCCGATTGAACCCAGGAATTTGAAAAATAAAATTAAAATGATATACAAATATATAATGTTCTAATTATTCTGTTAGGTATAAAAATCTTACAGATATAATTTAAAAGTTTACTTACCCAAAAAAAAAACGGCGAAGTGCGAGTCGGACTTGCAAATGAATGAATGAATTCCGTACACTCAATAGTATGCACTAAGGTCAGGACCAAGTTTAATTGACGCCCCTGTATGGCGCAGAAATAAATTAGCGCTAGTCCGACTCACACTTGACGATTTTTTCTTCTTTAAGAATACTTTAATCAACTTCTCGTACTTCGAAGGGGCAGAGCCAGTGTGCTTCTAACTTCTAAAAATAATTTTGATGAAACTTTCTGAGATATTTTTTTTTAATGTACATAGATTTTTTATTATAAAAAACCCATTGGTACATGGTCGGATGTAGGAATAGAAGCCGCGATTTTTTAGTTGCGAGCCGACGTCTTACCCACTCGACCACTGAGCGATATTTTTCTCTTTAAACCTACACCTACATTTTATTTATCTTTTCAAAGAACCCGTAGGAAGTTGGATGGATTAGATTAGATTAGATTATAAAATAAATACTTACCCCATTTATTTGGACATTTCTTATGAATAGCAATAATTGTATATTATTTATGTATATTTTTTTTCCTCTGTTTGCGTTGAGATTTCGTACTTGAGTTCTAGTGTACAACAGTGGAGCTGCATTATCAATTCTTGGTTGTACATTATTGAACTGTAAATAAATTATCATTAAATTATTCCCTATTTTTTTTTAATTTTTGACACAGTAGTTTTGGAGAGAAAGGTGGCTCAATTTTTGTATATTTTCTATAATATAATTTAAACTTTGCATTTTAAAATTATTGAAAACTACAAATTTGTGGCGTTTGGTGTAGAAACTCTAGGTAAGTGGGGTTCAAATGCCAAAAATTTTATTAAAGATGTATCCCCTGGCCTCGACTGATCATCTCTTCTCGTAACAAGAGGGCTTCCTCGCTCAAAAATCAGCATCGCGATTCAGCGGGGAAATGCAGCCAGTATTCTTGCCACTATTCCACGCGGACCTGGTTTATTTAGTTATTTTTAATCTTTAGATTTGATTTAAGGTTTTTATGTTAATAAAAAATAAAAAAATAAATTTGTATTTCTTATAACGATCCCAAAATTCGATTATTTTACGCTATACGTCCGTGTCGATTGGGTCATCAAACTCTATATATGAACCAAATTTCAACTTTTTTTCGTCCAGTAGATTCGGAGTAAATAAGTTGTCAATCCTATAAGGTTTCCGTTTGATTAAGAACTTTAAAAGTCTCTGAATATATAATAATACAGAAACAGCATTTAAATTTTTCAAACTGAGGCTAAAAATAGTACACGCTAAAATAATGTAGTATAGATAAGATGAGATAGAGCAAGATTGACGTACCATAAACATGAGAAAGTACGATTTCTCAACAAAACATATCTTGCACGAACGAAACGGACTTCGGCTGTATAAATATTATACAAATTATATTAGAAAAATAAAGTTGTTAATGTTTTCTTAAAATACTTACTTATATGATATAAACTAAAAAAAATTACATTAATTTAAAAGAATTAGAGTCGTAAAGTCGGTTAAAAATCACTCACCTAATGTTAAAAATACGCGACCACGGACCACTTTTATTTAATATATTTTTAAATGATATTAGTCACTCCTTTATGCTGATGACAACAAGATATTTAAAATAATCAGAACCCCTCAAGATAGTAATGATTTGCAAAAAGACTTAAATAATTTAAATCAGTACTGCAAAATGAACCATCTACATCTGAACCCCAAAAAGTGTAATGTAATAAGTAATAACTTTCTCACGAAAACGTAAACCTATATATTATATTCAATTATCACTTTGATAATGTCACCATAAATCGTGTTTCCGAGGTGAGAGACTTGGGAGTTCAGTTAGACAATAAATTACTTTTCGATTCTACTCAAAAGGCATACAAAATGATGGGTTTTGTACTGAGGGTCGGGAGGGTTTTTAAAGAAATTAATACCATTTTGGTACTTTCTAATATACTAGAATATAACTCCACAGTTTGGAACCCACAATATAAGATTTACATAAACATGATAGAATCCATCCAAAAAAAGTTTGTAAAACATATCGAATATAGATTTCCAGATTTTACAACAGATTCCAGGCTGTGCTCGTCTTTTTGAAGCGCCGTACCGAGAGTGATCTAATATTTCTATATAAAATAATAAACAACTTCGTAGATTCTCCTTCTCTTTTGAATATGATTGAATTCAGATGTCCTCGTATCAATAGTAAGTTTAAGCAAGTATTTGGTTTACAATTATGTAAAACCAAATTACATGCCAATATGTTCATCAACCGTACTTGTAATGTTTTTAATGAGAGATTTGGTAACGTGGATATATTCGGTAGCACTCTTCCTAAGTTTAAGAAAGCCCTGAATGTGAACTATGATAACTGACTGGTTTTTGTTCTTTTTGTTTTTTAAGTTTTGTTTTATTTTTTTAATTCTCGTGTCTTTTATTCTTTTATTCTGTATTTTATGTAAATTTCAAATAAATTCATAGTTTGAGGGGCGTGGCCTAGCTGCATACGATACTCTAGCGCCTCCTTAGCGCTACGTGATCGATTGGTCTCTCCGCTGAATCTCTCTCTGTCGCATTGAATAGAAACAAAAGAGAAGAGGCGCACGGAAGGTGCTTGGAACAAACGTCCTAAGTGACAAATCAAAATAATTTATTTAAATTAAAGAAGTAGCTTTATTGAAAATCTAAATTAACATCTTACTTTAGTAATAGATGATACAAATTTGTACTAAATTTAATAAACAATACTTCATGTACTACTGCGAAATTTGGAAAGGAGACTATAGAGGCTACTTTGCAATTTTTTTCTATCGAGCAAAGTTTCTTAAAACATGTTATACGATTAACAGATTAATATGAAATATGATTAAATTATAATATGTAATTTTTTCTGTATTTGTAAAAGCTTTAGGTTTCACTCAAAACGATTTGAAAAAATATGATTTAATATGAAGTTTAATGTGTGGAAACCTTGTTGGTTAATATGTATTATTAATGTTGTCTGAAATTTGTTAATCTGTATACTGTTTGTTTCCGAAATATATAAATAAATAAATAAAATAAAATACTTACCCAACTGATTTTGGAAAAAATATTTCATTCTTATCATGTTTAATGTAGGTATCTATCTTTAGAAAGCAATTTTAATTTCGACTCCAAGACAGGCAAGACATACAGTTATTGCGTAATCTACAGATAGCTGCAGCATGTTATTAGTATAGGACAATAGTTATGAGGCGGGTTCTTAAAGAAAATTGATGCTTAGCATTTTTGTCACTAAAGATCTTTGAGCTATCGATTGATCGTAAACAAATTCGGACCTTATTTACTACGTGTTTCTTTGCCTTCTTTTCTTCCAACTCTGGCGGCGGTGAAGGGTATTGACATAGAGATTCGTGCGACTTTTTAAGTATTACTGAAGCTAGAGTCATTATTACGATTAATTTTGAAATTAACCCTTAAATTTTTACAGTATCCCAAAATTTGACATATTACAGTTGAATCGGGTTGGTTCATAAGGGTCCTTGGCAGTCGGTCATCTTAATTCTGTCAAAAATATGGCAAATCTCAATTAATCCTAGAAAAATGAGTATATTTATACAACATTTTCAACTGATAGTTACTATTTTAAATGGGGTTAAGCCATATATTTATTATTTAGGGTTAAACCCCTATTATTTTTAAAATAGGCGTAGTTTTTAAAACAAACAAACTTTCAGGATCACATTGTTCCCGTGGTACAAAAACGGTCGGGGAGAAGGGTAATTTCTCCATTATCTATGCCGCCAAAAGGCCGCCTAGTACACTGGTCTAAGTGCCCTTTACACTATGCAATTTATCGCATACTCCCTAAAAAGTACGATAGGTACGGTTCTTGAGCGCTCGACGAAAAAGTAGGGGAATGTTTGCGCATATGTAATTCGAGTGCAATATAACTTGTATATTTATTATAAGTAATTGATTTATTGGTGTATGTTTTTACGATGGCTTTTTACTGCTGGTAAAATTAAAATTAATACCTCATACCGTCAAGCAGACCAAAAACACGACCACCGCTAAAGAACTCTATAGCTCGTCCGTTGATTTTTCTTTGACGTAAAGTTGGTAGAACTGAATTTGATGAAAATTAATTAATAAAGTGTAATAAATTGTAATAAAATATTTAAAATAAAATTAAAATGATTTAGCAACCTTCGAGTATAGCAACTGATAAAAAATTTATAACACCATAAGAATACATAGGTACCTACTCCATATAAATGCGAAACTGTCTGTCTGTTCCGCTTTCAGGCTAAAGCACATAACCGATTTTGATGAAATTTGATATGCAGTAAGCTTGAACCCTTTTTTTTTTTTTTTTTTTTTTTTACGTGGGGAAATGCATCATGCATACCCGCGCCCTCGGGGGTGAGGGAACGGGTTATGTGGGACTTTAACCCACTAAAACCCCACGGTACTCCATCTCGCCGGTTAGTCGGCGGGCCACGGGGACGCGTTAGCATTCTTCCGCGACCGGCCGTAAGGCCCCATCTCGCTCTGGTTTTACCCTTTACCCAGAGCTGGCGCAGCAGCGAGTACAAACTGCTGCGCCTTCCACCTTGGTCCCCGGTTGAGCAGCGGCTGATTTCCCCCTCAACCGCCACCGGAGACCGCGGCGACCCGACTGCGATGGAAAGTGCAGTCGGGTCATGCTTCGACCGGCAGCGCAAGCGTCACCGGCGTCCGCCTCCAGCCGCATGCGCGAAGAGCCCTGCCAAACCCACAGAACCCCTGCGCAGCGGCTCCACCTCGGGTGCCGCTTAGCTTCACCGTGGATAGTGTGACGAGCACTACCACGGTTACTAAGCCCCCCCGCCACGACAAGGCGGGCACCCCCGGGGGGGGTAAGCTTGAACCCTTTTTTTTTTTTTTTTTTTTTTTTTTTTTTTACGTGGGGAAATGCATCATGCATACCCGCGCCCTCGGGGGTGAGGGAACGGGTTATGTGGGACTCTAACCCACTAAAACCCCACGGTACTCCATCGCGCCGGTAGTCGGCGGGCCACGGGGACGCGTTAGCATCTTGAACCCTGGAAGGACATTTTTTTTTTATCCTCCCCTCTCTAAGGGGTAGGTATAATAGGGGATGAAAGTTAGTATGGGCTCCACGGGCGAAGCCAGGGACGGAAAGCACACATTGACGTGAACGCTGAATAATCACGTAATAATCGCGAACTACCCCCAATTTTTACCTTTATGAAGCGAATGAAAGGAACTTCATGAAATTTTAATATCCGTCCGTACTCCTAGAAGCACTGGTTCAAAGCTTCGATCCAATTACGCTTGCAGAACTCCTTCTTTGACCTTCTTTCAAAATCTCTTCTATTTCAAAAGAAAATACCTACTGTCATACATTTGCCAAAGTCAGAAGGAGCGATGTAGTGTTTATTATACAAGTATTAATTTATTATTTATATTTTTACAAGTTTTTAAAAAATGTAGTCAAAATTAACAGTATCCTACCCTACTCTAATGTCTGGAACAAGATCACCAGACTGTTATATTTTAGATTGCATCTTATTGACTGTATTTTCGTTTTCTTTAATTTTTATAACAGCATTAGCTGTTGTTTACATACGGTGAGTTTTTGAATGCATTATTTCTGAAGTAATTACAATAATAATAAAACAATGCATTTGCATATTATGCTACATTAAATTTTCTTTGCAATTAAAATTAATTTCTATTGTAGAATTACTATATAACCTAAGAGTGTATATAATCAAAGAACCTAAGCAGTAAATTGAATCTCTTAATAAATCTCTATTATTAACATAAACAAGTATGAGATCCCTACGAATTTGTGTCCTATGGTGTAAAAGTATAGGTCAATATCAATGCCAAATCTCCAAATTATATATTAATGATAAGTAATATGAAATATAATTTTAAATGTTATAAATATTTAAAAGTAGTTTTTAATTCTAACCACGTGGCTGTATCTCAATCTATTCTAATGCCTCTATTAAAGTGGCTTTATAATTCACTAATACTTTCGCCTGTCATGACATTTAAAAAAGTATAAAATTTAAAATGATTGTTGTCAAACAGAAAATTGAAATAACGGTCGGCATTTTCGTGTGTGTATTATATTTTTAATGAAATAAATAATATAAAGTTAGATCAAATATAGTGTGTTTAATTTGTATTATAAATGTGTTAGTTTATAAAAGTACTGATATTGTTATTTAAGTTTTGATCATGGATAAAAGCCAGCATATTCGAGTCTCTAATGTTGTGTAAGTCTGTTTTATCAAATGTTTTTGTGAATCATTTCATATCAATATAATGATAATGCCTGATATACTTAACATAGGTATATTATTAGTATTATATTAATTTAATTAAATAGTGCTATAAAGTGCTGATTACCGAATATGAAGGAAAGTGTATGGTAGACAGAATTTGAAATAATATGTCTAAAATAGAGCATGCCATATAAAAATGAATTAAAAAATGGAAAATTTATCAAATTAGGTGTATTGACTTCATTGATTCCATCTCACATTGCACATTTTCACCCACACAATAGGTAGCCTCAGAAATATTATCCAGTGAGTAACCTTGGGCTAATAGTCGGTTCCTGATACATAAGGCAACTGCAATGGATGGTAAAAAGAATTAAATGCATCACTTGAGATCGACTGGACTAATTTGTCAATATTTTAGGGAACAAAAAATTGGAAAATTTGGTAAAAGTGAAAGTTGTTTTTACTATGGGATTTTTGTATGAGTAATAGCGGATGAAAGTTAATATAGGTGAAGTCAGGGGAAGCTAGTCTCAAATTAAAAAACGAACTTAACCTATTCTCTTTTCGCATGTCTAAATTGACTAATTATTTTCCCGATAAAGGTATAATACAAACAAACAAACACATCTTTAAACAATCTATAAACAAACCTTTATTCCTTGCAGTGTGACCAGAGACACCAGTAACAGTGTAGATTTTTTGCCATTAGTCCATATTAATCAGAACAGGTGGCAAGCCTGTTGCTGCACTTAAGAAACAAGATCAGGGCCGGCCTGAAATGTGGGTATAGTGGGTAGCTCTACCCATTCTGAGTGAGTAAAGTACCTACTTGGAGTTTAAAAAGTTACTGACATCACTAAGTATGGGAATTTCTTTGTCGCTCGTTAAATCCACGCGCTTTACACACTCTCCGAAGCATGATTTTAAAAAATCTTAAAGAAAATTGGTGCTTAGATTTTTTGCCATGAATGAGATTTGAAACCAGGACCTCCTGGTTTCATGTCCATCGCTCTATCAATTATTCTTTCAGTTAAAATTATTGTGTATTACAGGAGGAAGCGGCGGTCATCAATTTTAAAGAGCCAGCGTCCCGCGCGGACTCCATTTTCTGAACTAGAGTTTAATGCCACCCCACCTACGGACACTGCTAAAAGTAGACGAGTGAGCTTCTCTAGGCGTACTGGTGTTGTGTAAGTATTGTTTAATATCCCAACTTTCTATCTATCATCATACCTTTTATCTCAAGAGGGTAGGCTCTGCTCGAATGCTATTTGCAACAATCCTGAGCAATTTTTTGTATTTATGTTTTTTTTTTATATCCCTAACTAATATTATAAATGTGTTTGTCTTTCTTTCATGTTAAAACAGAGTAACGGGTCAATGTGAATTTTGCACAGAGACAGCTGTTAGGAAAATAAAAGAAATTACCCATTCAAAGCTAGTGACATAATAAATTCTAGCTTGTAATTGAACTCAACAAAAAGATGTATAATAATGTGTATTTTTTTTGACTTGTCTTATTTGGTATAACAAATTTTGCATTTAAATATATTTTAAATAAGAGTTTAAAAAATATTATTAGTTCTGCAAATGTAAAATAGGTTATAAATGTTAATAATTATGTAAAATTGTTACTATAACTTAAGAATTTTATATGACAACTTATTTAAAAAAGATATGCAAAGTTTTGCCATGCCCACTGAAGCAGAAGTCTATTAAAGCACATAGGTACTTAAAGAAAGGTGAACCCATTTATGCTATAAACTTCTAATACCTATTATTATTTTTTGTAAAATGTTTTATTTCCAACTTTATCATGTGAAAATTACTTTTTAAGGGAATTCGTCACAAATGAGGCCACCACAACTTGGAGGAATGAGTATGAGGATTCATTAGGCAATGATTCAGATTTAAACCAACCTAGGGTATCGGTCGCTCCTATTGGTCCCAACGTTCGTAGATTCGAGCAACAATTCCAAGAAGTGGAAACTGATTTTGTTAATACACTGGGAAATCCAGCTAGCAGAAGAATTAATGCAACATTCACTAATATTAATATCACTGATCAATTGACGCTCGAACAAACCACAGATAACATTAAGTTGCAAGCGCCAATACAGCATTTTGAATTAAGCTCCCTAGCTGACACACAACACAGCAAGGTTTTTAACAACGACTGTGCTGATCCAATTATAGGCGAAACCTCTGGAGGTATTCATGTAGATTTCTCAGCAATACATAGTATTGGTACTGGTGATCTTGTCAAAGACGACCTTGATGAAATTACTGATGACATAGTCAGATCTGATCAGAATATCAGCAGGGGACCTCTAAGGGCAGGCAGGAATGTATCGCAATATATCGAAGTTGATCTAGACATGACTCACAGAGCTATTAATAATGATCAGTCGGACATGTCAATAACAGACACGATTCCCAGTCCGAAAGTACAAGAAGCGTCAAAGCCAATATTAAATCAAGGTTTGAAAAAGGTAGCAAGCGATTGGACAGCTGATAAAGAAAATATTGTCTACAATCCGTATATAGCGCCTATCGAAAATGATAGCTTCGCTGCAACCGAAGATGCTTCCAACAAGGTAAAATATGGTATAAATACTGATACAAATTTAGATGATAATTATGATCGAAATGCGAGAAAATCGTTCAGTAAAGGATCCATGGTAAACATGTTAGTACTAGAAGAAGACTCCACAAATATGCAATTTGATCCCGAGCAAGCATCTACGTCCAAATCACTTGCTCAAAATGAATTTAAAAACGATGTTAATGTCAAGACAATTCTCTATGACTCCCAAAACAACTTTGATATGTCCATTACGAAAAATATTGTTCTGTGTACAGAAAGTAATAAATCTAAAACAATTTTGTTTGATAACAGTAATCTTAGATCAGATATATCTATAACACAGTGTTTAGTAGAAAATAAAGTAATTGAAGGAGTGCCAATTCGTGAAAAATCTGTTATGTCTCAAGATATTTGTTATGCTGATATGTCTGTTACTCAAGTTGTTCATAATAAGTTATATGATTATAAATCTGAAAATATTAACGAATGTGACGCAAACGATATTTTGTCCGAAAATGATATTAAAGGGCCTACAGTAATAGACGTAAACCCGAATGATAATTTTAAAGACATTGATGTAGAGCCATCTAATGCATCATCCGTTTGTGAAGCTACCAAAGAAGCTTGTAATCAAAGGAAAACCATCGTTCTTAACGTAGATGATGATTTGCCAAATTTTGTTGCTGATGTTCCACCACAGTTATATCAAAGTGTGAATCCCCAAGGAACCATAATATATGACAGGGAAGAAAGCTCAATACAGTCTACTCTTAACGTAGATATGGCTGGACGATCAAAAACCAAAATTTTTGACCATGATATTTCTATTACTAAAGCCGTGCCCACAACTCAAGGACCTAGAAGAACCACAATACACTTTAACAAAGACGACAAAATTGCCGACATTTCTATAACGCAAGCTATTGATGGATTTTCTTCAAATAAAGATACACAACGAAGAACTATATTATTCGATAATGATAGTATAAACGCTGACATATCCATGACGCAGGCGTTGCCTGGACGCATTGACATTAATAAAGAAGTTCGAAGGGGCACTATACATTTTCAAGATGACAACTTGTCTATAACAGAAGCTATACCCGTTGATATTCATAGAGGGCCTGGCGTTCTCGAAAGTGAATCCAGAAATAAAAGGCATACAATTGTGTTAGATGAAGATGCTGGAAATATATCAGTAACTCAAGCTATACCAAACAACTTTATTTCGTCCGAACCAAAGGAATTGGATGAACACTCTCGACAGAAATCATTAATTGACGGTACAGACAGAAGTAAGAGAGTAACAATAGTATTTGAAAAAGACAATCCTATGTCTGATATGTCTATCACACAAGCGTTTCCTCAAGTTTTTAGAAACATGGAAACTGAACCTACAAATAATGTAAACGTTTCAAATTATAAAATTGAAATACCATTTAAAGCTACCGAATTTATTAATCAGGCTGCGGAAGATATTGTTGTTTTTCAGGCTTCTACCACGCCGAGCAATAAAACTCTCACACAATCTATAAGGAAAATAAACGAGGAAGAAATATCTATTATAGATAAGCCTCGCGATATAGACACATGTGATAATGTCACAGATGGTACCTCTTCGCGTGTTGTTTCTGAACAAGTACAATCTCAAGTTATGGAAAACGCTTTGCAAAAGAAAGAATCACCGATCACCTTTCAAAATATGTTCAATAACGATGTGCTTGAAGCTAATATGATTAAACCCCAAGAAATATCAGCATCACAGAATATCGTGCACATTATATTGCCTTCCAGAAAAGGTGATGAGTCTAAAAATACTTCTATCACGAGAATCGCTGAAAGGTCACACAAAACCTCTGAACGCCTTGATTCAGAAGAAAATTTAAAAACTACCGTTTATGCTTATGGTATAACAAACGCGTATGATATGGAGAGAGCGTGTGACGAAATGGTAGACGACGTTAATCAGACTAGCTATATTTCTAGTAAATCTAATCCGGTCAAGTCTATTTTAAATGAATTGTTGGACATGTCTAACGCATCAATGGAAGGCGTTGAAAAGTCTGACCCAGTAGTTAATCCACCACATACTTATGCTGTTGTTGAAATGGAAAATAAGTCAGAAAGTCATTCTGATCATGGCTTCATTCCTATTATAGGAGACAGTGATTGTGATATCAAATCTGTTATGATTGACGCAAACCAGGAAGATGACTTATCTATCAACAAAACTGAGTCTCACAAAGTATCGAATCCATTGTCCAAACCGGAACTTGGATATCAAGCACCATTACCTATAGAGTACAAACAGGATATATGCGAAACAACCAATGTGTTCGAAACAAAATTGAATAAAATAAAGAAAGTCATTAAATCTCCGTTAAAGAATAAAATTGGGAACAGTCCTTACGCGCAAGAAAATAAATCTAAACCAAAAGCTCAAAAACCTAACAAGAAGTCCATTTCTCCAACTAAGGAAAGCCATGAGACGAAGGCAAAACCTAAAACAATGGATATAGTAAAAGTAAGACCAAGTCTCAATCCAAAAAGGCAATCAATGATACTTAGCAGAGAAGAGCTTTTAAGTAACATATCAATGGCTCAAGCTGTGCTTCAAAATTCCTCTGGGCAAAGTGATGAGTGTATGGATGTTTCGCCAGCTATCTCGACAGTAAATATTACAAATGCACGCCGGAAATCCACGCGCCTAAGTCGAGAAGTGATAAAAACCTTGAAGTTTGAAGACGAGGAACTGAGCAACGAGTTTTCTATGCGTTCCGATATAAATATCTCCCCTCTTAAAAAAACGGCTTTTGGCGAAACTTCGTACATGAAAGAAAACACCAAAACTCCAATACCCAGTTACTTGAAGGATGTGTCTGATGGAATGAAGCAAATAATGAGGGAATTGATTAAACCGATGGCGGATGTACCGTATTCTACGAAAGTTGATAAAGGTGTAAGGAACGCGCCTTCAACTTGCAGCATGCATATACAGGCAAATCTTGTAACATCGAGTCAAGTCGATTTAAATTACGATGAAATAAGGGCAACCTTAGAACAGAAAAGTATTCTTAAAAACCAATCGTATGCATCAGAAACTACTTTAAATATACCTTGTGCTGAAGATACAACCCCTGGACATACGATCATGTTCGACCCAAATAACCCGTTAAATAATATTTTATTACCTTCCTTTGGCCTTATAGATATGGAAGCGCATAAATACGATCCTATTAAATGCGATATGCTTGAACGAGAGGTTTCACAAACGGAAGAACTTCTCAATGAAGTTAAAATAGTTCGCGTGGCCACTCAACACGAGTTCATGACAGCAAAACAAGATGCAAACCAAGATATAGAAGGCGATCATGTAAGCGATTCCAGTCAATTATCTTGTGAAAAAATTGAAGTGCCTAAACTTGTAATTGCAAAGAACATGGAAGTTAATACAGTTATAGCGATGAAGCCTAATGAGCAACTGTTAGATGATAGTTCATCGTTGACCCTCGTTGATGATACGTTAGTGAAAAGCAATTTTGATGTAAATATCGAATCCAAGGAAGTCCATGTGAAATTCACTTATGCTTTCAATGACTTGGGCATGACGACAGTCCCAAGCGCAGATCTAAGCGAGAATCCTGAAGAATCCAGAAAACGGAGCCATACCTCAACCAAGACGAATACAAAGAAATGCACGTTTGCCATAGAGACCACGCCTAAACCGCATAAGAAAATTGCTAGACTATCCAAAAGTCCCAAAACATCACCCGGGACTGAGAGAAAAATTAAATCACCAATCAACAGTTGGAGGAAATCTTCATCGCCTGATTTCAAAAGTCGTCCTTCATCCGATTGCTTAAAGATAATAGACACGAAAAAACGATCTCCAAAAAAATCTAATATAAAATACAACCCAATGAAAAGCACACCATTATCTGTGCATCAAGTTAACATAACTAAATCACACGTTACCATGGATATGGACAGTCATGACGACAATCATGAGGTATCAGTCAAACTGAGCGAAACTGAACCAATACTCAACCGAAGAGATTCTGAACAATCAACTAGTGCAGCTCTATCGTTTGCCAGTAGTAAAAATCAAATGCATGATGATGACTCATCCAAAGAAGTTAAAGTATCTGATGATGGAAGTAAAGTTGATGGCGAATGGCGAGCAGAATTTGTGCCGGAAACTATTTATAGTGATTTCTATGATTGTGAACCTGATTCTGCCGCTAAAGTTAAAGCTGCTGTGAGGGCTTTGCCTATTATGGGGTCAGTATTTTTTAACTACATTAAAAGGTGTGAACATAGGGTTAAGACATCTGGTATTAACTATGCAGACCATGGGTGCAATCCCAGATCCCGGCCTAGTGCCAATGGATTTTTTATAATTAAGAACTTATGTATATAATCCGACAAACCACACTTGGAAGCTTTTCCATCTAAATGTAACTCAACAGAACTGGCCACTCGTTATGTATAGCCTCACAAATACCATCGACTAAAAGAGGGAGACTTGGTCTTTCGATGGGTACCCTGGGACCGTAACACGGTTTCGAGAAATCTAAGGCAACCTGTGAAAAAGGCACTAAACCATAGTTACTAGTAATAACTAAGCACTGCACAAGTAAACATAATTAAACACTAAATTATACTTTAAAACAGAATATTTTACAAAAATAAGCGAAATTACTACTGACGATAGGCTGATACAGGCTGTTAGAGTTATTAAAAAACGGTCTCGTCTAACTGTCTCGCTTTAACATACGCGTATCTATGCGCTTTCTCTTTTGCATATTACCAATCTAGTAGAGCGCCCGCGCGATTATACTACATCTATGCCACTTTTATTTTTATATTTCAGCACGAAGCATTGCCAATGGGACGTTGACACTGACAGCGAGTGGTCATTCCTCCTGCTGCATTCAAGAGTGCGTGTCGGGTTCAAGTTTGATCAGAGCGTGTACAAAAGGCACACGATTGACACCCCAATCGATGACGTCTCCATAGATATTGTGAAAGAAGGTTCGTACCATTAAAATAAGGGTAGTATTTAATTGTAAATTTAAAAAAATGCACAACCCCTACGTGAAATGTCGTACGGGCTCTGTCCAGGGTGGGTTTATGTGCGGTTATAAAATAAAACCCCTAACCTTACGTGACAACAGGGGCGTACTTTCAATAATTTATTTGATGTACATGTTTTGAGAGGTGATAAGTTTTTCACCCGGCTTTCCTCCTGTAGAAATTTATGAAATATGACATAAAGAATATTCCCAAAGATTTCTGGTTTCTGATAAAAGTAGTACCACGGCCCTTAACGTGCCCCGTGGCACTACTAATACAAATGAGTTGAGAATTAGGGCATAATAGCTACTTTACCTAAATGATGTCTTCTTCTTCTTCTTCTTTTTTTAATGTGGCTCCACCAATATTCATCGGTGATTTGCCAATGTCAAGTTGTGGCAGCTGATCAGTGGGCAAAGATGTATCTCTTTTCACATTTACAGTCCCTGTTAGCATACGGGACAACTTTTTCTATTTACAATCCCTGTTAGCATACAGGACAACTGTTTCTCTGCAAATATCCGTGATTTCGAGGAATACACTTAGAGCTCCATAATCAGTAGGTAGATAATGTAGATTCACATCAAAGGCCACCAGTCTGAGATACTGTTAGTTTGACCTGGACAAAAGACAGCACAATGCAAACACCCAAAACCACACAAATTAAAACACACACCTATTAATACATTAGTAAGACCATAAGACAAATAAACAAAAAAAGAAAAAGATTAATAACAATTAATTAAAGTTTTATTCTATTTATTCTAATAAAGTAGATTAGTTTCATAAATATGAGGCTATGTACAGATGATAATACAAATTTAAAGTTAATGGGGCGAGGGACTGTGGGAGGGATAATGTCATACAGGGATGGTTGAAATTTAGAGCAATTGAGGAAAATGTGGTCTACATGTCCCTCATCCAGTCCGCACTCACATATAGAGTGATCCCTGATCCTCATTTTATTAAGGTGAACTGGGGTACATGCGTGACCCAAACGTAGACGGCATATAGTAGATATAACCTGACGCTCCAATGTCTTGAATCTAAAGAACCACGGTCTAACAGGAATACTGTCCACTATAGATGAGTAGTACCTTCCTTTAGAGGTCTTGGTAAGGTCCCAAAGTTTTTGCCAGGAAGTCATAAGATCCGAATGAGCCATAGAGCAGAGATCAGAACAATAATTCAAGCCAAAGTCAGAGCATCCAGTCTGAATAGCCCCTTTAGCAAATGAATCAACTATTTCGTTACCAGTTATACCCGAGTGGCTCGGGATCCAGGACAGACAAACATTTAACTGCTTTTCATGACAAAGCAGTAGTGATTCTCTAATTTTAAGGATAATGGGGTGTTTCAACTTAGCACGGAAAGGGTTGCTGATGATAGCCTGGAGGCAGCTTAAGGAGTCAGAGAGGATTAATGAATTATTTAAATTGTGGGAGAGGGCGTAACTTATAGCTTCCAGGATAGCTATTGCTTCCCCTGTGAAGATTGACATCTGGGAGGGGCATTTATATGATAATAGGATATGGTATTTGGGGATCCACACTGCCGCACCAAGATTCCCATTCTCACACACTTTGGATGCATCAGTGTACATTGTGAGCCATCCCTGCCAATGTCTATCAAGCACTTTATTGAATTGGGAGTTAGCAGAGGGAGAGTTTTTTTCAATGTTAAAATTGTTTATAACAGGAGGGTGGGAATTGTATAGATTTTTGGAGGGGAATATTACAGAATTTTATATAGCTTTTCAGCAAACATGTTCTTTCCTGGTCAGGATGCACAGTTTCAAGGAGATTTTGTAGTTTAGGTAGGAGAGGGTGGCAAGAAAATTGTAGGGCTTTACAAAGGTATCTATCACAGAGAAACTGTCTGCGGATGTGTAATGGAGGGTCAGAACATTCCACCTGAAGAGCGTTAATTGGAGTGGACTTCATGGCTCCTATAATAATCCTAAGACTTTTTGATTGTATTCTGTTGATCCTGTCAAGAGGGACTTTATTACAGGGTTCCAGTACAAATGAGCCATAGTCAAAGTGACTTCGTATGATAGCATTATACAGGATCTTTTGAGAAAAAGGATGTGAGCCCCACCAGACGCCTGACAGGGCTCTAAGAACATTCAGGCCACCTTCACATCTTTGAGAGATATGTTCCAGATGAGCAGTACCCGTCAGTCTGGAGTCCAGAATGACCCCCAGAAATTTGACCCTATCAGAGACTGGGATAGGGTGGTTATTGACGTTAACATTCAAATCAGGAATTGATTTTTTTCTTGTGAAGATAACTGTGTGGCATTTGGGGATAGAGAGGGACAATCCATGCTCGTCCAGCCAGACACTCAAATAATGTAGAGCTGAGTTCAGACGGCAATTAATTTCGGGAACAGATGGAGAGGAACAATAGATAGCTAAGTCATCCGCGAACTGAAGAATTTGGCAGAAAGAGGACACTGATTTGTCCAAATCATGTGTGTATATGCTGTACAGGAGAGGGCTTAAGACAGAGCCCTGGGGGAGGCCTCTCCAGACAAATCTGTCAGGAAGGGTGGATCCATGAATATGAATGCGAATAGTTCTGGCCATAAGCAGATTCAGTATGAAGTGAGACATCCTCACAGGGATTCTCAGCTGGTACATTTTATGTCTGAGAAGTGGAAGAAGGACACTATCATAAGCAGATGCAACATCCAAGAATATGCCAACCAGATATTCTCTCCTAGAAAAGGCTAAGCGAATATCGGTTGTGATAATACTAAGGCCATCCATGGAACCAAACCCTTTTCTGAAGCCAAATTGCGAGGGAGACAGAATACCTCTATTTTCACAAATCCACTCAAGACGGTTTTTTATTAGATGTTCAGTTAACTTAGCCAGAACTGAAGAAAGGGCAATCGGGCGGTAGGAGTTGGGATCACCAGGGTCTTTGCCCGGTTTACGGATAGGGATAATAATTTGGGATTTCCATGCGGTAACCTGATTCAAAAAACAAATTAATAATGTTGAGGAAAAGTTGGCGTGATGACAAGCTGGACCTAACAATAAAGGAATAAGGAATGCCATCCTCTCCAGGGGCTGAATCTGTAAGTCCATTTAAGGCACATTCCAGTTCATCCATAGAGAAGATGTCATCCATCCCATCAGTAGGAAGAGGTGGGTTATAGAGGGGCAAACTACCAGCGCATGGAACGGAAGGAGGGGCCAGTCTGTCAATAAATGTCTCCAGCCATGGGCAGGCATTGGAAGGAGGGCCTGGGTTGCTGGAGAGGGAAGATCTGAATTTTTTTATATTTTTCCAAACCAGGGATAAAGGAAACCTAGGGCTAAGGGACTCACAAAACCTGGACCAACCCTGTCTCTTTTTCTTCTTCAAGAGACGGCGGGCTTGAGCTGAACACTCCTTATAGTTAATAAAGTTTGCGAGGCACATATTTACTTTATATCGTCTCTCAGCCTCTCTACGTCTCCTGATGACATCTGTGCAGTCTTTGTCCCACCACGGGGTGGATGATGGTCTGGACAAATTAGAGTTCTTAAGAGGGAAGTGGGCATCAGCTGTAGAGGAGAGGGCTTTAACAAATAGATCATACACATAATAAGCGTTAGTTTGGGAGAGGACAGGAAGAGAATTAAGGGATTTGTCTAAAGATTTAGAAAATTCTGGCCAATCAGCGTTGGAAAGAATATATTTAAGAAAAGTGGACTGTTGGATAAAAGGGAAGGATCTATGGGTTAATTTAAGAATTATTGGGAAATGGTCACTGCCATGGGAGCTTTCCTCCGTCTTCCAGGACATAGATGAAGCTAGGGAAGGGGAGCATAGGGTGAGGTCCACAGCACTCCCAGGGTTCTGAGATGGGTTAACTCTACGGGTTGGGGATCCGTCATTTAATAAACACAGGCTAACCTCATTGAACAGGTCCAATAAATAAGATGAAAATGCGTCACATCTATGGCTACCCCAAATGGTGTGATGAGAGTTAAAATCCCCCATAACAACAAAAGGTGGTTTAAGAGAAGAAAGGATACTATGAAGATCTGGAAGGACAGAAGGGCACGGGTGAGGGATATAGAGGGACAAGAAGGTAGTATTGGAGATTTCAACAGCCACCGCATTAATGAGGTCACTGTGGGATGGGAGGTGGAGTTGGGAATATATAAGGGAAAGTTTAACAAGTAGGGCACAGCCTGCATATCCATCATCCCTGTCATCTCTCAAACAAGCATAGCCTGGGACCCTAAAATGGGACCCTGGAACCAGCCAAGTTTCAGAGATGGCAAGGACGGCAGGATTATATTTTTTGATCAGATGTAAGAGCTCAGGTTTTTTAGGTCTGATGCTCTTACAGTTCCACTGAAGAAGGAGATTCAGGTCCATTATTTGGCCTAATGATGGTGGAGAGATGGGAAAGTAAATGGGCAACGTTGGGCGGTATAGAGTCACTGAATTTAGATATCAAATTAATTATGATAGAGAGTAGAAGTTCAATTAGATTGTCATTGGAAGATATATTGGATTGGTGCAGGGCAACACCATTACCCAATTCCGAGGGAGACGAATTAAGAGAATTATTAAGTGGAAGAGTATGTGATCCCGAATGAGGGGATGAAGGGTGAGGATTTTTAGGGATCAGAACAGTCTTTTTGTAGGAGTGGGGCTGATGATGGAGGGGAGGGAGAGAAGGAGGGGGAGTTTCTTTGGCTATCTCTGAATATGACCTCCTGCTGACAGGGGTCTGGGAAGAAGCGTCAGCATAAGATATATTATTTTGAGACATTTTAATTTTAATTTGGCGTTGTCTCATCTGCTCTGGGCATGACCTAGATGTTGAAAAGTGATGACCAGAACAGAAGAGACAATTGGCCTCCGCTTCAATAACAGAACAACTATCGCTTGAGTGGGGCTGGGCACATTTGTAACAACGAGGAGTTGATCTGCATTGAGCCTTAATGTGGCCAAAGCGACAACAATTGAGGCATTGGATGGTGGGGAAAAGATAGGTTTCAACTGAGATGGAAGTATGGAACGCATATATGTGAGTAGGGAGGGATTGCCCTCTGAAGGTTAACACAACTGTTTGGGTCGGGATCCACTCGGCAATGTTGTTATTTAAAACTTTTCTGTTAAGGCGGCGAGCCTTTAGGACCTCACCACAACCATCAGGAATGTCAATATAACTTATAAGGTCTTCCATGGACCAGTCCACTGGGATACCCCTGACCAGTCCCATTCTTGAGAAATTAAATGTAGGAATAGAAGCCGATAATTTATTGGAGGGCAGGAAGGAGTGAGATAGGAAGGAGTTTGCTGCTTCAGCACTCACAAAATCGATGGACACTCTGTTTCGCCCTATACTTTTGATTCCATTTTTGGCAATATTTTTAATATTGTGTCTTACGAGGAGTTGCCCCATTTTTATAGGGCGAATTGAGGACCCTGAGGCTAGATCAGGTTCTGTCCTGCAGATATGGATAGTATATGGTCCCTTATCAATTGACGAATCATATGTGCGGTCGTCCAAGGGCTTGGAAAATACAGTTTGGATTGATGGGGTAGCCAAGTCTAAATTATTAATAACTTTCTTATGGGGCGAAGCGAACTGTGGGTTAGGTATCGCGGGTCTTTTCCGGGATTCCGAAGACTGAAGAGGAAGTCCAGAGACCACATTTTCCTCATCCATAGAAATGGAAAATGTACTCGGCGGGTCAGGAGGCTCCGGAGGAATTTTCATCATTATGGGTTATAGATTGTTAATAAACACTTACCTACACTTAACAACACAAACAATTATATCTCAGGTTAGAAAGCAAAATGTGAAAAAACTAAAAGATTGACAAAATATCCCACTACGCGTGTATCCTCTCACACATCAATCAGCAGAATCCTAAATGATGTCGTCGTGTGTCGGTTTGAAAATTTATTATGAAAAAAAACTACGATTCCACGTCACGCCTTGGTGAACAACGCACGCGCCCACCGAGACATGACGGGGAATCCAGCTTAATCCCGTCCGCGCTGTGATAGTTGTGATTAGTCGTTGATTAATAAAGACATATCACAGTCGGCGGGAACATCCTAGCTACAGATTTATCGTCTATTGTTACTGTGATGTCCATAATACTTGACATTGGCAAATCATCGATTAACATTGATGGAGCCATTATAAAATAAGAAGAAAAAACTACTACATTACAAAAAAACAGCAATGTTTTGGCGTTACTGAAAAAATAACAAACGAACACTTCCGTCTCGTGACGATCGGTATTTCTATATTGTCTCCCCATATCGAAGCCTGCGTTAAGAAGTTAATAGCTACTTAAATTTTCAGATGCGGCTCCCGTGGCGGTGCAGTGCGTCAATGTTTGCGTCGATTGTCTAAAGGAAGTCATTCGACAAACGCTGTCGTCAGATTTGGAGCAACAGGTAATTGTCAAATGTTGAATTTATTCCAAATAGAACTACTTCAAATTTTACGGTACTTTCGATAACAGCAGCCTTGTTCCCTTAAGGGCCGTTGGTCAATGTAATCTTATAACTGTCAAAAATATGGCAAATCTCAGTTAATCCTGGAAAGTTTAGTTTATTTATACAACATTTCCATCCCACACAGTTGATAGAGTTATTATTTAAAATTGGATTTAGACATATTTTCATTATTAAGAGTTCTAAATAGTCATAGTTTTCAAAACGAGCACTGCTTTGCCATATTTTGACAGATACAAGATGACTGAGAGCAACGGTCCTTAACAAGTACCGATTAATTAATTAATTTTAGATTGTTTAAAACAGGTTAATTTGCTATTTTAATAACAAGTAAAATATTTATTTCCCGTTTCCTGTATCAAGTGCCGAATGGGGTAGAAAACTGCATTTTTATCCCGACAAATCTGTCGGGATAAAAATGCAGTTTTCCTTCACTTTCTGTCAAAACTGTCATACGACATACCACTATCTTTGGATATTATTCATACTAAAATCGCGATTAAAAAATGGGGGTTGGGGGTAGGAGGGTGAAAAATAGTTTACGACCTATTCTCAGACCTACCGAATATACACAAAAAAAAAATCACACAAATCGGTCAAGCTGTTTCGGAGGAGTTTGATTACAAACACTGTGACACGAGAATTTTATATATGTAGATATACTATGACTAGGTGTGCTGCATATTATTGGAAAAACATAGGTGTACATTGATATCCTAAAGATCAAGTATATTTAGGGTACCATTCCCAAAGGGTGACAACGGAAACCCTATTACTAAGACTCTGCCGTCCGTCAGCCCGCCCGTATCTTTTGAACCGTAATAATAATAGTCTCTATAACAAATAATAATAATAAAATAATAGTAGTTTATGATACGGGATCATAATAGGGGTAATTAAAACCCAAGTGGAATTTTTAAAAAATTGGCGAATGACAGTTAACTGGGGACCAAGGAATATACTACCTGGGGACCGTCGCCTAGAGCGCCATCTACAATTAGCTTTGAGTTCTGTCGGCTTTTCCGACTAGTAGGTAGATCCCCAGTCGCCGAACCTTGTGTGTTCGCTAAATGTGGACATTGTTAACATAATTATACATACCTGTTTCCCAAAGTGGTATGCAGAGAGTATTTCTCTTGATCTTTTCATATGTACTTCTTTTTCTTCATCCACCCAGGGCCGGATTTACCCTTAGTGCCGCCCTGGGGCACCGTGAAAAATTACATATTTTTTTTAAATAAATAAATTGAATCAATTAGTTATGTATTCTTTTTATTAAAAATGGGATAAATGAACGTTAAATGTGCAAATGTTTTCAATACAATCATGCTTTTTAACGCATTTTCGATAATGTGAAAAAAAAAATTTTCCTCCCTCCGAATTTTGCCGCCCCTGGAAATTTGCCGCCCTGGACACTGGGCCCTGTGGCCCCTAGTGTAAATCCAGTCCTGTCCACCATTTGTATAATGCCCTTTTTTAAGGACATCCGATATTTGATAGAGAGGACCGGAGTGCCGATTCGCGACATGGAATGTGAGAGGGAACTGATTTTTTTAAATCTTTCAGAGCGGCCAATCCGCAGTGCCGAAGACGGTCTTGTTGACAGGCGAGATACCCGCATTGCTTCAGAGATGCGCTCAGATTGGTCGCACCGCGAGGCTTTGGGGGCGTACAATGGACGAGGCGCAAGTCAGGCTGGCCTACAAATATAAGGAGGATGGCCGGTTGTCGCTCAAGGTGGGTGAAGAGTGAGGATTTGCGCTAAGTATGGCCTATCTATAAGTCCATAATTTTCCTGGGATAAACTATTCCCAGTTTCTCTATAAATAATCCACCTGTGGCACTGTAAATAGCCTTTATTTTTTCAATTGGTGATATTGAATAGGAAATAGGAGTGGTAAAATAAAGGATTATCTATCACAAAGCTCTTCAATCTATGAAGATAGATTATGAAAGAGAAAACAGGGGCAAAGTTTTACCACCCATATTTCCTATTCAATAAAACCCAAACCCTTTGTAAAAAGAACAGCTATTTCACTTAGATATATTGAATAAGTAACTATATGCTAAATTACAGTGACACAGGTTTATTATTTATTAAATTGGGAATAGTTTATACCAGAAAAAATATATGGAGCCTTAATTGAGTTTTTATTCTTTTAATGAAAAAGTTTGAAAAAATTGAGCCAGGTACGTATTTTTTATTTAGTACTAGCTGATTGCCCGCTACTTCGTACGCGTTGTATTAGGAACCCAATTCACCCCCTTAGGGTAGGTTTCGTAATGTTAAATATAGCCTATAACCTTCCCTGAGAATTGAGCTACAAATGTAATTGAGTTATAGAAATACAAAGAGTATAATATACTGTAGAAATGTCCCGTGTTCCGAATAGGTGTTGCCGTAGCCGGAACTCAAATCGCCTAGAATATTATTCATAATGTATAACAATACTAGCTTTTGTCCGCGGTTTCACTCGTAAATATATTTCCTGTGATAGCCCATTCGAAACTAGCAAAACTTCCAAAAAAAATACTATATAAAAGAAGTATTTTTATAATTATATTTAAAGAATAATTATAAATTTTAGCTTCAAATGGAATAAAAATGGGTAAAATTAATAGAAGGCAACACCTGAGTTCAATAACTAACAACTCGGCCAACAGACATTAGTATTTTTTAAATTTAATGGTTAGCACAGATTAGGGCACCTTTTAATCCTTATTTTTCAATACTTCAGTATTTTTAAAATAACTCGAAAATTAAAGGATATATAAAAAAATGAAAAATAAGCTTTCTAGCATGTAATCTCCAAACGGTTTTCGAATTTTGGTACCTTACGAAAAAAGAAATGTTGTCCATTGTTTTCTTTATATCAATTTCAGGTCGCCAACGTGCCCCTCCGCTCGCTATGGGAGGTCACTTTCCGTGTAGAGGTCGGCAGTAACGCGTGTCCCATAGCTAGAGATGTGGAGATCAGGGCCGTGCTGGCCCAGTACGACCCCAAGGATGAGGTGCAACGATTGGTGGGACAGTTGGCGCAGGACTGGGGCCATGTACCCAACACTCTGTGGTGAGATATTGACGCTAAAGCTGAAGAGTTTGTTTGTTTGCCTGGAACTACCAGTCGGATTTCAAAAAATATTTCTGCTTTTAATAGCCCAATAGGAAGGTTATAGGCTATATAACATCACGCTACGACCCAAAGGGGCGGAGCAGTAACCATTAACGAGGGTGCAACCGCGTGTCTGTCTGTCTGTATGACAGTTTGACATACATACATCGTTTCGTATTGTATGGGGATAAACTATTTCCAGTTTCTCTGTAAATAATCTACGTGTGTTACTGTAATTTAGCATATAGTTACTTATTCAATAAAACCCATTGAAAAAATAACAGCTATTTCACGCTAAATTACAGTGACAGGTGGATTATTTACAGAGAAATTTGGACTAGTTTATCCCAGAAAAATTATGGATAATATAGGAGCGTTAATAAATTCTTTATTTTGTTTGCAGGAAAATCTTCAAGTTTCTCAAGTGTAAAACTTTAGAGAGTACCGGACTGATGCTCAAGTATTAGAAATTAATTGAGACAAAATAGTTTTTGTAGTATAAATATTATATGTGTTATTAAATTTTATTCTGTTATTTTTTATGCTTGAAGAATCCTTCGTTTCGTATCCAACTTTTTGGGTTCTGAAAAAAGGCAATCCATAAAATTACGTCACGAATTTCATGATTTTGCCCCCCAGTGGTGTAATATGACATGTCACACTTTGTTGACCCCCTCCCTCCCTTCCCCTAGAGTCTAGGGCCTAGACCTAGTGACGTAATTTATGAATGGCCCCTTTTCTCCGAATCTACTGGACGAAAAATGTTGAAACTTGGAACATAATATTATAGAGTTTGATGACCCAATCACGGACGTTTAGTGAAAATAATCGAATTTCAATTTTGGAGGAATAAGTAAAACTTAAAAAAAAAGCATTATTTGACATTAAATGGAAAGGCTTGTAAGAAATATAAATATCTTTTAACCGTAATAGGTAGACACTTGAAATTTTCGGCGTTTTTTTGCGTTTTTTGGTAGTGACCAGCCGCACTACTAGTAGTGTCGTTTACAAAAAACGACACTACCAAGCCTATTTTGGATAAAATTGTACAGACAACACAGCAAAGTACAGAAATATAGCTCTTTATTTATTACTAAATAAATCATGAAATTAAAGAAAAAGTCATGTGGAAATACAAAATTAATTGCTCGATCTTAATAATGGCAATTCATACAAATGTCTAATTAGTATAACTATAATGTATACTCACTTCATTAAAAAAAATAGCGCGAGTCCGACTCGTGCTTGGCCGGTTTTTTATTTAAAACTTATGTACATAATCTGACAGACTTTTCCATCCCGAACTTGCCACTCATGTGATAGCAGCTTTACTTTTAGCATAGATACTCTACTCGAAGATAATTACTCTTTTAGCTTCTGATGACGGCTCACAAATTCCATCTGCTAACGGAAGACTTGGTACCCTGGGACCGGGAACACGGATCCCGCGAAAGTTTAAATAAAACAAAAGTTACATTTAAAAACTAATATTCTGACGCCATAATTTATAAATATTGCAGTGATTTTAATGTCTTTCTTCATCTTCGTCCATATCTGACATACTTGTATACAACACTGTAGTTAACGATGAACTACTTGATGACTGTCGAGTGTTCTGCCGTCTGGAAATTATTAAAATTATTTTTCGGAAACTGCATCTTGTACAGTATCGGCCCTAAGCTAGGATACTCTGTCTGTGCCTTAGTTTCCAAAGACAACGAATCTCTTGTCACAGCATTATTTTGTGCAGAACCACAGCGGCTACACACGGCCCTAAAATCGGTGGCAATATCGGGGCAGTGGCACTGCTGTGGTGGTGAGGATGAAATCGGGTGCTACCAAGGGTGCTACTCTACACACGTCCCTACCGATCAGTATAATATCTACCGTGCAGCGAAGCGCTCGTCGATCACGATGCCGTCGACACTCTCTAAACGTCAAAGAATAGGCATAACTTTGGCACTTTCTTTGGTACAACCAAGTCAGAGACGGAAAAGAAAGATCTGGGTTAAAAACTGGTTAATGAAACGCAATGAATTGAGCCACATGAACGTGATGAGACATTTGGAACCTTGAGCGTAATGTCCTTGTCAAGATTTTCATTTAAAACTTGAAGCATTTTATAGGCCTCCTGCCTTCTGTCTTGGTTGAAATATTCTTTATTATTTTTTTCATAAAGATATGATAAATCTTTAAATAGATCTATAACTTTCGTCCAAGCCTCTCTTTCCATCTCTTTTGTCATGTTGACGTATAAAAAAACACGAATATTACGTCCAATCACCGCACTGCTAACAGGATAATGCGGGTAATCGGCCCGATTTCGCTACACACGACGCGACAATGCTCCCTAGCCTGATAATCGGCCCTAAATCGTGGGTTCGCCCGACCCGATTTCAAAATTAGGGCCGATTTGCCTACACACGTGCCGATCAAGGTAGCGATCTAGGGCGCTCCCCACCACTGCCCCCATATTGCCACTGATTTTAGGGCCGTGTGTAGACGCTTTTACTTGCTACGAAAATAAAACAAACTAAAAGGGTGATGGATCGGCGGGTTGATCCGTCGGGGACATAAAAGTTTCAATGGATCATCTGTTTACTTGCCTGTGACGGTTATCCCCATTTCCCAGCCAAAACGGTTAGTGCCCAATGACCTTGTTGTAAAGTTATTGTTAGTGCCCTATTAATTTATGCAATTTTTCTACTGTCAATTGCATTATGTACCACTAAAATTGCATTGCATGCAAGAAATTGCATAGTGTAAAAAGTGCTACATGACGAGATGAGAGATCAATAGACAAACAGATCGCGAGATCGTTCCCTCTGGACCGACCAATGGACCAACATCTCTTTGAATGATTGACCATAGAGTAAGTAGCAATCACTATGTTCTTTAATAAGAGACGGGACTGCCATACATTAAAATGAAATCTAAGAAATTAGGGCCGAAAGATACTGCCAACCTAACAACATTAAGGAGGGAAAATAGAAACTCAGTGCTACCAACTACAAAAGTCAAAACATACGGCTAGTGCTGTCCTTCCTACAGAAATATTTTTGTCGATATCGATAAAAATATGCTAAAACCTACCTACTTTTAAAATTTCGGTTTTGTTGATTAGTATAATCGAAGAAGTTGAAATGTATGGTAATTCACAACCATTTTTTATAGGATTTGAATAAACTACGTAGTAGATCAAGTAGGAATTATTAAATTTCAACTTCTTTGATATTTCATTTCAATAAAACTTCACATGTTTTTCTATAATTTATTTGTGTTTAACCTAAAAAAACAACACATATACAAATACAATTCACCGACCTCTTGAAAACAATACACCTATCAATATTACAGTGAAATAGGTTATTAAATTGAAATTTAATAATATATAATGACCTTATCTAAGACCCATCTTAGGTAATTATTTCAGCACTGCTTCCCGAAGTGAATTTAGGCAATAATAGAAAAACTTATAGTGCGTACCTGTAAAATAATGAGTATTAGGCGTATTTTGGTAAGTAATAACTAGTAGTAAGTATAAATGATTTTTTTATTGTATTAAGAGGTGTGCAAAAACGACACAAACATAGCTGGATTTGAACGATTGTTTAAAAATCACCAAATTGCACGTCAATCTGGAAAGAGTAGCCGTTTCTTCAGTCAGCATGCAAGCCCTGCATAACGGACTATCTGTAATACCAATGTTATATAAGTGTTTGTTAAAAGGACCATGACCAGTGATGGCTTGAGTCACCGATCTAAGTTGGGTTCTTTTTAGTTTTAAGATCTTTTGTGAGAGTCTTGTATTTATGATTGGTAGAGCTGCCCTGGTTTGTCTACATTCCATAAGATTGTTCCATTCGAGATTGTGCATGCATTTAGTTTTCTGCTTGAGTCGTGAGGCAAAGCAGCCTCTAGGCAGGGGCACTAGGGGCTCGGGGCCAATTGCAGACATACTTGCACCGGCTCTCGCTAGCTCATCCGCCGCGTCATTTCCACAGGAGTTGCTTTGACCTTTGATCTATTGTATGGTTAAGATGTTACCGTGTTATTATAGTTACATACCTTGTTTAGTGCTGTATGACACTCAAGTATGAGACCTGATTTAAACTTATTGCTTACCAGTGCTTGTATGACAGATTTACTGTCCGGCAGTATGCGAATAGACTGGTTGTTTACTTTCCTCTTAGTTATCGCTAGGGCCGCTAGGCAGATTGCCTGGAAAGAGTAAAGATAAAAGTAAATTTGCTGCAGCAAAAAGCAATGGCTCAATTTATTTGGTGCGGGTTATAATGGGTTTATTTTGTGGAATGTGAAACAAATATGTTTGAGTCAGAATATCGATATCGATAAACTGTACAATATGCAAAGTACATCACTATTTTTCAGCAATATGCTGTTCGTTTAATATGAAATTTATAAAGAATAATTACATAATTAAATTAATATGAATGGCTAATAACTTACCGATCCTCATTTATTGGGAATATGGTCATAAATATTCGCTTGATACCGTCTACGCGGCCGCCTCTTGTACCACATATTGTACACTTTTTATGTTTCCATTCTTAATTATTGAATACAATTATTGTAAAACAATACATATAATTATTTACTAAAACTTACTATATTATATTTACAATTAATATATTACAAGCACGATTTAAGCATCACATTATATATTTATTTATTAATATTTCAAAACTAAAATAAGACAAAACAAATTTGCCGCCATTTGCAACTTTGACAGGGATAGACAGAGATAGCACAATGGAGTGAAAAAGATGGCGATACGACGCCATTAATATTGGCTCAATTTTCATAGAACCAATTTTTTGTTCGAAGTTGCGCCAGCCTGTGATTGACCACGATTGCTCTGCCAAGGAGAAGAGAAGAAACTGAAGAAAGAGTGCTAGGGGTACCAACCTTTTATAATTATATCGAATATTATTTCTTCCATTATATTGTATACAATCAGCACTTCGAGGTTCCTTAATGATTATGGCTCCGCGTCGATCGTTCCCGTGCTTTGGTTTGGATACTGTTCTCCTTGACTTTGATTTACTTTTTTTTATTTTAAATTTATTTTTGTGCAATTCCCGCGAGTCCTTGGGAAGAACTTTCCAATAACCGTTGTTACCATAGCCTTTCTATTATCAAAAAAACAAAAAAAACTTATCTTTTACCACGAATAATTTAATAAACTGCTTACCAAAATCATGCTTATAACTTTCTTTTTAAAATTCCCGCGAGAACGCTCGGCGGAGCGCGCTCGCGCTCGAATTAAATTTCATTGGCTCGGCATAACGTCACATTTTTGCAGTTTAAAAAGATATATTCTTTGAGGTGATCATACGAAAAATACGTACCTAAAAATATTCTCTTTGAACTAGGGAATCCACCTAAGATTTTGCAAGACGACGCGGGCCACGCATCGTCTTATAAAATCTTAGGAATCCACAGACTACTATATTGAGGGAGGCTTGGCCCCCGCGAAATTTTAATTTTTTTATTTTTGAATTTTTATTATTGCATATCGTTAGTTCATGGTTTGTACTTAATTGTTCGCTATGAATAATCGTTTGTTCGTTAGTTGTTTATTTAATAAAAAAATAATTTAAAAAATACTGTTTGGCTAGCCCCCTCAATCAAAATTATTAATATTTTCTCTCATTATCAGTCTATAAATACATATTGACGTTTGTTCTTCATTAAATTCATAGATATAAGCAAATAGGAAGATGTGTTATAGCGTAGAGCTGGGTCGTTTCGTATTTTACGTGAAACGGAACGTAACCCATTTTATAAATCCGACAAACTGCTTCGAAAAGCAGTGCCAAAAGAAACGGCTTTTTATTCATAAGGCGTAAATCGTACATACTACATATTAAATTCATTCATTCAAAAAAACCGTTTATTCGACAGTCTGTACCATATCAGTCTAATGTATTTATACACTATACAGCGTCCATATTAAAAGAACAGCAAACCAGTTTCTTTTTCAAAACCGCGTCGTAAATATTTTTGGTAGAATTTTTATTTTTAGCATACATAGGACCCCCCGCTACATCTTTTATTTTGACCAGAATGAGGAAACTTAGAACAATTATTTTAGCCATTTATTGTTTGCATAGAAAGTACTGTCATCGGTAATGAAAAGGAATGCACGGCCCGAGAATGTCCAACACTAGAATGCCGAGCAAATTGCTGGGTCGGTCATTATGCTGTTGGACACACTCGGGCCGTGCATTCCTTCCCTGGCTGGCCCTGTATGGATTCGTCGGTTTGGCCTTCGAGTCGAAACGAAAGATGTCGCGGTTCTAAATATGATAACACGGAACCCCAAAGCATGTGTTATGGGTACATGTATCTAATCTATACTAATATTATAAAGAGGTACAGTTTATAAGATTTGATGTAGGGGTAATCTCTGAAACTATAGAATCGATTTTAAAAATTATTTCATTAATAGGAAGCTAGAACCTCTCACACTTCTCACAGGCACTACACTACACACACAAGCGCAATATGTAAATGGTTGCAAAAATCTGATTCTTGAAACGGTTAGTCAAAAAAAACGACCAGGCTCTATTGTACGTACGTACAGTTGAATCGCCGAAGCAATAAACCTGCTTTTTAAAAAAAGCTGATTTTCCTTCTGTCATAAAAGCGTTCGTTCGTTACATGGCAAAAATCTGTTTCTTGAAGCAGTTTGTCAAAAAAACGACCAGCTCTATTATAGTGCCTCTACGCGTGGTCCGCCAAAAGTGTGGTGTCCACCACACTTTAAAATTTACACGAGTCAGTCCATAGTAAGTCCTTGCGTCGCGTTGTTGTGCTACAAAAAATCAAAGTTTTTTACCAAATATGCGTTCTTGGGCATTCATAGGGTCTACAAATAACTCTACTACAAAAAACAAATATGATGGAATCACTTTTCACTCATAAGTACTAACGAATAGATTTAATTTGATATATTTTAAAAATTAATATATATTAATATAAATATAGATTACTTAATAATTTAACATGGCCGCTTTATCTCACCAAAACTGTACAATCGGTTTGGTCGAAAGTATGCTCTACTTATGTAACGTTGATTTGAAATGAAATTTCTGTTTAGATTATTTTTTCATCAATTTATTTTATAAAGTGGTATATCAATCTAAGTAGTCCATGACTTCGTTATTATTATTATTTTATTAGAAACTAGCTGCTGCGCTGGGCTTTGATATAATATGTAATAATAATCCGAAATTTCGGCAAATTCAAGGAATTTATAAAAAGGCACTTGGGCATTTCGAATTGCGGTCATCTCTGTCAGGAAACTATATACCGCTGGATAATGTTCCCATTCTTACATGTTCATCAGCCGTAACACTATTAACCATAGGTACTCTTGAACGAAATTTATTCGATGAAGAAAATTTAGCGATCATTTATCAATTAGTGCAGATCAAATAGTAGGATATATATCGGGCTGGGTAGCTCGGGCGTTGATTAAAACAATCAAATATGAGGTATGTGTTACTGAATTCGTGACAAATGAAAAGTTTTTTACAAACTTATAATACTGGGTGGCTTGTGCTATCCGAGTTATGACTTACCTATATAACAATTGTCTAAAACAGAATCTACAATTAAATTATTTAGTTTAGAATGTCAATATTTTGTTGTCGAAAGTAAAATAATAAAATTGAAAATATGTGTAATAAAATCGTTTACAAATTCCAACATATTCACAACCTTGATACAACACTCACAAGATCAACCTGTCACATTTTAACCACCGAACTCACTTATTAAGGGCTATAATTGATAAATATTGTGACGTAAGAATTCATTATCTGCATAAAAATAATCCTAGTATATCAATGGTTTCAAAAAGACAAAAACGAAATAAACTATCTTTGTTTGAAGGAAAATAATTAAGAATAACTAATATAATTAAGAATATAAATTCTTAATTAAGAATAAATATATATATTATATTTGTAATATAAATGTACTAATGTCTCCGTAGAGGACCGTAGTAAATGGAACTCTGTGGTATCTGCCTACCCCAGTGGGAAACAGGCGTGAGCTTAAGTTTCGTATGTATATGAAGAAGCATTTAATTTCTATTTTTAAAACTGTAACACTGTTGAGTTTCGTGCCGATTTTTCTCAACAGCTGATATCGAATCGGCTCGGCGAATACTTAATAAATTTTCTTTATGATATGTAATAGTTGTTTCATTACATTATGAAACTTTATTTCCCACCCAAAGGATAAAAAAAAATTAACTACATATTTTAATTTAATAATTCCAAGTAGAGTGACAATACAGACGGTTCGACTGTACATCGCTGTTGATAAGTCATCAAGTCGAGGCCCGTTTATGCAATTGTTTTTTCACCACGGTAACGCATCTTTTGTTTATATCTATGATTAAATTACGTTTGTTCGAACATTTATTTGCCTTTTTATTGTTTAAATTACAACTTTTAATTACGTGAATATTTATTTCGAAAATGTTGCATTGCGCCATATTTTCTTTTCGATCGTTCTCATATATTAATGAACAAATCTTTTTACTTAGACCAATTAAATTTACCCTTAACCACTAATAAACTACTTCAACAATTAGTTATCGCATTTTCAATAGATAGATACATCTCAAAATTGATTCATTATGCTTGTAGCCAACTTTAAAGTCTTTTATATGAGTTTGCAAAAAAATAATAGTAAAAGAGGAGAATAACAAATGTACCTATGTCAATTAACAAATATAATTTTACTAAAATGTGACAAGTAATTTTAATTAAAACATTGAAATCATTTGTTTACAAGTCCACAAATTCTCTATAGATAATATACTATATACTGGACTGATGTAGAGAGTACTTATATTCCTTGCTGATGTATTAGAGATGAGAGCAAGGAATATACTACTTGGATGAGAGTTGGATGAGAGCCATGTATTACTATACTCTTTGATGAGAACGATCGAAAAGAAAATATGGCGCATGCGCAATGCAACATTTTCGAAATAAATATTCACGTAATTAAAAATTGTGTAAAGGCCGATTTAGACGTTACGAGTGTTTAGTAGAGTGCGTAGGTGGCACTCGAATGCCAGTGCATTAGTAGGTTTCCAGTGACGTTTATACCATTTCCAGTAGATTGCCATTTTGTAGGCCAAAACACACATAACTCTCCTTGTCAACTTGTGCAAGTTACTAAAACTGGCCGTTTAGACTACAGCGAGTAGCGAGTCAGGAACGCGCGGGGGGTTGAGCGGGCGCGGGAGGGTGTCACTTGAAACAAAAATAAAAAGCGATTCTATTTGATTCTAGTTGAAAGGCGAGTGGAACGTACTAGTACGAGTACTGGAAACTACCGTTTACATGTTTCAACTAATGTACTATCCTAACGCACTCTACTAACCACTAGAACCGTCAAAGGCCGATTTAGACGTTACGAGTGTTTAGTAGAGTGCGTAGGTGGCACTCGAATGCCAGTGCATTAGTAGGTTTCCAGTGACGTTTATACTTCTTCCAGTAGATTGCCATTTTGTAGGCCAAAACACACATAACTCTCCTTGTCAACTTGTGCAAGTTACTAAAACTGGCCGTTTAGACTACAGCGAGTAGCGAGTCAGGAACGCGCGGGGGGTTGAGCGGGCGCGGGAGGGTGTCACTTGAAACAAAAATAAAAAGCGATTCTATTTGATTCTAGTTGAAAGGCGAGTGGAACGTACTAGTACGAGTACTGGAAACTACCGTTTACATGTTTCAACTAATGTACTATCCTAACGCACTCTACTAACCACTAGAACCGTCTAAATCGGCCTTTAATATTTTAATTCTGTTTAATTGTTTAATTGTGTCCAAAGTGGAAATTAAAGACAGTAATTAGTAAAGACGTTAATTTTATTCAATCCATCATCGTCTCTTTACAAGTGGCAGCCCAACTAGTGGCCAATAAAAGTTTCGAACCAAAATAACGAATTTTTACGAACTCTTAAATTTTGTTTCTAAAATATATTCAGTTTTCAACAAGCATCTTGCTGGTTTTATGTGTGACTGTCTCAATCTTCGAGGTGTTAAGTGAAAGTGAAAATGCCAAGAAGAAAAAGTGCGCAAAGTAGCCACGAGGCGGACTTCGAGGTGGAGTCGCGCATGTCAGCGATGTTCGCGTCCTTTGCTAGGGCTCAAGCTGAGTCTAACAGAGAGTTAATATCAGCTATCCTAGCTTCCAAGGATTCCAACAGTGACAGCGGCGCTCCAAGCCTGTCTCCGACATCACACATCGCACCGCCCTCCGCGCTTATGGGAAACTTCGCTAACTGTACAGCGCGTTTCAGCGGGAGAGCTCATCGAGATCCACGTGTCGTGGATGCTTTTATTGATACAATCATAGTATACAAAGAGTGTACAAATATAAGTGACGAGCATGCGCTCCGCGGCCTGCCAATATTACTAGAGGCAGATGCTGCTGTTTGGTACAAGGGAGTAAAGGGCTCCATTTCTTCGTGGACAGAGGCAATACAACGTTTGCGATCCATGTATGGTGCGCCGAAACCTCCCTACAAAATATTTCGTGGCGTGTTTAGTGCAGATCAAGGACACGAGCGCGCCGATATTTATATCAGCCGTCAACGCGCGGAACTCGCGAGTCTACCGTATGTTCTTGATGAACGAATTATATTAGACCTTCTTTACGGCTTGCTAAACATCAATATTCGAAAGCGAATACCTCGAGACCTGGTTAATAGTGTCGACGAGCTCATCGAGCGCGCCAGACAGGTGGAGGACGAGTTCGACGAAGCAGCGTCGGTGCCTGTTCAGGGACAACGGGAGCTTCGTGCCGGCCGGCATGAGCCGCGCTCTACGGCGGCGCCTGCGCCGAGCACCTCACTCCGGTCACCTGTGTTTCACGGGTCAACGACTGCTCGTAACTCGGTCGAGACTCCGCTTCGGTCTTCGACGTGCGAAGTTCCTCGGGCGACACAGTGTAACCAAGTAATTCAACCTCTTCAAGGTAACAAAAGTTATTGTTTTTATTGTCGTAAAAGTGGTCACGCTCGCTCTGAGTGTCCGCGACTTAAAATTAAAAGGGATAGTGAAATCAAGTGTTATGGTTGTGGTGCTAAGGGCATCATTCGTTCCAAGTGTGCTAATTGTAATGCTGGGGACAGTAAACCTAAAGACACTAGTAATACATTTTATTCTTGTAATTTTCATTCTTTGGACAAGTCTTTGAGCGATGATACCTACCCATTTACAGATCTTAGTCATGAACCTAATTTTATAAATCGTAGTAACGATCGTAGTTGTACATGTTGTAACAATATGTCTGTAAATCGTAGCAATCGTAGCCCAAAGAAGAGTCCGTTTTCGTTTAATACAAATTTGTCAAAGATTAAGCAAGGTCATCTGTCAAAGATCACCGAGTTGTGTACTAACACTTTTGTACCTAATGGGAGTTTGCCTCTCAGAGGCAAGTCGCCTATTCAAAATTGTAACAAGCTACCATTAATGAAGGTTGCCTTTGCGTCTGACTCCAACAGTAACGGCACCAGTAACCGACCTATTCTCAATGTCGAGATTAATGGGGTTCGTGGTACCGGTTTAGTGGACACAGCGGCCAAACGATGTATAGCTGGTTATAGTTTGTATACGTTGCTACGCGATCAAGGTCACCCGTTTCGTAAAAGTAATTTTCGTGTAAAATTTGCAGACGGGATTGTGCGCGATATGAATGTCAAACTTGTTGACGTCGACGTTAAACTTGAGGGTAAGGTTGTACCAACTACCTTCATAGTTTTACCTAACGCCGTAAATAATGAAACACTTTTTGGTATCGATTTTTTATGTAGTGCTCGTATTGTTCTTAACTTACACGCGAACTCATGGTTTATGACTGATCACCCGCAGGCTGTGTATCCTTTGCAAGGCGAGAAGTCAAGCGTCAAGGTGAGTTGTGCAGCTGCAGACGTGATTCGACCTGATGAGGGGGCGATGCTGTCGTCAATGGAGCGAACTGCATTGTCAACCTTAGTTCACGAGTACGAGGACATCTTTGGTGAAGGGGGAGGAGCGACACCTTTCGCCGAGCATACCATCGATACAGGTAACCATTTTCCTAAGACTACTAAAGACGAGACCCGTCGTGTGGGGGAAGACTATTCACCTGGTGACCTAATCCTTCTACGTAGCCATGTTTTGAGTAATGCCGGTAAGGGTATAACCTCGAAACTCGTCCCAAGAAGAGATGGGCCCTACTGTATAAAAATGAAGGTGAGTCCCACCACTTACTTAATTTCGCATCGTGAAGCTCCTGATGAATCGATCGGTAAGTATCACGTGTCCGATCTTACTCGCTACCATGCACGTGAGTGTGAGGGTGATCAGTCCAAGCCACGACCCGTCAACCCAAAACGGAGACGCGGTCGACCTCTTAAACTATTAGATTATGTTTAAGTTCCTTGTTCTAATTGTTTTTTGTTATTGTTAATTGTTCTTACTCACTTTCTCTTTGTGTAACTTTTGTGTTTGTTTGACCAAACTGGTGGTCCTATATTTGGTCAAAAGGGGGAGTATGTAAGAAGACAGTCAATTGATTAGTAGTTACGTCTTTTGCCCGCCAGGTGGCAGAAGAAGAGGTGCGTTGGCCAGCAAATGAAATGGTCGCTTTGTTTTAACTGTGTAATATTTTAATTCTGTTTAATTGTTTAATTGTGTCCAAAGTGGAAATTAAAGACAGTAATTAGTAAAGACGTTAATTTTATTCAATCCATCATCGTCTCTTTACAAGTGGCAGCCCAACTAGTGGCCAATAAAAGTTTCGAACCAAAATAACGAATTTTTACGAACTCTTAAATTTTGTTTCTAAAATATATTCAGTTTTCAACAAGCATCTTGCTGGTTTTATGTGTGACTGTCTCAATCTTCGAGGTGTTAAGTGAAAGTGAAAATGCCAAGAAGAAAAAGTGCGCAAAGTAGCCACGAGGCGGACTTCGAGGTGGAGTCGCGCATGTCAGCGATGTTCGCGTCCTTTGCTAGGGCTCAAGCTGAGTCTAACAGAGAGTTAATATCAGCTATCCTAGCTTCCAAGGATTCCAACAGTGACAGCGGCGCTCCAAGCCTGTCTCCGACATCACACATCGCACCGCCCTCCGCGCTTATGGGAAACTTCGCTAACTGTACAGCGCGTTTCAGCGGGAGAGCTCATCGAGATCCACGTGTCGTGGATGCTTTTATTGATACAATCATAGTATACAAAGAGTGTACAAATATAAGTGACGAGCATGCGCTCCGCGGCCTGCCAATATTACTAGAGGCAGATGCTGCTGTTTGGTACAAGGGAGTAAAGGGCTCCATTTCTTCGTGGACAGAGGCAATACAACGTTTGCGATCCATGTATGGTGCGCCGAAACCTCCCTACAAAATATTTCGTGGCGTGTTTAGTGCAGATCAAGGACACGAGCGCGCCGATATTTATATCAGCCGTCAACGCGCGGAACTCGCGAGTCTACCGTATGTTCTTGATGAACGAATTATATTAGACCTTCTTTACGGCTTGCTAAACATCAATATTCGAAAGCGAATACCTCGAGACCTGGTTAATAGTGTCGACGAGCTCATCGAGCGCGCCAGACAGGTGGAGGACGAGTTCGACGAAGCAGCGTCGGTGCCTGTTCAGGGACAACGGGAGCTTCGTGCCGGCCGGCATGAGCCGCGCTCTACGGCGGCGCCTGCGCCGAGCACCTCACTCCGGTCACCTGTGTTTCACGGGTCAACGACTGCTCGTAACTCGGTCGAGACTCCGCTTCGGTCTTCGACGTGCGAAGTTCCTCGGGCGACACAGTGTAACCAAGTAATTCAACCTCTTCAAGGTAACAAAAGTTATTGTTTTTATTGTCGTAAAAGTGGTCACGCTCGCTCTGAGTGTCCGCGACTTAAAATTAAAAGGGATAGTGAAATCAAGTGTTATGGTTGTGGTGCTAAGGGCATCATTCGTTCCAAGTGTGCTAATTGTAATGCTGGGGACAGTAAACCTAAAGACACTAGTAATACATTTTATTCTTGTAATTTTCATTCTTTGGACAAGTCTTTGAGCGATGATACCTACCCATTTACAGATCTTAGTCATGAACCTAATTTTATAAATCGTAGTAACGATCGTAGTTGTACATGTTGTAACAATATGTCTGTAAATCGTAGCAATCGTAGCCCAAAGAAGAGTCCGTTTTCGTTTAATACAAATTTGTCAAAGATTAAGCAAGGTCATCTGTCAAAGATCACCGAGTTGTGTACTAACACTTTTGTACCTAATGGGAGTTTGCCTCTCAGAGGCAAGTCGCCTATTCAAAATTGTAACAAGCTACCATTAATGAAGGTTGCCTTTGCGTCTGACTCCAACAGTAACGGCACCAGTAACCGACCTATTCTCAATGTCGAGATTAATGGGGTTCGTGGTACCGGTTTAGTGGACACAGCGGCCAAACGATGTATAGCTGGTTATAGTTTGTATACGTTGCTACGCGATCAAGGTCACCCGTTTCGTAAAAGTAATTTTCGTGTAAAATTTGCAGACGGGATTGTGCGCGATATGAATGTCAAACTTGTTGACGTCGACGTTAAACTTGAGGGTAAGGTTGTACCAACTACCTTCATAGTTTTACCTAACGCCGTAAATAATGAAACACTTTTTGGTATCGATTTTTTATGTAGTGCTCGTATTGTTCTTAACTTACACGCGAACTCATGGTTTATGACTGATCACCCGCAGGCTGTGTATCCTTTGCAAGGCGAGAAGTCAAGCGTCAAGGTGAGTTGTGCAGCTGCAGACGTGATTCGACCTGATGAGGGGGCGATGCTGTCGTCAATGGAGCGAACTGCATTGTCAACCTTAGTTCACGAGTACGAGGACATCTTTGGTGAAGGGGGAGGAGCGACACCTTTCGCCGAGCATACCATCGATACAGGTAACCATTTTCCTAAGACTACTAAAGACGAGACCCGTCGTGTGGGGGAAGACTATTCACCTGGTGACCTAATCCTTCTACGTAGCCATGTTTTGAGTAATGCCGGTAAGGGTATAACCTCGAAACTCGTCCCAAGAAGAGATGGGCCCTACTGTATAAAAATGAAGGTGAGTCCCACCACTTACTTAATTTCGCATCGTGAAGCTCCTGATGAATCGATCGGTAAGTATCACGTGTCCGATCTTACTCGCTACCATGCACGTGAGTGTGAGGGTGATCAGTCCAAGCCACGACCCGTCAACCCAAAACGGAGACGCGGTCGACCTCTTAAACTATTAGATTATGTTTAAGTTCCTTGTTCTAATTGTTTTTTGTTATTGTTAATTGTTCTTACTCACTTTCTCTTTGTGTAACTTTTGTGTTTGTTTGACCAAACTGGTGGTCCTATATTTGGTCAAAAGGGGGAGTATGTAAGAAGACAGTCAATTGATTAGTAGTTACGTCTTTTGCCCGCCAGGTGGCAGAAGAAGAGGTGCGTTGGCCAGCAAATGAAATGGTCGCTTTGTTTTAACTGTGTAATATTTTAATTCTGTTTAATTGTTTAATTGTGTCCAAAGTGGAAATTAAAGACAGTAATTAGTAAAGACGTTAATTTTATTCAATCCATCATCGTCTCTTTACAATTGTAATTTAAACAATAAAAAGGCAATTAAATGATCGAACAAACGTAATTTATTGAAGAACAAACGTCAATATGTATTTATAGACTGATAATGAGAGAAAACATTAATAATTTTGATTTAGGGGGCTAACCAAATAGTATTTTTGAAATATTTTTTTATTAAATAAACAACTAACGAACAAACGATTATTCATAGCGAACAATTAAGTACAAACCACGAACTAACGATATGCAATAATAAAAATTCAAAACAAAAAAAAAAATTTCGCGGGGGCCAAGTTTGGTGATCTTCGTCACGCAAAGCAAAGTCGTCACGCCATAATGTTGGTAACACTGAATTAGGAGAAAAATGCCAGCAACAGTGATTAACTGATTACCTTAGAGAGTAGAATATTCCTTGGATTACCTACTACATTTTCTTTGGTGTCCGATACTGAACACACACTAAACTGTATTAATTATGGATCAAGAATAGGGAAGTTATCTGGGAGGCGGGTACAAAATACAACTCCGGATTTTCAGAGCTTCCTTATCTATACTAATAATAAAGCTGAAGAGTTTTGTTTGTCTGAACGCGCTTATCTTTGAAACTACCAGTCGGGTTTGAAAAAATATTTTACATTTGATAGCCCAATTCTTGAGGAAGGTTATAAGCTATATAACATCACACCCCACCCAATGGAGCGGAGCAGTAACCATCAACGCGTGTGCAACCGCAAGGCACAGCAACTATTATAATAAACAAACAAAAACACACCTTCACCGACTTTATAGGTATTACCTTGCAATGTTGGCCACAGTGTCCACTTTTTGCCAGTTGCCCATATTAAACAGAGCACCTAATGGACCTAGATGTGTGTGGACTTCTTTAAAATAATTACCATCCTATCTGTTATATATGGGTGAATTAGGTATATATTGTAATATGAAATGGGATTAAAAGGGGTGCGTGATAATAGAAAAATTTAAAACTAACTCGTATTCTTATAGCCTCGTTTAGTATACTCTCGACGCTGTCTACGACATCCGGAGTACCGCCATCCCTATTTTTTAAAACAATCATTTCGTTTCTTTTTCTTGTAACTTTTTTCTTGCGAGATTTATGCTTTTTAGCGGACTTTCGTAATTTGGTTGTTCTCATTTCTTATGTAATTTTTAAATTTTGATGTTCATGAAATATTTAATTTATAAATTAATGGTAAGGTAAACCAGTAAGAATTTTTTTATTGAAATCTGACATTGACTGTTCTTTCATGGTTTTTTAGTTCTTTTGAATTGTAAAAAGCCCAACAACCAAGGATATTCAGTACCTATGTAGATTCAAGTTTTTCTTATTGGATCTAGAATTTTAATTTTAGGTGTATAGTATATAATTTATTTTCATAACTTAAATAAAAAATTAAATAGCTAATAGGTATATATAATATATATAAAAAAAATAAAAGAAAATATATAATGTTAAATTAAATCTAAAAAAGGCCCCTACGGCATTGTGCCGAAGATGCTGGCAGCGTTTCCTCGCTGTATCGCTAAACTTCGTTGAGCGAGAAAACTGCCCGCCCTCCGGTTTTAATTTAATTTTAATTATTACGACATAAGGGCGATCTTCTGGAACTAGGTTCTGGAATTACTTTATAATATGTTATATGGGATCACGTTTGTTAGCATTGAGTTTAGCGTTTAAGTATGTTATGCGAGGTACCTCATACCTAATTTGTATGTGAAACTATAAACGAATAGGTACCCATTAGGTACCTATGTACCTAAATATATATTATAAAAAAATCAATTTCAAAGTCAAACCAAGAGGTGAAGAGTTCTGTGTAAGTTTTCTATTCTATTTTTTTTATTATGTTCCATCAGGGTTTTGATGATTCCGCCAATGTCAAGTATTATAGACGTCACAGTAACAATATGCCGATTAATCGGTAGGTAGAATGCTCCCGCCGGCCGTGATATGTCCTATTAATCACTGACTAATCACAACCATCACAGCACGGGCGGGATTAAACTGGATTCCCCAACACGTCTTCGCGGCGCGTGTGCTATCCACCATTGCGTGTCGTGGAATCAGGATTCATTTTATTATTGATTGATTTAAAAAATATCGAAACGCAAATGTTGTTATAAAATTATAATTATCAAAACGCTATCTGTCATATGACCGAAATGCAGTGCTACCAACCTAACGCAGTTGTCCTCCATCTTGGGGCAGGTGACATTCGTTCTCAGACGAAAATACAGAAGGAATAAAATAAAAACTAATACAAAATGGGCTATTCTGTGGTTCCTATTGCTGTTTTCACAGTATTATGGGGTGTTGTGGGCATTGTGTGCCCTTTCTTCGCACCGAAAGGCCCTAACAGGGGGTAAGTACCACTCTTAAAATATTCCAGATGAAAATTCTTTTGGATTAGAATAATACCTTTAAAGAACTAGTTAAGCAGATATTTTAGTCTTATTTTGTGCTCTAATATTGCTAGTACATGTTCAAAGCTGTATAATATCAATTAACCTATGATAAACTACAGAAAAATACATATTAAACATACATACCTTATAAGGCTTTTCTTATATTATCCATTGTCAAAATAGTCTTTAGGGGTAAAATAAATGTTATTTACCTCAGAATAACTCTTGTATAATGTAAAATACCATGACTCATCAGTACATATATTATTTTACCTGTGGTAGATCACTACTGACCCAATCCCATTGAAACAGCCATATCTTTGGAACCCTTTAAAATACAAGATGAAAGAAAGAGTAGATTTTAGGTCTATACAGCCACTATGATTGCTGAAAGTTTCATTAAAATCTATTCAGCCATTTTGGAGCCTATTCTGAACAAACTTTGGGACAGAATTCTAAATTAGGATTTTTTTCCTTTCTTCACCTTATGGCTCCCGAAACCATCAGTCCCATGGTACCCAGCGGAAGACATAGGCTTCCTCTTTTAGCTGATGGTATTTGTGAGACTATATCTAACGGTGCCACTTCTGTTTTTAATAAAGCCTCAAATTTTTTATTACAAAAAACCTATTAGTACATGGCCAGGATTCCACTATCAATTCAGTAAATGGCATATGCCACATAAATTTTGGTATTAATTTTTTTAATTACAGACTGACATTTTGTAATTGTAAATTGTAATTTATTTGTAAAATGTAATTTTTTCTTGTAAACAATTTCAGGATCATCCAACTTATACTTATGCTGACTGCTGCAACCTGCTGGCTGTTGTGAGTATATTTTTGATACAATAATTTAAAAAATGTAGCTTCCTATATGTGAAAGAATTTTGAGAATTGGTTCAGTAGTTTGAGAGATTGCCCCCTACATCCAAATTTACAAACTTTACCTCTTTATAATATTAGCAAAGATAATTAATATATGTATTTAGGATTTCGTTTTCTTTTTCTTCTTTTATTGTGGTTTCACCAATCTTAATTGTGATTTGCCAAGTATTAAATGTCAAGTATTATAGCTGTTATAGTTTCAATATGCAGAATAATCGGTATCAGATGATCTCACTGACTGTGATATGTCTTATTAATCACAAACTAATCACTACGCAGGCGGGATTAAACCGGATTCCCCATCATGTCGCGACGTAGTCTTTATTTCATTGCAATCATAACTTCTCAGTCAATGTCAACCTCCATATTTTTTTGAAGATTTGTTTTTGGCAAATGAATTTCATCCATTTTCCTTATTTATATATAGCTGTTTCCCACGACTTCATACATGACTATTTCAGAATGTTGGCAAACATACACTTCATACATAGCTTTTATCATGTTCACCTCTGCCCATCCCGTTCCCGTCGTCATGCCGTGATGGTATATAGCCTATGTTACTCAGGGATAATGTAGCATTCCAATGGTGAAAGAATGGGTATCCTCTCAAATGCTCTAAAAAATAATATATAATTTCAGAAGCTATAATTTTACTTGCTATAAATATTCATTTTCTATAAATTAAGATCCTGTAATTTTAAAAATCTATAAATGTGTTTGATATAATTTTTTAAATCTATAAAATTAATTCCTATAACGTATTGTTTTCTATAATTGCAGTTCCCATAATTTTCAAAATCTATAATTTCAAGTCCTGTAATTTTTATAATGTCTATTTTCAATTGCACTAATGGCTACTTTTCTATAATTGCTGTTACTATAATTTTGAAAATATATAATCTCAAGTCTTATAATTTTTATAATCTCTAATTTCAATTGCACTAATCGCTACTTTTCTATAATTGCAGTTATTATAATTTTCTAAATATATAAATTCATTTTCTATAAATTTATTAATCTATAATATCATTTCCTCTAATGGATTGTTAAAATAATTGTACTCACTATATTTTTAAACGTATAACTTAATTCTTTTTACATTTACAAATATATAAGCATAAAAAATAATTTTCTAATTTAAATAAGTACTACTATTAGTATTTACAGTAGTTTTTGTTAATATTAACCTGTTGCACTAATTTTCGATTCATATTCCCCTAATTTGTAAAAAAAATAGGTTAGCGAGGAGCGAAGCGACGAGCGTGGTTCGAATAGTGCTAAAACAGAGCGCAAGCCGAGCGTGCGAAGCGAGCGTTCCGCGGTAGCGGACGGCGAAGCGCCAGAAACTCATAACTACATATCTAAACAACCATCACTTGTTGATAACGGATATGATACCTATATATATTATTTATAATAAGGAAGGAAGGTTTTATATAATAAATATTTCGCAAATTAATTGGAAAAAAATATAGCAAATTAATCATTAGATGTGCCTTTTGTGCTTAAATGTTGTACCTTTTGATAATTTAGATATCTTTAACATTATAGAAAACAATTTTAGATAAAACGAAAATTATAGCAAATTATATATTAGATTATTTAATGTTATATATTTTGATAATAGTGATTTTGAAAATTACGAATATCGATTTTAGATAAAAGAAAAATTATAGCAAATAAATAATTATTGAATGTAATTTTATATATTTTGATAATAGTGATTTTGAAAATTACAGAAATCGATTTTAGGGTAAAAAAAAATTATAGCAAATGAATAATTATAGAATTTAATTTTATATATATTGATAATAGTGATTTTGAAAATTACAGAAATCGATTTTAGATTTAAAAAAAATTATAGCAAATGAATAATTCTAGAACGTAAATTTATATCTTAAGTACTTATATATTCTAAAATTATATCAAAACATTTTAGAGATTATGTAGGAGACCCGAAAGAATGATCAAAATCCGTCCAGTAGTTTTTGAGTTTATTCATAACAAACATACAAAAATACAAATAATGACAGTGTCCACCTTTTGCCAGTTACCCATATTAAACAGAACAGCTGGTGAGGGTGGACCTGAAAAGACCTATGGCATTACTCATTATTTTTACATGAAAATATTAAAATTCTGTCTATATGAAAATTTTTTTCTTCACTGGTTGCTTTACAGCTCCCGAAACCGTGTTGCGGTTCCAGGGTACCCAGTGTAAGACCAAGTCTCCCTCGTTTAGCCTATGGTATTTGTGAGGCTATACCTAACGAGTGGCTAGTTCTGTTGAGGTATATTTAGATGGAAAAGGCTCTAAGTGTGGTTTGTCGGTTTATAAGTTGTTAATTAAAAAACCCTTAGGCTATGTTTTATCCCTGAAATCCTTCATCCCCCTTAAGGTGTCTTGAGATCTTTCGAGATCAAAAATTCCTAACATCTTGTCTAACGAAATTTTTTCTTTGATTCCAGTTGGCTGTGCGCGTATATGGCGCAGATGAACCCACTGATCGGGCCCAGACTCAACAACGAAACGCTCATATGGATAGCGCGCACATGGGTAAGATAGGTTTAGGAGTCCTTTGCTCCATTATACAAAGTTTTCGATTTCTCCAGGATCCCTCAGATCCTGACCTGATGACCATGGGGTCACCTGGGAAGTATACCCTTTCAAACAAAAATATTTTTTTCCAAATCGGTCCTTTCGTCGGCGTCTTCAAATAATCGGGGAACATACATAAAAAAACATAAAATATTCTGACGAATTGAGTTCTCACCTTTTTTAGGACCGTTGGTCAAGGTCATCTTATAACTCAAAAATATGGCAAATCTCAGTTAATCCTGGAAAGGTGAGTTTATTTATACAACATTTCCTCACCACACAATTGATAGTTATTATTTCAAATTGAATTGAGCCATATTTTCATTATTAAAAGTTCTAAATAGCCATGATTTCCAAAACGCAAAGGCAATGCTCGTATCGAAAACTACGGCTCTTTAGAACCCTAAATAATAAAAATATGGTTCAATCCAATTTCAAATTATAACAATCATTTTGTGGTGAGGAAATGTTGTATAAATAAACTCACCTTTCCAGGATTAACTGAGATTTGCCATATTTTTGACAGTTACAAGATGACCTTGACCACCGCCCCTTAAAAGACATTATAAGAAAAATGAATAAGAATGGGCTGTATCTTTTGAACTGTAATAGGTAGACATTTGAAATGTTCACAGAGTGTGTGCTACTATGGTTGCTATAACAACGAAATGATGAAAAATAAAATAAAGTAAAAAATTAAAGGCGGCCTCCATACAAGAAACATGTTTACGGCTTTTCTTGCTTGATCTTAATAATGGATTACACTTGAAATTTCCACCCAATGCGTATTACGCTATAACAAATAATAAATGGTCGCTTTAACAACAAATAATAAAAATTATAAGGGGAAGAAACGTGTTTTATTCGGCGTTTTTTTGCTCGATATTAATAAAAAGTGTGCCAAGTGTGTTTCGGACTTGGCCGGTTTTTTTTGACGTTTGCCGTTTTTACACTATTTAGTGCGCATTTGTATTCTGGTTTGTTCTTTATTCTGAGGATATAAAGAAGCAATGTGACAAGGAAATACGTTACTGTAATAGGCATGATGACTAAAAAATTCTAATTAGTCCGTCAGTTAGATTATCAGAAAATATTAGACACGTATTTTTTCTTTTTGTCAATTAAACAAAAAATTATGAAGATATAGCCCGCTAAAATTCTGCGTGACGTCACATTTGAGTACACTTTTGACCTAGAAGTGACGTCACCGGCCCCCACTCCCAAACTTTGACGGGCTTTATCTCTGTAATTTTTTGTTTGATTGACAAAAGAAAGAATACCTGTCCAATATTTTTTGATAATCTAAATGTCGGACTAAATAGAATAATATTTTATTTACCCTGTCATATTCCCTATTGAAGAGAGGATTTTAGTTTATTTTTCGTCATTAGAGCGAAAAATAATCTTCAAATTGGCGTATAAAACATTAACTTTGATATTTGATACCGACAAAAAACACCTTTGAGAAATAATATAATAGAGATGCTGAGTATGGAGATTTAAAGCGGTAAATCACCGAACATTTTTTATTTTTTTTTTCAAAATAATCGAGTATTTAAGATATCCGCAATTTTCAATTACCTACGAACAAACGTAATTTTGCGGCCCGTATAGATGGTGCTAGGTTTCAGTTTTAGATTTTTTATTTTCTGCCAGAAATTAATCAAATCGCTTCGAATAAGATATAGTCAAGCGAAGACGAATCGCCCAATCTGCTCCCCCTATACCGTGTCTCTGTTGCTAACATAACTGTGTTGGTAACCGTCCATAGATTAGTAACTAGGCCGAGAGTGAGTGTACCGTGCACGCTCGGTCTTCTCGGTCTATCGTACATTACTAATCTGTGTACGGTTACCAACACGTTTTTGTTAGCAACAGAGATATGGAATAGAGGGAGTTGGTAACGGAGTTGGCATTATATTAGATCGCTAGCTTTTTCCCGCGGTTTGGTGAGTTGGTGAGGACTTGGCTGTCTGGCTGCTTCCAGATGATGCAGCAGCATCAGGTCAAGGTTACCATGTTGTTGTAGGTATTATCATTAAAGTCACAGGATATTAAATTTCGAATCGATCAGACCAGTAAGTCGCTCACAACAACTAGAAAAGAGCTGATGATCTTCAAACGGTTTAACAGATTTTCTTGAATCATAGCTAAGAACGCTCTCGATCAAGTGACCTTTCAAATACAAAATCGGTTCATCCGTTTAGGAGATAAAGCAAAGTCAATATTTATCAAATGTCATTCATTACATATCGCTGTTTATCATATTTTAGTAGGCGCTTTATTACTACTAAAATACATTATAGAGATGGCCAATGTTTTCCGACCGTGGAGCCCATATTCACTTTCATATCCTATCATGGTGTTGAGTTCATAAAAAAATCTCATATAAAAAAGCGCTTTCAGTTTTTCCGAGTTTTCCAATTTTTCAGATTAAAACTGAAAAAGAAATGCGTCGGTGGTTGAGTGGGTAAGACGTCGGTTCGCAACTGAAAAGTCGCGGGATCGATTCCTACGTCCGACCATGTACCAATGGGTTTTTTATAATAAAAAATCTATGTGCGTCGGTGGCCGAGTGGTTAAGACGTCTGGTATTAACTAGGCAGACCCCGAGTTCGATCCCGGATCCCGGCCATGTACCAATGGGTTTTTTAATTAAAAACTTATGTACATAATCCGACAAACCACACTTAGAGGCTTTTCCATCTAAATATATCTCAACAGAACTAGCCGCTCGTTAGATATAGCCTCACAGATACCATCGGCTAAACGAGGGAGACTTGGTCTTCCGCTGGGTACCCTGGAACCGTAACACGGTTTCGGGAGCTGTAAGGCAACCCGTGAAGAAAGAAAAAAAAAAAAAAAAAAATCTATGTACATTATCCGACAAATCGTACAAACAGGCTTTTCCATCTATATACCTCAACAGAGCTGATCACTCCTTAGGTTATAGCCTCAAAAAATCATTGGCTAAATGAGGAAGACTTCGTCTTCCGCTTGGTACCCTAGGGCCGGCAACGGGTCCCGGGACCTGAAAGGTAACCCGTGAAACATTAAAAAAAAAGTGATGCCATTACCAACGAATAGCATTTATTTTTTATTTAGGAACGACACTTGCGACATCTATCGGACCGAGATAAAAACTTTTATTACATTTGTTTGTTTGAACGCGCTAACCTCAGGAACTACCAGGCGAATTTGAAAAATTCTTGAGGGAGGTTATATATAGGCTATATAACATCACGCTGCGGACCCAAAGGGGCGGAGCAGTAACCATTAACGCGGGTGCAACCACAAGGCACAGCTAGTAATTAAATAACTTATATATTACTGGCTTTCTACCCCGCCATCGAATAGGGATGTAAATTTATTTTTTTATATACTTTTAAATTATTGCTGTAAGGTTTATCTTATCTTTGTATTTTCATTAAAATTATAATTTTTTTAAACGTTGATGACCTCACGTTTTAGTAAAACAACAAAATATTGGTCGCAGATTAGATAAAATAACAAGGAAATAACTTAGTCAGTGACAGATTGACAGGCAGTTATTATAATATAGTTACTAGTCTGTGGTTATTTATTTGACATTTAGGATATAGTGACGTCACTTTCCGTTTGCGGTCACGTGACCGGAAGTTATCAATTTATGATTTTTCTTTTTTATATAAAAAAAAGTACATTAATTAAATAAATAAATAAACATTATTTTCAGTGATTATATACCCCTATTTACTTCTATTCTATTCTATTTTTTTTTATTATGGCTCCATCAGGGTTGTGATGATTCCGCCAATGACAAGTATTATAGACGTCACAGTAACAATATGCCGATTAATCGGTAGGTAAGATGTTCCCACCGACCGTGATATGTCCTAATCACTGACTAATCACAACTATCACCACGCAGACGGGATTAAACTGGATTCCCCATCAAGTCCCGACGAGACGCGTGCGTTGGTCGCCATGACACGACGTAGAATCCTCTACTATCTACTCTGTGCAAATAAAAAACGCGTCTATCATAGGGGTGTAGACTGTAGACAGTGAAAGAAAATAAATATCTACACAATAATATTTTTTATAACGTGGAGTGACTGATAGTGTTGTATATAAAATTGAAAGGGGAATGCTGAGATGGTTTGGACATGTTGAACCAATGTGTAATGAAAGGACCAACAAGGAAAGGACGACCGAGACGAGTTTTTATTGGTGAAATAGCTGATGTCCTTAAAAAAGGTCAAATAAACAGTACTAAAAATAGATGTACATGTAAGAAACGATTTATGGATGTAGATGAAGCAAGAGAAGTGGCGCTCTATACTTTCTGCCTACCCCTTTAGCTATCTATCATCACGCCTTTTATTTCAAGAAGGGTAGGCACTAGGCAGAGACAATCGAATGCCATTTGCTACGATCTTGACATACCTCTTTCGCTTCTTTTATATTCATCATACCTTTCTCTCGGCAATTGTGTGTACTTTTAATATTGCCATCGACCAAAACATTTTTTTATATGTTCAATAAAAGTACCTACACCTATAGCTTGGTCGTCTGCCAGCATTTCCTTTCACTTCAGCCATATAAACGTTTTTAGTCAATCTTTCATCCTTCATTCCTTCAACGTGTCCAAACCGGCGTGAACTACTTACTTTTATCCCGGGAAAATTTATTTAAAAAAACGTGTACCCGTGCGAATCCGGAGCGGATCGCTAGCGGATATATAAATATGCGCACGCGCGTCAAAGGTCACGTGCCAGACTTGAGATTCTGTTCTATTATTGTACATAGTGTTTTACGTAGGGTCGAGTGTTGATCTTCTACATATATATATATATATATATATGAAAATAGCTGTACCTTGCGGGTTGCACCCGCGGTAATGGTTACTGCGCCGCCCCTTTGGGTCGCAGCGTGATGTTATGTAGCTTCCTCAAGAATTGGACTATCAAATGCAATTAAAATATTTCAAACCCGACTGGTAGTTCCAGAGTTTAGCTCGTTCAAACAAACAAACTTTTTACCTATATTATTAGTATAGATAGATTGGACAGTTTGGACACGTTGAAAGAATGAAGGATGAAAGATTGACTAAAAAGGTTTATATGGCTGAAGTGAACGGTAATGCTGCCAGACGACTAGGTGTAGGTACTTTTATTGAACATATAAAAAATGTAATGATGGGTAACATCACGCTCTACGTCTATTGGGAGTGGAGCTGCAACCGATAATGTCAATGTTATTCGAGGAGTTGTATTAATGGCATCATACTTAGGACTGCGATATTTTTCGTTTAAGTTTTGACTTGAACGAAGGCCAAAACCAATGGCCAGCCAAGGAATGCACGGCCCGAAAATGTCCAACACTATTGATGGACTGGTGTTACCTTGATGGACGCAAGGTTTTTTGTTTATTTCTTTCTTTCTTCACGGGTTGCCTTACAGCTCCAGAAACCGGGTACCCAAGTCTCCCTCGTTTAGCCGATGGTATTTGTGAGGCTATACCTAACAAGTTCTGTTGAGGTATTTTTTTTTTATGGAAAAGCCTCTTGGTTTGTCGGATTTATGTACAATAAGTTCTTAATTTAAAAAAGTTTTTTTGTTTGCTTGTCTAATTTCATTATGGTAAGATGAATGAAAGATAATTTTTAGATGATATTAACCTTGATTCATGATGTATCACAACATCTGTCATGATTATCAAGGTAGACTATTTATAGAAAATATATACTTTGAATACCTACACAAATACGTTTATAACTACTTGTCTATTAGAGATAGATGTATGCTACCGCGGACGTTTTTGTAAATCATTTAATTCTACACAATTCCTTCCTACGTCATTTTGTTATATCTCTGACGATTAGACAGCATACGCCATTAAAATATGAAAACAATCGATGCTCGCCTCCTAAACATTTTCCCGGTGAATCAAACCGCAACAAAATTGGTTCAGTAGTTTTTGTGTGAAAGGGGCACAGACAGACGCGGCGGGGGTCTTTGGTACGATCCCAGGGTACCCAGCGGATGACCAAGTCTCCCTCGTTTAGCCGATGGTATTTGTGAGGCTATACCTAACGAGTGGCCAGTTCTGTTGAGGTATATTTAGATAGAAAAGCCTCTAAGTGTGGTTTGTCGGATTATGTACTTACATGTTTTTAATTGATGAGTATACATTTAAGAAGACGCCTCAAAACTTATGTCCCATACAAAAACGGACTTCAGCAATTCAAGTATTGTGCAAGTTCTAGTTAATGGATCCTTAAAGTATATGAAATATGTAAAACATATGTCAATATCAGCTACACCTAGGTTTCATGAAGCCCTGAAAGTCATCAATTTCACACATATTCAACCGACATATCGAGTAAAAATAATTTCACATACTTAATATTTTTTTGTACAATACTTGAATTGCTGAAATCCGTTTTGTGTATTTTATTGTGCCGATTTTGTTTGGAAATTTTCTTTCTCTATTTATTTCTTTCGCTTGGATATTGGGTGAAAGAGATGCAATATTTTCGAACACATGCGTTTTTTAGTTGGATAAGCGACGCCTGGTATTAACTAGACAGACCACGGGTTTGATCCCGGATCCCGGCCATGTACCAATGGGTTTTTCTTATAATTAAATACTTATAATGCGACAAACCACACTTAGAGGCTTTTCCATCTAACTATATACCTCAACAGAACTAGCCACTTGTTAAGTATAGCCTCACAAATACCATCGGCGAAACGAGGGAGACTTGGGTCTGCGGCTTGGTACCCTGGAAGAAAGAAATAATAAAAACCCTTGCCCATTGTAAAACTAATCGTGGGTCTTCAATCTTCATTCGCTCGCACCCATCTAATCTATGGGCAATCACAATTTATTTCATATCAAGGCTATGTTAGATAATTTACTTGGTGTTATCTAAGTATAGAAAATTTTTTTTACTTATCTATATTAGTAGGTATACTCGTTCCGCGACTTACGCAATCTTTCGTCTGTAGCCAAGTGTTGTGTTATCTGCGTTCATACGTATTGGCGTGGTGTTTGAAGGAAATCACGTCTTGTTACTTACAAATTAATAAAATTCATGGACTGTTGGTCAAGGTCATCTTAAAACTGTCAAAAATATGGCAAATCTCAGTTTATCCCGGAAAGGTGAGTTTATTTATACAACATTTCCTCACCACACAATTTTTATATTACTTGAAATTGGATTGAGCCATCCATAATTTCCAAAACGCACAGGCAATGCTCGTATTGAAAACTACGGCTCTCTAGAACCCTAAATAACAAAAATATGGCTCAATCCAATTTCAAATAATAACTATCATTGTGTAGTTAGCAAATGTTGTATAAATAAACTCACCTTTCCAGGATTAAGGGAGGAACGAATAATTTCGGTTGATTTCTGAACTGAAATTCCCGAATTTTACGAATGCTATGAACATACAATTTGGGCATCGAAAACTAGAGGAGTTTATCTAGTATTGTGTAGGATGAAAACATGATTGGGGAAAATTTTCTCGATAACTTTTTTTTGAAATCACCTCTTCAAAAACACCTTTTTAGTCATACGAGCATACTTTAAAGGGATTTACGTTTAAATTTTATACGAATCTGTAGGTAATTTCAGTACCTAGTATTGATTAAGAAGATGTTTCCCTGCATGCGATTTTTAGTTTAGGGCGTGGCTTACGATTAGGAACTTCGGAGTCGTTCCTCGTCTTAAAATTGTAAACACAGAACCCCTTATATTGGCCAAGTTGCGAGTACGACTTGCGCGCTGAGGGTTGCGTACCATTATTTCAGTCAGAACTTTTAAGACAGGATTTTCGTTTAGGTTTGCCTGTAAACTATATATTTTAAAATTTTAGAGTCTGTATCGGAGATAAAGGGGGACGGTGACGGTCAATATTCGTATATTCTCTTGCATTTTAAAATTATAAAAAAATAATTGTACCACTTATAACCAGCCCTTTCATTAAATGTCACGTGAAAAAACTTTTTTTTTAAGTTTAACTTCCCCCTACCCCCCAACATTGAAATTCGTTTATTTACATTATACGTTCGTGATTGGGTCATCAAACTCTATATATGTACCAAGTTTCAACTTTTTTCGTCCAGTAGGTACGTTCGGAGAAAATAAGCTGTGACTAGGGAATGCAATCCCGCAAGATAATTTCAATCCCGGTATTTGCGGGACTGAACCATCTTAGTCACGCTGGATCCCGGTATTTGCGGGATCCCGCAGGGTGGACTTAGACCTCTGAAATCAATCGTAAAATCGTAATAAAGACCTAATAGACCTCGTTTTCATGGTTTTAATTTTAACCCAAATTAAACAAGCTTTTTGGTACATTTTAAATGGTTTATTTAATATAATAAATATAAAAAATAAAAAAATATAAAAATTAAAATTCTTAGAAAAAGTCGCAGGTGTGACGCAGGTGTTTGCAGGGTACCGTATACCCGGCCTGATGGTTCCAAAAATAATATTTCTTATAAAGTTCAGTTTGATTTTGATTTATCTATAGATTATATAACAATCAATATTCAATGAATAAATCATTGCATTGCGTCATAATTAAAAATTGTAACTGGCAACATATAAGTAATCAAACAAGGGGGCGGGTGGGAATTCTTTGCCCCGCGCCTTCACACCGTTCCCCTAGGGCTCGGCGGCGCCCCGCACCTTAGAGAAACATGTATGTACCACGCTTCTCTGTAATCCCGCCAGTCCAAATTTTCCCGCAAATTTTTCGACCAAGATTAATCCCGCATTATGTATGCGGGATCCTGGTATCCCGGTATTGCATTCCCTAACTGTGACAGACAGACAGACAGACACAAGAGTGTTCCTATAAGGTTTCCGTTATCCCGCAAATTTTTCGACCGAGATTAATCCCGCAACATGTATGCGGGATCCCGGTATCCCGGTATTGCATTCCCTAGCTGTGACAGACAGACACAAGAGTGTTTCTATAAGGTTTTCGTTTTTTCATCATAGATGTACAGAACCCTAAAAACTGTTTCATTTCTTCCTGAATTTTTTATTTTTTCTTTTTTTCTTCAATTAAAATAAATTAGCGAAATCGGCCCAGCTGTTCTCAAGTTATGCGCGTACCCAACTAACGGCGTTTAATTGTTATCTATACAAATCATACTTATGCCCTGACACACTGATGTATGTTCCCCATACAAATTATGTAGTTAAAAATAGGTCGGCCTTGATCCCGCTAGGACGAAGTGTGTGTCTAAAAATATACAGACCAAAATATTTAAGCTTACACTGGCAAGAAATGGGTGTCGGTTTTAATGTAATTTTTTTATTTTGTTCCAGGGCAACATGTATACCAAGTAGAAAAAACAGTAACCTGCCCCACGTCACACATACATCGTTTGACGGGCGCCAATGTCTCGTACTAAAATCAGTATTTTAATTTCTTCTTGTACAAATATATTTTAACAAAAATCCTTTTTTACGACATAAGCCCTTCCCAATATATATGGTTAAATATGTTGGAAATAAAACACACAGACAAATAATATTCAATATTATATATTTTATCTACGTAGATTTGTTGCATTTTGTATTTGTTTATTTAAATAATAAACGTGTGAGTGTTTGCTACATATGATATTGTATAAATTAAAAATCATTCCAGTTGAAAAATTGTTACAAAAATATATCGAAATATTTGCTACTAAAATGTTATAGTTGTGTATTTTTTATTTATTAAGTCTAAAAGTTGTAGATATTATTAATTCAATGAATAAATGTAAATATATGTATTGAATGGGTGGTTTTTTCTATATATCATCACGTCCTTCCAAGAGGGGTAGGCAGAGACCGAATGCCATTTGCTTACGATCCTGACATACCTATTTCGCTTCTTTTATATTCATCATACCTTTCATACATGCTCGGCGATTATGATTGATCCCACTAATATTATAAACGCGAAAGTTTGTATGTATGTTTGTTACTCAAACACGCCAGAACGGCTGAACGGATCTGGATGAAATTTGGCACAGATATAGATTATATTCTGGAATAGCACATAGGCTACTTTTTATTCCGGTAAAATATATGGTTCCCGTGGGATAGATTTGTTTTCCACAAGATCTACATGATTTTTTGCATAGTGGTAGTTTAGGGGTTAGAGAATGACATAATATTATACTACTTTTTATACCACGAAGCGGGCGGGGGAGGGGCAAATGTTCAATGAGTTTTTAATTTAAAAATCTATAGATATTTGGCCAAAGGGATCAAAACATAGTTAAACGTAGGGCACGTAAAGGCAATGTTCAATGATTCGATTTACTAAGAATCAAGGCTCAAAATTGAACCATACCTACGTGAATGCAACCTGAGAGCGACCACCTGTTTTTCCTTCTGAAAAATAACAGGGTGAATGACCTTAAAGTGCAGGTCTAAAAGTGGACATTGTTATTAATGTCTCTGGCTACGTCGCAAGCTATAAAATCCGTATTTTTTTAATAATAAGAACAATTGAAATAATTAGGATATAAATAGTTGGCAATACCTATATCCATTGTTAAGGTCGCATACTTCAACAAGGTGAAAAAAACAGAAGCCACATATTTTCTGTCACAATTTAATTCTCTGCCAAGTTAAAATCCTAAGGAGTCGATAGAACTTTGGACTTGAAAACTCAGGTTCAAATCCCAGTCGTGCTAAAAATCTTCTAAAAAAACAAAGGCCGTCGGTGATCGAGTGGGAAGACATCGGCTCACAACTGAGAAGTCACGGGTTCGAACCCCACATCCGACCATATGTGCCAATGGGTTTTTATAATAAAAAATCCATGTAGGTCCGACAAACCGCACAAAGAGGCTTTTCCATCTACATACCTCAACAGAGCTGGCCAAAAAATCATCGGCTAAATGAGGAAGAAACAGATTTTTTGCCACCTATTCTGTTATGGACAAATGGCAAAAAGTGGATGCAATTTAACAGAGAACCGAATGTCAAGATGCTCAGATGGCCAGCAAAAAACTCAAAGTTTTAAAATCCAGGTAAAGGCCTACTCCCCTGCACGCGGTGGATCTATAATACGAGCAAAAAGCTTACTAGCCATTTTTTGCTGTCAACTAAGGGTAAATTACTACAATATTGGCAGACCACGGGTTAGATCCCGGATCGCGGCCATGTACCAATGGGTTTATATAATTTAAAAACACACTATTAGAGGCTTTTCCATCTAAATATACCTCAACAGAACTGGCCACTCGTTAGGTAGGTAAAGCCTCGACTGATCATCTCTTCTGGTGACAAGAGGGCTGGCACCTTCCTCGCTCAACGAATCAGCATCGCGATTCAGCGGGGAAATGCAGCCAGTATTCTTGCCACTATTCCACGCGGACCTGGTTTATTTAGTTATTTTTAATCTTTAGATTTGATTTAAGGTTTTTATATTAATAAATATTATATACAAAAAAGCCTCACAATACATTTGGCTAAACGAGGGAGACTTGGTATTCCGAGGTACCCTGAGACCGTAACACAAGAAATAAGACAAGTCTATTTCATTTAGGATCAAAAATTTTTGGCTGGCCGAATCTTTCCTAGGATTGACCAAAATACTCGTTTCCGCCATTTTGTTTGTAGAAGAACATCTAGGGTTGCTGCCTGTTCTGTTCAATATGGACAACGGGCAAAAAGTGGACGCTGTTCCCGGTGTCTCTGACTACACCACAAGGTATAGAGGCCGTGAAGGTGTAATGAAGGTTTCGATCCCAACAATCGGTCCAGCAGTTTTCTCCAAATCAACAAATAATAGCCTTATATAAGAATTGAATTCTATTTTTGAAACAATTTTACTTTGACCCGAGAGTCGTCACCTTGCACTAGTTTGAGTTTGTTCTGGCAAAGATCCAATATTCCTGCCTTTAGTTATATAACATAACGATAACACGTCTGTCTGTCTGTTTGTTTCCTCCGTAAATACTGGACCGATTTTGTAGATTCCTACTTGGGTCCAGTCCAACAATAAATAAATAATAATTTTGAAAAATTAGGTATTAGGTAAATAAGAATACCGGCCATGTACCAATGGGTTTTTTAATTAAAAACTTATGTACATAATCCGACAAACCGCACTTTTCCATTTAAATATACCTCAACAGAAATAGACCATCGGCTAAACGAGGGAGACTTGGTCTTCCGCTGGGTACCCTAGAACCGTAATTACCTAGTTGAAAACAACCCGTGAAGAAAGAAAAAAAATGTAATACCCACACAAATACGATTATAACTACATAGCTAATAGATTGCTACCGCGGGCTTTTTTGTATATCATTTTATTCTACACAATTCTTTCCAACATCATTTTGTTATAAGTCTGACTGATTAGACAGCGTACGCCATGAAAACACCCCGACTTGATTCACTAATACTGTTAATAGTCAGCTCCTAAATATGATAGATCCATGTTTGTATGTTTAATACTCGAAAATTGGAGGCCCGGACAGTGACATCTTTTGGAAAATCTGCTGGAAATCTTTCGGGATAATTTTTTATGACACTTAAAAAAAAATCTCGGGGAAGCCGGAAAGTAGGTACTTACCTAAACTGGAAAAGTATTGGACCGATTGTTCAAAGTTTGGATGTTTGTTGCTTAGATCGAATTTAGATGAAACTCGTTGGATAATAGTTCATGTCCTGGATTAAACATCAGCTACCTTCTCTTTATCCAGGAAAAAAGAGATCCTGGATAGAAATATACCTACCTATTACAACAGTAAGGTTTTTAGAGTTACGTACATTCAAAGACATTTAATATAGCGTACATTCGATGAAAAAACGGGACCCTTTTCTCCAAATCTACTTGACGAAAAAGGTTGAAATAAGTACCTTTTTTGTTTTGTTCGTTACAACACAGGGGTGGTTTAAAAGAAAAAAAAGTTGGAAAAACTCTAAAGTTCAGCTGAAAAATCAAAAAGTAGTTTTGTATGGGAATCGCAGGAGTAGAATTGTAGGAGTAGAGGTAGGGGTAGGGTAGGGTAGGGGTAGGGGTAGTCTGCCGGGTCCGCTAGTATAAATATATTTTTTTATAATTAAATTGCATAGTTTAAATTATATTAAAGAAAATAACACAAATTGACCGTTCCCCTAATATTTCCGAAACAAGTCTAAAATTTTGGCAAAAATAGGAATTATAGGGCTTGGCTCATAGTTCCCAAAACATTTTTTTTCTTTTTTCTATTCAATAGCAGACGAAACCGCGGGCAAAAGCTTACTTGTGCTAAAACCCGATATCAACGATATGATACGGATACATATAAAATGATAATTAGTTCTTCGTAACACAATCTTTGAACCTAATTAGTAATTGAATACATAAAGTTGAGTCTTTATTGATGCATTTGTATATGACAGGCGCGTAATGTCAGTCTGTCTTGCTGTCCAGAATTGGATCCGAAACTGCTAAATGAATTCTGATGAATATTTGTTTTAGCGCTGGTAGTATTCGGCCAAATCCATAATCGGTAGATCACTAATAAAATTAGAACCTAGAAGTGTTGTATAATGTATATCGGTGATTTGCCAATGTCAAGTATTATAGCCTTTATAGTGTTTATAGCCGATAAATCGGTATTTAAGATAATCCCGCGGACCGTGATATGTCTTATTAATCACAACCATCACAGCACGGACAGGATTAAACTGGATTCACCATCACGACTCGGCGGGCGCGTGCGTTGACATGGAATCGTATTATTCAGTTATGAACTCAACTTTTGGGTTGATCGATTGGCAGCTTGATCTGTCAGAGACACAAAATTTCAATTTCAACAATTTTATTTTGTAGTTTTTTATCCCTTTATGTCACTTTTCTACATGACATACACATTTTTTAGAGATACTATTCCCCCTTCCGGCCAACTACCCATTCAACACAACTTGCTGGCCCTGCCTCCATATACGAGAATCCTATTTTTATACCTATGGGAAAGATTTGCTTTACACACTATGCAATTACTCGCATGCATGCTGCCTGAAAAAGTTTTCAGTGATGTGATCTGTGTTTACATTAAGCAAGTACTCGCACATCGATATTGCATGCGAGAAATTGCATTGTGTTAGCTCGAAGTTTAATGGCTTCATCATAACCGCATCCAAACACGTTCAGTCGTTCTCAATCATATAGATACCCGCAGTTGCAGGTATTCTTTAATACCTAGAGATTATATAAAAACATAACTAGGTAGACTAGATATTTCTACATACAGCGGCGGTCCTAGCCTTTTATCGGGGTAGAGCGAGATTGTCTTTCGGTGCTTCTTGGTGGACACCTTTAGTATAGAAGTTCTGTGGTCGACACCTTCTAATCAAATACAGTAGAATCTCGATTATCCGATCCGAACGATGACTTAGTACCTAACGTTGGCGCGAAAGATACATTGTTGCACGCTGCCACAGCGACGATTTTATAAAAAAAAAATTTTAAAAAAGCATTCGACTTTTTTTAGGTGTTATGTAGGGTACCACACACATCAAAAAAGTCAATATTTAAATATTTTTTTTTATAAAATTGTACTGGCAGGTAAACAGTATGCATGTAGGTTAAATGCATAATGTTCTAAATTTAAAATAAAATAAAAAATAAAGTTTTACTTAAACAGTTAAGGGAGGAAAATAAGAATTTCGTTTCGCAAGCAAATCGCAAGTCAGTTTGATTACGTTTGATATTTAAAAAAAAAATCTTCAATTTCCCTGGAGCCAAAAAAACTTTACGCTGATTTTTTTAAACATTGCGTGTGCATAATTCCTCACTCTCATTTAAATCGCAACGAGATGCTTCGTACCCTGGGAATGCTGGAAGCCGGACGCACTCAATGCGACGTTGCGATGGCCATAGAAACCCAGCAAAGCGTTATATCCAGACTCTGGACACGGTATCGTCTTAATGGATAAGTGGCCAAACGACACCTAGAACGATATAGGGGTAACGACACAAAGAGAAGACCGTTTTTTACAAAACGCTGCTAGAAGGCAGAGCAATATCACAGCTCGCCAACTCGTAAAGAGGCTACGGTTGCAACACCAGCTGGTTATTAGTGACCAAACTTTAAGGATCAGGCCACATGAAGTTAATCTTCACGCTCGTAGACCTTTAAGAGTCCCAGCTCTACGACGAGGAAATCGAGGTTAACGATTAGCATGGGCTCGTGAACATTTTCATTGGAACAATAATCACTGGGCACGTGTTGTTTTCTGACGAATCTCGCTTGGGTTTCATCCGGATTCCAGGAGATTACATATTTGGCGATTACCTGGACGTAACAGCTGACTTCAGCATACCCAGGAAGTTCAGGAAGGGCCCTTATCAAGGCGATACAAAAATGATTTGGGCCGATATCCGCTTCGGTGCAAGAACGGACCTCGTTTGGATACGTGGTAATAATATCATATTAAGCATGGAAAGACGATATAGAGCGGAAATTAATACTTTAGGAGGTCCGACAGACTACTAATTTGAATATAATTTAGTTTTTCACACTATTGTCTGTTTCTTGTTTTTTTTTAATTTTACAATTAACACCACTTAATTTATTTTTTTCATAATTTTTGTTTCTCAATATTTTTTTATCTTCTTTCGATTTTTATTCTTAACTGTGATTTTTAAATAACCATAAAATTACCTTTCTAGTGATATAAAATACTTAATTTTATTTATTTGTTGATTACAAAAAAAGTTTGAAAATATGTTTGATCCCTAGACTTTTTTTATGTGATATTACAAATTACAACGTTAATATCTAAGTAAAAAGATGTCGTTTATGATCTCGTTTCAAAAAACCCGCGTTTATCGAGGTTCTACTGTAATTAGTTTCTGGTAATAAAATGCAAACATGCCTTTGAGTTAAATATTCAAAGAAACATGCTGGTTCCCCGCCTGCCCCTTTTGCCCGTTGGACATCTCCATGTGAGTAACCAAAAAGACAGCAAATATTTTGGCGCCCCTACCACACATGCGCCTAGAGTAGAGCGGCCGCTCCTCTCGCTCTGCCCCATGGGCCGCCACTGTCTACAGTGAGCATAATAATATTATATTTGACGCGACATATCTTTCGTTTCGGCCGAAAATTCTGTGTACTTGTCTTTGCCCGACCAAGCAAATTTGCTCGGCATTCTAGTGTTGGACAATCTCGGACCGTGCATTCCGTGGCTGGCTCTTGTAGGGACACAAACGTTATTGGCCTTTCGGCCGAAACGAAAGATGTCGCGTCAAATATATGCTCACCCCGCAGCTGTCTACATAACATATTTGGTGTGCGTGCAGTTTACCTCGACGACGCTACAGTAGGAAAATGTCATTAGCCTTTGAACTCTAGATTTTCTACGTTTCCTTTGTCGATCATTCATATACAAAACTAACGACCCCGCCCCCCGCCGCTTCGCGTGGATACAATATGGCTTTACAACAATTGGAATACCTACATAAATACGCTTATAACTATTAGAGATAGATATATATGCTACCGTAGACTTTTTTGTAGATTATTTTATTCTTTTAGACAACATACGACATGAAAACTCGCTGGGGCTAACTTTTTACCCAGACTTGATTTTCAGCTCCTTAAAATGGTAGGTCCATGTTTAATGCTCGTAAACCTTCCTCGTGAATTAACCTTCAGTCGTTTTTTGCATGAAAGTCAGACAGACAGACGCCGCGGGAGACTGTTTTATAACATGCAGTGATCAGAATATGGATGGAGGATATTTTAGTACCTTCAGCCTTTACAATCACCTTTTAGCTTTTGCGATGCGCTAGATCCTGCGCAATACAAATTAGGTCATGGACTGATACCTACCTTGGTACCAATATTGATCTGACTAGTTTTATACTTATCCAATTCAGTGCATTTATTCGCAACGGTAATGTTCCCGATGCGGTCTCTGGCAATTGTGACAGCTGTCAAAAATTTTCTTCACAGATGATTCGGCTGTACGTTGTTAACCTTGACCTTTGTATTGTAAAAAGTTTGTATGCCTAGACAAATCTGAATAGAAAAACCATTGTATGTATTGTTTATTATATTTTGTTAAATTATGGCTTACTTACAGATAATTCTAACAAAAGGTCTTTATTCAGATTTGCTTGGTATATTGTTTAGTTATTTTTAATAGTTTTATAGGTCAATTAAAAAGAGCTGACATATTCAATACTCATTTCATAATTATATTCATTTGTGCCAGCTCTTGTTAACGGACTTATAGTTAGGTACCTAAGTATATAATTCCCAGAAAATAACAAACTTTTTGTGTGTAGTATGAAAAATCTATTTAATATTTTTAAATTTTGTACCAAATTTCAAATTTGTTATTTTCTGGTACTTAGGTTGAAAATCCAATACAAATAGGTGCCATTTGTTATATTTTTGGTGCCCAATGCAGGTGCAGGGCCAATTGGTACTTAGGTAAGTTACCTAGTTTAGATCCATAGCAATATCTAATAGTTATGTTAATTTTGCTAGCCCAAACTTTTAATTTCTGTGGATGTATTTTCAAATGAAGCTTGATATAAAATCACTTTTAAAATGTAATTCAGAATGATTGCGGGGTAATGACAATAAAAACACCAACATTAATTTAACATATCTATATTACTCGACTTGTATGAATTTTCATCCAAAAAATCCAAACTCGAGATAAACAGTTGTTTTTCTTAGTGAAGCGCTGCTTCTACAATCACACTTTAAATTCTACATTGAAATTTGTCTTAAGTGCCACTGAGATAATGTGAATTTGGTTAAGTTAAAGCAATCTTTAAACACCCTGAACCACTTTCCAAGTGATCTTAAATTCAAGTACTCAACATCAATTTCTCACAATTCTTTGTTACATAACATTTTTCATAATCACAAGACTTTAATTTTTAGTAATTTTCATAAATATCTAAAGTAAAGTAGCAGAAGTATAGTTTGAAATACAAGTTTCCATTACATAGTAAAGAATTATGAGGTTATATATTGATTATGTAAAAACCCCATAATTATATTAACAAAAATTATGAGATGTCATCACATAGATACTGCAAGAAGAATATACTTAAAAGAAAATAGAATAGAGTAGAAAATTAATATCAATCACATCTGTCAACCATTTAGCTGGGAGCTAACCTTGGCCCAAATAGTCTGTAACAAGAAGGTTGGTTATATAACAGCCACTGAGTTCTGCTTCAGACTTGTTAGAATTTACAAAAGAACACAAAGTAATGCTCCATTTTGAATTTAGAATGTTACATAAGGTGGCCATGACAGAGTGTTACATAACAGTTCAATAAAACAATACTTAATGGAATCCATGTAATAACGCTTTATTAACTAATAAATAAGTTACTAGGTTCGTTTTCGCGTCTAATAATACATGATTTGAGGGGGAACTAACGGCGGGTCTCGCTCTTAACTTATAGCAGCTTCTTGATTTCATCGTACAAGACGAGCACGAAGGCACCGCCGGTACCACGGAGCACGTTGGAGAAAGCTCCCTTGAAGAAGGCCTTACTGCCTTCCTGTTTGGCAATGGTAGCCCAGCAGTTCAGTGTGCCGGTGTACAGGATATCAGCCTTAGAGCGGCCAGACTGCATCATCATGCGCCTTCGCACCGTGTCGAACGGATACGACATGATTCCGGCTACGGTGGTTACAGTTTGAGCGATGGCCCAGCTGATGACAATAGGGGTGTTCTTAGGGTCGGGCAACATGCCGCGGGCTGTGTCGTAGAAACCGAAGTATGAAGCGCGGTAGATAATGATACCTTGTACCGACACTCCGAATCCTCTGTACAGGCCCACCATACCGTCATGTTTGAAGATCTTCACCAAGCAATCTCCCAAACCGTTGAACTCGCGGTTTCCGGCTCCCTTACCGACATCAGCGGCTAAACGGGTACGGGCGAAGTCCAACGGGTACACGAAGCACAGCGACGTGGCACCGGCCGCACCACCGGAAGCCAAGTTACCAGCGAAGTAGCGCCAGAACTGGGTGTTCTTGTCTACGCCCCCGAGGAAGACCGCCTTGTATTTGTCTTTGAAGGCGAAGTTGAGGGCCTGTGTGGGGAAGTACCTGATCACATTGGCCATGTTACCGCGCCAGAAGGAGGAGAATCCCTGCTCCCGCGGGATACGGACGAAGGCGTCCACGATGCCCTTGTAGCGTTGGTCTTCGGTGATCTGTTTGCTGACATGTTGGACTTGCAGCAGCAGCTTCACTCGCTCGATGGGGGCGACAGCGGTCTTCGATACGGCCGCGGAGATACCGCCAGCGAGGAAATCTTTCAAGAAACCGTAGGGATCGGCCACGGCAGTCATGGCGAACTTTGGGTACGACTCGCGGGTTAAACGGAGGTGACTAGTCACGAAACACGAACTCCCGTGTTAATTATTGAGGAGTTTTCGAGTGATCGTGACCGCGGGAGCGCGGGGACAGCTACGAGTGGCTTTTTGAAATTCGATCGATCACGTTCTCACTACTCTCGGGCGGAGCGGTGCAAAAGGAGGAGGAAGGCGGTGTTGCCAACCTCCGGTACTACCACGAGGTCTTTTACGTCACATCCGCTGCGTTCAAGATACCTATAATTATTACACGCTACATAACTTCGAAAAAACCGCTATAATTAAGAAAAGCAACTACACATAACTATAAACAATTTATATAACATCAAGTATTAGTTATAAAAAATAATTTACAATGTAAATAATTGCAGAAAATTATAATTACAGCTACTAATAACAGATATTTATGTTAAATGTTTAAGTATACAGCATTTATTAATAGTTTTGCAGACATATTCCGGCACACTATACAAATAACTTTAATTTTATGCATAAAAATTGCTGTTACAAAGTTATTATTTAGATTTAAAAACTTGGAAAATAATTGAAAATGAACGAATTAACATAAAGTTTGAATTAACCTAAGTGCAAATAACACAGTAGTAAAGTAGAAGAAAGCAAACAAAAGAAGAATTTAAAATTAGAACTTTCAAATATTTCTTCTTTTTTTAAAGTTGCGTTCTTATTTTTCTTTTTTTTTTCTTCTTGCCACACCTTCACTTCCGGTTTTATGCAACCTTGTGACGGGCATGACGTAATGGGCGATATTGATTTAATTTTCCGCAGTATCATTTCAAATTACATAACTATATGGCTCAAAGTCTATTAATTATTCTTTTCAAATGCATATTCAGCCGGCACATTTTGCACTATATAATAATGACTTAATGAAAAAAAAAACATAAACTTTTCCATAGATAATTATTTATTAGTAACGGAAAAAACTTATAAAAATCGGAATCAATAAAATTTGAGTATGTATTTTTCTGTCTACCGAATAAATGATCCAATGTTATCACACTATGGTGATCGGTAGTGATTATCGGTCGCAGTCATTGACGCTGGGAAAAATAATTACCATTACTTGCTCTGTGCTTATGTGGACAATCACATAGTATAGATATTATATATTGTTGTGCCGGACCTCTCGGCCCCGGGCTATCTCTGGCCGGTCCTTGTTGGACATGAACGTTTTGGCCTGTTCAAGGCCATTCGACCGAAACGAAAGTGTCGCTGTCAAAATGTATGCTAACTCGGCTAAAAGAGTTACCCCCTATATTATTATACTCTTTGGTCTACAACCTATTAGTTACTCTATGTACGACCTATCTATCTATTCTATCATCACGCCTTTTATCCCAAGAGTAAGGCAGAGACAATTAAACGAATCCACGATATTTCTTCAAATTTATTTTTTCTGTATATTTACTTGCTTTTATTTCCTTAAGCAAACGTGTATGTATTTTGGTCATTATACCATTATTACTTACTAACATTATTACGTGAGGGCCAGTAGATAAAGCAAGAAAAGTCATTATAAAATCTGCGGACTCTCCATATTTGTTTAATAACTAAAATAAGCGGCTTACTAAATTAATATTTTTGTACATTTAAATAAAGTACTTACCTAATAAAACATTGTTGGAAAATCACGAAAATCGCACAAACAGGATTGTCTATGGTGTCTATTACAACCAAGAGGACAACACTAGAGATTATGAGAAAAATTGTCAGTTTGTATAAATAGTCTGTGGTTATTTTCTATCTGTAAAATTTTATGGAATTTATCAATTTTGCTTCTCAATAAATAAATAAAATAATTAAAGAAGAATATTAACGCAATTTTGTTATGTTTTTATAATAATTAAATTTAAATAACAAACGAAGAAATAAACACATTTCCACCACACGCTTTCCAATGGAGTACAAATTAAACATGCAAATGGGCCGTGGTAGTTCACCATCTATAGACGATGATGGAGGCGCTGGTCATGTCTTAAATGATTTTGTTTTACAATTGGAGAATTATAATCCATCTATTCCCGATTCTGTGGTAGCACATTACTTGAACAGCGCTGGATTTGAGGCACAGGATCCCAGGTTTGTTTAGACAATATCAAACATTTATTAATACTTTCATGCATGTGTTCTGCATAGGGATGCCACCTCCGGGTTTGAATGGTGCATGTCCGGGCTCCGGGGTAACATCTTATATGTCAGGGTAGTTGTCCACCCTGTCAGTGACGTATTGCTCTTTTTGTTTGGGTATGCAAAGACCAAAGATGATTTATAGGGTGCAAATACAAAGTCAGCCGGATGCGAGGAGTGTATGCTAACTTCACCGACATGTTTCACGCTGGCTCTCCAAATGCAGGACAAAAACACACCTTTTTACTTCAGAAGTCCATTATATCATATACAGTGGTGGACAGCTAATTAGAAACACCTAGTATGATATAGTATGTTGTATAATATAAACATTATTTTCACTGCAATTTACCAGAGGTCAAGGCATATTTATTACATCACAATGTAACTTACATATCCTTAGTTTAAAATCAAACAAAATTAATTGTGATCATGTAAGATTAAATATTAAACCTCCTTGTATAATAAACAAGTACCAATTTCCTCAGCACTGGCAGCTAGACAACTAATTAGAAACGAATATCATTTATGTTCTAAATTTTAAATTCAAAAGAATAATAGGACTTCGTTGTAAATAGTAGGATTTTTGCCGCCGTTTTTAATCTGTTAAATTAGTTTTCGTTTAATTTTATTGTTAAAAATGGGTAAAAACAAAAGTTGTGATGCATCGACCAGAAAAGTTAAAGTTAATTTGCATTGCAATCGAAATTGGACATACAGAAAGATCGCCAATCATTTAGAGTGTTCCGTTAAGAAGGTATTTAATGCAATTGCACATTATAAACAACATGGGACTACAGACAAGGAACCTAGAAAAGTTCGACCAAGGAAGACTTATGATTCGTTTAGCTAAGACATACCCTTTTAAAGGCTCAAATGAAATTCGAAAAGAAGTTTTTCTCAACATGACCCTCGAAACGTATCTGCAAAGCTAGTCTGCAGGCGGCTGGTTGAAGCAAATTTGTTTGGAAGGCTTGCAAGGAAAGTACCACTTATTACCAGGCAACATAGAAAAAACCGCTTGGCCTTCGCTAGAAAGTATGGCAGTTGGACAGTTCAGCAATGGAAAAAAGTTTTGTTTTCAGACGAAACTAAAATAAATTTGATAAATTCCGATGGCAAACGGTACCTTCATCAACAAGGCATTAAATGACAAGAATATGAAAAAGACAGTTAATCACGACGGTGGAAATGTTAAAATATGGGGATGTTTTTCCGGATACGGGGTTGGTCCTGTGAGAAAGACTGAAGGGATGTTGGATCAGTTTCAGTATAAAAGTATATTGGAGGAGACTATGATTCCATATGCTGACGAAAATTTACCAGTTACCTGGATATTTCAACAAGATAATGATCCGAAACACACAGCTAACAGTGTTAAGGAATTTCTTAGAGATCAATTGGTGTCTGTGTTAGAGTGGCCAGCAAATAGTCCGGACTTGAATCCAATTGAGGATTTGTGGCACACTATGAAGAAAACATTGAAGGATAAACATATCACCAATATTCATGAACTTTATGACGCTTTTGTAGAAACTTGGAGATGTATTACCATGGATAGGTGTGAAAAATTGATAGAATCAATGCCACGTCGATGTAGAGCTGTAATCGAAAACAACGGTTACCCAACCAAATACTAATTGTCTGTGGATAAGGTATTTGTATTATCTAACCATAATATTTCTTGTTAATATTAAATTAATTCTTGTTTGTCCAAATTATTTTACTGTTTCTTATTAGTTGTCCACCTTGATGTACTGCAAAATGACGACTTGTTTCATTGTTTATAATAAATTATTCCAACTATAAGTGTTGTTTGATATTTGTTAATCGGACATGTTAAATACTATGCATTAGCTATATTTTTTTGCCCTTTTTGTTGCTTAAAAATGTAATTACTTCATCAATTTCATTAACAATAAAAGTCATTTTACTGTGTTTCTAATTAGCTGTCCACCACTGTATGTCGGGTGTTTTCATAATATAAAATTAATTGTCATCTCTGGGTCTATTTTCGAAAGGTGGCAGCCTTAGTTCTGGAACATATAGAGCAGTCTTACTCAAAGTGGGCGATAACGCCCCCTTGTGGCCGCTGGAGGCCTAGAGGGGGGCAGTAAGGGGCCCAGAAAAACATACATCCAAACTGATATAGCACTATAATTAAATTAAAGTAATGAATGGCATTGTGATTTTTAAGATGTGGTAAAGTAAAAAAAAATTGGGGGGGGCGCTGAAAAATAATTGATTTTCAAAGAGGGGTAGACAAAATAAGTTTGAGAACCTCTGATATAGAGTATGCATGCATATACTATTTGTATCATGTGACTGAGCAATTTTGATCATTATAATTTGAGAAAATTTTGCAGATATAGCCCTTACAAATAGTGTGTAGGTTCAACTTATTTATTATACAGAGAGTTTTTAGTTATAAAATTATACTTTAAATATTAAGAATTTACATTCTATTATCACATAAAAAATAATATATTCCTTTTATATTTTAGGCAAATTTTCTTTAAAAATAAATTCATTCAAATAAATTTAAACCTTTTTTTAATTGGTTAATAATACATAGCATTTTCCAACTTTATATCTTTACTTCTTCTATAATTATTATTACACAGCTCCTTATTCCATGTAGTAACTATTCAACCTTTACGTTTCAGAATTATAAGACTGATTGCGTTGGCGTCCCAGAAATTCCTCTCGGACATAGCTAACGACGCCCTACAACACTGCAAAATGCGAACCTCGAGCCAGATGAGCCAGAATTCTAAAAATCAAAAAGGTCCTAAGGAGAAAAAGTATGTCATGACTATGGAAGACTTAGTACCTGCATTGCAGGAGTATGGGATTAATGCCAGGAAGCCTTATTATTATGTTTAGAACTCGGACAAACAAAAAAGATAGACTGAACAAGACAGTTGATAGACATTCAAGCATTCTATGCATGCTTCTGCATCCTTGCTTGCTAAAGTTCTATTGTGATCTGTCTATATTTTTTGTTGGTCTGAGTTTTAGAATAAATAGAGAAATGTGAGTTTTTGATCCTTTTTTGCTGGATTTTTGCCTCTGGGTAATATTCTGTGCCACTGGTGTCTTACAATTGATGTAAATTTCAAATACATATTAATATACAGAGTTTAATTTTGTTGTTAAAATTGATTTGTATATGAATTTGTTATAAAATCTACTAGTTATTATTTATATAGGTTCGCTGTCTTCTGTGAGAGTGCCAATAAGTGCCACTTTGGATGGCGATACACTATATCCAGTACTTGTTTTCAATCAAATTTCAGAATTTAAAATTGAAATTCATGTCAAGAGTAACCCACCTGGTTGTTGCCTGTATGTATAATTGTATATTTAAAAAAAATATCCAAAATTGGGTTTTATATATATAGATAGGATTTTTAAAAACTATGGCTACTTGTAACTCGTAATAGTGAAAATACTTTACCAGGAGGCGATAGAAATTATGTAAACATGCCACAGTTCTATGTGCTAATAATAAAAATACGGATTCTACGTCGTGTCACGGCGACCGACGCACGCGTTCCGTCGCCATTTTTGTTTACCAACTTTCTATTTTCTCCTGGTTAGATTAAGCCACTTTTATACAATGCTGTCAATACATATTTTGTAAATAAATAAAGATGGAATATTTGAAGATTTGCCATAGTTTTGGCAGATTTGGGGCCTTAACATTTTATACTACAGGACTGGAGTAGCCATAGGAGTTTAGGGTTTTTGTTGCATAAAGGAAAATTCACTTTCCTTTCCTATGTAATTTGTCATTTATGTATCAAGATATATATGTGTCATAATGATTAGTTTTTTTTTAAGAAAGGCATTAATGAAAAATAATCTCCAATTAGACAGAGATAGCAGTAAAAAAAATCATTATATACATATTTCATATCATTCTATGTTTATTGATTATAATCCGTTCATTATATTGTAAGTTTAGGCTAATTTGCTAGGATGATATTTTCTCAATTATCAAAATTGTTTAGTTAATGGTGGTCAAGGTCATCTTGTATCTGTCAAAAATATGGCAAATCTCAGTTAATCCTGGAAACGTGAGTTTATTTATACAACATTGCCTCAGCAAACAGTTGACATTATTTTAAATTGGATAGAGCCATATTTTCATTATTAAGAGTTCTAAATAGCCATAATTTCCAAAACGCAAAGGCACTGCTCGTATCGAAAACTAGGGCTATTTAGAGCCCTAAATAATAAAAATATGGATCAATCCTATTTCAAATAATAACTATCAACTGTGTGGTGAGGAAATGTTGTATAAATAAACTCACGTTTCCAAGATTAACTGAGATTTGCCATATTTTTGACAGATACAAGATGACTGAGAGCCACGGATCCTTAAACTAAGATTTCTGCACAGGGTTGGCAATACCTAATTTTCAATTTACCATTTTTTTTAATTGACCTGTTAATTATGTAAAGCATAGTAGAGGGTGTTTCACAAAAGAGTTCCCTTCTATTCTTAAAGGGGTTGATCCATCGGGAAAAAGTCAAAACCTTAAATGGATCATCTCTTTCTCGCGGTATAAACCGCCAAGTGGGTCAACCCTTTTATGTTGGTATCACTAAAATACAGAAACGTTTTTGTTAAAATGTGTTTTGTTTCTTTCTATTATTAGTAAAGACAGGTTTGTTAGAGAGTGACAAAACATATTTTAACAAAAACGTTGCTAATAAACGTTTATGAATAAAGGCCTTAATCTACATTGTTCTCATGTACATTGTTGATATCGACATCTGTTCAAAAAGTGACACATCCATTAAGGGTCCTTGGCAGTCGGCCATCTTACTTCTGTCAAAAATATGGCAAATCTCAATTAATCAGAGAAAAATGAGTATATTTATACAACATTTTCAACTCAAATGCTGATAGTTATTATTTTATTTTTTAGGGTTTTAAATAGCCGTAGTTTTTAAAACAAATGTTCCTATTGCGTTTTAAAAACTGGTTATTTAGAAATCTTAATAATGAAAATATGGCTTAATCCAATTTAAAATAATAACTATTAACAATTTGAGTTGAAAATGTTTCATAATTAAACTCATTTTTCTAGGATTATTGAGATTTGCCATATTTTTGACAGATATAAGATGGCCGACAGCGACGGACCCTTAAGTGCAGCAACAGGCTTGCTTGGCAAAATTGCAATTGATTTTTTTTTTGTGAAACACTACTTTTGCATGCATCTTTAAATTAAAGTTTTAAAAGTTAATCTAAATTTTTTGTAATTTTTAGAAGTTTGATTATTTTTAAATTTTATTATTATGAGTTGGTTGTTTATAAGTTAAGATTCGACTAAGGAGACCTCGCTATAAAGATGTTATATTGTAGTTTTATTAACTTTAGTGTGTCATTCAATTGAAATTATGGTCTAATATTATAATTATTACAATGATTATGTTAAACTATATTACTAACATTGCAAACAAATTTTGCTCTCCAATGGCGCCCATGGGGTTCGCATACTTTCGTTTTGGCTCGAACGAAGGCCAAAACCACGGGCCAATGACCAGCTAGAACTAGAATGGGAAGGACTTTCCAAACAAAGCGTTTTCTAATCAAATTTATGACCTTTTTATCCTCTCAATCGCCTTCTTCAAACTTCATAGTAAAGACGGAAATGACTAGGTTTAAAAAAAATATCCCTTAATAACCACTATCGTATATAGATCGCAAATTGTGTTAATGCTCCTGCCCCTCACTACCCAAAGCCCTTAGTGAAGACAGCAAGTTGCAGAAACTCATAATTTGTGAGAAAATCGATATTGAAAAACATAACCTCAAATCTCCCTATATTCACACTTTGCCCAAATTTATTAATAATATCAGAATTATTCAAGCGACGCGTTGATTTCTTGGGTGGCCAGGCCATTGATGCGGACTATTGCGGACCCGTCGCTTTTGGCCTTCGTGTCGAAACGAAAGACGTCGCGGTCTTAAGTATGCTATCTCCACGGTTTTATCATTTCTTTTCTCTCAATCATTAGCAATTGAGAGCCTGTTTACCAAAGGGGTAGGCAGAGAGTATATAGAGTGCTACTTCTCTTGATCTTTCATACTTCTCTTGCTTCATCCATATGGACATCTTTCTTAATGATCTCATCTCAACAACGTTAATCTTACTAGCATGCTTCTTATGCCATATCCAAGATTCACTTCTATACTTTAATGTGGGAATTACAATGCTGTTATGTACTTAAATTTTTCTTAGCAATTTTTGTTAGATATATGTTTGCTTCTCATAACGGCATTCAGTGTAACATTTATTTTATGCCTTATGTTAGTAATATAGTATGAAATTACCCAGACTCTTAGCAATTCGGTATGTTTATTATATTTTTATTTTAAAGATTTCAGTTATTTTAAGGAACTAATTTGAATATTTTTGTTTTCTATTTTTTATAATAAATTTTCAATGTTTTCAAAGACAAAATGACTTCATCATTTAGGTAAAGTAGCGTTTCTGCCCTTTGGTATAAATATGTGGTACTACTCGTTTGTGATAAAAGTAGTACCACGATACTTAACGTGCCCCGTGGCACTATCAGTAATACAAATGAGTTGAGAAATGGGGCGGGGCCTACTTTACGTCATTTTGTCGTCTGTCAGCAAAACTTTGATTTATTGTAAAAAGACTACTCCATAGAAAACGAAAATATTCAAAATGGTTCCTTAAAATATCTTAATCTTTGAAATTAAAAAAAAACCTTAGTTTTAACTTTACATACATACATATTGGGTATTTGTAAATATGACATTGTAATGTTAAATCAATTTATCAGTACAGTGAGAAATAATGTAACAATTTATTGATTCCTGTAACTTAATACTTTAATTCCCGGAATACACAAGGATATATATTTTGCCTTATTTACATTTTAGGGTTTCCTTTGCCATGATACCAACACTGGAAAAACACTAAAACACCTGATCCATTTGTAGGATAGAGCGAGACAAAAATAAAGTCCACCATTGGATAAGATATGTTTTTTATATTTAGAATTCAAATATTTACCAACTTTTATATATTTGCGAATAAAACAGTATTGTATTTTACATTACATACTATATAATCGTCAGTGCTATTGTAAATTTAGTTTGATTTCATTAATTAACATTCGTGTAAAAAATATATATAAAAGATTGTAGGTTTCTGGCGATTTGAAACGATCAAACTTAAAACCCCTTCTACATGGTTGGACAACGCCCCGTTAGTTTACGCAACGGTGTTGTCCAACCATTTTTTATAAATCCAGTGCTGCCAATATTACGGCAAAGAAAACTTTTTTTTTTAAAGTGAATTAGAATAGGCACTGGGCGCCAACTTATTCGTGAGCATTTTATGTGACAGAACAAATACATTTTATACAATGTGAAACTTTAAATAAATATTAACTGGCACTTCTATCTTTTATTTTTACTAGCTTCGTCCGTGGAGCCCATATTAACTTTCATCCCATATTACGGTCTTGAGTTCATACAAATTTCCATTTATAAATATCTATATATAAAAAAGCACTTTCAGTTTTTCCAGGGCAACTTTACAAGTTTTTCTTTCCCTAAAAACCTTATTCAGACTACTACATTATTGTTTTTTTGTTGCAAAATCGGTGCAGCCGTTCTCAAGTGACGCGCTTACCAACGAACAGCATTTCTTTTATATACTTAGTCAAACTGAAAGTTTCTGGAATCTCAGATTTGAAAAGAGTTTTAAGGTTAAAGTAGTAGAAGGCCTGGATTTACACTAGGGGTCACAGGGGCCAGTGCCCAGGGCGGCAACATTCGCAGGGAGGAAAAATTTTTTTTTCGCTTTATCGAAAATGCTTTAAAAAGTATGATTGCATTGAGAACATTATGTTTGCACATTTAAGAAACGTTTCTTATCCCATTTATAATAAATAATTCATTTTATATATTTTTTTTTATGTAGGATTTAAGTAATTGTTCAAGGTGCCCCAGGGCGGCAGTAAGGGTAAATGAATAGAACCATTCTTCCCAAGGGTCTTTTTTGTAATCTAATGCAAACAAGTAGGTAATTATAAAAATAGCGCCAAAATTTTAAGTATATTAGAATCCATGAAACAAAAAAATACAACGGAATTGAGAACTTCCTTTTGTTGAAAATATATTTTACGGCCATTGAATTAATAAATTACATTTTAACTGACCTTATGTGGCCAGTTCAGGCAACTTTCAGCATGACCCACATCATATCATCATCACTTTTTAGATCAACTTATTTGGCTATAGTTACAGCGCAGCGTAATACGTTACATCTATTACATACCTTACAGTATGCTATGTTACTCTTCGGCCCTCCAACTATCTATGTGCAAAAAATCACGTCAATCCATTGCTCTGTTTTGACGTGAAAGAAGGACAAACAAGCACTTTCACATTTATTAAGATTAAATCTTATTCTACGTCATGTCATGGCGACCGACGCACGCGTTCCTTCGTGACTTGCTGGAATCCGGTTTAATCCCGTCCGTGCTGTGATAGTTGTGATTAGTCTATAAAACTTGACATTGGCGGAATCATCAAAACCCTGATGGAGTCATAACACAAAAAATAGAATGTTCAAAAATAAAAATATATTTAACATTACAGTTTTATCCAACTATAAATAATAGGCTTGGCCTTATTTTAGTTAAATCTGAATATCATAATAGAAAGTAAATTAAAATAAACAAAACATTTTTAACAACAATAAATAACAAAAATAACAGCACAGAAAAATAGTAGTAAACAAATTCACATAAGGAATGTGCTAGCTTTTTATAATAGACCTATACTTAGCTGACAGTTGTAACAATTAGCTAGTTGATTACTAGGGTCCTGCTACTTCTTAAAAAATATTATTCAGATTTCTTATAAACCGCTTTTAAATGCTGCGTCATCTCTGTGGATTCAGTCTCCATGAAAAATAAAACTTCCAAAGTGTCTGGAGAAACCAGCTTAAATTTTCTCACAAAATTTTTTACTCGAGGTTCTTTCGCAAAAGACATTCTGGAAACAGATAGAGTTTTTAATTCTATCTCTTTCTTTTCCACATCACACGTTCCTTCTTCAATAGATGTTACTCCGAAATTATGACTAACTAAAAATGATAGGTGATTTGTTCCCGGCTTAATACGGAGGAAGCCTCTTTCTTGGTGCATGGGAGTACCTTTCTCTGGGTGTGATGAAGTGGAAATAAAAGTCAGCATGGGTTGACCTGGAAATTAAAAACTTTATGTAAGGTGCATCCTGGCCTAGACGCCTGGGATTTTTTATAATTAAAAACTTAAGTACCTACATAATCTGACAAACCTTTTCCATTTAAATATATCTCAACAGAACTGGCCACTTGTTAGGTATAGCCTCACAAATACCATCGGCTAAAAGAGGGAGACTTGGTCTTCTGTTGGGTAATCAACCCCTGATTTACTTATAAGTACCATACCACACGAATTAAATCACCACCTCGGTTATTAACCTGGTCAAAAAACCTAACTAATATAATAAATAGAAATATGTGTCTGTTTATCCTTCTTTTGTGTCACAACTGGGCAAGGATCATGGTGTTTTTTTGCACAGAGATAGTAAGAGGCCCAGGGAGTGACATATTATAAGCTCTAAGTTTTAATTGGGATGTCACATTTAAACATATTCCATAAGAGAAGCCTGATGTCATGTCGACCGATGCACGCTTTCCGTCGTGACATGATGGGAAATCCGGTTTAATCCCGCCTGCGCAGAATCATCAAAACCCTGATGGAGCCATCATGACAAAAAAACAATAGAATAGAATTAGAGAAGCCTAGTTACATACCCACAGAATTAAATTCCAGTATGTCATGATAAGAGAAGTCTCTTATACTAGGATATGACCCATGACCATCTGTAGTACTCCATTTTCCAATGAGCCAAGAAATTGGTTGCAAAGCTTCATGCATTACTAACTGTAAAAAATATCATTCAATCATTAGATTATTTGTTTTGGTAGAGTGAATTAACTGTAATTCTGAGGATAAACCTGGAACTTTTTAAATGTAAATCTAGATTAAGGCCTCGGATTTTAAGATTTTGGACGGTTGGGGAGGAAAGAACCCTAACCCTAATAGGGTGTCAGGGGTGAGTAATACAGTTAGAAAAACGAATTCAACCCCTTCTTATTTCAGTGTGCCCAAATTACTGCATTTGGTGCCTGAAGTTCTCGCTTCTCCATAATTAAAGGTACCGGGACGGTTCTTGAGCGGTGGCCGTTAGATGCGCAGAACACTATTTTTGGGTCTGATTGACGGTATGAGGTATTAATTTTAATTTTACCAGCAGTAAAAAGCAAACGTAAAAACAAACACAAATAAATCAATTATAATAAATATACAAGTTCTTCTTCTTCTTCTTCTTTTTTTCAATATGGCGGTTCCACCAATATTAATCGGTGATTTCGCCAATGTCAAGTAGTATAGCCGTTTACGGTGATTATAGCCAATAAATCGGTATGTATGATAATCCCGCCGACCGCGATATGTCTTATTAATCACTGATTAATCACAACCATCGCAGCGCGGGCGGGATTAAACTGGATTCCCCAACACGTCTCCGCGGGAGCGTGTGCTATCCACCAAGGCGTGTCGTGGAATCAAATATACAAGTTATATTACACTCGAACTACATATGCGCAAACATTCCCCCACTTTTTCGTCGAGCGCTCAAGAACCGTCCCGGTACCTGTACTAACTGAACGTATTTAGTTCTGGTTTGCACGATTAATATCTTATCTTAGATAATAAAAAAAACTCTGTTATTTTTTCTAGTCTACCTGTGTGAAGCCGTGGCGTGGCGCTAGTATTTTTAGGGTTCCGTACCCAAAGGGTAAAAACGGAAACCCTATTACTAAGACTCAGCTGTCCGTCTGTCTGTCTGTCCGTCTGTCACGTTCTGTCTGTCCGTCTATCACCAGGCTGTATCTCATGAACCGTGATAGTTAGACAGTTGAAATTTTCACAGATGATGTATTTCTGTTGCCGCTATAACAACAAATACTAAAAAACAGAATAAAAATAAATAAATAAAAATAATGGTATGGAACCCTTCGTGCGCGAGTCCGATTCGCACTTGGCCGGTTTTTTTATTAGAAGACAAAGTATTTCAACCTACCCTACCTTAATTATCGTATTACTTTGATGAGTAATAATAATATTGGTAATTAAATGTATAAAGATAAACTTACCAATAGTAATAAATTCCACAAACTTTTAAAAATAAATTGCGATAAAAAGTAATTGTGTTTATTGTTTATTTCATATTTGTTATGTTGGCAACAATGGCTGTCAGGCAAGCAAAGTGTAATTATTTTTATTTTAACTTATGTGCAAAAAAGGATATCAAGTCGATACAGCCATGGAATCCATGAATGATTCAGTGACCTCAACTCAACCTTAGGACAGAACTTCGTAATTATATCCTCTTTGCCTAAGACATAGCTATAATATACTATTAGAATTATTAGATATACTTTATGCTTTAATCTGAGATATACTGGTATTACTGTCAATTTATTATTGTACCAACCAACTTGATAAACGCCATTTTGATGCGGACAAGTGTAAAGTGTCCGTGGAACTAAAACTAGTGATTCCTATGTTTTTTGTAGCGATGTTTGCAAAATACTCATTTCCTCATGTTTTTAAACTCGAAATAAACTTAAAATCTCGACAAATTAAATTAAATGTGCAAGCGCTTCACGAATTTTTTTTATACTAAACGTAGTGTTATAATGACACAGACTATAATATAGTGATTACAATAAGTGTAATTACGTCAAAATTAGTTCTCGGGACATTCGTTGACATTGAGGGGTTCCCAACTTAGGGGTTTTCCCCCCAAATTTAGGGGGTAAAATAATGGGTTGGGATTTTTTTAGGGGCTTTATATTGTTAGGGGTATTTTTAGGGGCTTTTTAATTTACGAGTACATGCCCTGGGATAACATAATCTAGCCAATCTGGAAATACTTGCTCTGTGGTGTCGACAAGCAATTTGCAAAAATAAGTTGCGGAATAGGTTATGTATTAAAATGCTACAAAGTTTGATGATGCATCGGGCACATTGCAACGAAATGGTGGATCTTCCATAACATTTAATCCATCCACTAAAATGTTAAGTTTATTTAATATCCAAATGTATGATTTTAAAAAGTCAGAACCAGAAGAAAACGAAATTATGTTTGAATTATTAAATAATTTATAAATGAAGAATATTATATATTTAAGGGGGATTTCAAAGAAATTGTGGCGATTTTAGGGGTTTTTTCTTTTGTTTTTGGGGTAAATATTTTTGGGAGTTGGTAACACTGGGGGCGCTTCATGAGACGTGATTTGTATTATAGCGGAAAATTGTAATAAGTTAAATAATTATAAAACGCGGTACCCAATCATGTCCCTTATGTCTTGCAATGTGGTGTTGCTTTCATTTGGTACGTTTCACTATAACAATGTCTTACAACAACAACGGCCTTTATACCTTGCGGTGTGGCCAGATACACCGGTAAGAGTGTCCACTTTTTGCCAGTTGTCCATATTGAACATAATGAGAAGTGACAAGTCCGTTGCTGCACTTAATGGACCTAGATGTCGTACTTCTATAACAGACGTGTACTTAAATATCTGTTTTTATTTTTAGAAAAAATATTTTTTTACTCATTTACACATCGGCGGACACAATTGTAGGGGATCTACATACACTTGCATGACCCACACACACACATTCAAGACAAGAAAATACAGAAAAAATATAAATAATTTTTGTAATATTATGTAGCATTTATTATATGTAAAATTTATTATTTAAGTACTTAAATCTAATTTTTTTTGGAAACACATCGACAGTTTCCATAAGTTTTCCCACAGCACTTATGCTGAGCCATTGACGGAGGGTAGATGCAATCACATTTTTCATTTCCAGTGCTAGGCGTTCCATCTACATCTACAATACTCGATCTCATTTGGTCAGGAGTATTTATCGAATAGTTTCCGTTAGGATTCAATGATGCATTAAATCCATTTCCTGGTTGTGTACCAAATGGAGACGAATAGTTTCCGTTAGGATGCAATGACGCATTGAATCCATTTCCTTCTTGTGTACCAAATGGAGGCGAATAGTTTCCGTTAGGATTCAATGATGCATTAAATCCATTTCCTTGTTGTGTACCAAATGGAGACGAATAGTTTCCGTTAGGATGCAATGATGCATTAAATCCATTTCCTTGTTGTGTACCAAATGGAGACGAATAGTTTCCGTTAGGATGCAATGATGCATTAAATCCATTTCCTTGTTGTGTACCAAATGGAGAAACACTATCGTTATATTGATATTTATTATATCTAAGAGCGTCTATTGAATTTCCAGTATAATTTGTTGGAGCTCTTTGACAATGGCCGCATGGTCCTGTGCTTGAAAACGCAGATTGATTTGCAGTTGAATTAGCCATTGGTTTGAAACTCGAATCAGGGTTTGTTGAGTCATTTTTATTATTATCCTTCTGATCTTTGTTTTCTTCCTCGGCATCTTTTTGATCTTTGTTTTCTTCATTTTCAGCTTCATCTTCATCATTTGCATTTGAACATGGATTTTCGCAATACCTGCTACACTGGTTCTGGTTAGAATCTGACATTTCTTCCGGATTAGAACCTTGTCCAGATTCATTTCAATTTGTTGTATTTGTGGAATTGGATTCGTTGTTACTGCTAGATTTGCTGGAACTTATCTCTTCATGGGCTATTGGCGATTTACTACAACATTTGGCACATGGACTAACATTATGGCCAATATTTGACGGGGATGATAAATTTTGACCATTATAAGTAGGATTTTTGAAGCGCTCTCCAACGCAGCTATAAGGAACGTCAACAAAATTTAAAGGTGGTGGTTCAGGATTGCCGCATTTATCACTACAACAGCTATTAACACCTTCTCCTACAGGTTCAGCTGTACTTATTCGCCCTTGATATTGACTTGGATTATTATATAAATTCGGTGTCATTTGGTTATTTATTGGAGTACTTGTCATTGGCGGATAAAATGGATAGTGAGGGCTATCGATATAACTTTGTCCATGTAACTGCTGACCCATTTGTAGAGGCAACTGTTGACCCATATGTGGAGGTATCTGTTGACCCATTTGTGGAGTTAGCTGTTGACCCATTTGTGGACATAATTGTTGACACATTTGTGGAGATATCTGTTGACACATTTGTGGAGGTAACTGTTGACCCATTTGTAGAGGTATCTGTTGACCCATTTGTGGACATAATTGTTGACACATTTGTGGAGATATCTGTTGACCCGTTTGTTGAGATAACCGTTGAGCCATATGTGGAGATAGCTGTTGATCCATTTGTGGTATCTGTTGACCCATTTGTGGACATAATTGTTGACACATTTGTGGAGATATCTGTTGACCCATTTGTGGAGATAACTGTTGGTCCATTTGTGGAGGTATCTGTTGACCCATTTGTGGAGATAATACTTGAGCCATTTGTGGAGATAACTGTTGTCTCATTTGTGGAGATAATTGTTGCGCCATTTGTGGAGATACCTGTTGACCCATTTGTGGAGAAAACTGTTGATCCACTTGTGGAAATAGTCGTTGATCCACTTGTGGAAATAGTCGTTGAGCCATTTGTGGAGATAGCTCTTGATCCATTTGTGGAGGTATAATATGTTGACCCATTTGTGGAGATACCTGTTGACCCATTTGTGGAGATAACTTTTGACCCATTTCTGGAGATAAAAACTGTTTAGCCATTTCCGGGGATGTCTGTTGACCCATTTGTGGACGCATATTATTTTGTTCTGGATTGCTGAAAGAGACTCTAGATACGTTACCATTTCTATTATTTCCATTCAAAGGACCATACATTTTGTTAACTTCAGTAACCTTCGGCTTGTCATCTTCTTGATAGTTTGGTCTGAATTCGCAGGACGCCCCTTTACGTGGTGCCATGTTAGGGCACAGCGGTTGAGAATAAGGACATATAATATCTGACGACGAGTTTCGTAGTGGAACACTAATATCTTGACAAGGACGCATCATACTATAAGGGCACTGAGGCATCATGTATGGATAAGGAATAAAACCGCAAGCCATTTGTGGATTTGGGGCACATGGTGGAACAAAAAATGGCATATTATATGGACAACTAGAACTAGGTTCATTGCAGCACGAGTTCTGTATGTTTTGGTTGTTTCCTGTCCCTGTCCCAACTGTGTGCTTGGTATTATCATTATTTTCACTATTGTCGCTGCTGTGGTTATCTTTTTGTTTGCGACTTTTTATTAAGTTAGCTAATTTGTTCATCTTTTACGTATGTATATACATTTTTTATAAGGTTTTATTTTAATGATTAACTGTTTAAAGTGTTCATTCTGTGATAAATGTTATTTTTATCGTTTATTTATTGAAAATTTCCATGATGTTTATATTATTTATATTTGTAATTTTTTATATTATTATGACATTTTTTGTCATAATTATAATCAAAGCCATAACTTGTCATACATTTATTTGTCATGTCATTTTAGCATTTCGAAGTCGTGGGCAAAAGAATTTGGAAATATTTGTCATATTCAATTGTTATTTTATAATATCATAGTAATGAAATAGATCTCATTTAGATCCAAAATAATCTTTGCGTTTCCGATCCGTAATCACCCTGACCTGACCATAGAGGTTTTTACAGACGGATCGTGACGCAACATTCGGCAATGGCGCTTTTCGACCCTGCATTTCCTTTACCACTGTGCGAGGGGTGCGGTGCGGTGTGTCGAACAATTTCAAATAAATTAATACAAGTAAGTTAATTTTCATTAAATTATTAACATTTATAAAACCTAATTGAACCTAGGTAAGTGCTATTACCGGCAATATTACAGTATAATTCAAATAACATTGAAAAAATTGGTAATAATGGCACTTTTATTACGTAACTTTTTGTAATATTTTCACGTGACCTTGCCCCATATATTTATGTTTCATGTTTTTACATAATTCATTATCAATTTATGAATTACCTATACTTTTTATTATTAGTAATTGTGTAGTTATAGAGCAATTTGAGAACTACTTATTTATGCTACGTGTCCAATGTCCATTACAAATTTCGGTTCAATACAGAAAAAACAAGATAAAACTGCTTTACCGATTTGAATACATTTGAATCAATTTATGTAGCCATTCATGATTACATTTTATCATGTTGACTTTTGTTGTATTTAATTCAAATTGAAATAATAACAGCAGACTTTGCACTATTTCAAGACTTAACCTAAAATCAATTATATCTAGAAGACCAAGGACTTAAGAACATCTTATAAATAATTATGTGTTTATTATCCCTTTTTGTATTACCAACTAAGTTTTTACTAAATTAAAGTATGAATTTAGTTTAAACTAGCTTTTCGCTCGTGGGGTCTATACTATCATCCCCTATTATGGCTCTTACGGGGCTGGATTAAAAAAATAGTAATATATGTCCTTCCTTAGGGTTCAAACTTTCTCACTATCAAATTTAATCAAAATTAGTTCAGTGGTTTAGCCGTGAAAGTGCAACAGACAGGCAGACAAGAGTTTATAATATTATTTAGTTATATTATCCTTCCTAACTAATGTTATAAATGTGTGAAAGTAACTCTCCACTGAACCAATTCACCACATTAAGTATACATATGTAATGTAAGAGAATTTTTTTTTCAGAATGTTTTCATCTGTGCTTGACATAGCTCGGAACTCCCCGTTCAAGGGGCCTCTTTCATCTGTGCAATGTGATGCCACCACAACACCACAAGTAAGTAATAAACAATATTTATCAAATTAAAATAAAAAGTTGTTCCTAGGCTTTGACAGTGTAATAAAAAAATTGGTCCATTTAGTTGCTTTGCTTCAAATAAATAGCCAATCTTTTAAATTAATCTCAAAAGGCATATCATTATTATTACACATTTACATTGAATCATATCTAAAGAAGGAAAATGATAGACAAATAAGTTCTTATCTTCATTAGAAAGTCTACAATTTATTTTCTAGACATTAAAATTTGCCCAATGATGATAATTCATAATGGAGGGAAGCTGTATTCAAAAATAGCATCATTATATGAAGTTGTGTGTTGTTGTTCTAAGTATAATGTTTGTTATATTATGAAAACAGAGTGGCCCTATGACTTTGAGATTATGAGATCTGAGGGCTTATTTTTTTAATTAACAAATAGGTTTAGATGTCATCTACATTTTTAATCTAGCAAAGAGGTTGTATGCAGTTAAAAAAAGTGCTTTAATTACAAGAGTACAAAAAGGTTATTAACTATACAGACTCTTTTCACTAACATTCTCTGACAAAACCTTTTTGTTTTTAAATTTGTTTTTTTAAACAATTTCAGGCAGGCATGGCCGCTGCAGCTGTAGTGCCAGGCGACTCGTGTGAATTCGGCTCCAATAAATATTTCGCTCTCTGCGGGTTAAGCGGTATCCTGTCTTGTGGTAAGTACAGTTGTTTTAAAATTCCTAAAAATATTGTATTAACTAGCGACCCGCCCCGTCTCGCAATTTGAATGCCTATATAATACGTTATTTTAATTATAAACTCGCGTAAAAATAAAAACAAAATGAGAGGTGTCTGGGACACACGGTTGGAACTTCCTTTCGCTTTTGCTTTATGTTATGTATAACAGGCACAATTAAATAACTTAATAGCGTTTGAGAGTAAGTAAATGAAGAAATGGTAATAAAATTGTATTGACTCCCCCTTAATATTAAGAAATTAAAAAACCGGCCTAGTACGAGTCGGAGTCGCACAGGAAGGGTTCCGTTCCACTGGACACAAAAAATAGTTTAGTAAAAAAAATTGCGCGGGACCGACTGAACCGACTCACACTTGACCGGTTTTTATTATTTGTTGTTTAATTTAAGAGTATGCATTATACTTATACTAGTCAGACGTTTGTATGTATTGCCATTATTAAAAACGAGCAATTATAACGTTTCTTGTATAGGGATTCCTTTTAATTTTTTACTTTATTTTATTTTTATTATTTGTTGTTATAGCGGCCATAGTAATACATACTCTGTGAAAATTTCAAGTGTCTACCTATTATGGTTCAAAAGATACAGCCCTGTGACAGTGGAGCCTTAGTAAAGGGTTTCCGTTGGCACCCTTTGGGTACGAAACCCAAAAAAACAGTTGCCATGCTATTGTATGCTGTCTAAATAAAAATCAATCATTACCAAGGTTAGATAAGCGTGAATGACTGCCAGAATATGACAAGGGAAATTGTTTTTTATTTATATAATTATATATACATATAGTCACGCCTGTGATAGATAGACAACCCTGACGTATCTCTCTTGCTTCCTTAACATATTTTTGAAAATTTGGCTTGGGCCATGACAATATTTTGAAAGTACCGGCAGAAAATAATACCCATCAGGCTTTGGACTTCACGGTTTTTTATTTGTCTTGTATTTTTTTAAATCTGTCACTAAGAAATAGGTACAACAATAAAGGGTCGAAGATTCCACATCCGGTCATGGCGCCGACCGGACGCGTTTTCGTCGTGGCGTGATGTGGAATCCGGTTTAATCCCGGCCGCGCTGTGATGGTTGTGATTAGTCAGTGATTAATAAGACATATCACAGTCGGCGGGATAATCTTAGCTACCGATTTATCGGCTTACTATTGCACAAGATTAAACACTGGAGACTGGCAGAAATTGCGACGAAAGTCAGCACTGTTGCCATATATCAAAAGAAGAAGAAGAAGATAAAGGGTCATCAGTCGGCCATCTTGTATCTGTCAAAAATATGGCAAAAATCAATTAATCCTAGAAAAATGAGTTTATTTAATGTTTACTTACAACATTTTCAACTCAAATTGCAGCTAGTTATTATTTTAGATTGGATTAAGCCATATTTTTATTATTAAGAGTTCTAAATAAAATAACCATAGTTTTTAAAACGCAATACGAATGCTTGTTTTAAAAATACGGTAATTTAGAACCCTAAATAATAAAAATATGGCTTAATCCAATCTAAAATAATAACTATAATGTTGTATAAACTCATTTTTCTAGAATTAATTGAGATTTGCCCTTAAGTAAAATAGTCTTGTAGGGAAACCATCCACAAGTCCTGGGAAATTCTACAGTTTTTATAAGACGAATTTTAAAACATAACATTAATTTTGAATCTTTAAAATGATGGCTCAATCATTGGGGGAGATATGCGGGGTGAGCATATATTTGACGTGACATCTTTCGTGTCGACCGAAAGGCCAAAAACGTTTATGTCGGGACCAGCCAAAGAATGCCCGGTCCGAGAATGTCCAACACTAGAATTCCGAGCAAATTTGCTGGGCCGGGCAACAACACGACAAGACAAGTACACAGAATTTGTCCACACATTGTAGGGACAATCTCGGACCGGGCATTCCGTGGCTGGCTCTTGTACGGACATAAACGTTTTTGGCATTTCGGTTGACACGAATGATGTCACGTCAAATATATGCTCACCTCCATGGCGTAGTGACAAATAATATACATTATAGAGATTAAGAGGATCGTGTAGCTCAGCGTACGCAGCGAAATAGGTATTTAGAAAATCATATTCTGTCTCAAGCGCGCTCTTCCCACGGGCATCAGTGCGACAGAGTACACTGCAGCTCGTGAGTGTTCGTAGGTATGTTCTTCGTTGAAAATTGCGTTTTGGGGGAAAACGATTTACACCTACTAAACTATAACGAAACCTTATAATTTTGGTGTCAAACGTTTTAGCAGATTATAATCTACGTACGTACGTTTTGCTTTTTTTGAAATTTTGCTTTGTTTCTCAAATACAGACGGTTTATTACGAGCAAGTTATAAACCAAAAAAACCGAGATTTGAGGGGCTTATAACTTTTGACCTATTACGAATTTTGAAAAAAGGAAAAAATACGTACGTAGTTTTTCATTATGTCAGTAACATATTACAAAATCGTTAAAATTAAATGATATTTAGGGGTAGTAAAACGTTTTCTCCGTTTGTATGGACATGGACGCGGTACACTACACTCTTAAGTTTTTGAGATATATGGCAACAGTGCTGACTTATCATCGCAATTCTGCCAGTCTCCAGTGTTTAATCTTGTGCAATAGTAAGCCGATAAATAGGTAGCTAAGATTATCCCGCCGACTGTGATATGTCTTATTAATCACAGACTAATCACAGCGCGGACGGGATTAAACCGGATTCCCCATCACGTCTCCGCGGGCGCGTGTGCTATCTACCAAGGCGTGACGTGGATTTCAAAAATATATAAAATAGCTTATCAATAGATATACAAATATGTATATTAGATATAGTATGAATGAAAGACACGCCATGTTGGCACGCAGTCAACATACAAGTTTAGTATCAATGTCAAGTTGTGTAATATGGTGACGTTGGAAGTCATTGTCAGATGATTAGAATAACATGACGGTGTCTTCGCGCGCATTAATGGGGTACAAAACTGCATTTTTATCCCGACAGAGGGCGCTTTAGGTGAGGTATTTGCCACTTTGACTGTTATTTGTGGAAAACACATGTAATAAAAGAGGGTTATACAATCATGAAACATATTGAAAGCGTATTTGTATTTCTCTCCAAGAGAACATCATGGAAACTAAGAGCCGACATAAATTTCCAAAATTTAAAAATGTTTTCTTCAGAGTAGTCACGCCTACTCTCAAATAAGAGCTTTCCCTGCCTAGAAATCTTTTTCAGAAATCAAAACTTAGAGTTTAAGCTGTCTCATGGTCGGAGAGTACCAAGTAAAGTATATTAGGCTTACATTTATTTATATTACTTACTATAAGATCAAGACATGATGATTTCCTAGTAGGCCTTCTAATGTAATTTATGAGATTATAGTTTGTAAGGATTGACAATAATTTGTATGACATACTATTATCTTTGAGAATGTCAATGTTCCAGTCAGCACATAGTATTACATTCCTACCCTGTCTTATGTTTAATTTAAATAACAGTAAATTAAGTTTTTCATAAAAAATATTTAAGTCAGAGAATGGTGTTCTATATATACAAACAACTGTCAAATTCAATGACACAACTCTGATAGCACAATATTCAAAATGACACTTAATGGGCTCAATATCCTTAAATATCTCCACTATGACAAATTCAAGTCCATCCTTCATTAGTATACAAGTTCCCCCTCGGCTTTGATTAGCCCTAGCAAAAGATGATGCCAATCTATAATTTGTTAAGGAGAGGTTAAACTCAGATCCACGCTGTATAAATGTTTCACTTAGACAAAGAATGTCTACATTCATGCCGCTGGCAGACAATTCTTGCAAGGAAATTTCCAATATGTCTGTTTTGTTTAATATGCCGGCTATGTTTTGATGCATGATTGTAACACAGTTTCCCAAGTTAAAGTCAGATGCATTCCCTCCAGTATTTCTCAATTTTTTTTTTTTTTTAATTATATGGAATGGTGCCCCTACGCAGTTCGCCATTTAAATTTGAACCAGTATCATCCATTTTTTCATTGTCAATTAAATTGTCAGTATTATAATTACAATAGTCAATGTCAGTAATGAGCTTTGATAATCCCTTCATAATACAGCTCATTCCATTTCTATTTATTTTTCCATACACGAAAGACCGTGGTGGCCCAGCTCATCCACCTCCTCTCCACAGTGGCAGCGATGACACACAAATAATTTAGCCCCCAGGCGTAGTCCCAAAGCAATTCTCATTGTGTTCCGCTTATATTAAAATTAAGAGTTTTATTAAATTTTTTAAATAAATGGCGGCCGGAGGGAAAAAAGTACCTAAACAATAAATTGACAAATTTTTTATTTTTTTTTCTTTCTTCACGGGTTCATCTCCCGAAACCGTGTTACGGTTCCAGGGTACCCAGCGGAAGACAGTCTCCCTCGTTTAGCCGATGGTATTTGTGAGGCTATACCTAACGAGTGGCTAGTTCTGTTGAGATATATATTTAGATGGAAAAGCCTCTAAGTGTGGTTTGTCGGATTATGTACATTTAAGTTTTTAATATTCTATGTATAATAAGTAATTAATTTTATTTTTATAAATCATAATTCTATTTTTTTGCTGTAAGTAATGTGCCGCTGCTAGGCCGCATTCTTTTGAGGTGCCAAGATATTTCCGACGGGATATCCCATTAAAAATATTTTTTTTTTATCTGACGTTTGTTTTTAATCTGACATTTATTTTTTAATCCGATCAGGTATCACCCACACTGCGCTCGTGCCACTCGACTTGGTGAAATGCCGCCTCCAAGTAGACAGCGCGAAGTACAAGAATGTTGTCAACGGATTTAAAGTGTCCGTGGCCGAGGAAGGCGTTAGAGGGTTGGCTAAGGGATGGGCTCCAACATTCATTGGATACTCACTACAGGTAACAATGTTCACATATAGCCAGTGAAAATATTTTTTTAATATATAATTGAATAATGTGAGTTTCAGTAAAATATATCTATAACTACATAAATTTTATCAATGATAAAAATAACATGATACATTGAATACATTCAATAGTTTATCTATATACTATATAAAATTCTCGGTCACGGTGTTTGTAACCAAACTTCTCCGAAACGGCTTGACCGATTTGTACGATTTTTTTGTGTATATTCGGTATGTCTGAGAATAGATCGTAAACTATTCTTAACCCTCCTACCCCCACCCCCCATTTTTAATCGCGATTTTTGTATGAACAATATCCAAAGTTAGTAGTAGTAATATAAGCAGAAAATATTTTTCCTACAACCGAGAGGTCCCCCCCACACAAATGCTATTCACTCATTTTCTGCCAGCTGGAGAGACAGAAGAAATAGCTCATTTGACTTCAGAACCCTATAGAATGATTATGAATTAATATGAATGATTATGAATTAATATGAATGATTATGAATTAATATCCAATTGTTCCTACTGAATTGTTATTTGTAGAAAACAGATATATGACTATACATTTAATTTATATAAATAAATATTCTGTTATAAACAAATTTAAAACTCGCTCTTGTCCACAGGGTATGTTCAAATTCGGTCTCTACGAAGTCTTCAAAGTTACCTACAATGGCCTGTTAGATGAGGAGACAGCGTTCACATACCGTACCATGGTGTACCTGGCTGCGTCAGCTTCCGCTGAATTCTTCGCTGATATAGCTTTGTCACCTATGGAAGCGGCTAAGGTAATTTATAAACACACATCTTTACTGTGTTATACCTTGCAATGTGGTTAGAGACGCAACAGTTGTCTATTTAAAAAAACAGACTTGCTGTTGTTTTTGGAAGTGCGGACGCCGCCGGCTTTTCGTGCCCTTCCAAATACGAGAAGTCGATTAAAGCGCATTATTCTGAAATTATGCTTAGCATTTTTGGCAACTGTCAAAACTGCCCTCAAACTCATCCGATGCTCCGTATAAAGATCACTAATATTAAAAAAAAATTATAATCCCACGACGGATGTAAACGTAATCGAAAAAGGCTTAAATCGAATCGATTAGACCATTAGAAGTTGTTCACACCCCTTTAACCCTAAAAAGAGCTGATGATCTTCAAATGGCTAAACAGATTTTCTTGAATCCAAGCTAAGAACACTCTCGATCAAGTCGCCTTTCAAACAAAAAAAAAACTAAATCAAAATCCGTTCATCCGTTTAGGAGCTACGATGCCACAGACACACACATATACACAGATACACACGTTAAACTTATAACACCTCTCTTTTTGCGTCAGGGGTTAATAACGCAAAATGACTTAAATTCAATTCTGCCTACCCCCGTGAAGAATTGACCGCGATGATATTGTATGTATGGAAATGTATGAAAACTAATTATAATTTTCGCTAACTTCTATTGGAACGACCGTAGCCTAATGGCTTGCAACAGGCTCACAGAACCCGGGTTCGATTCCCGGTCCTATGCCCCGTAATTTTATAATTAAATAATTAGTAAAATGCCCAATGATGACAAAAAGTTTTCTAGAGGGGGGCTGTCATGAAGAGACATGCCACATGGCAAGTTAATTTGTGGCAGATGTTTGCCTCTGTGACTAAATAGATTATGAGATCTGAGGGCTATTTTTTTAAATTTTCCTTATTTAACAGACTTCAAAAAAAGGTATGTTCCCCGATTACTTGAAGACATCTGGACAGATTTGGAAAAATGTTTTTTTGTTTGAAAGGGTATACTTTACAGGTCAGGATCTGATGATGGGATACTGGAGAAATCGAGAACTCCTCAAATTTTATAGGCACACTTGAAGCGATTTGGGTTTTTTTATAGTGACTTGTGCATATTTGCTTTCGGAAAGAACACTTTTCAGTGCATAATTTTTAAAGTCAGTACACTTTTTTTAAAAGGCAATTATATTATAAAAGAGACCATATAGGCACTATACGATCAAATTAAGAGGATAGAATTTATTTTATTCCTTCCAGGTCCGAATCCAAACCATGGCTGGTTTCGCCGGCACACTGCGCGAGGCCTGGCCCAAGATGGTGAACAAAGAAGGTTATGCAACATTCTACAAGGGCATTGTGCCTCTCTGGTGCAGACAGATCCCATACACCATGATGAAGTTCGCCTGCTTCGAGAAAACTTTGGAAATCCTATACAAGGTTTGTTAAACATTAAAATACTACACATATTTTGCAATTTTTAGAATTTTAATACTTTACACTTTACGACTCGTCCATAAAAAGAGATAAAGATTACTTGCTAGTGTATGTAATTCGGATGACAATACAATAATTTGGTACTATCGAGCTGATCTGATGACAGAGCCAGGAGGTGGATAGTGGAACTCTTCAATTGTTACTAAACCCCTCGAAATGTGCGTTTTTAAATTATACCGAAGCCATCACTTTTAAATAAAGAACCTAAAGAAACGAAAAAAGTTTGTATATTGCACAACCTACAACCTAATTCGCTACAAAAAGGTCATTAACAAAAAGGTTAACAGAGTTTTCTTTTTAATTTCAGTACGTAGTACCGAAACCCCGTGAGCAATGCACTAAGAGCGAACAGCTTGTAGTGACATTCGCTGCTGGGTACATCGCCGGTGTGTTCTGCGCTATTGTATCTCACCCTGCTGACACCGTCGTGTCCAAACTGAACCAGGTATGTTTTTTTATATTTCCACAAGTGCCTAAGGTCATTGTTCAGGCAACAACAGGTACTAAATACTTTTATTATTATCTTTGACAGATTGTTTTATTATTATCCTGGTCCATTTAGCCAAGAAAATGCAGTTATGATTCCTAAGAATTTGGAATAAAAAAATAAAAAATCATCTTTAGGCATAGCCTCACAAATACCATAGGCTAAAAAAGGACGACTTTGTCTTCAGCTGGGTACCCTGGCTGGGTTCCGGGAGCCGTAAGATAACCCGTGAAGTGAACTAATATCGTCGCCCGTGGAATTTTAATATCACATGCTCACCAGACATTATTGGTTATTGCTCCGCTCCCAAAAGACGTAGCGTTATGTTTTACACACATAAACCTTCCTCGTGGATCAGTCTATGTAATTGCGCAAACAGTAACGAAATCAGTCCAGTAGTTTTTAAGTCAAAGGGATAAAGCTAACAAGAATTTACAACATTTCAGGACGAAACTGCTACCATTGGCGGGATATTCAGCAAATTGGGATGGAGTGGAGTATGGAGCGGTTTGGGACCCAGGATCATCATGATTGGTACACTCACCGGTCTTCAATGGTTCATTTATGATGCCGCCAAGGTAAAATAATCACCTCTTAAATAAAAATAAGTTGGCACTTGTCTTTTCTCTATTACATCTAACAAATGCGTTATCTACACGGACTATAACACTTTAAAAATAAAATGCCTGTAAATAAGATGGACTTAGGCTGCGTCCATCTGGTCTAGTCTTGTTCGTGTTTCTTACGAAGGAACCTACACTCTTTTTCATATAGATATGTCAATGATTATAAATTTTACCAATTGTTCCTACCGAAGTACAATAATTGTGGATACAAAATTAAAATGAGAAATTAAAAAAAATATATAAATTATATATATCGATAAAATCGTACATTTTTTACAATTTTTTTTTTTTTTAGGTTTACCTGAGGATGCCGCGTCCCCCTCCAGCTGAGATGCCAGAATCTATGCGCAAGAGATTAGAAGCCGAAGAAGCAGCTAAATCAAAGTAAAAAAGTAGTTAAAAGTAGTTCACACCGCTAAGAGAAAATGTTCTCACACCGATAATGTTATTATAGATAACGGTTTTTGTATCGATATTTAAATTTCCAATTTTAAAATGAGGCCAGTTTTTGCTAAGGAGGTTTGATAAGCGTAATGATGTCATTCCTTTGCCTATTAAAAAAATGACAGTTTTCTGTCATTTTTTGTTAGACACACAATATTTTGTTTCTCAGGAATATTTATAAACTTTAAACTTGTGTTATAAAAATTGGAAATCAATATCGATTAAAAATGCCGTTTTAGAATCCCGTAATATTGTGATTACCAATTATGATTTAAGTGAAATTATTGATAAACAAAGATCATGTTAATTTATTTTCAAATAAATACGTTTATTTTTATTTTGGTTTTGTTTTATTTTTTATTTCTTTTATATTCAGTTAATATAATCCATATAACCTTTGTAGTGAGCAGACTAGATAATGGAACTAATAAATGATTAAAATTACGATATTGTTTGAATTACTTGTAATATTTCTATTTCTCACCTTCCCCGCCCCGCCCCTTATACTGTTAAAAGTCGTCATTTTACTGTGTATGTATGTACCATAGAGTAGTATAGTCGAGCAGGCGCTCTACTAGATTGGCAATGCAAAAGAGAAAGCGCATAGATACGCATATGTTAAAGCGAGACAGATAGACGAGACCATTTCATTCGTAATTTCGCTTTTTTTTGTAAAATATCCTGTTTTAAAGTATAATTTAGTGTTTAGTAGACGTGATTAATTATGGTTACATGTGATGCCTGTATGTAAGTCATCTAAGATGAAAAATCCACAGATTCCTAATGGCGACAATACCAGTCTAGTAGGTAGTAGGGCGCCAGCGTACTATATCTATGGTATGGTGGACAGATAGACGTGTGAAGCCGAGTGCAATTTCCAGTAAATTTCTATTTTACGCCCGACCCTTAAGTGAACATAGTGCGAAACCGTAGGAATACAATATTTTAAGCCTCCTAAATACCCTTACTGAAAATCAATGAAAATATTTTATATTTTAAGCCTCCTCAAAGTTTCTGCTGCCCTGGTATTTCACATCATACCCTATATTGAGGTTTATCAACGCTATAACAACAATCAAACAAAAATATTGTTGAAAAATATTTTATATTTAAGCCTCCTAAAAGTTTTTGCTGACCTGGTATTTCACATCATACCCTATATTGAGGTTTATCACTCAATTATAATCGTAGTTCTATCGAGTGAAAAATAATGCTGACGACATATGTTCTAGGCACTTAGCAGCGCCATCTATGAACAAGGAATAAAACTATTACAACTTAATTATATGTTTTAAAACATCTCCGACAGATGGCGCTGATTGGCTGAAAATAATATTATTTAGTAAAATAAGCAATTAATGTTATTAAATGGAAATAAACATTTATTATTTTATTGCTAACATGTAATGTTATAAATTTAAAATATAAAAAAACAGAAAAAAGGTTTAAATTATAAAATAATCTAATTTAAAAATGTAGAAATTCCTGTATCGCGCCACGACAACATTCACTGTGCTCAGTATATATACAAAATATTGCCATAGGTGAGTGTACTTGCTTCGGCAGTACATATACTAAAATTGGAACGATACAGAGAAGATTAGCATGGCCCCTGCGCAAGGATGACACGCAAAATCGTGAAGCGTTCCACATTTTTTTGCCATTCTCATGGTATATATATGAAGGGTAAGCAGTGTCTTCACGATCCTGAATTCCTGAAATACATTGTGCGGCTCCTAAAGACATACTTAGCGTGATGTTTTATATACTTTTACTAGAGATGCGCGTGGTTTCACCGAATAACCGAATACCGAATACTACTATTCGGTTTAACCTTTACCGAACCGGATATTCGGCCGAATTATTCGGTTTACCATTTCATTGTTTTGCCGCGTAAACCGGTTCTAACTAGTACGCTTTGTGTCGCTGCGCTTGATGACAATCGTGCCGTACCTCACGACCCGCCACCCGCTCACACACCGCGCTGTCACTTTGCTTCGAAACATCGCACGATTACGTTACAAATAAAAAAAACCAAGGTGCTTGATTATAAAATACATATTAAAATATTGATAAAATTAACTTCATTGTGTTTGCAATATGAGTGGGCGTAAAAAGTTTATAAATAAATGTTGATTTAAAGTTTAAAAATAAACGTTGATTTGAAGTTTAATTGCTTTATTTTATTAGCTTTATTCAACACATTCATCATAGGTTTTCTTTGACTTATAATATAGTATAAATCTTACATAAGAAATGTTGTCTTTTAGTTCTATACCATGTAATGTAGCCAAGAAAATAGAAATACTCGAACCGAATATATTCGGCAACAAAACCGAATAATTCGGCAGAAAACAGTAGTGGAAAAGATGCCGAATACGCCGAATACCGAATATCAAACGAATATTCGGCGCATCTCTAACTTTTACTTACCTATGAATCAATCTATCTGCTCATTGAAACAACAAAATCGGTCCAGTAGTTTTTCAGTCTTTGCGGGTAAAATTTCGATCAATATAAAAGGAATCTTTTTACCTTTTATATTGATCGACAAGGGGACAAACAAACAAAAAATATGAAAAGACTGGATTACCTGTGCGAATACTTCACATAGTTAGTTCAACTGGTCTCCAACAGATGGCGTCTTTTACACAATAATAAAATTTGTCTATTTTTAAAAGTAACATTTAATTTTGACTTTTTGTGTTTTTAAATTTCGTTATTAGAGGGAAAAATAATCTTAAAAATGGCGAATTTAAGAAATAATAATAATCAGTACCTACATACCATTTTATATTTGATTATTATTTTATTGCTAACATAAAACGGTTCTTAAGTATTAAATAATTAATTATTTTTTCAGTAAAAGATTACAATGTATTTCAACATTATTATTGTTTTATTTTCAGTTTTTTACATTATTGTAAGTACTTACCCCTATTTCTTGTTCTTCACGATTTGCCTTACAGCTCCCGTAACGGTGTTATCGGCTTCAGGGTACCCATTCATATTTTTTCGATCCGGGATCCTGTCCATGTACCAATGGGTTTTTTAATTAAAAACTTATGTACATAATCTGACAATCCTATACCAATGATCGCCCCCTCATCCAAGGCGTAAGATTCCATCGGGCCTTTTGCCATCATCTCGCGCCAGCACATTAGGTTCCAAAATGGCTGGCGCATTAATGCTGATACTACGGATACACGAAAGACCGTGGTGGCCCAGCTCATCCACCATTTAAAAAACACATTATGCGACGCCATTTTTTATTTTGCAGACGTTGATAGAAGCAATCCTCCTCTTAGTACCACAGAGCCTAATAAAAAAACATATTGCTAATTTTTATAAAAAGAGTTTTAATGACGAATTTCTGAACGCTCTATCTGGTAAGAGTCTGAAAAAAGTTGTTATAATTTAGAAAGGTTTAATATTCAACAATTTAATCTAACCCTCACAGATATTAGGTATTTCTACTTATTATAAGTACTTAATATTGGTTCAATGGCCGTCACGAACATCTCCGCGGCTTACGGTCGTCCTCTGCCTAGAGAGCTAACATTGTTTCCTTAGGTAGATAGCCTAGGCTAATTAGTTAGATTAGTTAGCCTAAAACAAGTCTAAGAATACCTATAACTTTATCTAGACAATCCCCAAAAGGGAAACGGTCATTGGGCAGGTTGTAACGACCTACAGTGCCAGAACAGGCTCTGGTGGGGTTAAGGCCTCACATGTCACAGCGACGCGACGAAGCCATGCCTCTGCGTCTAGCCTCCGGGCATGGGTAGGATGTGTATCAGCACTGCATTAGCCGGGGACGGAATACCGAGTTCATTTAGACAATGGTTATTTTGACTCAAAAAATTTTTGAGGATAAATTGAGGTGTTTTGAGATCTAAAACTCTTTAAAACTTGATGCTTTCTTATCAGGTATCAGCAAAAGCAATGACGATGTAACAATATCTCCATATGAAGTAAATTATAGAAGATATATTATGAAGAGAAAAGACTTAAACAAAGTCATGTTTGGAAGATCAGGTCCGCCAAGATATATTAAAAATATAGGGCAAATAACACATTTGAAATAAGTAATTAATATTCAATTAAACGCTTTTAAAAAATTTTTTTTTATTTTTAACTTTGCTCCAACGATCCAATCTGCATTCGAGTAGATTTTGAAAATGTTGTTTGTGGGAGGGGAGGGGCGGGGGGGGGGGGGTGTCATAAGCTTCGTGACGTCACATGTATAAATCTAAATTCTGATTCGTTGAGCGAGGAGGGAGCCAGCTCTCTTGTCACCAGAAGAGATGATAAACTTTTTGGCATTTGAACTCCACGGAGCTGGACTTTCTACTCCAAACGGCACAAAGTAGAGTATTTGAATTTTAATATTAGTAAATAATTGAAATATATTTATGCCGTTTGTTAGATTCTGCAATTTCCGCCGCAGCCCCCGCTTTGATTACTTTTTTCCTGAGATGAGAATGCCTCTAAGTTATATAGTGACTTGCCCCTCAGACCAACTTCCCTGTTGTCACCTTATATTATATTTTGAGGCAATACTTGATAAATTGATAAATCGATAGCGCTGACTTAATTGAAACCAACCCCTTTTTTTAAATGAAGAAGTGTACTTTACGCGTGTTGAATTGAAAGAATAAAGGATGTACGATAGACTAAAACGGTTTATATGGCTGAAGTAAAAGGAAATGCTGGCAGAGGACGACCTAAGTGTATTTTTATTGATCGATGGAAATATTAAAAGTACACACAATCGCCAAGCATGTATAAAAGAAGCGAAAGAGGTATGTCAGGGTTGTAACAAATGGCATTCGATTGTCTCTGCCTACCCCTCTTGGGATAAAAGGCAACTAATTTGAATATTTTTAATTCTTTTCGGTAGTTTTTTTATCGGACAGACGCCAAAATGACGTCATCATTTAGGTGAAGTATCGTTTCTGATAAAAGTAGTATTAAGTGCCCAGTGGAAATACCAGTGCCTAATACAAATGAGTTGAGAAATGTGGCAGAATAGCTTTACCTAAATATGACGTAATTTTGTCGTCTGTTGGCAAAACTTTGAAAATTTATTATGAAAAACTACTACCTTAAGTTTCACTTTCATACCGAATTATTGGTGTCTCTGGTCACACCGCCAATTCGGTATGTAAAGTAAAAGCTAAGGTACGATTTTTATATTTTTATTTTAAAGATTAAGCTATTTTAAGAAACTAATTTGAATATTTTTGATTTCTATACAGTAGTTTTTTTATAATAAATTATCAAAGTTTTAGCACTGATGACGTCATTTGGTCGGCTGAATACTTCAATACCTTTGATATGTTGGTACAGAAAAAAGAACATCTGTGTTCTTTGACTTTGACATTTAACAAACAATAGTGTTGCCGTCTCTAAATCCTACAAAATCTACCAAAACCTACCACTTCTACATAAAACATATTAAAACATCAACAAAGAAACACATTTTTACGGCTTTTATACCGTAGTCTGCATAGTTGTTGTGATACAAAATATATACAAAGGTCAAAGAATATCCTACCATAAAAAATGCTTAAACTATCTTCCTAAATAATAAACTAGATTAGTTATAAAAACTACTGAAATAGTTAGTATATCTAGTAACAGGGTAACATTGGTAGACAAGTTGACAAGTAAATATTTTGCTTTTATTTAGCCGATATAATGACGTCATTCATAGGTGAAATGTAGGTTGAGTAAATTATTTGTTTTTGAAAAAATAAAGACAATCTCACGATTTTAAGAGTTATAAATTGAAAAATACGGATTATTAAACCAATATCTCGAAACGGTTTTGGATTCAGCATACCTTAACTTTTACTTTACCTACCGAATTGTAAAGGTCGTAAAGATGTAATATATACATTTCTTTATCAAATTAATATAGTTTTATTACTTAACTTTTGATTTGTTTTTATTGTAGAGCACAAATTATAATTGGGCTTCGTTATATTTTAGTTCCACAATATACAATTACATATGATACGTAGCGTTACAAATGGACTGTAGAATTTATTTATTTTCATTATGTTTGGTAAGATTTTTTTTAATTATGATCCACATATAAAGTGTAAAGTATAAAGTAGGCCACACATTGGTCCGGTATCGTACCAAAAATTTCCGATTCCGGCCGCCGGATGATCTAGGCGGACCGTTCGTTACAAGAATTGGACGAGTCTGTGGTCGGTTTCGGTGGACCGTACAGCGTCGCGCCGGGGATTAGACAAATGAAGTCAGTAAACCGCGAGGCTTATTTTGCCGATATCTATTTTAAAGTTGTTAGAAAGATACACTGCAAAAAGAATCGATAAAATGACCAAGGATAAGATAAGATAGGCCAAGATTCACGTACTAGAAACATGAGAAAGAACGATTTCCCAAAAAAACGGTATCGTGAAAATACACAAAACGGACATATGCTCTTTCAGTATTATACAAAATCTATTAGAAATAGCAAGTTGTAGTTAAAGTATGTGAAATTGTCTATAGGATAAATACGAGAAAATATATTAAGATAACTCGAGTCGCAAAATCGGTTGAAAATACGCCTGAAATTGATGACTTTCAAGGCTTCATAAAACTTAGGTTTAACTGATTTTCATATTATTTTAAAGTTCATACTGTGTCAAATATATTTATCTTTCGAAAGCTATTGAAATTTCGAAACTAAGACATATAGTTATCGCGTAATTTAAGAAGTCGCGAAGCATGTAATTTGTCTCATTAAAAAATAAACGTCATTATTGAAAAAAAAATCTAGCCCGTGTACACACTGGAAAAGTCATTGTCTGGGCCATAATGGTCCACTGTATATAAGATGCTTTAGAGATATACTATTTCTCTCTACGATATATTTTTCTTCTCTCTCGTGTAGGTAACGAAATGTGCCTAAACGTGACGCGTCCTTGTTTCTCTCAATTCTCGACCAAAAATGATCGAATCGAAATCTATTCAATAAAATCCATTGAAAAATAAAACTGCTATTTCACTTAGATATATTGAATAAGTAACTATATGCTAAATTACAGTGACACAGGTGGATTATGTACGGAGAAATTGGAAATAGTTTATCCCCATACAAATTAAAGCCATAGGACCCTTAAGCACACACACAACAGTTTGTATTGATGTGATTCAAATTAACCTGTGGTTCAAATTTCCTTCTGCTCCCCTACACCTAGATCCATGACTTAAGACGCTGAATAGAGCCAAAGACCTTGAGAGATGGCACCGCCCCCACGCGGGTACACATACACATCAAACGACGTGGCTGCCACTAATAATATAGCATCAGGCTGTAGCCGGTACTGTCGGTACACGAGCGCTTACGCACACACGCATGCAGTGCGTTCATAAAATCTCGAAAATGAGAATAAAGGAACTTGCTGAAAATTTGATTAAAAAATAGAACAGTATTACGATAGATATTGCTAGATAAAAAATCTGTCAAAAAATCAGAATCATTGCATGCATTTTAGTACTGTTTCTAGACAATATTTTATTAGAGGTACATTCGTGATTTTTTTCTATCGAATCAATATAGTTGTATTATGTTTTAAACACAGTATCTTAATAACGCATAACCTCAAGAATATCATATATTTTTTTGATTATGGTCACTGCAGTGGATGATGTACTTTTACGCATCATAAAACTCGCATTTAGCTCTATACATCCTCTTAATTGATATATTTTTTAGATATTAGAAAAACACTTCGTAAAAGGGGGTTCAGGAGACGTGGCCTCGTTTCAGTTGGTAAGTTATTTATGATAATATTTTGTGTCAAGTGTGAGTCGATATAGCGACTAAATCTATTCCGTATCTAAATTGAAATAACTAACTATATGTAGTATGAAGAAAAGTAGTTTACGCTGGTTTGGATGTTGAAAGAACGGATGAAAGATTGACTAAAATGGTTTACCTATATGGCTGAAGTAAAAGGAAATGCTGGCAGAGGACGACCTAGGTGTACTTTTATAGAACACATAAAATGTATTGATCGATGGAAATATTAAAAGTTCACACAATCGCCGAGCATGTTTGAAAGGTATGATGAATATAAAAGAAGCGAAAGAGGTATGTTAGGATCGTAACAAAATGGCATTCGATTGCCTCTGCCTACCAGTCTTGGGATGAAAGGCGTGATGATAGATAGACTAGCTTAATACCTAAATATCAAAATATATCTTTTTTATTTAAGTACCTAAGTATTAAAATTATATTCATTTTTTGAGGTCTAATCTAAGAATAGACTTCAATTTAAACACAATAACGGAAGCAAATCAATATAATATGTATGTACAAAATATAATTTGTGAATAGTCAAATATGTAGGTACAATATATGCGTTGGTAGGACTCCGTAAAGGCTATATTCGCTTGCACATGAAGTTTTCATATTGCTTCAATTCTAATGCCTACAACATAAAATTAAAGCTCAATGACATTCAAATAGATATGAACCAATTAGATCAAATCACAAAGCGGGAGCTGCGGCGGAAATCGCAGAGTCTAACAAATGGCGCAAATATAGTTCAATTATTAAAAACTACAAATTTGTGCCGTTTGGTGTAGAAACTCTAGGTCCGTGGGTCCGTTTAAAGATGTATCCCCCGACTGATCATCTCTTCTGGTGACAAGAGGGCTGGCTCCTTCCTCGCTCAACGAATCAGCATCGCGGTTCAGCGGGGAAATGCAACCAGTATTCTTGCCACTATTCCACGCGGACCTGGTTTATTTAGTTATTTTTAATCTTTAGATTTGATTTAAGGTTTTTATGTTAATAAAAATAAAAATCACAACTGACATAGTTTTCATGTAATTTTAAAGTGTCAAGCGAAGTAGTGGTCTGCTCCTGGTAGTACCTACCTAGTTATATATGAATTATTTTAATTACAATTTATAATAATGTTATTTTTTCAGCTTGCTCGCCTGTCCTTTCCAACTGTTGAAACTGTAAGTATGTTTTTTAATTAACATTTGGTCTATTTAGTATTAAAAATTCGGTATCTGGCAGAAAATGAGAGTTATTAGGGAGGGGGGGACTTCTCGGTTGTAAGAAAAATATTTTCTGCCAATTTACTCCCTGCAGTTTTCGTCACTAATCGGTTGTAAAGATGTTCCCGCCGACTGTGAAATGTCTTATTAATCAACGACTAATCACTACTATAACAGCGCGGACGCGTGCGCTATTCACCCTAGTATGACGTGGAATCTATCTATATAAATGAAAATCAAATGCAGCATAAATGAAAGATCATCACTTGAGAACGACTGGACCGATTTCGCTGATTTTTTTTATTGTGTTCGTAATTGTTGTAGGGAAACAAAAATTGGAAAAGTGGAAAATTCGGGAAAAACTGAAAGTGCTCTTTTAGGGGATGAAAGTTAATATGAGCTCCAAAACTACGAGATAGAAAACAAAAATATTCAAATTAATTTCTTAAATAACAATATAAAAAACATACTAGGTACCTACCGGGAGATGACAGGGTAAACAAAATATTATTATATTTAGTCCGACATTTAGATTATCAAAAAATATTGGACACGTATTTTTTCTTTTGTCAATCAAACAAAAATGACAGAGATAAAGCGCGTCAAAGTTTGGCAGCGGGGGCTGGTGACGTCACGCCTTGCTAAAAATTGTACTAAAGCGTGACGTCACGCGGAACTTTAGCGGGCTATATCTTCTTTTTTTTTTGTTTAATTGACAAAAGAAAAAATACGTGTCCAATATTTTCTGATAATCTAACTGACGGACTAATTAGAATTTTTTAGTCATCATGCCTAAGGGTTTGTTTGTTTGAACGCACATATCTCTGGAACTACCAGTCAGATTTGAATAATTCTTATTGCATTTGATAGCCCAATTTTTGAGGAATGTTATAGGGTATATAACATCACGCTGCGACCTAAAGGGGCGAAGCAGTAACCATTAACGCGGGTGGAATATTATGCTATTCTTAAGGGCCCTATATCCATAATTTGTATGGAGATATTATATTCCCAATTTGTCTGTAAATACTCCACCTGTGTCACTGTAATTTAGCATATAGTTACTTATTCAATATATCTAAGTGAAATAGTCGTTATTTTTTTAATTGGTTTTATTTAATAGGAAATATGGGTGGTAGAATAAAGGATTATTCTGCCCCTGCTATCTCTTTCATAATCTATCACAAAACTCTAAATTTTTTTTCAAGCGCTCTTATTCCATTATTCTTCAATTATATATTAGGCTTTTTAATGTAGCTTATTGAAAATTCAAAAAAAAATTTTTTTTATTATTTTTGCAAAGTAACTATATGCTGAATTATAGTGACACAGGTCGATTATTTACAGAGAAATGTTGAATAGTTTATCCCAGAAAAATTCCCAGTATAGGACCCTTAAAGAATAAATAACGTTTTTTTTGTCTGTGTGTCCAGAATTGGCTCCAAAACGACTCAATGGATGTCAGGTGACATTGGTATCAAATTTACACGGGCGAAGCGATAATAAATACAACTTTATTTTCAGAGACCGTTTAACCTGCCAAACCCATCAGAGGTGGATCCAAAAAACGATTATTCGGAAGCTAAATTTGACGCCCTTCATGAATATTATAAGTTTATGAATTCAAGAATAAGGGAACCGCACAATCCGGTAAATATAACGCAACCGCATATCTATCATCACGCCTTTTATCCCAAGAGGGGTAGGCAGATACAATCAAATGCCATTTGCTACGATCCTGACGTAACTCTTTCGCTTCTTTTATATTCATCATACTTTTCATACATGCTTGGTGATTGTTTGTACTTTTAACATTGCCTTAGATATTTTTTTTATCATGTTCACCTAAGTCGTCCTCTGTCATCACTTCAGCCATATAAACCTTTTTAATCAATCTTTCATCCTTCATTCCTCCAACGTGTCCATTTATTACATAATACAATTTTGGCGCCAATTTTCACCCCCTGTAAGAAAAAGTCCGTGTTTGTATATTGTCCTACTTTCATGTCAAATTAGCTATATGCTAACTTCATAGAGTGCTAAGCCTATAGAGGGGCCATAGACGGGCTCCCCCTTTCGCCAATTTTTTCCCCTTTGACCAGTTAAACTGACCAGGTGCGCAGTAATAAGTTACCTTAGATTTCGTTGGTAACGTTTTGTGTCGTGAGACAGAGCTTTAGGAAAATAGTTAATTGTGATGTTTTAAACGGGAAAGGCGATCTAGGGCGTCAAACTTAGTGTTTCCAATCATTAATTATAATTATTATGTTTGTATTTTAACATAATCATCATATAACGTAAAATGCATTGCGACAATAAAACGACAGAAAAATACAGTGGTACAGGGGCTAGTACTAGGCGTTTACCTCCCCCTCCCGCCAAAAGTGGCAGAAAAAATTGTTCGGTGATTTACACGCTTCACGTCTCCTTTGGTATATACTCAAAGTTCCGCCCCATTCGATTTCAATGAATATGTCTTTTTTTTTCAGGATGAACGCAAAGATATCTTGCAGAATGCTGAAAAGAAATTATTTAACTTCATAGATATACACATGAAAGATTTGAAAAGATTATTATTTGCAACTGACACGGCGCTGATGTCTATGGTTTTGTTAAAACTTAACAAAAAAATGGACACTTCAGAGGCAAAAATTAAAAATACTCAAGCTAAAATACCTTTCGGTGTTTATACGAGCCCTGGTAAGAAACCAGCGTAAACTAATTTTCTTCATTTTTGTCACAACATCATTTTTCACTCCGCATTCTTCTCTAATGACATGGTTCCTGATGCGGTCAATACTCTTTATATAACACATTCTACGTAAAGACCGCATTTCCACTACATTTATCTTATTTTCATGCTTCTTATTCCATACCCAAGTCTCATTAATTTTACTTTTAGTTGTAAGTTGTGTATTTCTGCATGAGAAGAAAGAAAGAAAAATGTATGAGAGATTGACTGATTAAAAAAATGTATTGATCGATGGAAATATTAAAAGTACACACAATCGCCGAGCATGTATGAAAGGTATGATGAATATAAAAGAAGCGAAAGAGGTATGTCAGGATCGTAGCAAATGACATTCGATTGTCTCTGCCTACACCTCTTGGGAAAAAAAGGCGTGATGATAGATAGATATATTTTCCATATCATTTTGTTATATCTCTGACGGATTAGACAGCATATGCCATGAAAATTCGCTAAGGCTAACTTTTACCCCGACTTGATTCACTTATACTGTTAATACTCAGCTCCTAAACATGATAGGGATTTAATACTCGTAAACCTTCCTCGTGAATTAACCTATCTAATAGTGAAAGTCGCAACAAAATCGGTTCAGTAGTTTTTGTGTGTGTGAATTGAATCTCTTGATGGTGGTGGTAAAAAAGTTGGTCATCAGCGCGCTCTTGTGAAATGTGTTCTTAGGGTGATTTAGAGCTAAAAAATACCCGGGTGAAGCCGGGGAAGAAAGCTATAGTTTATTATATTTTTTGTTGACAGAATTTAAATGTTTGGGTACATCGTATTATGTTGCGTCTGCACATAACCAAGAAGATGTCCAGATGATATTGGCCAGCGAAAGGAAACCACATTGCTACACTTTTAGAGGTAACTTGTCTTGGGAAAGTGGTGCTGGAGAGTATCACAGAGTACCACCAAGTATCCATTAAGTAGGCCACATATTGGTCCGGCATCGCACCGAAAATTTCGATGATCTAGTGCCTAGATTCTTGGCGGACTGTTCGTTACAAGAATTGGGACGAGTCTGTAGTCGGTTTCGGTGGACCGTACGGCGACGAGCCGGGGATTGGGCGTTATCCATAATTTACGTGAGGTGTTTGGGGGGGGGGGGGGGGGGGTTCGGAAAATTGTTTTGAATTAAGTAAAATCCCCATGGACTGAATTGGAATGAACATTCTTTTATGATTTTGTGCATTAAATTGTTGAATTTTGTTACTGTGATTCTAGATTATGTTCTTAGTAGTTTTATATACTAGTCTTGTCTAGTCTATGCTAATATTATTTGGAAAGATTTGTATTTTTGTATGTTTGTAATGAATAAACTCAAAAACTACTGTGCCGATTTCAAAAATTCTTTCACCATTGGAAAGCTACATTCACCCTGAGTGACAAGCTATATTCTATTTAAAAAGAATTTGGAATCCTTACTAAAACTCCAATAATGTAACCCAAGGTGTAAACATTGATGATATAGTGGTAGCGGTAGAGGGTAGGGGTAGGGGGTAGGAGTAGAAGTAGTAGTAGGGGTAGGGGTAGGGGTGGGGGTAGGGATAAGGGTAGGGGTAGAAGCAGGGGTAGGGGCAGGGGATGGGTAGGGGTAGGGGTAGATATAGGGTATATTTTATTTTGTTCGTAAATTACTAGTCTTAAATAAAAATATTGAGTCAAATTATGTTTTTTCAAATTAATTTAACGCAATCAAGCACATATGCATGTATTTACACTTAAAATAGGTACGCATTTTGAAAAATCTCACGTGAGATTGACAGGGGGGGGGGTCTTGCCATATCTCACGATATCTCACCAAGGGGAGGGAGGGGGTCGAAAAATCGCCAAAATCACCTCACGTAAATAATAGATGACCCCTTGGACGAATGTGTGGCCACATGTGGGGAAATATTATGGCAGGAAAAAAAATGATGTCAATGATGTGGTGTCAATGCAAAATAATCCTTATCTGAATGCAATTAGACTCATATTATACCATCCCATTGTTTTGTATTTTCATTTTCAATAGACTTTAAAAAAAATGTACTACGATGAGAAACTTCTTGTTTCTTCTGTGACCTTGGTAACTATTAAGTAATCTGTGCTGTCACTTCAAAATAATCTGTTCTGTCACTTCAAAATAATCTGTTCTGTCTCGAGGTTCTGTCACTTCAAAATTGATGTCTTGGTGTTTGGCTTTATTAACCGAACTTCAAAAAAGAGGAGGTTCTCAATTCGTCGGAATCTTTATTTTTTTATGTAAGTATGTTCCCCGATTACTTGAAGACGCCTGGACCGATTTTGAAATATTTTTTTTGTATAAAAGGGTATACTTCACAAGTGGTCCCATGGTCATCAGGTCAGGATCTGATGGTGGGATCCTGGAGAAATCGAGAACTCTTCAACAATTTATAAGCACACTTGAAGCGATTTGGGTATTTTTTTTATAGTGACTGTGCATTTGCTTTCGGAAAGTTTTTCAGTGCATAATTTTTGAAGTCGGTACAATTTTTTTTAAAAGCCAAATTTTTTTGTGGAGCATTTCAACTCTAACGCTTCCAATGCCTCTCCACCATTTCTCTTAGACTCCTCATTACTTTTGACCATACAAATTACATGCATGCATAATTATTTGACACGGTATGAATTTTAAAAAAGAATGAAAATCTAAGTTTTATGAAGTCCAGAAAGTCATCAATTTCAGGCGTATTTTCAACCGATTTTGCAACTCGAGTTCTCTTAATATATTTGCTAATGTACCATTTTCTCGTATTTATCCTATAAGTAAATTTCATGAAAATTTCATTTATGAAAACATGACCTACAACTTGTAATATTTTTGTATAATACTGGAAGAGCGTATGTCCGTTTAATGTTTTTTTGCAAGACCGATTTTTTTGTGAAATTGTTCTTTCTCATGTTTCTGGTACGTGAATCTTGGCTTATCTTATTTTATCGATTCTTTTTGCAGTGTATCTCTCTAACAATTTTTTATAGATATCTACTTAAAATAAGCTGCGCGGTTTCAAGTCAAGCTTGCTCATAAAAACTTTTTTTGTAAACAGGTGCGTTTGCTTTTGGCGGTTACTACCATCGCCATTCAGAGTCATTGTATGTGGGGCCTCATTCTGAACAGTTTCAAGCAAAAGACCCCAGTCAAGGTCTATATTGTCATACGGATGATACTTGGAGCGACGCACAGTGTATTTACAAGTAAGATCTAAAACTTTCCTGCTTCTTCTTTTATTGCTCCACCAATGTTAATCGATGATTTGCCAATGTCAAGTATTATAGCCTTTATAGTATCTAAGCTAAAATGATCCCGCCGACTGTGATGTGTCTTATTAATCACTTTATCACACTATTACAGCGCGGACGGGATTCAACTGGATTCCCCATTTGATCAAGAAAATCTGTTCAAGTCAAAGCCTTTTTTCTAGTTGTTGAAGGGATTGAGCAATTTATATTATTTTTATGATTGCCCACGTAGCTTAAAATGAGGGAAATAAAAATTAATTTAAGAGGATGTACAGAGCTAAATGCGAGTTTTATGATGCGTAAAAGTACATGATCCACTACAGTAGCCATAATCAAAAAAATATATGATATTCTTGAGGTTATGCGTTATTAAGATACTGTGTTCAAAACATAATACAAATATAATGATTCGATAGAAAAAAAATCACCAATGTACCTCTAAAAAAATATTTTACTGTCTAGAAACAGTACTAAAATGCATGCAATGATTCTGATTTTTTGACAGATTTTTTATCTAGCAATATACTATCGTAATACTGTTAATCAAATTTTCAGCAAGTTCCTTTATTCTCATTTTTGAGATTTTATGTACGCACTGCACGCGTGTGTGCGTAAGCGCTCGTGTACCGATAGTACCGGCTGCAGCCTGATGCTATATTATTAGTGGCAGCCACTTCGTTTGGTGTGTATGTGTACCCGCGTGGGGGCGGTGCCATCTCTCAAGGTCTTTGGCTCTATACCCCTATGCATATGAACATTAAAAAGCATCAAATAATTTCTATTCATAGGCTCTAAAATTAATCATAAGAAATTACAAATGCGTCAGGGCACACGCAGTACACACGGACAGGCAACGAAGTAGGTATATAGTATAAGCGCCACGCACACACAAGGAAGTACTAGTCGGACTTACCTCGAAGGCGGGCCGATTGACCTACCTATTGCCAAGCCGTATTTCAGACAGATTTTTCGTACTTTTCAGAATAAATCCCCGTGAAGAGTTCCCAGAATCAGTGGAATATGAGCCGAAGGTATCATATTGGTGCGGCCCATATAGATATTTTATCCCAGCAACGACGGATATAAGATGTATATTTTCAATTTTCTCAATGAATTTCATTTTACGCTTCGGATACGATGGAGTCACTTACAAGAGTAGTGATTTGACTTTTGTAAGTATAAAGTTGTCAATAGATGACGCTTTTTGCAAGACGGTTTTTATATAGAATTTTAAAAGAAACATTTAATTTTGATTTGTTTGTTTATTTTTGTCGTTAGAGGGAAAAATAATCTTCAAAATGGCGTATCAAACGTTAATTTTGATACAGTATTAAGGGAGATATTTGATACCGACAAAAATCATCTTTGAGAAATAATAAATACCTATATAGAGACAGTGAGTTCAAGCAAGGGCGCCCCCCCCTCCCCCTAGAGATCAAATGTAGCTAGCCGCAAAGCGACCAAAGTGCGAGCAATTGACTTCCTTACCTATTAATAAATTCCGCATCGCATGACATAACGTAAATAAATTCACAAGGTTTAATGTAAACTTTAAACTTTAAAACTTTAAAACTTTATTTACATAAAAATTTTACAAAATTATTGTGAGCTCCTGGTGTCACACTAGGTCAGTACCTGTATTGCAACAAACCAAAAACAAAACACTTGTAAACATTATGCATATATAATAACTTACAACTAGGTACATACATAATATACATAAACAAACACAATCACACCTTAATGAGAAAAAAAAAAAAAAGAAAACATATTTAAAACACCTTTGCAACAGAAACAACAGCCAACGTTTGTAAACCTACCCTCAATCTCCGAAACCTATACAAACTTCTATTCAATGCCACTATAGTGCAGTCATTTTGAAATGGCACGTTTTATTTATATTAAATAAATAAAGTCGGGTAGTATGTTTGTGAGAGGTACTGTTTTATATAATGCTATTTATATTAAATGATTTTTTATAATGGGTATTAATAAATTTTAAAATTATCTTTATACTTTGATTATTCAAGAATAAAACATGTTTTACTTAAGTACTTAGGTATTTTATGTTTATTACTTTATTTTTAAATGTATATTGTAGAAAGTATTGAAATATTCAGAATAACATTCAGATTTTGACATCCGTTTTTAAAATCGCCGCCATTTTCATCACGACTATATCAGATTTGCCAAAACGCAAACAGTGTAAAAATATGTAGGTAGGTATGGTGTGTGTGTGTGTGCATTGCATTTCTTTCTACGACAGCCGTTCACCAGCATTCACGTTAGTTTTGTATAATTTGTATGCGGCATAGGTACCTAAATAAAGTAGAAGTTATTGTTACGAACATACGATTTTAATTGGTTTGTGGACAATGTATGCTGTCGGCGTACATATTTTTTATCCTCCATAATATTGCCCCATTGATTTACCGCTTCACAGATGGTCTTAATACTCAAAGAATTTATACCATACTGGAAAAAACCAAGGAATCACTCCTTTTAGACCCTTTATTGTAGACGACACTACCGGCTACACTACCGGTAGTGTCGTTGACAATGAACGACACTACCGCGGCACTATTCTGATGTTTTTCTGTACAGTTACAAACAATAATAACGAAATATATTAGCTACTTAGTTCTTTTTTTTTCACAGATGTATCAGAATGGCCAAGTATTCTACACAGATGAGCCGTGGGCGGGTATGTCCTGTTGGAACTGGGCTTGCAAATGGCGTCACAATCAAAACCAGAGAGGAAATGAATATTTCATTAATTAAATTAAAATTAAAAAAAAAAACTTTTTTTCTTGTTTCTCATTCTCCATTTTAATGGAAGGCAAAGGGGTTTACCCATACAGCCAATTCTTCACGGGTTACCTTACAGCTCCCGAAACTGTGTTACGGTTCCAAGGTAGTTACCCAGCGGAAGACCAAGTCTCCCTCGTTTAGCCGATGGTATTTGTGAGGCTATACCTAACGAGTGGCTAGTTCTGTTGAGGTATATTTAGATGGAAAAGCCTCTAAATGTGGTTTGTCGGATTATGTACATAAATTTTTAATTAAAAAACCCATTGGTACTTGGCCCGGATCAGGAATCGAACACGGGGTCTGCCTAATTAATATGTTTCACCTTTTTAATCTGCACACTAAATATATATTATCGTATTGCACAACCCCTACGTGAAATGTCGTACGGGCTCTGGTTTATTTCCCATATGAAAAGACTAGATGATCCGTGCCAATACTTCGCACCGTTAGTGGTGTCAATATTGTGGTCATAGTTCAACTGATCTCCAATAGATGGCGTCTTTTACAAAATAAAAAAAAAAGTCTAATTTTAAAAGGTGAAAATTAATTTGCAAAATACAGATACCGACATAAACACCTTTGAGAAATAATATATATTATACTTAGGGTTAGTGCGAGTTAGATATATGCTACCGCGGACTTTTTTGTAGAACATTGTATTGTACACAATGGACAACATTTCATTTTTCGTAAGGTACCAAAATTCGAAAACCGTTTGGAGATTACATGCTAGAAAGCTTATTTTTCATTTTTTTTATTTTTTATATCCTTTAATTTTCGAGTTATTTTAAAAATACTGAAATATTGAAAATTAATTAATAGGTGCCCTAATCTGTGCTAACCCTCTAATTTAAAAATACTAATGTCTGTGGCAGAGTTGAACTCAGGTGTTGCCCTCTATTAATTTTACCCATTTTTATTCCATTTAAAGCTAAATTCTTTAAATGTAATTATAAAAATACTTCTTTCATATAATATTTTTTAGAAGTTTTGCTAGTTTCGAATGGGCTATCACAGGAAATATATTTACGAGTGAAACCGCGGACAAAAGCTAGTATTATTATATACATTATGAATAATGTTGTAGGCGATTTGAGTTCCGGCTACGGCAACACCTATTTGGAACACGGTATATTATACTCTTTGCATTTCTATAACGTACACTCTGTGGCTTGACTGACACTATCTGTCACTATCTGTCACTTTCTTTGGGTGACAGTTTATATTTCTTAATTTTAGTCCTAGCTATGGTTTTTAGTTTATAAGTCCTCAGAATTTATAAAAATTCATAATTAAATTAAAAATATAAAAACTCAACCAAAAATAAAATAGAAAAATACGTGTAACTTATTTTTTAATATATTTTTAATTAAAGTAATAAAAATGGGTGATTAAAAAAATGAAATGTTGTCCATTCTTTCCTAAATCATTTTGTTATATCTCTGACGGAGACAGCATACGCCATGCAAACTCGCTGGGGCTAACTTTCCCCCGACTTGATCACTTATACTGTTAATGCTCAGCACCTAAACATGATAATGTTTAATACTCGTAAACCTTCCTGGTGAATCAACCTATCTAATAGTGAAAATCGCAACAAGATCGGTTCAGTAGTTTTTACGTTAAAAGGTCACAGACAGACAGACACGCATTAAATATAAAACGAAAATATATCAATTATAATTTTATTTCAGTATTAAACAACATATTCTCTATGAACATAGTATATATAATATACAATAAACTTACAACAAAAACCGGTCCCATTTTGAAATAAAATGGAATAATATCATAAATATGCCAAAATTATAAAATCGGGCCTCGCAAGTTTGAGATATTGCGAAGTATTTAAAAATAAACACCTAAAAAATTTACAAAAAAAAAAATAAGGCTTTCAACTAAGTTTTTTTTAAATACAACAAATAAATTCAAAAGACAATATAGAGGAACCCGGTTCGGCTGTTTTTAAAGTTCCTAAGCAAAAAGACAAAGGAATTCAACGCAATACAGCCAAAAATATCCCCTTAAAAATAACAGCTAACATACTTAAAAATAAATATAATGTAATAGGGGTGTTGACATAGCTATAAGGTTTATTATATCTAATAAAATAATTAGAAAATTTTATTTTTTCATTTAAATTTTCTTTTTTAAATTCCCGCGAAAACGATCTGGGCGCGATAATAACGCAAACCAACGACATAATGGTCACAGATTAGATAAAAAATAACAAGAAAATAACTTAGTGACAGATTGACAGACAGTTAATATAATAGTTAGTAGTCTGTGGTTATTTATTTGAAATATAAATGAAAGTGACGTCACTTCCCGTTTGCGGTCACGTGACCGGAAGTATGAATTAAATATTTTCCATTTAGATAAAGGAATACTATTTATTATTTTTCACTGTCAACACCCCTATTCGAAGTGTCAATGGAAAACAATTTTTTTTCATACAGTCTTATAAATTACCAATATGGCGATAGGTAAGTTTTAATTATAAAAATAATAAAGCCCTTCACTTCAAATGAAACTTAATGAAAAATAGGGAACAAAATTGTGAAAAGGAGAATAATTTTTAAATTAAACATAAATTAGATTAACATAGTAGTTATTTGCAAGTGCCCACAGCTATGGCAACAATGCCCAAGCGAGATAGCAAAATATACCCAGAACAATCTCTCGCTAATTTGACAAAATTATTGCATTAGAAACAAGGACTGGATAGGCAAACGCAAACAAAGATTATGAATATTATATGACAAAATTAAAAAGATCTCTTTGTCTTAAGCAAATACTACGCTTTATGCGATTTTTCTCGCGGTCGGAGAATAATTTAATTACAAATTAAACGATTAAGGACCGTTGCTCTCAGTCATCTTGTATCTGTCAAAAATATGGCAAATCTTAGTTAATCCTGGAAAGTTGAGTTTATTTATACAACATTTCCTTAACCACACAGTTGATAATTATTATTTAGAACTCTTAATAATGAGAATATGGCTCAATCCAATTTACAATAATAACTATCAACTGTGTGGTAAGGAAATGTTGTATACATAAAGTCACCTTTTCAGGATTAACTGAGATTTGGCATATTTTTGACAGTTATAAGATGACTCAGAGCAACGGCCCTTAAGCTAATAATATTGCAAATGGCGCCCGATTTTTTTTTCAATTCAAAAGTTTGATTAAAATAAAATTATATTATTGTAGGAATCTTAAAAATGGAAGTGGTCCCAATATGTTATGGAATTCTGACCACTCTACATTATATGTAAAAATCGGTTATATTTTTTCATGCTGTCTTTTAATTCTAGCAAAATTTTTCTACTAATGTATATTTAAATTAATAGCCTAAAAACCTTTTTCTCTATATAAGTCAAAATATTGTAGCAAATATATTTGTTCTACAAAATTACATTGTGACAACTAAATATTAATGAGTAAATTTAATTTATATCGAAATTAATAATAATTAATTAACAAAACTTATTTTAATTAAAAACGTATTTATGAGTTGATAACAATAAAAAATTAAAAGCTATAACTAAATTTATAAAAGAATTTGGTATGAGACATCCAATTTTTATGGATAATATAATTCAGTTTATCTTTATCATAGTATACATATAATTTAATTTACTTATCAACCTATATGATAAAAATAATATTGTATATTGTATACTTTTAGCTAATGTAAAATGATTCTATATCCATATAAACTTAATCTAGATTAAGTATAACATTTTTACCTCTAAAATATAAGTTTAGACAGGTAGTTGTCGAATTTCATAGTAATTTTATAGGAATAAGGAAAAAATACCTAGTTCATTATATTGCACAAACCACAATGTAAATATGTATTCTATGCAGTGGTTTTTTTTATTATATCAAAGTTTTGCCGACATACGACAAAATGACGTCATAATTTAGTTAAGGGCCGTTGGTCAAGATCAGTTCCCAAAACGAGAACTCAGTTTGTATATTTTTATTTATCAGTTGCTTAGAACAACTTAACATACCGAATTGTTGTTATATTTTAGAGGCAAACAACAATACAACATAAGTATATAGTATAAACAATTATATAATTGAAATTAACGAGAGAGAAAACATACAAAATGGGTGGGTAATTGGTGGATCATGTACCATTTACGAGCTATTAAACAAACATATATATGTATAATTATATACATTATTTAATATTTAAAAAAATATCGGCTCTTTATTATTTTCATTTAAAGACTAATTTGGTGTCAATCAATAAATTATTTATAGTTTTTTTTAATGTACCTATATAATGGAATTTGAAATAAATATATTTGGTTGTATTTTGTTAAAAAAAAAAACAAATTTATGTTAGGAACGTTCTCTAAAGCACCTTAATAATAAATATATATAATCTTCGATCAATATAAAAAAATAGATGGATTAATATAACAGCTCATAAAACGCTCTTCGTCCCGCTCTTTGTTCCTCTTTCCGCGCTTTTTCCCTTTCGCACCGTGTTACGCGTGTTTGTATGTGAAATTTATTTATTTTATATTAATCGAAGTATGTAATTATTACACGCGTATTGATACTCTACCTTTAAATGTTATATTTATAATTTTATACGCCATTTAATATTAACTATTTTTTTTAAAACAATGCGAAAAATATGTCTAATTGCTATTGCAAATTGTAGTTAAAGTATTTTGCATTACATTTTGTATTAAAAAAATAAAGCTACCCTATACAATTCAACGTCTATTTTATTAATTTTGGAGTCAATATTAAAAAAAAATGTCTTTGCTTCTACAAAAAAATAATTACATACATATGTACAGAATTAAACATTATTGTAGAGACAAAAAAAAGAGTACTATTTTTAACTGTACAATATACAATATCTATATCTAGTGCCATAGGAAATTTTGAAAATGGTCCAAAGGAATCCATAAAAATGTTAGATGAGAATTTTATTATGAATGTATAAATTCTTCTGTACGTGTAATGTCACTGAACTTCTCCTAAACGACTAGACCGATTTTGATGATTTTTTTTGTGTCTTTGAGTGGGTCCCTGGATAGTTTAGATTCACAATTGGACCCGCTAGGTGGCGCTGCAATCGGGTTCTAGGATTTTTTTTCATACGGGCAAAGCCGAGAGCGGAAAGCTAGTCTGTATATATAAATAGAAATGTAATCCTGTTCGTTAGTATTTTTTAAATGTTCGTAATAGTCTGAAAAAGGTTTTTAGGGAAAGAAAAATTGGGGAAAAACTGAAATGTGATCATAATAGGAGATGAAACTTAAGATGGACTCCGAGATGAAACTTAAGATGGACTCCACGACTCATAGAATAATCTAATGCATGCAATGTGAACGAAATTTCTATAAACTTCATGAAACGTATAGGATATACTATATACCGAGTTCTCATAATATGATGGCATAAGGGAGTATGCAGTATTATGCATACTCCAATGTGCCCCCGTGGTCTGCGCGCTCAATCAAGTTTCGCCCTGTATCAGTTGAAAGACTTCTGTTCTATATCCATCCCTCTTATATTTTATTACTAAACTTCTACAGAAACTTCGTTTTATGATAAACCGAAGAATTTTTTTACTCATTCAAAAATATATTAGAACAGTTGTAGTGAAAATATGTTTGGTTTCTGTCTATTATTTTGAAAACAGTTAAGAAATCGGGGGTAGTATAACAGATTTGTAAGCAGTTTTTTTAGATAACTCAAACAGAGTTCGTTTAGAACTTGGACCCTTTGCAAAATTACGTGAAATTATTAATTAATTATGTTTTGTCTCTTATCTTATTGACTGACACATTTGTAAGAAAGAGAAGTTATTTTAAGTTAAGAGATTTTCAAGCAGTTTTTTTGTTTACTCAAATAAAGGCTGAATGGACTTGGACCCTTTGCAAAATAACCTATTAAAAAGAGGGTATTATTGCAACAATTTCAAAAGTAACGGACACCTATCGGATCACGTTCCCACTTCGTCATCACTTTTGGAGTCCGGTCTCCTCGCCACTATGGTCAGGTCAGGTCTCGACTTCATCAGCAACGTGGGCGAGGTGGGAGTAGACTCTGTCGCCGTCGAGGTCGCCCCGCGCAGTGTATCAATGCTGGCCACCCGGATGCTGGGCCATGCTTTATCGCCTGAAAAAAAAAAGCGTGTCGGTCAGTGTACGCACGACAGAAAGCGAAATTTTACTACTAGTATTACGCAGCGACATATATTGGTCACTTACCATACTTATGGCGCCTTAATGTCTGATATGACGTCACTTCTTAAACGTACTAATTACTCTATAACGAATAGATTTTGACCGGTTTTTACCTAATTTTATTCAATTCTGAGTAGATTTAACCATAGCTGGTATCATCAACCGGTGAAATTTTCTCAAAAATACCGCTTAATCATCATTTTAATTACCAATACTGGTTAGATTTTGACCTGATTTTTTCCCATCCTGAATAGTTATCTAATATATAAAATTCTCCTGTCACAATGTTCGTTCCCATTCTCCTCCGAAACGGCTTGACCGATCCTTATGAAATTTTGTATGCATATCCGTTAGGGTTGAGAATCGGACAACATCTATTTTTCATCCCCCTAAATGTTAAGGGTGGTCCACCCCTAAATTTTTTTTTATATAGGGTTAGGGGTAGGGGTAGGGTAGGGCTAGGGGTAGTGGTAGGGGTAGTGCGGGCAAGTCAAAGTTTGGGCAGGACAACGTCTGCCGGGTCCGCTAGTAATATATATAAAGGTGACACAAAGGTCTATGGAGCGTTGGATGCTCGGGATCTCCCTCAGTGATCGAGTACCGAATGTCCAAATAAAACAGAAGACAAGAGTGATGGACATAGCCCGAAGACCCGATGGTAAATGCGAGTCAAGGGTTACTGAGTGGAGACCTAGAATGGGCCATAGAAGTGTCGGCAGAGCGTGGAGGAGAACTGCGGATGCTAGGGAGAAGAAGAAGAGTAGATATAACCGTAGCAGGTACAGTGTCCTCATCTTTGATGCTCCCGATGAGCAAGTCCATAGCACCCTGGCCTGACGAGAGATTTTTCCTCGAATAACCTCTTATAATAACATAAATTAAAGAGATTTTGACTGGTTTTTACCTGAATTTTTCCTATCCTGAGTAGATATAACCGTAGCCGGTATAGTGTCTTCATCGTTTATGCTCCCGATGACAAGTTTCTTGCCACTCTTGTCTGCCGGTGATTGTTTCTTCTTAACGAGCAGGTTGGGCGAGAACGGCTTTTTCTTCAATGAAGTGTCCACTTTAATCGGAATTGGCTCGAAATCTGAAAGTAAAGAAAACATTTTTTTTTCTTAACGGGTTGTGTCACGGCTCCCTAAACCGTGTCATCGGTCCCAGGGTACCCAGCGGAAGACCAAGTCTCCCTCTTTTAGCCGATGATATTTGTGAGGCCAGTTCTGTTGAGGTATATTTACATGATGCGTCGGTGGCCGATTGGTTTACATAAACCTATTTTTTTTTTCTTTCTTCACGGGTTCAGCTCTCGAAACCGTGTTACGGTTCCAGGGTACCCAGCGGAAGAGCAAGTCTCCCTACAGCATCGCCATCTGTCCGCTGAACTGGACCCTACTGTTAGATGACGTTACTATACGTTATAGACAGTTTTCATTTCTGTTGGCAGTCTTCATGACTGCCTATGCCCGTTTATTGAGGAAGGTTATCAAGGGTCCACTTACCATCATTCATCTTCCCGTATTGCCTGACTTCAGCCATGCAATCCTGGTAATCCAGACTGGATTTGTCGTCATGCGGCATATTTAAGGGTATTGTTACATCCTCATTGTTGAGGTTCAACGGTATGGATATAGCCGCGACATCAGCCGCCAGCCGGTTGCTGGTAACGCCCAGCGCTTGCGCAGCCATCTCTATTGTTATCTCGTTGCGCTGCAGACGATCCAAGACGTCAGACGGGCCTTTGGAGCCCCAGAAGTCGCGGGCGTTTCTGTTGAAAAGAGAAAGTTTTATCTCGCACTCCTACGTTACATGTCAGGTAATATTATGTCTCATTAGCTTTCGGTAAAGTAAAAGTTAAGGTATGCTGAATCCAAAACCGTTTCGAGATATTGGTTTAATAATCCGTAATTTTCAATTTATAACTCTTAAAATCGTAATTTACTTAACCTTAATTTCACCTATGAATGACGTCATTATATAGGCTAAACAAAAGCAAAATATTTTCTTGTAAACTTGTCAACCAATGTTACCCTGTTGGTAGCTATACTATAATTTCATTAGTTTTTATAACTAATCTAGTTTATTATTTAGGAAGAAAGCATTTTTTATGGTAGGATATTCTTTGTCCTTTGTATATATTTTGTAGTACAACAACTATGCAGACTACGGTATAAAAGCCGCAAAGATGTAGGTTTTGGTAGATTTGGTAGGAAAAAAAAAATACATTTGAGAACGGCAACACTATGGTTTGTTAAATGTCAAAGTCAAAGAACACAGATGTTGTTTTCTCTGTACCAACATCTCAAAGGTATTGAACTATTCATAATAATGACGTCATCTGTGCCATTTAATAATTTATTATATATCAGTTACAATAAAAATATAAAAATCGTACCTTAGTTTTTACTTTACATACCGAATAATATCTGTGCAAAAAGATCACATCGATCATTTGCTAATTTTTGGCTCGAATGAAGAACAAACACTTTATATTAGTTAGGAACCAACCCAGCATTATTTCTATTTTACCCATCAACCAGTATCATTCTAGGTAGAGAGATGAAGACAGAATGTGGTAGTATATAAGCACTTGCCGTCAGAAAACCTCTTTTTCGTGCAGTCTTAGCTGTTCACTCATTTTCTGCCAGTTGGTAGGAGATTTTTTTTCTTCTAAATCGGCTCAGCGGCGTACCGACAAGCGCTGGACGCCTACTCGTCTTCAAGAATTTGTCTACACGAAAAAGAGGTTTTCTGCCGGCAAGTGCTTACAACCACTTTCTGTCTCCATCTCTCTAACTATTTACACCACACCTTTCTTAACGTACCTGTATGGCCTGTTGATGCACCCGTACACGTCTCGATACCTCCCGTACAGGGTCCCGTAACTGACGCCCAAAATCTCCGCCGCCTGCTTCATTTCTAACTCCTTTAATCGGACCGCCTCCATTACCTGTGAAGAATTGTGCGTTTAAAACAATTTTAAAGTTGGGTTGTTTTTTTTTATTGTAAAACAAACATTTGACTCCACCACAGCTTGCTCTGTTGCTAACAAAAACGTGTTGGTAACCGTCCACAGATTTGGGGCCGCAGGAATTGAGTTAAAATGGTGAGTCTATGAATGAAGGCAACTGTAAATTTCAATCGTAAGCGGAGACGTCGCCGCGGGTGTAGGCATGCCGCGACTTGAGCCAAGTGAGGCAGCCTCGCGGTGAGCCATTTTGTGTCGGTAAATGTCGGTACTCAAAGGGCATGCAGTAGGTCGTGGTCGGCTGTCTCGTCCCATTCGGAGGTTGCTCAAGTGGAGATGTCAGAAATTGTCTGCTGCAGCTATCCGTGAATTACGCGATAACTATATGTCTTGGGTTCGAAATTAAAATTGCTTTCTGAAGATAGATATGTATATTAAATATGATATAAACGTAATTTTTTTTTTAAATCAGTTGCACAAAAGCCCTGGAAGTCCTAAATTTTTCGGGTATTTTTAATATATTTATTAATGTACAATATATAACGTCTTTTAAGAATTTGAAATGACAACTTATTTAAAAAATACATGCAATGTTAGTTTACCAAACTAGTATGGAACCATACTCTTACTTAGCGAGACTCGGTACACATTTGACCAATTTTTATGTTAATGGCGAATAACTTAAACGATTTTGCTAAGTAAGATTTTAAAGATAACTCTATTTCTATCAATCTACCTATCATCACGCCTTTCATCCCAAGAGGGGTAGGCAGAGACAATCGAATGCCATTTGCTACGATCCTGACATACTTCTTTCGCTTCTTTTGTATCCATCATACCTTTCATACATGCTCGGCGATTGCGTGTATTTTTAATATTTTAATAACTCAATTTGCCTCACCCTTTTCACATAGTCCTCCTCCCAGAACTGAGGCCGCCTGCCGTGCAGCAGATACTCGTTCAGTTTGATCACGTCGCTGAAGCGGGAGTGCGACGCGCCTATCTTGGACGATCCGGGCGCTGCGGAAAGGGGGAATAATACGTTATAATCCATGTATAATCCAGGGGTTCCCTAAATGTGCGTCGCCTGGGGAGTCGCGGTGCTGTCCTGAGGGCGTCGTGAGATGGTACACACAGAGGTCATCTTAAAATGGATAACTTAATTCAAATAAAATGTGTTGAAAGCAATTGTACTGTAATATTTGATCCCACTAATATTATAAACGCGAAAGTTTGTACGGATGTATGTATGTTTCTTACTCAATCACGCCAGAACGGCTGAACGGATCTGGATGAAATTTGGCACAGGCATACATTATAGTCTGGAATAGCACATAGGCTACTTTTATCCCGGAAAAATGTATGGTTCCCGTGGGATAGATCACGGGATCGATATGATTTTTTGCATAGTGGTAGTTTAGGGGTCAGAGAATGACATATACTACTTTTTATACCGCGAAAGCGGGCGGGGGAGGGGCAAATTACAGCCACGGTAATATTTCTTTTTGGATCTATTTTCACGCGGGTGAAATCGCGGACAGAAGCTTGTAACAAATAATAAGAATGAAGATTATATAAAGTAAAGGGAATCGCAGTATAAAAAAAGATTAGGAACCCCTGGTATAGTCTATAAATCTATACTAATATTATAAAGAGGTAAAGTTTGTTAGTTTGGATGTAGGAAACTACTGAACCGATTCTAAAAATTTTTTCACTTATAGAAAGCTAGACGATATCCCTGAGTGACATAGGCTATATTTTACTTTGATCGAAAATATACACGGGCGGAGCCGGGGGCGGAAAGTCTAGTTATTAATAAGAAAGCGTGTTTGTTTGTTTGTCCTTCTTTCACGACAAAACAGAGCAACGGATCGCATTGATTTTTTGCACAGAGTAGTTGGAGGGCCGGAGAATGACACTTTTTATCCCGGAAATGCTTCGCGATAAATCTTATATCACATTTCAAAAATGTCCACTTCTATATAAACAAAATCGTAACTAGCTTCGTACTAGCTACTACATATAAAGTTTTCAAAATTGGTGACCCCGACGTGATTTGAACACGCCGACCCATAAGCCTGTGTTATCAATAAGCTCATACATTTTCTATTGAACGTTTTTTTTTGATATCAGAACGGATTGATGACAGAAACAAATTACCATAGATAAAGTAACTTATACTGAGAAGTGAGAATAGTATGCCTGTGTGCAATAGGTACGGTATAGCCATACAAATCCATTACTTTTGCCGATATGTACCTACCTAGAAATCATGTATTAAAAATATACCTACCTATATTACAAAGCACATTTGTTTTTTTAATTAATGTAGGTGACAAACTTAAGAACTATATGAACTCATATTTGGAACTCCATTCATGGACTTCCATAGCCACTTTCCATTAAGTGGCTGGCGAGTCACATGTCGTACTATCTATAAAAAAAATAGTAAACCAACAAAACCACTAACGTTTCGGCATCAGTTTAGGCAAATCGGTCAACGGCTTCAGATGATCCGATTTCATTTCGTTCTTTATGGAGCCGCCGCTCACGGACGTCGCCACCGTATCGTCGCCAGACTCTTCGTCTGAAAAGAAAAAAGGAAAACGGTCAAGTGCGAGCTCTAGTTACGCGGTTAGGGTTCCGTCCATACACCACAAAATCAATTCAAGATAATATCACAAATCAAGTTCGTGACACTGGCAGAAATGTACTTATCTTAGTACAATTGCTATTCAATAAAAAAAAATAAAAAAGTTCAGTTTTACAATTACATCCACATTACATTACATTCTTAATATTTTTTTATCCGACAAAATATACAAATAAAACAACAACTCACATATACAATAAACTTGGCTGCGCATGACCGTTTGTATCAAATAAAAGGGCTTGGAGCTGGTAAAAGCTTAATTTAAAAATATTTTTTAACCTAAAACTTATGAAATAAATAATTTTATAATCCCAAACTTGGCTGCGTAATGACTATAAAACACTATTCACTAACCAGGGTGACTCGTTGAGAAAAAAAATCGCTAAAGAAGTGACACATTAAGTGCAGCAACAGGGTTCTGTTCAATATGGACAACTGGCAAAAAGTGGACACTGTTATTGCAGGTGTCTCTGGCCACACCGCACACAAGGTATAAATGCCATTCTTGCGTATTCTCTACACCGGTTACGATTCACAGCCTCACGAGAACATTTCACAATTGGAACACTTCATCAGTGGTCTAATAAGATCAGTCCATCTGGTGGAGGATCGACGCGGAGCGAAGACATGCCCTATTCGAAGGAATATGGATGCCTTGGAGATGTGGTCTATCTATCTATCATCACGCCTTTCATCCCAAGAGGGGTAGGCAGAGACAACCAAATGCCATTTGTTACGATCCTGACATATCTCTTTCGCTTTTATATATTTTATATTCATCATACCTTTCATACATGCTCGGCGATTGTGTGTACTTTTAATATTGCCTTCGATCAATACATGTTTTATATGTTCAATAAAAGTACACCTAGTTCGTCCTCTGCCATTATTTCTTTTCACTTCATAAATCTTTCATCCTACACTATTTCAACGTGTCCAAACCAGCGTAAACTACTTTTCTTCATTTTAGTCACAACGTCATCTTTCACTCCGCATTCTTCTCTAATGACATCGTTCCGGATGCGGTCAATACGGTTTATATCACACATTCTACGTAAAGACCGCATTTCCACTGCATTTATCTTACTTTCATGCTTATGGAACTGAAACCTTTCCATGATGAACCCATATAAAACAAAACCAACCACAACTATTATCCCCGTCCACCCTCAACTTGGTATGCAGAAAGGATCCAATATCAGTCGGCGCGTCCGCCCACTCCTCATCGGACCCCTCATCACGTCGGTCCCACGAGCCGGCACTGCCTTCCGTCTCGCCCCATCTCACCACGCGTTCTGCTGTTATGTCCTGAAAAAAAGCAGCCAAATTATAAATAAATAGGTTCATTCAATCATTCATTCACGGTTTCCGAACACAACTACAGTCTGTTCAGTATTTTTTATATAATACTAGCGGACCCGGCAGACGTTATCCTGCTAAAACGTTGGTTTGCCTGCACTACTCCTACCCCTACCCCTACTCCTACCCCTACCCCTACCCTTATCACTTAGGGGTATGTAAAATAGATTACGACCGATCGTGGGCCCTACCGAATATACCTACACAAAAAAATTAATACAAATCGGTCAAGCCGTTTCGCAGGAATTTGGTTACTAACACTGTGACACGAGAATTTTATATATATAGATTTACATCGAGTACTAAGCCTAAGGAGGGGCCCTAGACGGGCTCCCCTTTTCGCCAATTTTCTACTCATTGACCATTTGAGCAGTATTAAGTTACCTTAGGTTTCGTTGGTATCGTTTTGTGTCGCGAGACAGAGCTCTAGAAAAATTGTAGATGTTTTTAAGGCGATCTAGGACGTCTAATTTGCGGGAACATAGTGTTTTCAATTTATTATTTATAATTATTATGTTTGAATTTTAGCATAATCTTCATATGAAGTAAAAGCCGTTGCGACAATAAAACGACAGAAAAATACAGTGGTACGGGGGTTAGTACTAGGCGTCTACTTCCCCCCCTCCCGCCAAAAGATGCAGAAAAAAATTGTCCAGTGATTTACCGCTTCACACCTCTTTTAGTCTTAATCCTCAAAGCATATTTTATAAATGAACACTTTTAAATTTTCTATCTTCAAATACACTGTAAATCAAATTTAAATATCGCTTGAATTGATTTCAATTAAAAAAAGCACTACATATTATTAAAAGTCCCCCGCATATCTGTGCCTATCATGCAAAAATTTCTGAACGGATTCTGTTGCGGTTTTCAAAATTGATTCACGCGGATTAAAAGTATCAAACATGGACCAATCATGTTTAGGAGCTGAGATTAGTGAATCAAGTCAACGAGTTTTCAGTCTAATCCGTCAGAGATATAACAAAATGATGTAAGAAAGAATTGTGTTGAATAAAATCTATCTCTAATTATAGATTAGTTATTTTAAGAGCATTTAAGTAGGCGTGCGAAGCCGGGGGCGGGTTCGTGTATATAATTATAAACAAAAAGGTATATACCATACTGCCGTGCCGCCAATCATGTTCACGTTCGCTGAAAATATAACAATTTTTTTTTAATTTGCTGAATAACATTTTTCTTACAGTGCGGGGGGACAACGTTTTTAACACTGACCTTATAAGTAATAGTGGATTTTAAGACCTCATAACTTTTGTCCCATACCTTTCGAAAGAATATTTGACACAGTATGAATTTTTTTTAAATATGAAAAATTTTTTTTTCTTCCCGGGTTGCCCGGTTGCCTCACAGCTCTCGAAACCGTGTTACGGTTCCAGGGTACCCAGCGGAAGACCAAGTCTCCCTCGTTTAGCCGATGATATTTATGAAGCTATACCTAACGAGTGGCCAGTTCTGTTGAGGTATATTTAGATAAAAAAGTGTGGTTTGTCGGATTATGTACGTAAGTTTTTAATTAAAAAACCCATTGGAACATGGCCGGGATCCGGGATCAAACCCGTGGTCTGACCTAAGTTAATACCATAAATAATAATAAGAAGATATAGTATGTTATTTGAACTTACTCGTCGTCAGTTAAATCAGTACCACTCGCTACGCGCCTGCGCTTAGGGCTCTGACATTCGCTACAAAAAAAAATTGATCATTCATTATTGTATAGCTTTTAGGCTATTACTAACGCTCGGCTGTCTGTCCGTCCGTCTGACACAGGGCTGTATCTTTTGAACCGTAATAGGTAGACACTTGAAAGAGTGTGTATTGACATGGCCGCTATAACAATAATAAAATAAAGTTAAAAATTAAAGAGGGTCCCCAATGACCCCTACAAAAAAACGTGTTTCAGTTAAGCGTTTTTTGCTCGATCTTAATAATGGCAATACATACAAACATTTAAGTAGTATAACTATAATGCATACTCTTAAGTAAAACAACGAATAATAAAAACCGGCCAAGTGCGAGTCGGAGTCGCTTATCTATAAAAACGGCAAAAAAAAAACATGTTTATTGTATGGGAGCCCCCTTAAATATTTATTTTATTCTGTTTTTTAGTAGTTGTTGTTATAGCGGCAACAGAAATACATCATCTGTGAAAATTTCAACTGTCTAACGTAACTATCACGGTTCATGAGATACAGCCTGGTGACAGACGGACAGACAGACAGACAGACGGATGGACGGACAGCGGAGTCTTAGTAATAGGGTTTCCGTTTTTACCCTTTGGGTACGGACCCCTAAAAACTGCCAAGAGGGAGTCACACTCGCGCTAATTAGTTCCTGCGCAATACATGGGCGTCAAACTTAGTCTGAACTGTACGGTTCCCTTTGTGTAGTATTCGTGGCCGGTTTTTGCTATCACTCAGTAACTGCTGAACTGATTTTAATGAAATTTGGTAAAGAAATCATCACGTTGTTTAGCATAGTCAGACAATACAAATTTTAAATTACATACTAAGTCGTGACATGATGGAGAATCCAGTTCAATTCCGTCCGCGCCGTGATAGTTGCGATCACGGTCGGTGGGAACATCTTACCTACCGATTAATCGGCATATTGTTACTGTGACGTCTATAATACTTGATATTGTCGGAATCATCAAAACCGAAACACGAAAAAATATAAGTTATTGTAATTTTTTGATACTGACGGGCATGACGAGCTTGGGGAATCTATTGACGTAAATTTCAATAACAATCCTAAAATCTTGATTTTGTTTTCGTTGCGATGGCGACGGCAGCGATTATTAAAATTGATTTGTGTTTAAATAAGTTGTCTCATATGCTACTCGATTTAAATTTCAAATCAAAAGAGAAACTGAAGATTACAATTAAGTTGCATAAAACCCCGTTATTACAACTTATTGATGTTCCTTGAGCCGACTATTCGGTCACTTTTAATTAAATTAAATTCGGTCGAAATTAAATAAACTAATTATATATTTCATGACATGGCCAACTAATATCTGATATATTCTGATATATCATTAAGACTATTGTTTAGCTAAAAATTTCAATACAAAATGCGTTAACGTTTCTACCCCACTAAACATAATCCGTTCTTGCTGGTTTTTTTATATAACAAGAGAGACAAGTAAAAACTAGGACGACTCGTTTTTGTCTTTTTCATATTGCTTATAAATTGAGAAATGATTAATCCTCAAAAACCGTATTTTTAACTAAAACTTATCTCGTTATAATTATGAAACTAAACAAAATTTTGATAAAATCAAAACGAGCCGACTTAGTTTATGATGTAACAAAACGATAGAGACTAAAATCAAATAATTTCGTTAACGTTTTTAGGTATAGAAAAACATTAACACCTAAACACCTATTTTGCGCGTCATTCAAGACAACGCTCGCTATCGCACACGTGTAAGTGCATGAACGCGGGGTGACTGAGGAGATAGCAAATATTCGAAAAACGCATAGCGCCCGAACTCTGTGACTAAACGATATTCTTAAATAATTAACGTGAGTATTTATAAAGGATTTTTTATAAGTGTGTAAAATAAATTTGCAACTTTCATGTTAATTTTAGCTTTAAATTTTGTATGAATTCAACAATATGGCATATTTTAGTCAGCCATATCATGAAATGGCCAATTTTACGATCAGAACACGACATATATAAATAAATGTAAGGCATATTTTTCATGACATTTTTTTATTTATTTTTTTAAGTTTTACTTATATTGTTTTTATATTATGTGTAAATAAACTTACCTATTTCCAGTCGTATCTCGTTTTCTATTGGGACTCGTCTTCTCCTTACTTGGCAGCTTTATTAATGGCGGGGGTCCACCTGTAAAAAATATTTGAAAATATTCACTAAATAGCACGAACGGATCTGAATTTCCTGTCTTACATTAATAGCCGAGAAAGGTTTGAATGTATTAAAAAAAATTCACTGCATGCACCATATTATTATGACCTTCAAAGAGCATTGGAAATGAACTTCGGTATTCAAATTAGATAACAAACATGTCTATTTCGTCATCCGAAATGAAGATCTCATCAAAAAATGTTTTCGCTAAATGTGGACATTGTCAAGTTTAGTTACCGTTGATACTATGTTTGTCACTTTTCTCGTCATCAGATTCCCTCTTTATGCAAGATCTTGCAGTATCCGCTGTTGTAGTGGTTATTATGCCTGTAACAGATTAAAAAAAGATTAAATTAAGGTAAAGATACAATAATATTAGATTAAATATTTAAAGAAACAGACGATAACTGGGTAGCTCAACCACGATTTTTATTTATTTGGTCGAATTCTTCAGACAAAAAAAAACATATTTTGTCCCAAACTTTTTTTTCCTTGAGCTACTGATCACAAGTTAGGTTAGATTAGATTAGTTGCAAAATTTTAAAATTTACCCTCAGCCCCATCCAGAAAAACCAGGATTTATAATAATATAATAATAAATGTTTATTTATTAAGACAACAAAGATCCAATTATGTTAGTAATAAAATTAAAGCTATGTTATAGTAGGTACCTATATCTACATGAATATAATACCTATGTGAAACTTAAATTTAAATTTCTCACGGAACCCTGTACCGGGCCACCGGAACAAATAACCCAGTCCAGTGCTCCAGGAAACCCGTGTCCAATCTATCACTCACTATCTTCAGGAGGCTGTTACTGCTTCCTCGAAGCCTGGATAGCGATGATGCGGCCTTTTTACGCATAATTGCATCAAAATCATCGATTAATTTAGCGACGAGAAAACATGTCTAGCAATGAAGAAATTCTGTATGGATACCCTGAAAGTTATTCTGGATGGGGCTGAGGCTATATCGAGGAACGACTCAGAAATTTTTAATCGTAAGCCACGCCCTAAACTCGTGGTTCGGGCCCATGAGTGGTTCGAGCGCAACGATCACGTCATGCAAGAAAACGACGGCGCTTTGTCCGTTCTTGCTGCAGAAGTGAGAAGGGCATAATGTGTCGCTTCTCGGAATAAATGACGTAAGCGGCACATTACAAATAAATAATTTATTAAAAAACTATCACATGCAGGGAAAAATCTTCTTAATCAATACTAGGTACTGAAATTACCTATAGATTCGTATAAAATTTAAACGTAAATCCCTTTAGAGTATGGTCGTATGACTAAAAAGGTGTTTTTGAAGAGGTGATTTCAAAAATTTAAGTTATCGAGAAAATTTTCACCAATCATGTTTTCATCCTACACAATACTAGATAAAATCCTCTAGTTTTCGATGCCCAAATTGTATGTTCATAGCATTCGTAAAATTCGGGAATTTCAGTTCAGCATATCAACCAAAATTATTCGTTACTCCCCTTAATCTGATAAGGCGTTTCCGGACTTTTGAATACCTGTATATAAATATTATACAACAAAGTCCCCCCCGCCGCGTCTGTCTGTGACCTTTTCACGCAAAAACTACTAAACGAATTTTGATGCGGTTTCCATCACCGGATAAGTGGATTCACCGGGTAGGTTTACGAGTATTAATCATGTTTAGGAGCTGAGCATTAACAGTATAAGTGAATAAAAGCCGGGGAAAAAGTTAGTCCATGGCGTTTTCATGGCGTATGCTGTCTAATCCGTCAGAGATATAACAAAATTATGTAGGAAAGTATAAATTGTGTAGAATAGCGTGGTAAGGTAAGTGTAAAAGTTCACAATTTCGCCGATAAGATGGGTGTTTGTCTGTTAATAATCAGTTAATAATGTATCTTTCTATTAGTGAAAGAATTTTCAGAATCGGATCACTTGTTTCAGAGATTACCCCTTACAACCAAACTTACAAACTTTACCTCTTTATAATACTAGATGACCCGTGCGAAAACTTCGCACCGTTAGTTAGGAGCACAAGTGATCTCCAACAGATGGCGTCTTTTACAACATACATAAATTAGTTTTTTGATTTATTTGATTATTTTTCTTCATTAGAGGGGAAAATAATCTTCAAAACGGCGCGGCGTATGTAACATTAATTGTGAATGGCGTACCGACAGAGAAACACCCTTGGAAAATAATATTATAGAGATTAGCTATCTATCATTACGTCTTTTATCCCAAGAGGGATAGGCAGAGACAGTCGAATGCCATTTGGTACGATCCTGACATACCTCTTTCGCTTCTTTTATATTCATCATACCTTTCATACATGCTCGGCGATTGTGTGTACTTTTAATATTGCCATCGATTAATACATTTTTTATATGTTCAATAAAAGTACACCAGCATTTTCTTTCATTTCAGCCATATAAACATTTTTAGTCAATCTTTCAACCAGCAAAAAAAAGAGATTAGTATAGGTGACAGAATGTACCTGTATGACAATCGGGCGGTTCATCCTTGTTGTTCCACCGTATATCGGAGAGCCCCTTGATCCTCAACTCTTCAGCAGTCTTCAGTAAGCTGGCCAATTGGGACTGAAAAAATATAATTAAAAAACAGTATGAAAGGACACGTCCAAGATGACAATTTATCAATGAATTAATTATTAAAAAAAAGTCAATGTAACGGAGGAACGCATCGACGTGATTTTTTTGCCCAGAGATAGTAATGCGAGTTCCGGTGACTTTCTTTTGGGAAAATTATTATTGGATTTCTTGTCACATTTCGAAAATTTCAGGTGGATATATAATATTTTTCTAAAAGTCTTCCTCATTTAGCTGACGATTTTTTCAAGCTATACCTAACGAGTGGCCAGCTCTGTTGAAGTACGTAGATGGAAAAGCCTCTTTGTACGGTTTGTCGGATAATGTACATAGATTTTTTATTACAAAAACCCATTGGTACATGGTCGGATGTGGGGGGATCGAACCCGCGACTTCTCAGTTGTGAGCCGACGTCATTCCCACTCGACCAAAATAAAATATGGCCGAAGTCACTCAGGGATATAGTACCTTTCTATTCGTGAAATATTTTTTAGAATCGGTTCAGTAGTTTGAGATATTACCCCCTACATCCAAACCGTCAAACTTTACCTCTTTATAATTAGTATAGAAAGCCTTTATTAGATAGTTTTGGGCGCCACTGTCACATTTAAGACGAGGAACGACTCAGAAATTTCTAATTGTAATCCACGCCCCAAACTCGTGGTTCGGGCGCAACGATCACGTCATGCAAGACAACGACGGCGCTTTGTCCGTTCTTGCTGCAGAAGTGAGAAGGGCATAATGTATCGCCTCTCGGAATAAATGACGTAAGCGGCACATTACAAATAAATAATTTATTAAAAAACGATCACATGCAGGGAAACATCTTCTTAATCAATACTAGGTACTGAAATTACCTACAGATTCGTATAAAATTTAAACGTAAATCCCTTCAGAGTATGGTCGTATGACTAAAAAGGTATTTTTGAAGAGGTGATTTCAAAAAATTTAGTTATCGAGAAAATTTTTACAAATCATGTTTTCATTCTACACAATACTAGATAAAATCCTCTAGTTTTCGATGCCTAAATTGTATGTTCATAGCATTCGTAAAATTCGGGAATTTCAGTTCAGAAATCAACCGAAATTATTCGTTCCTCCCCTTAAAACTTGGACATATTAACAAAAGCCACATACGTGATGCACATTCATCTCCCCCGTGTACATATAGTCCAGGAGCTGACGGACGTGTTTCGGCTCCGCGCCGTCTATCACCAACACAGGCTCACCCTGAGCTTCGTGAGCTGCTAACAGGGTCGCTAGTAATTCTGAGCAGGCCGCTAACACAACTCTGTAACGGAAAAATAACGATATCTAGTATAAAGGTTGATGATCCTACCGACTAACGACTAATCAGCCCCAAAATACCCGACTATTTACCGACTATTCGGTCGATGAGTAGAATATATAATAAGTACTGACGTTTAGCATCATTTATTTCCCGTGTCGAAAAGTTGGAATTTTACCGACTAATCACAGACTAGACGCCGACTATAAAAGTGGCCGAATAGTCGTCTTTTTCGACTAGTCGCCGACTAATCGGTAGACTACTAGCCAGTATGGTGAAATCTGAAACTAACGTACTTGCCCCTCAAAGCACATTGGCAATTGCAATTTTTAGCACGTGTCAGATTTAAACCAGGGCTCTCTGGTTTCAATCCCAATGCTCTACCAATTATGCTACCGAAGCTTACTATTTTTGGGATTTTTTTTAATCACCATGGGTTGTCTTACAGCTTCCGAAACCGTGTCCCAAAAACAGCTCCGATAGGTCCTAGGGTACCCAGCGGAGGACCAAGTCTCCTTCTTTTAGCCGATGGTGTTTGTGAGGCAACACCTAACGAGTGGCCAGTTCTGTTGAGGTATATTTAGATTTTCCCCACACTGACTGGCAATATCATGGTGGTACTCAATGAGATAGGGATATTAAGATGCGTCCTCTCGATCTAAAAATGTAGGTTTACCCACCTATGTGCCCTTAACGAGACCCCGCGTATAGTTCCCGCCTCCACTGTGCCATTCTCCGGTATCTGAGAGACGAAACTCGGCGAACAGTACAGGGTGACATCGCAGAATCTCTCTGAAAAAGAAAATCATAGGAAAATTATTAAACTGTTTGAAAACGGTGCGTCGGTGGCCGAGTGGGACATCTTTTTTTTTTTTTTTTTTTATTTATTCTCTTAGAAAATTAACCTAATGTACAATTTAAATTAAAAAAAAAACTGGTATATGGTATTAATTAACTAAGCGGACAACGGTTCGATCGCGGCCATGTACCATCGGTTAAAAGAGGAAGATTGGCCTTCCGCCGAGTACCCTGGGACCGTTATTTAAGACTTTCGCATATTAGTATGGATTTTATTTTCTTTCTTCACGGCTTGCCTTACAGCTCCCGAAACCGTCCCATGGTACCCAGCGGAAGACCAAGTCTCCCTCTTTTAGCCGATGGTATTTGTGAGGCTATACCTGAGGGATGGAACCCGTGGTTTTTATATTAATTTTGAAAAATCTTACTAACTAATATAGAGCGTAGCCTATAAATATGCGGAAAAACAACAATTTAAAAATAACTATTAAAACGGCAACTGTTGCACAATCGCAAAGAGAATAAAAATATACATAAATATGTGTACAAGGAAAATGAGCGAAAAATATTATTTATTTTTAACACAATTAGGACGAAATTGGAGTCTTCTAGATTTATTTATAGATGATCTATAATAAAATAGACAAGGAAACAGGATATCAATACTAATATTATACACAAAACACAAACACACCTTCACGCCTTTTATGCCTTGCAGTGTGGCCAGAGACATCATCAGTAACAGAGTCCACTTGACGCCACTTGTCCATATTAAATATGTGTCACTTATTTAACAGACGTAAATAGGTACCCATCTGTTATTTTTAGGCGAAGTGCGGACGGTTTTTACGTGTACTCCGAAGCCAGATTTTTTGAACCCTAGAGAAGGACATAGGGTACTTCCCCCCCCCCCATAAATCTACCATCCATAAGAGGGTATAATAGGTGATGAAAGTTAAAATAGGTCCGAAAGAGCGCGAAGTAAAATTATATTATAAAAAGTGTGAGCGCGTTTGTTTGTTTGTAAGAAGTTAACTGGACTGGACCGATCCGATTTTAGTTTTTTTTCTATTTCATCATGGGTTGCCTTACAGCTTCCGAATCGGCTTACACACCGATTTTCATTGCAGTATCGGAAGGAACATTCTTGTACTAAATTATATGGAAACAACTAATATTTTTGTAAAGCGAAAGTATTTCTTGTATGTCATTGTATGTTGCATATTTAACTTTTTTTGGGAAAGTAATTGTATTATTTGTATGTAATTTTTTATTATATTTGGCGAGTCAGTAAATCATAACATTTTTGTGAAAATATCCGACAAACCCCGCCCCGACGACTAAGCCAGTCAACAAAAAAAAACATTTCTCGTCCAGTAGATTCGGAGAAAATAAGCAGTGACAGACGGACAGACAGACACATGAGTAATCCTATAAATAAGGGTTTCCGTTTTTTCATCGGAGATGTTCGGAAACCTAAAAATGTCATCGGCTAAATGTGGAAGACTTGGTCTTCCGCTGGGTACCCTGGGGCCGGCAACACGGTCCGTTAACAAATATAAGAAAAATTACACAAACCTTTTTCAAGCAACTGCGAGAACATATTTTGAACGTTTGTATGGTGGTGTTTCCACCTCAGACAATACTGCTGAGGCATCATTCTAACATTAATAATTAAGTTATTAATAATTAATTAATAATAATAATAAAAAAGGGAGCGAATAATTTATATTAAATGTACTTAAAATTCAAGCTTTGGTACGAAAACGAATCAATATATAGCGCGTTTGGTAAAAAAATTTGGTCAAATTTCCTTTTTTACTTTTTTATTTTTTAGATTCTGAACACTTTTCTCTCACTTATTTAACAAAAAAAAATGTCTGGAATGTTTCGCTACGGTGTTTCATCTGTAACAAAAAAAAATTAAGGTCAATAAAGACAAATTGAGGATGGGGTGGGCGGTCTTAAAATACCTACCTCAGTTATAGCTTATAGCCTCAATTTTTTCTAAGCTTTTGACTTTGCGTGTATTACATACCCTGGGTGGGAACCGGCATCATGTTTTTTTTTATTATTATCACGAAACCTTGCGGTGTGACCAGAGACAGCAGTAACAGTGTCCACTTTTTGACAGTGGCCCATGGCGGCAAACCTGTTAGGGGCCATCCATTAATTACGTGAGCTCAAAATGGGGGGGGAGGGGTCCAGTAAAAGCTCATCATATCTCACTTAAACGGAGGGGGGTATAATAGAAAATCTCACGTCAACTTTAAAGGAATATACTTTTTTTTTTTCTTCACTTAAAATGTCCCAGTTTATTACCCGCTCAAACATCTCATGATTAAAAACATTTATTTTAAGAGTAAGAAAAAAAGTAAAAAAAAAAGTGACATTTAGAGTTTTTAAAAGAAAAAAAAGGTATAGACAATACCGATTTTATAAAAATCGTAAGTCTACGATAAAAATAAATGTAGTTTTTTTAACAACTGTAGACGTAGTAATTATTATTTAATCTATGACTGTAGCAGAAATCTCACGTATGGGGGAGGGGGGTCCCACTAAATCTCACTCAATCTCACCTAGGGGGAGGGGGGAGTCTAAATTTAACGAAAAATTGCTCACGTAATGGATGCCCCCTTACTATAAAGAGAAATTCTATAATAAACTACAAGATTTTTTTTTCCCTATTTGTTTTTTAATTTTAGACTGTAGTTTCGTATATTTTTTTTTAATATAGTATGCATTTTAAAATTATAAAAAAAATGTACATTATCCGACAAACCGTACAAAGAGGCTTTTCCATCTACATACCTCAACAGAGCTGGCCACTCGTTAGGTATTGCCACAAAAAAATCTTCGGCTAAATGAGGAAGACTTTATCTTCAGCTGGGTACCCTGGGGCCGGCAACGGTTCCCGGGAGCTGTTAAGGCAACCCGTCAAGATTTCAAAAAAATTCAAATTCATATTATTGTATTCTTTATAACGAGCCTTGGTAAATACCGTCCGCGCTGTGATAGTTGTGATTAGTCAGTAATTAATAGGACATATCACGTGTGTACTATTAATATTGCCATCAATCAATACATTTTTTATATGTTCAATAATAGTACATCTAGGTCGTCCTTTGCCAGCATTTCCGTTCACTTCAGCCATATAAACCTTTTTAGTCAATCTTTCATCCTTCATTCTTTCAACGTGTCCAAACCAGCGTAAACCACATTTTTCTCAAATTTTTAATTATATTCGTCTACAAATAAATTCACAGACAAGATATTTTACTTAAAAAATGGACACACAGTTATTGATTTAAAAATAAAGTAACTATTTACCGAGAGAACGTATCTAATTATCGCTAAGAACAAATCTTTAAATTAAAACTAACTTTTCATTACATTGCTTGCTCCCATAGAGTTAAGATTTTCTGCAATCTGTGGGAGTGATTTCGTGAAAAGGAACGGAAGTGTGTAACAGGAAGCCGGCGAAGGATTTTCCGAGAGGTTGGTACTGTCAGCCAACAGTGTGACGACAAAGAGAAAGGGAAATAGAGAAGGAGAACGCATCAGCTGTTCGCTTAACCTACAGTGTTGTGTATAAAGTGTTAATATTTTCAGGATATAATGTTAATGTTGCTTATTACCACGGTTTTTCCCAAATTTTCAACTTTTCCACATTTTCTTTCCCTAAAAACCTCAAAAGGTGCGTTGGTGGCCGAGTGGTTAAGACGTCTGGAGTGAACTAGGCTGACCACGGTTGGATCCCGGCCATGTACCCTCAGCTGGGTACCGTTGCGATCGGGCAACGCGTGAAGAAGAAAAGAAGCTATATTTCGGTACTCCAAAAGTCCAGTCTAGCCCAAGTATGTATGAGGGATCTCCTTTTGACAAAGCACCGAGAAAGAGGCAATGTACACGAGTGCATAGTAAAAAAACAAAAAAAATATAACGCAATAATTTTATTTTAATGTCAACGTCCGGGTGGAATTAGTTTACCAAAAATTCCAAGACACCGTTTCCATTGGACCTTTCCATTTTCATTTCTTCGAAATATTCTGTTAAAGAGTCAAGTGACACATCTAGTTCTGTTTAATATGGACAATTGGCTAAAAATGGACACTGTTTCTGGTGTCGCTGGCCACACCGCAAGGCTTTACATCTTATTTCCATAATATTTGATGGGGGGAGGGGACTAGTAAGATGGGGTAAGGGGGAGAACGGAATAAGATCTATCCGACCCCAAATGTCATCCTCACCCTTACAAATTCATGACTTTCAAGGATCCATGAAGCCTAGGTGTAGCTGATATTGACATATTTTTTACATATTGAGTATAGATAATTTCATATAGGTAGGTTTTTTTATTCGTTTTATTATTATTTATATGTTAAAATTATGAAGGATAAAAGATTGAAGAAAAAAGAAAAAAAGAAGAAGGACGACCTAGGTGTACTTTTATTGAACATATAAAAAATTTAGGTATTGATCGATGTACACACATTCGCCGACCATGTACGAATAGTACCTATGATGAATATAAAAGAAACGAAAGAGGTATGTCAGGATCGCAACAAACGGCATTCAATTCCGTATGTAAAGTAAAAGCTAAGGTACGATTTTTATATTTTTAAGAAACTAATTTGAATATTTTTGATTTCTATACAGTAGTTTTTTTTATAATAAATTATCAAAGTTTTAGCACTGATGACGTCATTTTGTCGACTGAATACTTCAATACCTTTGATATGTTGGTACAGAAAAAAGAACAACTTTGTTCTTTGACTTTGACATTTAACAAACAATAGTGTTGCTGTCTCTAAATCCTACAATATCTACCAAAACCTACCACTTCTACATAAAACATATTAAAACAACAAAGAAACACATCTTTACGGCTTTTATACCGTAGTCTGCATAGTTGTTTTGATACAAAATATATACAAAGGTCAAAGAATATCCTACCATAAAAACTACTGAAATAGTAGTATATCTAGTAACAGGGTAACATTGGTTGACAAGTTGACAAGTAAATATTTTGCTTTTATTTAGCCGATATAATGACGTCATTCATTTCATGTAGGTTAAGTAAATTAATTGTTTTTGAAAAAATAAAGACAATCTCACGATTTTAAGAACTATAAATTGAAAAATACGGATTATTAAACCAATAACTCGAAACGGTTTTGGATTCAGCATACCTTAACTTTTACTTTACATACCGAATTCTCTGCCTATACACCTCTTGAGATAAAAGGTGTGATGATAGATCTAATAGATTTTTTTATTCATCGATCACTGTACTTATTGGTGAATATACCTTTCGGTCCGTTTTCCACCTACCCACTCCTGTACTACTGATTTTCGTGTCGCGTCGAGAGGTTGTCCGCGACGGTAAAAAACAAATAAATAAACTAAATATTTAAAAGTGCCAAGACGTGCAAGAAGGCTCCACGGCAGATACTATATAGCCAGCTGGCTGAAGCGAGAAGACAGGCGTAATTGGTACGTACTCCTTCCTTTTCTGTATTCCATCAATAATTATTCACCAGTACAGTGCTATACAAATGATATAAATTCATATATCTAAGGAATTGTAGGTCTATTGTATGTTCCCAATTAACTCGCCCATGGATTAGTACGGAACCCTAACAATCACTCTTCATCAATTTATTTTAACTTGCAACAGAAAAAGAAGGTAATATAAAAACACGTCACGATAAAACCAAGTCATCCCGTGCCGCACAACAACCAACAATGGAGACAAACATTAAATATCAAAACTGTTTTCGTCAATTTGAAAAACACAGATAGCGCCATTATCTTCCGCAGTGCCACATTTTGGAAACTGATAAGCTGTGTCAGGGGTTCATGTCTTATCTGGTTGAGTTGTCATACTCAAAAATAATAAATATGATTCTATTTGTCTAGCTATATACTAATACCTACCTACAACGTAGTAGTGAATAGAGGAAATTTCATTTGGGCTAAGATTTAAGAAAAAAACCCGGCCAAGCGAAGAGTTCCGTACCATTAACTATAAAAACGGCAAAAAAAAAAAAAAAAAAAACACGTTTGTTGTATGGGAGCCCCCTTAAATATTTATTTTTATTCTATTAACATCATCTGTAAACATTAATACATCATCTGTGAAAATCTAACTATCACGGTTCATGAGATACAGCCAGGTGACAGACGGACAGACAGACAGACGGACGGCCAGCGGAGTCTTAGTATAGGGTTTCCGTTTTTACCCTTTGGGTACGCAATCCTAAAAAGGGGCGTCGGTGGTCGAGTGAGTAAGACGTCGGCTCGCAACTGAAAAGTCACGGATTCGATGTACCAATGGGTTATTTATAATAAAAAATCTATGTACATTATCCGACAAACCGTACAAAGAGGCTTTTCCATTATATATCAGAGCTGGCCACTCGTTATAGCCTCAAAAAAAAACATTGGCTAAATGAGGAAGACTTTGTCTTCCACTGGGTACCCTGGGGCCGGCAACGTCAAGAATAATAAAAAAAAATAAGAAAATATAATATACTAGTTAGCATTCCGCCCCCGGCTTCGCTCGTGGATATTTACGAACAAAATAAAATATACCCTATAATATAATACCTACCCCCTACCCCTATCCCTACTAAGAGTCGGGACTGCCATACATTGAAATGAAATCAAACCGATAGGTACTGCCAACTTACAACATTAAGGATTACTTGACTGTGGATTGGTACAGAAATATTTGCTATCTCCGTCATCTGTATATGGAGTGAAAGAGGCGGCGATACGACGCCATTAGTATTTACATTTTACAAACAAAAACAAACACGGCATTTATACCTTGCGGTGTGGCCAGAAACAATAGTGTCCTCCGAAGCAAGAGAAATCGATTAAAGCACATTTAATGAGATATGAACCCGGACCTTCCATCGCTAAGAATTCTCCTATACAACCTTATTAGTATCCGCGCGAACTCGCCGGCGCCAACCTAGTATGCCAAAGTAAAATCCGCGGCGCACAAATAAAAATTCCAATCACGCAACGCGAACTATTGAAATGAAAAACGCAATTTTTGTTCCGAGAAACAGAACCAGCCACTTACTTGGCGCAATCATTGAAAATAGTGACGCGATCTGATCCAGTTGGACTCTAATGGCTCCATTGATCTATATCCGGGAATTAGCTGCTGTAAACTAGTGAGATTATTGAAATAGCTCGCAGAAGCTTAGCTTAAAACGACGTAAGTAAGCGCCGAATCAAATTATTGCTATTAAACAATTAAAAAAAATGGTTTGTGGTAATTGAGAAAATTATCTTGAAATTTAATAGAATTTGTGAGAATCAACTAGAAATATATAAAATCTGTTATTTTTTAGAAATGCTTCCACCGGGCTTCGGGTGCCATCCGAAGTTGTATATAATTTAGTATGACATAATTATGTTTGATTAAAGATTTTGTTATGAATCTGCGAATCTTACTATGCGTCTTTTTCCATAGACCATTGATTTTTCTCAAATGATCTGCTAAAATGGACCCGGAGTCACGGAACCAGCTCAATCGCGCGCAACCCTAACAAAAAAACTTGTGCCAACTTTGCCTTATAGCCTTACAGCTCCCGGGAACCGTTGCCGGCCCCAGGGTACTCAGCGGATGACAAAGTCTTCCTCACTTAGCCGAATTTTTTTTGAGGCTATACCTAATAAATGGCCAGCTCTGTTGAGGTATGTAGATGGAAAAGCCTCTTTGTACGGTTTTCGGATAATATACATATATTTTTTTATTATAAAAAGCTCATTGATACGTTTATACTTTATTTACATAAAAAATACAAAAATTATTTTGAGCTCCTGGTGTTACACTAGGTCAGAACCTGTATAGCAACGAACCAGATGTATATTTGTACACTATAAATAATACTATATAATACTTTAAATGCGAAAGTGTTTGTTCATCTTTCACTTTAAAACACATTTTACAGAAAGCTTTGGGCTTGGTTTTATTTTTTCAAAATCACGTGTCGCCATAGCTCCAAGGCATATGCCCCTAGTGGGCGCTGGAGCTCATCGCGGGGGCGGTAGCGGGTCCAAAGGGCGGCAAATGTTTACGATTAGAGAGAGAGAATTAATTTTTAATTTGTGATTTTTATTAGATAATAAACAGACATATAAAATTGGTATAATTAACTATTATGTGAAAGGGGGCGTTGGATTTTTTTTTCCTGTAAAGGGGGCGGTAGTCCAAATAAAAGGTTGGGAACCTATGCTCTAAGGTAATCGATAGAGTACACATACAAACAGTCCCCGATTATTAAAAAAAAACTTCGTGTGGAACCGTGGATCATGCCACAGCTCGGATCCGTCCAAAGGAACCAGCTCAATCGAGCGCAACACTAACCAAAAACTAATGCCACAATTTTCCACGGCTAAGTTTTGCAAAAACCCACCTCCATAAACTATTTACAATTCAATAGCTCGGCGGGCGCACAAAAAACTGCACTCGCTCGCTCGAAACGCAATCTTTTAACCGTCTAACCGTACCGCAATGCAACCATTGCTAGTTTTCTATAAAAAAAACAATAATAACACAAATAGAAACGAAGCAATGTATTCGGAAAAGGCGGAAAAATCGGCCGGATTTCATATAAAATCACATTGGAAACTGCATAAGTTTCTCTTGGTGTATTTCTGAGTTGCAACGTAAAATAATGTATCTACCTATCAGCGATCTACCTATCTATCACTAATTCACTATGCATAGCATTTTTGTGTATCTGTGACCTTTTCACTACTGAACCGATTTTGTTCCGACTTTCACTATTAGATAGGTTGATTCACGAGGAAGGTCTACGTGTATCAAACATGGACCTATCATGTTTAAGAGCTGAGCATTAACAGTATAAGTGAATCCAGTAGGAGAAACAGTTAGCCCAAGCCAGTTTTCACAACGTAAGCTGTCTAATCCGTTAGAGATATACTCGTAACAAAATTGTATAGGAAAGCATTGTGTTGAATAAAATTATCTAGAAATCAGTCCGCGGTTGCTTATATCTATCTCTATTAGATAAGTATCTATAAGCGTATTTATGTAGGTATTCAAATTTTTGTAAGTTGTTTGTGTTTGTAAGGAATACACCGGTAAACTACTGGACCGATTTCAAATAATCTTTCACCGTTACGAAGTTATATTATTCCAGGAAGGCATAGGATATCTTATTAAAAAAAAATAGAGATTTCAAATTAAAAAAAAAACCGGCCAAATGCGAGTCGGGGTAGGGGTAGGGGTAGGGTAGGGTAGGGGTAGGGGTAGTGCAGGCAAGCCAACGTTTGGGCAGGACAACGTCTGCCGGGTCCGCTAGTTATCTATAAAAACGAGCAAAAAAAATCACGTTTGTTGTATGGGAGCCCCCTTAAATATTTATTTTGTTCTGTTTTTTAGTATTTGTTGTTACAGCGGCAACAGAAATACATAATCTGTGAACATTTCAACTGTCTAACTATCACGGTTCATGAGATACAGCCTGGTGACAGACAGACGGACGGACGGACAGCGGAGCCTAGGGCTTCCGTTTTCACCCTTTGGGTACGGAACCGTAAAAAAATCAGTTCGGGCAAATGAGTGTACTGTCTTTGCCCGACCCAGCAATTTGCTTGGCATTCTAGTGTTGGACATTCTCAGGCCGGGCATTCCTTGACTGGCAATCCACAACATTTCAAAATTTTAACACCCTAATTTTATTAGCTTATATGAAAGTAGGTGAAAAATTAAGGTACCCGTAATTTTTGCTTTTCTAAAATTTTAACTTTAACACTCTTAAATTAATTTTTAAATATTGCATTTTTAGAAAAAGCCGATAACGGCTAAAAGTATCAGGTGTCTATGCGTATTTTGTATTAAAAAAAATTACATGAGCTGCGTGCGTTCGTTCGTTTCATTCGTTCAATAGTTCGTTCATGGTTCTTTTGTTTCATTCATTATTGTTTATTTTTGAGTTTATTAATTTAAAATTAAATTTTATTCACTTTCATCAACAAAGATGGGTAGAGAAGCACGTAAATTAAATTCCCTTGTATCTATTCTATTCTATTTTTTCGTGTTATGGCTCCATCAGTAGTCCCCTTGTATCCTGTTTTGTTTTTACAACTACAACTAATATTTTTTAATGCCAGTTCCCTTGAAGGCAGAGAGTATAGTAGCTTTGAGCCGTACTCGTTACACAGTGTAGTTTTTTCAAAATATCTCTTAAACCACTGAATAAAAAAAATATTAAATATGTGTATCGTGTTAAGCAAAGGAAGATCTCCAAACGGATTTTTAATTTTGGTACTTAACGAAAAATGAAATGTTGTGAATTGGTGCAGACTCGTCGATTTTGGCTTTTGGCTGTCCTATCCTAAGTATGCACCCCCACGCGGCAAAATGCTTGCAACGGGCTCAATAACGATTTACAACAATTTGAATACCTTTTCCACACAATTATTTCCTACATCATTTTGTTATATCTCTTATATATACGCCATGAAAACACGCTGGAGCAAACTTTTCCCCCGATTTGATTCACAAATACTGTAAACTCTCAGCTCCTAAACATGATAGCTCCATGTTTAATACTCATAAACCTTCCTCGTGAATCAAGCTATGTAATCGTGACAACAGCAACAAAATCCGTCCAGTAGTTTTTGCGTGAAACGGTCACAGACAGAAAACCGCGTTAATGGTTACTGCTCCGCCCCTTTGGGTCGTAGCGTGATGTTATATAGCCTATAACCTTCCTCAAGAATTGGGCTATAAAATCCAAAATTTTTTTATTATTATTTTTCACGGGTTGTCTTACAGCTCCCGGGGAACCGTTGTTGCCGGCCCCAGGTTACCCAGTGGAAGACAAAGTCTTCCTCATTTAGCCAATGGTTTTTTGAGGCTTACCTAACGAGTGGCCAGCTCTGTTGAGGTATGTAGGTGGAAAAGCCTCTTTGTACGGTTTGTCGGATAATGTACATAGATTTTTCATTATAAAAAAACCCATTGGTACATGGTCGGATGTAGGAATCGACCCCGCGACTTTTCAGTTGCGAGCCGATGTCTTATCCACTCGACACACGAACTCTAATAAAACTGACCATCACAGTAATACGTTACCTTAGGTTTCGTTGGTATCGTTTTGTGTCGCGAGACAGAGCTCTAGAAAAACAATCAATTGTGATGTTTTAAATGGGAAATGCGATCTAGGACGTTTAATTTACGTGGTACAGGGGATAGTACTAGGCGTCTACCTCCCCCCCCTGCCAAAAGTGGCAGAAAAAAATTGTTCGTTGATTTACCTACTCAAAGATATGTAGTGGTACCTATGCCGATTAATAAAGACAGACTGTTTAAGGAGAGAGAGGAAATCATTTAAAAAAGAAGTACATATTAAAAACGCCAAACAGGGATTTTCATTGTCGATTGTAGTTGGCGAAAGAATTGAAAACGCGAGGCTCGAGGAGGCGCGGCTTCCGTTCACGTAGGTATGATACAAAGGGAATTAAAAACAAAACTGTAATATGTACCAATTTGGATGAAAAAAAAGGATGGAATTTAAGGGCAGACAGTGGAGGGAAAGTACCTTTATAATTTAATAAGGACCACAAAATGGTTTTAACAAGTGTTTAGTTAGTAAACTATGTTTTGTCACTCTCTTACAAATCTGTCATTCAATATGAAAGAAAAAAAAGGAAATCGAGCTGAAAACAATCCTCTTTAGTCTTAAGGCGACGCATCACAATGCAACGAACTCAGTTTCAACGCGACTTATTTTGTCCATATCTCTTTAGAACGATGTAAGCGAGATGGAATGCTTTTAAATCGATAAGATAACCAAGGATAAGATTGATAGACCAAGATGTACCAGAAACATGAGAAAGTACGATTTCGCAACAAAACCGGTCTTGCGATAATAAAATACACGAAACGGACTTTGGCTGTATGAGTATCATACAAAAACTATTAGAACAAGCAAGTTATAGTTAATGTTTTCTTCAAATACATGAAATTATCTATGCAGTAAACGAAATGAAATGTTTACGTTAATAAATAAGTGGGTTAAAAATACGCGAAAAATTGAGGACTTTCAGGGCTTCATAAAACTTTTTTTATTTCGTTTATATTATGTTTAATATATCAATCTTCAGAAAGCAATTTTAATTTCGACTCCAAGACATATAGTTATCGCGTAATTTACATATAGCTGCAGCATATAATTAGCATGGGACAAACGTTAGTTTTATCGGTATAGTTTTGATATTTAATGTCAGTGTTAGTGCCAACCATATTCTTTCGATAGAGATTCTCGTCAAGGTAAAAGAAATATCGAAATAAAAAAAAATTCAAACATTCGAAAACAACCGCACATTTCGAATTCAAAACGTGATTGCCATTCGATTGTTTCCGTTTGCGTTGTTTTGAAATTTTAATCATTTTCCGTTGTTCGAAGGCTTTCCGCTGAAAATCCGCACAATTTTCAAATATTATTCGTTGCAACTGTGACATGAATGATTTACACTAAATGAAGAACTTCTTCTTTTGATATACTAATCACAACCATCACAGCGCGGACGGGACTAAACCGGATTCCCCATCACGTCTCGAAGTGACACTTCTTTAGGCGCGTTATGAAAAAATGCGAGTGAAATTTTACGATGCGCGCGGACGATGCAAGTCTATTTTTTATTATGCTAAGGGTCCTTGGCAGATTTTGTAGGATTTAGAGACGGCAACACTATTGTTTGTTAAATGTCAAAGATGTTCTTTTTTCTGTACACTAACATATCAAAGGTATTGAAGTATTCAGCCGAGAAAATGACGTCATCAGTGCCAAAACTTTGATAATTTATTATAAAAAAACTACTGTAAAGAAATAAAAAATATTCAAAATAGTTTCTTAAAATAAAGCTATTTTTTATTTTTTTTTTATTTTTTTTATTTTTATTTTTTTTTTATTTATTTATTTTATATATATATATTTTATTATTTAGAATTTTAAAATAAAAATATAAAAATCGTACCTTAGCTTTTACCTTACATAGTACCTACCGAATTATATTATGCCAAAAAAGTATAACTTCTAAGTACCACACTACACCCACAGTTTTTTTGGATAAAGTTATTTTCAAAATAACACTGTATGAGATAGGGCCTATAGAGAGTTTATATAGTATTTGCTATAGTTGCTATAGGTAGGAATGCCAGTGGCATCAGGGGCATCATGCCACCTTTAAAAAACCGGTGGGTTTAGCATACAGGGCCATGACATGAAGAACCTTTCAATGATCCTAGTTTGCACATAGACTTAATATCTGTCTTTTTTTTAATAAATCTATTTTTCTAATATTATAAATGCTAAAGTTTGTTTGTTTGTGTATATTTGTTTGTTTTGTCTTTGTTTCACGTCAACATTTATTTGCACAGAGATAGTTGGAGGGCCTGAGAGTGACATAATAATAATATGCTACTTTTTATCCTGGGAAGATAGATTTTTGTACAAAAAATAAATATATTTAACTAGATGACCCATAGGAATACTTCGCACCGTGAGTTCAACTGATCTCCAACAGATGGCGTCTTTTAGAAAATAAATGAATTAGTCTACAAAAGAAAAAAATAATTTCGTTATTAGTGGAAAAAATGTCTTCAAAATGGCGTATCAAACATTAACTTTGATACAGTATTAAGGGTGATATTAAACACCTTTGACAAATAGGTATATAAGTATAGAGATTATTAAATTACATCCTACTTAATTTAATTTTTATGAATAATATCTCTTTCACTTAACATTGGCAACAAATCACATATAGAGGTCAACCTCAAATAAAACCTAATTACATTCCTTCACGCCTGTTACCCAAAGGGGTAGACAGAGAGTATGTAGCGCCACTTCTCTCAATCTTTGCATACTCCTCTTGCTTCATGCACATCCATACATGCCCAAACCATCTCAGCATTCCTCTTTCAATTTTATATACAACACTATCAGTCACTCCACATGTTTTACATACATTATCATTTCTCACTCTATCTCTGAGAGATATATTAACACATCTTTCAACAGCATTAATCTTACTATCATGCTTCTTCTGCCATATCCAAGATAAATATTTTTTCTTATATCCTATTTGCTTCTCATAACAGCATTCAGTGTATTATTTTATTCTCTTATATGTTAGTTTATTTATTTGTTCTTTTACATCAAATAAGAGCAATATATTACCCTTGATAATTTTTTTATTAATTTTGCTATAACTTTGATGACACTAATATCTGACATTTAATGAAACCATATGTCATATAAATGGGTCAGATTTCACTGTAGATGACTCTAATTGGTTATTCTGGAAACCACATCTTAAAAGGCAACATGTAGATGACCTTATGGTTACTGCTCTGCTCCTTTAGGTCGCAGCATGATGTTATTAGCCTATAACCTTGCTTAAGAATTGGACTATCAAATGCATTTTTTTTAATCTGACTGTTAGTTCCAGAACTTTACTATTAGTATAGATTATGTGAAACAAAAATAAATTTCAATTTTTGCACAGATATAGTTGTTAGCGCCGGACCCTATATGAGGGTCTCTGGGATTTAATCATATCTTACATTTCAAGGCAAAGCCGTATCAGAAAGATAGTAAAAAAATATTCATTGATTTAGTTGATAATATACAAACTCTTTCATTCTCTTGCTTTTTTAATTTGTTATGAGGTCATGATTCTATTTACACAGCTCTCCCTTATCACAATTTATTAAAAAAAAACAAAATTACTTTGTGAACTGCGATAGTCAACCCACAATAGTCAGGGAGCTGAGCCTGATTTTATCAAAAGGTAACGAACCCGTTTGCTCTTTGTGAAATATGATTGCCAGTGATTACCCACACGGCCTTATCACATTTGTAAGTTGTTGAGAGGGAATCTAGGGTGTTCTGAACCATTTTCAATATAATGTTTTAGAACTTTTAGCCATATTTTTTAGCAGATATGACAAACCAGTGACCTAACCCTTATTTCTTTGCCAAAGAAAATAGAATCACATTAGAATAAAGTGCATCTGGAGGTACAGGATCTGTCTTCTGACCCCTGATAATACAGGGACTTTTCCCAGTGGATTGGACACATCTATAGATGGATCTGAGGATTAAGTATATAAACTGTGGAATAATATTAAAATAAAGGATCTGGAGGTCCAGGTCTGTCTGACCCCTGGGAATATCGAGACTTTTCCCAATGGTCCCAGTGGTTGGTCCCATAGGGATCCGAGGATTATATAAGTGTGGGTCGCTTGTGGGTCCCAGACTAAGCCTGTGGAGGTTATTAGTCTCTGTACTTATTAGTGGAACTGTACTGATTATATTGTATCTACAAGAAATTAGAAGTGGCCTATGAAGGGAATATTTTAGGATAAATTCTGAATTAAGTAATTCCCATTAAAATAATGAATTAATGTAATAAAACAATAAAATGTTACTTACAAAATCATGTATACAGTGCAAACAATCCAAACATCGCATCACCGGTTCACAATATTTATATAAAGTAAAACTTTCACTAAAGGAATGCACTTGTGATAATTCAAAACATAGTTGCACTCGCGAAGCCCTAGTAGCCATAGGGCTCCATTGCCGGCCGGGCCCCGCTCCTTACTAGTTATTCACTTAATAAACTAAATTATTATTAATGTTTCGCTTCACATCCGTCCACTGTCGATGGAATAATTGTAAAAATGTTTTTCGAAAGCGCCAGTCGCCGTCGACCGCCTTTCGAAAACGGACCGAATCGGTGCACCCACGGAATTAAATCTTGCAGCTTTGCTGATAATTGAAACCCTGAGAAATATAAGATATTCTATCAAAAATAGAAGGAATAATTGTATAAATAACGACATTATTTTTCTAAAAATTACTCGACAAGCGAGCTAGCCGTCACAGTTTTCTTTCTGATATAAAGCGACCGCTTTGAATAGTTTTCCATTCAGGAATTTAAAACATAAACTAATTAATATTTTAAACAAAAATAAACTCTATAATCATACCAAAAGGTTTAAAATAGTGCAACACTTTTTAATTAAATGTAGGTATTTACTGTTGTCAATTTTGTTGTCCATGATAAAAGACCTACTGAAAATGATCGCTTAATAATTGGTTACACGAAAAAGAACCTTATTGCAGACTTTCCCAACTAGGGCTGCCGAGTGTGAAATGCGAAAAAAAACACGAAACTTTGTTTTGTAAAGACATTTCACGTTTTAGTTTAGAATTTGTCGTTACATTTGGAAAATTCCGTAACAGGAAGAGGCCGCGATATAAACACGCGACCACAACGCGAGAATACGAGACACTGTTTTTGAAACAAGCAGTTTTTGGCGTATTTTGAGTTGCTACGGGAAAACTCCGAGCGCTTTCGGTTGTGTAAGCGAGATAGGTAAACGATTGAACTAATAAATTTGAACCTTATGCCCTAGTGACACAACTATCATAAGGAGAAAATATTTTTTTCAAATTAGAAAGAGATAGTCATATTTGAAGTTTTGTAAATAGATATCTAGACGGAACACTAGTTTATAGAATGTCTGTTTTTCTGTGTACATTTTAAATTGTCTATTATAAACTTTAACTTGATGTGATAAAGTCTATTTTTGAAATTGTTTTATTAAATAAATTGTAATATTAAGATTGTTGTCGTTTAAAGGGCTTCATGAACACATTTAAAAATACATTTGTGTGAGTTTTTCGTAATATAAAAATTTGTACGGTCACTAAATCAATATTTTTTATCGTTGCTCAAACGTGCTTCATAAAATTTAATCTAGTAAAATGAAAAAAATATTAATGGCCACGGTGCCGCCCGTGGTGAATAAGAATCTACGGTACTTACATGTATACTGCTCACTCCTTCTTGTTAACCTAGCGTTATGATAATGATGATATCATCATGCCCACCATGTGATTAAATGGTAGATAATCAAATATTAGAATCAAAATTCAAAATCAGAATAAGAGTAAGGATGGGTTCATTGAACTTAAAAGTACTTAATAAAACAGGCGTAGAACTAATCACAGAATTCATCTGGGCTCATACCAAAATCCTATGTAGGATGCCACCCCAGCAAAATATCATGGGTTGCATGAGTTGACTGTTAAGTCTTCTGAGCACATGGTCCTGGCTCTTAGTCCTGGGGGTCCGGAAACAAACAAAAAACCGAGCTAGAGCAAAATAGGACTCGGTGTAATAAAAAAATTGGAGACCTAAGTATCTATAATACGCCGTTTTAATACACCTACCCTAAGCACTGACCTATCAGTGACCCTAAGTTACAAAACCCTTCTTTAAATTTTTTGTGACAGTATTTACAAAATAAAGCTATAAATACTAGACTAGTCCTAGGTCTTAGACTAATGGGCAACTGCCCTAAAGTGTTTCTGGGTATGCTGCAAGATATAACGACCGTAATGGTAAGTGGTAATGGTAAGCTTTTTTTCAGAGCGGCCGGCCTGTTCTGCCTGATTTTTTAATTTCTAGTGGTCAATGACCTACGAATAAACAGAATTCTGGCGGCGTACCCGCAATCAAGTATAAAATATTGGTAGAGGCTAGAGGTACCTATACCGTGAACTTTGCTGAATTGAGTAGGTATAAATGACAGTTGAACAATTATTTGACAGCGTTAATTGAACCACTTTTATAACGACTATTGAACGCTGAACGAATATGTCATAGGTAAAGGACCTACATATTGTGCTAAGATTTTATGAAACAAAAAAGTCGATCCTTTCTTTAAGCGAAGCCTTAAAAATCTTTTAGTTATTCCACAATCATGTGACAATAAAATAATAAAAAGAAGCGCATGATTACAGAAAACTAAAATAGTTGGTAAATAATTACCAAGGCACTTTGAATTGTTTAGGCGCATAATATATTTTTTAATTTTTTTCCTGTTTAGATAAGACATTTTTCAAACTAACTGTGCATGAAGTTTGTATAGGTAATTAGGTACCGACTTAGCAACCACTAAAAGAACCTAATTTTTATTTGACGATTTAAGGGTTGGTACCATCGATGGTTGGTACCATGTTTTACTTATGTTAGTTCCATGTTCATTTCATGCTTGTTTCTCTTATAAAATCCACTTGTTTACTCTTCAAGAGCTCGTCTCTGATGTGGTTTTCAAATTTAACTTCAGGGGTTTTTTTACGGTTCCCGGGAACCATGTTACCAGATGGTATAGGCCTGATAAATCCATTGATTCGTGGCCAATAGATTTTATCTACTACTAGCTTTCGGCCCCGGCTTCACCCGTCGATATATTCGTACAAAACAAAATACCTAGCCTATACTTATTATCTTCATTCGTAAAACAATTTTTTAAATCGGATAAGTAGTTTCGGAGATTGCCTCCTACATCCAAACTTACAAACTTTACCTCTTTAGGGAGACTCGGTACCCTGGAACCATAACACGGTTTCGGGAGCTGTAGGGGAAACCGTGAAGAAAGAAAAAAAAGCAATAGATTTCGCCACCTATCATGGGAACAAACTGAAAATCTGTTTACAATGTATCTCTCAATTATATTTTCCTATCTATCCCTAATCAGGTCTACCAATCTCGGATAGGTAATTTTGGAAAAATATTTTTCACATTTAAAAAACGAATAACGTTGTCGGTTGGGAAATATTGAAAAAAGGAAAAAATGCTCCGAGACGTCTAGGGAGAGGGTGACGGGTCTAGAAAGGAGGGGGGAAAGGGGGGAAAGCAACTTTTCCGGGCCGCGTTTCGAAAATCGATCCCCGCGGGTCGGTATATGTACGACCGTTTTGGTTTTTCTGAACATATGAATTTTCCGTTAGGTAGACCATAATTTAGGGAAATGTTGGGATAAACTTTGTTTAGAATATAAGTATCCTCTTTTCCTTTTTGCAAGATGTGTCACTTCTTTAACAGACATTTTTGAAGAAATATTTTGTGCTTAAGGGGACGCCTCATAACTTTTGTCCCATACAAAAACGGACTTCAGCAACTCAAGTATTGTACAAAACTTATTAAAAATAGCAAGCTCTAGTTAATGGATCCTAAATGTATATGAAATTATCTTTATACTAAATGTATAAAATATATCAATATCAGCTACACCTAGGTTTTATAAAGCCCTGAAAGTCAACAATTTCACGCATATTTTCAACCAACTTTGCGACGTGAGTTCTCAATGTATTTTTTTTACATTTTGAATAAAGATAATTTCACATGCTTTATGGACTAGAACTTGCTATTTCTAATATTTTTTGTACAATACTTGAGTTGCTGACGTCTGTTTTGTGTATTATCGCAAGACAGGTTTTGTTGAGAAATCGTACTTCCTCATGTTTCTGTTACATAAATCTTGGTCTATCTTATCTTATCTTTGGTTATCTTATCGTTTTTAATAGTAGTCCATCTAACTCACATATTTATAAAGAAACATGGACAAAATAAGTCGCGCGTAAAACTGAGTTCGTTGCGCTGTGATGCGTCGACTTAACATTAGTCGGCACGATTGGAATTCGAATATGGGTCCGACCAATTGATTCCCTTAAAATATACGTACCTAGATATATTTTGTAACTTTGCGTTTCGAAAGTTTTGGTTTAATTCTGAACCTATTATGAAGTATGTTCCGTTTACCACAATTTAGGGAAATGATTATTTGTTTGCTAACTAAGGCATTGTTGTGTAAAATTAATTTAATTAATTAATTAATTATTTTTAATTTTATTTTATTTCTGCAATAGTACAGGCACCTCTTTATTAAAGATATATCCCCTCGACTGATCATCTCTTCTGGTGAGGAAGCGGGGAAATGCAGCCAGTATTCTTGCCACTATTTATTTTGAATGTTTAGTTTAGATTTAATGTTTTGTATTGTTATGATATAGGTAAACTAAACTCTAAAGGGCTTCTACATGTTGGACCTATATCCCCCCCCCCCCCCCCAATGCAGCCTTACAAAGCCTTACCGGGCATTTTGTCCGTGAAATTAGAGTATAGAATGAATTTGAAAATTGTTGGAGAATGGTTACCCTACTGTCACTTTCACTCATATACATATACAATATGTTTAAAAGATACCCTCAAAAACACGATGATTCTTTTACCTCGAATCGTAAGAAAAATTCTTTCTCCAAGATAAAATTTTCAAAATTATGCTCCTTCAAAATTTTCTAATAAAACTGTAGGGAAAACGTGGTGAAATGCCATTAAATCTCCAGACAAGGCGGGTGGAAGGAATTAATTAAAAAAGAAAAAGAAAATCCTCTTTTATGTGTGGTGTGCATAAATTTCTGCCTCCTAGAGCCAACGGGAATAATCCGAGTAGACCCTATGGAATGACTTTGATTCGTGGTCTATACGTGCGTGGTCACATTAGCTCCGTCTGATCTCAGGGAAACAGTAATCAATGCGGGAACATTTGTGCCGTTTGGTGTAGACAACTAGAAACTCTATCATGGGGTTCAAATGCCAAAAAGTTTATAAAAGATATATCAACTGACACCTTCCTCGCTCAACGAATCAGCATCGCGATTCAGTGGGGAAATGCAGCCTGTATTCTTGCCACTATATCACGCGGACCTGGTTTTCCGTTCACTAGTGTTTGCGTGAAAAGATCACAGACAGATGCGGCGGTGGTATTTTACATAATTTATTCTTACCCCGTATTGTGGATGGCGAAGAAATCATATACGTATTTGGTTGTATAAGAATCATTTATTTATTAATTGAATTAGCTTACATGTTTTATTATTTTGACAAAAAAAAATTACATCTTCTTGACGTTGACACAAAAATTATAAGAAAAAATATAAGGAGAGCGAGTGCGACCAAGTAGGTTAGTATGTATAAGTATTCACAACACCCCGAGAGCATGACCAAGAAGACTGAATCGAAGACTGAATCTTTGCAGTGAGATTCATTCTTCGTGGTCATGATCGCGGGGCTGGTCTCCTTTACGATATGTAACGGTAAAAAATGGATATTAGAAGCCTAGCGTAATAAATAAATATGACATAAAGTTTACAAAATAAAAAGGTTGATTAACAACACCAAGGAGGCTGGATTAATTAATTTAAGAAACTTCTGTCAAAACTCAATAAAGAGGTCGAATATGAAAGATATTTCAAGATTATTGGACATAATCTCCTACCAACTTTTTTTAGATTTTTTTTCAAAAGAATTGGGGTGCGATGGGCGAAATGAGATTTTATTTTTCCCAAAACCACCCCGTAGGGGTGGTTTCACCCTGTTTTCACCCACCCTCTTCAATATATAAATCGATAAATGGCTATTTTGGATTTGCATTTACTAGACTGTCTTGGTATGGCTTCTTTATAAGTGTATATTGGCCCGCGTTAATAGTTACCGCTCCGCCCCTTTGGGTCGTAGCGTGATGTTATACAGGTTGTCCCAAAACTCGACGTCCAAACGAAATGAGGTGATAGCGGAGGGCATTTCCAATCAGAATCACCCTATATGTGGTTATTACATTCTCAGTGGTTTAGAAGTTATAGCACTTTTTCTATTTTTTTCCAATTTCAAGCCCAATTTACAAATAAAAAATCATAAAAAAAATTACACGTAACTTAGATTAATTTTGTTTATTTATTACAATTAGTGTACCTCTGTGTAAAAAATATTTTATAAAATTTCCTGTCATATTCCAATAGTAAAGCTTAATTTTAATTTATTTTTTTCAATACTAACCAATAACTTTGACTTTGATTGATGTTTATTTAAAAAAAATGTACTACAGAAAAGTGAACCTGCCTTTTAAAAACTTCTACACTTCATACTGTTTCCAGAGGGGTACCCCTCATAAGTCACTATGTAATGATTCATTAGTTTTTAAATCTCTAATGTAATTAAATGGTTATTAAGAAAAACGTCAATCTCTTTTATTGTTTATTTATTTTAAAGTAAGTGCAAAATATCTTCCGCCGACCATAATACAGAGCCTACATCTTCTTAGAAAGTTTCTCTTGAGATTACTTATCGCTCGAAGATTGTTGCCGATAGTTGCTGCTGCAGCATGTATTTTGTTGCGAAGTTGCTGTTCGTTGCCGCTCTCTGTGCAGTAGACCATTTCTTTGAAGCACCCCCATACATAAAAGTCCAAAGGATTGAGGTCCGCTGAGCGAGCTGGCCAGGGAGTGGTGCCTCCTCTCCCTATCCAGCGATTTGGGTATGTTGGGGTTAAGATGGTTTCATATTGTACCTCACGTGGAATATCTTGCAATAGTCCCTTTAAGTTTTGCTGCAGAAACTGCAGATATCGTACACCGTTCAGTCTAGGCGGCAACTCAAATGAACCGATGAATCTCCCGCCAAATCTCTCTTTCGCTAGGTACCCCGGGGCCGGCAACGTTTCCGGGAGCTGCAACGCAACCTGTGAAGGTTTTTGTTTTTTTTTTATGGCAATCGTTCACTTATGAACATTTATGCCAGTGTCACGTCAGTGTATTTAACAACGAGAGAGAGAAACAAATATTTAAACTAATTTAGAAGTGATCTTCCAGATAGCTGAAACAAAGAAAAACAATACTACAACCATGGACGTAAAAAAGGAGAGGACGGCTCGGATCGCCGCTTAGACAAAAGTGAAGCACCAAGCGTGCAAGTGTGCTACCGATTTTATTTATCTCTAATATATCTTTAAATTGTAGAATAAGTGGAATAAATAAAGAATAAACTACCTATTAAATGTGATTCATTGTTGTTTTTGCATAATTTTACTACACAAGACGGCATTGTTTTTTATTTTCTTAATGCGGCTGATCAGCATAACCGAATGAGAATGTGTGCGTGAGGCTTGTATTTACAATGAAACTGGCATAACTTGGTTGCTTCACTTTTGTCTTAGCGGCGATCTGTCCTCTATTTTTTTACGTCCATGACTACAACTAATACATTTAGAACAAAATAATATTAATTACAATAACTATACACTATACCTACCTAAAACATAAAATTAAATACCTACTTTATAATTTTATTTAATTTTTTGTTAAAAACATAATAATGAAAAAATTATTTCTGTAGAAAATAAACTTAATAGATGAGATAATATATTTACAGGAAAAGAAACATCTTGAAGAAATAAAATCTGATGGATCATATAAAAAAAATATGATTAAGGACCCCATCCTCTAAACCACATTCACAAATGGACGAGTCTCTGATTCTTAGTTTATGAAGGAAAACTGGTGAACAACAAAAATTTAAGGTTTTTTTTTACTTTGGAAAACTTGAGATCTTTGAAATTTTTGAAAAAAAAGTTGTCTCTGCTATTGACAGTTAATTTTTAATTTCAAAAAGTTGCAAAGGTTTCCATTCCATTCATGCCGTTCATGCCAACAATATCCGAGCGCCGACCCTAAAACGCAGCGAGGGTAAAAAAAGTAAAATTAAATTTTCTAGACGCTCGCCTTAAAATTTTTCTGGGGGGGTGGGATGGATGTAAAAATTTTTATAGCTCCGCGTCTGCGTGGACGATGCGAGAGCAAAAAATTTTCGAAATCAATATCTTAGGAGAGTTTTATCGAAAATAACCAGCCAGCGGCTTCGTGCGATTGTAGCTTGGGAAACTTAAAAGGTTTTCTTCGGAGGGCATGAAAGCTCGCACTTCTAATCTATACTAATATTATAAAGAGGTAAAGTAGGTGAGTTTGTGAGGTTGTAGCGGGTAATCTTTTACCAATAGAAAGCTACGATATCCCTGAGTGACTTAGGCTATATTTTATATTGTTCGAATATATCCACGGGCGAAGCCGGGGGCGGAAAGCTAGTAATTTATAAACTTACACGTCTTCTTTTTATTTATTACTAACGACCCAGCCCCTGACTTCGCACGGGGACAATATGGGTTAACAACAATTTGAATACCTATATAAATACGCTTATAACTACTTATCTATTAGAGATAGATATATGCTACCGCGGACTTATTTGTAGATTATTTTATTCTACACAATTCTATCCTACATCATTTTGTTATATCTCTGACGAATTAGACAGCATACGCCATGAAAACTCGCTGGGGCTAACATTTTTTCCCGACTTGATTCACTTATATTGTTATTGCTCAGCTCCTAAACATGATAGGTTCATTTTTAATACTCGTAAACCTTTCCGGTGAATTAACCTATCTAATAGTGAAAACCGCAATAAAATCCGTTTAGTAGTTTTTGCGTGAAAAGGGCACAGACAGATGCGGCTAGGAACTTTGTGATATAGGTAATAAGTACTAATGATATTATAGTCAACCAACACTCTAAATGTGGACACTATCTCTAACCTACCTCCTAAAATATAAAGGTAGAGCTGTTACATTTGAGATAGAAGGAGATATCTAAATCTATCTATCTATCATCACGCCTTTTATCCCAAGAGGGGTAGGCAGAGACAATCGAATGCAATATTTTTTAAATGTTCAATAAAAGTACACCTAGGTCGTCCTCTGTCAGCATTTCCTTTCACTTCAGCCATATAAATCTTTTTAGTCAATCTTTCATCAAATCTATTATATCGAAGACACAGTCTTTACGTTTCCTCCGTAAATTCACGAGATATCAAGAAAATCGGTGCTCATTTGGTTAAAGGTGCCCGCAACTTCTTACGCGTTGTATACCTACACCCCATTTCACCCCCTTACCCTATATGCGTGATGTTATAAATAGCCTATAACCTTTCTGCAAAGATAATTTTTCAAATCCGACTGGTAGTTCCAGAGATTAGCGCGTTCAAACTACCTTTATTATTGTATAGACAGAGACTCAAATGAATTAGATTTTTTTAATTAAAAAAAAAATGTACATAATCCGACAAAACACACTTAGAGGCTTTCCACCTAAATATATCTCAACAGAACTAGTTAGGTATAGCCTCACAAATACCATCGGCTAAACGAGGGAGACTTGGTCTTCCGCTGGGTACCCTGGAACTGTAACACGGTTTCGGGAGCTGTAAGGCAACCCTGAAGAAAGAAAAAAAAAGAGATTTTGTCAAGACAAAATTTACCCTGTGGCCCTCGAATTATCTCTGTGTAGAAAATTCACGTCGATTCGTTACTTCGATCCGATTCGTTAGGATTTTGGAATAGAATTTCTAAAGGAGGAAAATGATCAACTTTTAATAATATTTAGTGTAATCAAACAGGAAAAAATGTAGAAAATGTGCTGACACGAAAATAAACAAAAAAATATTAACGGACACACCAAAGCGGTCGATGTACCGTAATTTTATTTTAGAAAATCGACACCTTGGCCATTCGGAGCTATTTTGAAATTAAAAAAAAAACTGTCGCTGTCATTTACCCGTTAGAATTATTTAAAAAAACGCATTATCACGGCCGGAATTTATTTAAGCGGCCAGACAATTTTAATTCCCAGTCCCACTCCATCAAAAAAAAAATGTTAGCTAAGCACCAATTTTCTCCTCGTGCTTCGAAGAACACGTAAGATTCCACGTCATGTCATGACGGCCAACGCACGCGTCCCGAAGTGACGTAATGGGGAATCCAGTTTAATCCCGTCCGCGCTGTGATAGTTGTGATTAGTCAGTGATTAATAGGACATATCACGGTCGGCGGGATCATCTTAGATACCGATTAATCGGCATATATACATTATAAAGGCTATAATACTTGACATTGGTGAAGTCATTACCTAACGAGTGGCCAGTTCTGTTGAGGTATTTTTAGTTGGAAAAGCCTCTGTCGGATTATGTACATAAGTTTCACAACTATCACAGCGCGGACGGGATTAAACTGGATTCCCCATCGTGTCACGGCGTACGCGTGCGTTGATCGCCATGACATTACGTGGAAACCTCCAAAAAATACACGACTTATTCAACATTTTGACACCTCAATCATCTATAGTGACCTACAACTTCCGGAGATATCGGCATAACGTACGTTGTTTGTTTTTGAGTTTCATTAAATTATGTCTTAAATTTTTTGTTTATAATGTAATAATAATAACAATTGGGGCCAAATAAATAACATCCCAAACAAAATAAACGTTTTACTGCGTAATTTAAAATTGTAAACACGCTTATAACTTTACCTATTAGAGATAGGTAAAGTTATAAGCGGACTTTTTTGTAGATAATTTTATTCTACACAATTCTTTCCTACATAATTTTGTTATATCTCTGACGGATTAGACAGCATATTCTATGAGAGCAAGTTGAGGGCTATGTACGTAGAGTAGAGTAGCATAGAAAACAAAAAAAACTGTGGGGTTAGCATACTTAGGACCGCGACATCTTTCGTTTTTTGTTCGAAGGCCAAAAACCGCTTCAACGGCCAGCCAAAGGAATGTCCGGCCCGAAAATGTCCAACAATAGAAACTCTCGGGTCCTCGTTATTTTGGAACCTAAAGGGCTGGCACGATGGAATGACTCTTGCGCCTTGGAAGAGGGGGCGACCGTTGGTATGGGACGCAACATGTGTGGAACATCCTCGCTCTGTCTCATCTTCCATGCACATCAATTGAGGCTGGGGATGCCGCTTGCAAAGCCGAAACTGCCAAACGTCTGAATATCTGAAGAATAAAATATTTGTGGCGTTTGGGGTGGAAACAAGGGGCCCTAGCGCACGACACTTCTATAAAGAAATCGCCAAAAGATTGGTAAAAATGTCCCACGACCAAAGAGCTGGCACATTATTTGGCTCAAAGAATCAGTATCGCTATCCAACGTGGTAACGCAGCCAGCCTTATGGGCACTCTCCCAGAAGGCAACCATCTTGATAGGTTTATTTGTATATATAGCATAGAAATTCAAAAGGGTAACGCGCTTGTGTTCTAGGCACTATGGCAGCGGATTCGGACTCTCTGGAAGAAAATTTTAATTTGTAGTTTTGAGATTTTTAAATTATTAAGTTATATTATTATAGCATAGTAGATATATTTAATTGTATTTATTGTATTTTTTATACTACTTACCTACAGTGGGATTGAAATCCCAAAAAGTTTATTAAAGATATATCCCCACGACTTCTCTGGTGACAAGAGGGCTGGCTCCTTCCTAGTTCAACGAATTAGCATCGCGATTCAGCGGGGAAATGCAGCCATTTGTGCCACTATTCCACGCGGACCTGTTTTATTTAGTTATTTTTAATGTTTAGATTTAATTTTAATATGTTTTATATATATATAGCAAATTGCTGGGTCAGGCAAAGACAGTAGGTACGCGGATTTGCCTGGAAATTCTTGGGTGGCCATTGGAGTATGCTTGGAGGATTGGATTATTGGAACCCACTACATCCAAATCCATTTAGTGGTTCAATTTAAATGACATGACTATTTATCTAGTAGACTAAACTACTTAGTTTGGCTATTTCGAAATCCCTCAAGCGAGTACGTATGTTGCATTAATTATAATAAAATGTAATAAAAACATTTAATCTAAAAATAACTAAGTCTATTATTTATAATTTACTTTCCATAGTTAGAGAACCCGTCTTGATTAGGGTGGCCATGATGCTGATTTTATTGGGACAATCCTAGGGGGTGAGCATATATTTCGACCGAAAGGCCAAAAACGTTATGTCCCTACAAGAGCCAGCCAAAGAATGCCCGGTCCGAGAATGTCCGGCACAAGAATTACGAGCAAATTTGCTTGGCCGGACAAAGACAAGTACACAGAATTTGCCCGCACATTGTTGGGACGGACGTCTCGGCCCGGGCATTCCGTGCCGGTCCTTGTATGGACATAAACATTTTGGCCTTTTCAAGGCCTTTCGATCGACACGAAAGATGTCACGTCAAATATATGCTCACCCCCCAGGCAAACACATCTATCGGCGCGCCCCCATACAATAAACGTGTTTTTTTACTAACCGCCTGTAACAGAGCTGTATTTTTTGAACCGTAATAGGTAGACACTTGAAATTTCCACAGAGTATTTATTACTATGTCCGCTATAACAAAAAAAAAAATAGAATAAAGTTAAAATTTAAAGGGCGACGTGTTTTAGGCGTTTTTGCTCTATCTTAAAAATTGCAATAATGGCAATACATATAAACGTCTAACTAGTATAGTATAAGTACGACAAATAATAAAAACCGACCAAGTGTGAGTCGGACTCGTGCTAATTTATTTCTGCGCCATACAGATACAAACTTGTTCTGACCTTAGTACCTACATTAAGTTGAGTAGGTATAGGTATGTGGGCCGCCTCGCACTTGGCCGCTTTTATTTATTAATACATATTATGCTATCTATTGATAATAAGAAATTATCCCAAAATTGGTAAATCGTTGCAAGAAGCAATGGCGAGAAGTATGATGTGTGCGGAATTCGCGAATTTTTGGACACATGACGCTTTTATACAATTTTATGCGTATTCTGGCTTGTTTTGATTGGTCCAACTGTGCTAGAGACCTTGTCGGGTGTGGGGTAGCCAGGCCGGGTCGGTTGGTAGGTATAGCAGGAAAACTCGTAGTAAACTTTCACCATTCGTTTATTGGTCGAATTAACAAGGAAGAACAAGCAGCAAAAGAACAACCAGTAAAAACATCCGTAAGGAGCCAAGGAGAAGGAGCCGTAAGGAGAAAGGAGCGCACTGTAATAAAAATGAACTACACATTACTACAGGGCGTTAAGCTATTGAAGTAACACAATACAAAGTATGATAAAAATACTTACAATACTTATTTGCGCTCCTTTTATATAAACATAGATATTAGTTCTTGAATACCTACTGATTCAATACATTTTATATAGTTATTTACTTAGTTGATAAAATAGAAATATAATAAATTTTACAATTGGCAAAATAACTGCCTAAGTCAACAGTTTGTGAAGGAATGAGTAAAATTTTAATTTAGGTTCCATACAATGTTCTATTGAATTAAAATGAACAATATCGTGTTCTAAAATCAAAATAAATGCTATTTATGATGGCCAGCTTGTAAGCGGCCAGGAAAATAAGGTCGTATCATCACAATACCGGGGTTCCCCCGAAAAAATCCTGTCCTTAATGAAGGATTTTATTCAAAGAATTAATAAAATAAAGTTTGATGATGAGACTTATATAAAAATACTAATGAATGAAATGAAAAGATAAATTTACAAGTTTTATTATAAATAAAACTAATTATTTTACAAGAGAAACGATTTCCACAATCACACAAATCACAAACATTCATCTTCATTTAATCTGTTTAATCTGTTATTAGTAAGTACAGTAAACTCATTTATAATATAGAGTAATTCCCATTTAATAAGGAATGACTCAAAAACGTTCTCGAATTTAGTAAGGGCTTAGTTATACAGTTACCATCCGCTGTTTTAAGTTTATTTATATATAATACAATAGACGAAGGCTTGTTTAAAGAGTCGCAATCCGCTCATACGAACACCCATGGGAAATACATCCACAGATATAATAAGTAGTAATAATAGACGAAGGCTTTTTTAACGAGTCGCAATCCGCTCTAAAAGACACCCATGAATACCCTGATATTCATAGATATAATAATAATAAACGAATGTTTATTTAAAGAGCCGTAATTTGCTCTAATAAACACCCATGGAAATACATCCACAGATATTAGGTATAATATTTATAATAGACGAAGGCTTTTTTAAAGAGTCGCAATCCGCTCTAAATAATTACAAGTATTTACAATAAATGAAATGATGAGAATGAAATAAGGAAAATAGTAATTATTAATCATGGTTATATATTCAACCTGTAATTTGTAAATATGTAAAAGTTTTAGTTACTTAGATGTTTACAACCAAATTGTGAAATTGAAATAAATTTAACCTCCCTTGTAACCATAAGGTTATAAATACAATTTAATAAATTGTAAATAAAATAAAGAAAAATGTAAAATAATACAGATATAAAAAATTCCTTGGTTTAAGTAAGTGTAACTCCTCCATATTGAAAGAGAAAAAAAAATTATGAAATAAAATCAACGCATGCTTTAAGGTATGCGCTAAGTCAAACTATCCACGAGCAAAGCCAGTGAAAAGCTAATAATATAAGTATATGAAATAAAATAATATTTAAATTGCAATCAACATGACTACCCCTAGTTGTAATAAGAGCGTAATCATATGTCTATGAAATAGACTTCATAGTAAATAACAATTGAAAATTAAAAGAAAATCGAACGTCGTCGATTCAAAATTTAAAAACTTGTCAATGACAAAGAAATTATATAGGATACATTTGAAAATCGAATATTCCAATGCAATATTGCCGAGCAAAACAAATTGTATAAAACAAAGAAAAATCAAATGAGTTTAAATTCTGATATCGAGGTGCTTTTATATGTATCATTATTTGAAAAGTATTAATTTAATATATTAAATTTATTCTCGGAAATATTTTAATATGTTAATTGAGTTACTTATGTAAACTGTAGGTATGATATTAGAAATCATTAAAATAAGAATGGACAAATTGTTTTGTATATTTTAAAAATGTATTAAAAAAAAATCGCAATTAATAAAATTTTTGAATTAAATAATATTTATTTATGTATTATTTTCTGGAATCACGATAGACTTTTAGGATAAAAATAGATATTTTAGCAATTATAAGATAAATTAATATATATTATTTATCTTGAAAAAGTTACGACTATAAAAAGAACCTTTTTCTATTAAGAAATATTGAATTGACGGGATAATATAACGGAAATTAAATTAATTATTAATAAATTTAAGTTATGGGAAGTAATCTATAGATTTCAGATATATATATAATGAAAATCTCACATACAACCATACATTCAATGTGAATATATAATCTGAATTTACGAAATTAATAAGTGAATTTAATGTAAAATTATTCAAGAATACTGCCTTTGTATAGAAAAAAAAAATATCCTCTTCAATAATGGAATCTGACCAAGATCATCAGACTTGTCAACCTCGAAGGTTTGCCGACATAACCTTGATTCAGAACCATCATCTCCAAGAAATATTCTACTGAATTTAAATAGAATTACGTTATATATTGAGACTATATAGACATTACATATCCTGAAATAAAAGTTTGTATTAAGATAAATATTATGTTCTCTTACTTCGTTATTCTTTCTTCTTTATTCTTTATTCCTTCTTCCTGCATCATTTTAATCACGTTTGGGCGCCATTGTCGGGTTGTGGGGTAGCCAGGCCGGGTCGGTTGGTAGGTATAGCAGGAAAACTCGTAGTAAACTTTCACCATTCGTTTATTGGTCGAATTAACAAGGAAGAACAAGCAGCAAAAGAACAACCAGTAAAAACATCCGTAAGGAGCCAAGGAGAAGGAGCCGTAAGGAGAAAGGAGCGCACTGTAATAAAAATGAACTACACATTACTACAGGGCGTTAAGCTATTGAAGTAACACAATACAAAGTATGATAAAAATACTTACAATACTTATTTGCGCTCCTTTTATATAAACATAGATATTAGTTCTTGAATACCTACTGATTCAATACATTTTATATAGTTATTTACTTAGTTGATAAAATAGAAATATAATAAATTTTACAATTGGCAAAATAACTGCCTAAGTCAACAGTTTGTGAAGGAATGAGTAAAATTTTAATTTAGGTTCCATACAATGTTCTATTGAATTAAAATGAACAATATCGTGTTCTAAAATCAAAATAAATGCTATTTATGATGGCCAGCTTGTAAGCGGCCAGGAAAATAAGGTCGTATCATCACAACCTCAAGGTCATCTGTTCACCATCAAGGAATGTTCATACAAATGTATCACTGGGTTAGACTGGGCGTCCTCTCCACTCTGGCTGAAGTTGACCACTGTCGCTCAGATGCCTCATACTCGTATTTACTTACACTGATTTCGAATAAACCAACATTGTGTTTTTTTTTATTTTTTTATTTCATAGGAATATATTAAACAGTCAAACAAATATTTTTTTTATCTAAAACAAACATTAATTATGCCACATTTTCGACATGTTTTTTTAGTTCGTAATTAAAATTTTGTAATACATTGATTTTTATATATATACTAGCGGACCCGGCAGACGTTGTCCTGCCCAAACGTTGACTTGCCCGCACTACCCCTACCCTACCTATAAAAAAAAAAAATTTAGGGGTGGACCACCCTTAACATTTAGGGGGATGAAAAATAGATGTTGTCCGATTCTCAACCCTAACTGATATGCACACTAAAATTCACGAAAATCGGTCGAGCCGTTTCAGAGGAGTTCAATAACGTACACTGTGACACGAGAATTTTATATATAAGATTTCTGATACTGATAGTGTTTCCATTAATTTTTTTCCTAAAAATACATGGTCACCCTAGCTCAACGTGACGTAACGGTACAATCGGTGCTTAGTGTACATATGAGTGGAATTTTTTTGCACAAAAACCGGTTTTTACTTTTTGATAGTTTTTATTTTTGGTCAACGTTGCGGCTATTTCTGGCCTCCGCAACCAGATCAGCTAAATATAGACTCTGCTATGGAGGTCGATAACTTTCTATTTTTAAATTTAAACTTCACGCCCTTTTACCGATTTGGCTAGTCCAGGCAGTTCTTAACGGATTTGAATTGCTAATTTACAATGACGTGTATCTTAATTTAATAGGTATTATAAACGCGGAAGTGTGTTTGTACTAATAATTACCTTTTAAAAAAAGTGTAAGTACCTACCGACTTCAAAAATGATGCACTGTGCTTTCCGAAAGCAAATGCACAAGCCACTATAAAAAAAAACCAAATCGCTTCAAGTGTGCCTATAAAATTTGAAGAGTTCTCCATTTCTCCTGGATTCCATCATCACCACCTGGGAAGTATACCCATTCAAACAAAATTTCAAGTAATCGGGGAGCATACCTACATAAAAAAAACATAAAAGATTTCGACGAATATCGAACGATTTAGAAGTAGATATCTAAATCTATCTATCTATCATCACGCCTTTCATCCCAAGAGGGGTAGGCAGAGACAATCGAATGCCATTTGCTACGATCCTGACATACCTCTTTCGCTTCTTTTATATTCATCATACCTTCACACATGCTCGTCGATTGTGTAGGTACTTTTAATATTTCCTTCGATCAAAAGTACACCTAGCTTAGCTCGTCCTCTGCCAGCATTTCCGTTCACTTCAGTCATATAAACCTTTTTAGTCAATCTTTCAATTCTTTCAACATAGTCACAGCATCATCTTTCACTCCACACTATTCTCGCTTTATATCACACATTATACGTAAAGACCGCATTTCCACTGCATTTATCTTACTTTCATGCTTCTTATGCCATATAACCTACCTACCCAAGTCTCGCTTCCATAAGTAAGTGGAAAACAGCATTATGTATTATATTTTATATATTATATCCTTAGTCATAAAGACAAATACTATATTTCTATTTTGACTTTGTATAGACAATTCTAGACTTTTTTAAAAGAAGCTATCCAACAGGCGACCAAAAGTCACATAGAAAAATAAGTTAGATTCAGCACAGTTACCGATTGATACAAAAATAGAAATTCCAAAAAATTTCCACGCGCTTTGTAGGCGGCGGATACAAAAAATGTTGTCAAGTTGTTCCTAAATAAAGTTTAGAGGTCCCGTAGGATTTTTCATTTTAGTGATTTTGAAAATTCAAAACGGGTTTTAGGGGCCTGTTAATGGCCCCAAGTCATAGATTAAATAATAATCAGATAACACCGCTTGACACGAAATCTTATGGATTCGCGATTTTTAGCACAAGACAATGGATTTGCCCGGCCCGAGTACCTACCTAAGCTCGACCCGAAAATGTCCGGACAAGAATTTCTACTTATCTATAGGTACTTTCCTACATAAATAATTAGGGCAAACAAAGAAAATATCAGGAAAATATCACAGCCTTAGCAGTGCCATCTATCCGCTTTATTGGACCAGGCTGTACCGTACTATCAATGACATATATATGAAATGATCGCTAGATGGCGTTTTATTTTATTTTATTTTATTTTATTCTGGACAACAAACAACCATACAACAAACATTACTACAACATAGATACATATGTATTTAAAAAATAACAGTCATATGGTCAGTGACGTTATCCAAAAATATTGTTTATACATACATTCAAAACAAGATATATTACAAAGAAAAACAAAACTAAAACTAAAAAAAAAGTAAAACAAAATACAATTAAACTATTTAGAATGTGACAGATATTTTTCCTAAATACATACAAAGAATGCGTAAATATATCCACTTATTATACGTTATACTCCTTACAAATGTTAATTAATAATTTTAAATTGTGAAATTTCAATTTTTGATAAGTACTTCAAAATTAAACATTCAAAAAAACACACTGTTATTCATTAGTTTTAAGTTTTCATTCCTGTCGACAGTCCTCATGACTGCCTATAGATGCCTTTTTAGGAAGGGGTCCTATACCCCATAGGATCTATCTACCCCATAAGGCATATAAATTGTGGTGGGGACTTGCTCATGGCCGGTGATTTTCGAAAAATCGCCATTGAACGTTTATACTTTTTTAATCTGGAGTGCAAATAATCAAGATCCTTTTTTATAACGGAACACATTTTTTTTTATCAATAATTTTGAAACAGTTTTATGTTTATGATTTTATGTAATCGCAGGATAACGGATCAAGATCTCTGGAGTCGCAACTACGAGTAGGTATGACATATTTTTTTCATTTTATAATTCTTAAAAAAAAAATTCAAGACAATGTGGTGGGGGCTCCGTGCTTCATTGCCTTGGGATTTATGCAGCCCTGGTTACTCTTATACTTATTATTTTTTGTTTACCAACAAGGAACAGACGACCAAGACGAACATTCTTTAATCAAATATCTGATGTCCTTAAAAAGGCCTAATACCTACGCAGTACTAAAAATGTATGAATGTATGAAATGTATGGATGTGGATGAAGCAAGAGAAGTATATGCAACAAGAGAAATTGCACTAGGTACATACTCTCTGTCTACCCCATAGTCTATGGGCCATAGATGTAGTAGTATGGTAGCTTGGTAATGTTGAGATTAGAACGAGACCAAAAAATTAATACATCAGTGTTCGTGTAATTCTGTGGATTTTTCATCTTAGATGACTTACATCCAGGCACTGCACACGTAACCATAATAGGCATTATGACTAAAAAATTCTAATTAGTCCGTCAGTTAGATTATCAGAAAATATTGGACACGTATTTTTTCTTTTGTCAATTAAACAAAAAAATATGAAGATATAGCCCGCTAAAATTCTGCGTGACGTCACATTTGAGTACACTTTTGACCTAGAAGTGACGTCACCGCCCCCCACTCCCAAACTTTGACGCGCTTTATCTCTGTAATTTTTTGTTTGATTGACAAAAGAAAAAATACCTGTCCAATATTTTTTTATAATCTGGGGAGGCCAAACAAGATACAAAGTCAAGTAAATGTCTGACTACATAGAATAATATTTTGTTTACCCTGTCAACTTCCCTATTAAACACGTCTACTAAACACTAAATTATACTTTAAAACAGGATATTTTACAAAAATATTAATATTAGTAGAGTTATTAAAAAACGGTCTCGTCTATCTGTCTCGCTTTAACATACGCGTTTCTATGCGCTTTCTCTTTTGTATTGCTAATCTAGTAGGGCGCCGCGCGACTATATTACATCTATGGTCTATCTATATTAAGAACCATAGTTTTCAAAATGCCTACAGAATCCAAAAAAACCGGTAAGGTCGACCGAAACTAAAAAACCGTCCAAATGAATGACGCAACACAAAATCATGCTCCGAAAGTTTTTTCATGGCCACAGTGTTTTTAAATCGATTTCAAAAAATTATAATAGAGGTCGTTTCTAAATATATTTTATTGTGTCGTAATTTGTTGGTTACTCTTCCGTTATCATCGCGCTATAATACATACCTACCATAGATTTCTTTGTAATGCTTTTATCTTTGTTTACGGGTTGTCTTACAGCTCCCGAAACCGTGACCAAGTCTTCCTCGTTTAGCCGATGGTATTTATGAGGCTCCTAAGGAATGGCCAGTTCTGTTGAGATATAAGATGGAAAAGCTTCTGTCGCATTATGTACCTAGGTACATAACTTTTTATTATATAAAACTTTGGTACTTACATGTTCGTTGGTAACGGCTGCACCGATTTGGCTGATTACTATTTTTTTATGTTCGTAATAGTCTGAATAAGGTTGTTAGAACAAGAAAAATTGGAAAAGCTGTACGAAACATACATTTTCTATATGAGGACTTAGGTGTAGGTAGTTACCAATATGAGATAGATATATTATATTATGATTAGAGAGATGCGAGACAGAAAGTGGTTGTAAGCACTTGCCGGCAGAAAACCTCTTTTTTTAAAAGAAAATTTTGCAAGTAGCTGCAGGGAGTAAATCGGCAGAAAATATTTTTCTTACAACCGAGAGGTCCCCACAAATGATGTTCACTCATTTTCTGCCAGCTGGTAGGAGAGGTTTCTTTTTTAAATCTTTTTTTTCTCCTAAATCGGCTCAGCGGCGTACCGACAAGCGCTGGACCTACCCTACAATAATTTGTAGAGGGAGGCTCAGACTACACGAAAAAGAGGTTTTCTGCCGGCAAGTGCTTACAACCACTTTCTGTCTCCATCTCTCTAACGCGTTAAAGGTTACTGCTCCGCCCCTTTAGGTCTTAGCGTGATGTTATACAGCCTATAACCTTTCTCAAGAATTTGGCTAGGCTATCAAATGCAAAAATATTTTTTTAAATCCGCGTTCAAATAAACTCTTCAGCTTTATTCGCTGATTAGGAATACAACGATTACACCCCATTTCACACCATTAGGGGTTGATTTTGGAAAAATCCTTTCTTAGTACCTACATCTCTACACGCCCTATATACCTACCTTCAATTTTCCAAATTTATATCTTCAGTGGTTTAGGCTGTGCGTTGATTGTCAGTCAGCCAGCGCCACAATAGTATTATTTAAGGGGCGGTGGTCAAGGTCATCTTGTATCTGTCAAAAATATGGTAAATCTAAGTTAATCCTGGAAACGTGAGTTTATTTATACAGAATCTCGTCACCCCAAAAGGATTGTTATTATTTGAAATTGCAGTGCCTTCGCGTATCGAAAACAACGGCTCTTTAGAACCCATGAATAATAAAAATATGGCTGAATCCAATTTCAAATAATAACAATCCTTTTGGGGTGACGAGATTCTGTATAAATAAACTCACGTTTCCAGGATTAACTTAGATTTACCATATTTTTGACAGATACAAGATGACTGAGAGCCAAGGGTCCTTAACTCAGACCTACTGCCACCAGGGGGGTGAGCATATATTTGACGTGACATCTTTCGTGTCGACCGAAAGGCCAAAAACGTTTATGTCCGTACAAAAACCTGCCACGGAATGCCCGGGCCGAGACGTCCGGCCCAACAATGTGCGGGCAAATTCTGTGTAGGTACTTGTCTTAGCCGGCCAAGCAAATTTGCTCGGAATTCTTTGGCTGGCTCTTGTAGGGACAAAACGTTTGTGGCCTTTCGGTCGACACGAAAGATGTCACGTCAAATATATGCTCACCCCCCGTTCCGTTAAATCTAACAACTCGCTAAAAGTGGCCACTGTTACATGGTGTCTTCAACTTTTAGGCTACTAATCTCATTTACACGTTTCAAAACGAAAACAATTCAATCTAAGTTTTATTCAATTTATTCAGGGATTTCATGTAAAGAAATAAACTGTGTTTCACGCGGGGAAAGTATCTGCTATCTAAACAAATATTATAAAGAGGTTATCTCTAGAACTACAAGCTACGATATCCATTAATATAGGCTATACAGGCGATACCAGGGGCGGGGGCGGGGCATCTAGTTACAAAATAAAACAATAAAAAATAGATATGTACACGTTCTTTATTACATTAAAAATATGAAACTAAAATATTGTGCTTTCCCATACAATGCGGAAATAACCCTAATTTCAGAAATTATATTCTTACAGATGGCGGTGCCTACCGTTCATTAACAATTTAAATGCACATAGGTATAAGAATAAAATTTATTTAATATCGTAGGCAACTACCGCGCGTTTACTACCCCTAAATATATAGGGGTAAACTAGAGACTCCGTAGGTATTTCGCAGAAAATAATACCCATCTATATACAAAGCATTTTTACGCAAAAACTACTGAACGTATTTTGTTGCGGTTTTCACTATTATATAGGTTGATTCATCGGGATGGTTTACGAGTATTAAACTCGGCTCTATCATGTTTAGGAGCTGAGCATTAATAGTATAAGTGAATCAAGTCGGGAAAAAAGTTAGGCCCAGCGAGTTTTTATGGCAAATGCTGTCGAATCCGTTACAGATATAACAAAATGATGTAGGAAAGAATTGTGTAGAATAAAATTATCTACAAAAAAGTCCGCGGTAGCATATATATCTATCTCTTATAGATAACGAGTTATAAGCGTTTTTATATATCTTAAGCCGGGGAGGGAAGCTAGTCGGAGGGTATTATTTTCTACCACTACTGTTCGGTATGTAAAGTAAAAATTAATTAAGTTTTCATTTCTATATAAATTTTCAAAGTCATAATTTAGGTGTGTAACTTAGGTCCCATTCGTTTGTGATAACAATAGTGCCACGGCCCTTAACGTACCCCGTGGCACTACCAGTATGTGATAACAATAGTGCCACGGCCCTTAACGTACCCCGTGGCACTACCAGTATGTAATACAAATGAGTTGAGGACAGATTGGCTACTTAAAAAAACTGCATAGCTTTGAAATAAAAAAACCTACCTTAGTTTTTACTTTACATACGGAATTTAAACATGTTGCCCATGCGAATTATAGACGACATTTCTAGTAATATCTGTTCTTAGAGGTAAATCCCTAAAATATACATTTATATTTGCTAAGGTTTTAAAAAACGCAAATAAAATCCTGTCCAATCAGTCAAATGGGTCTTATGCATGAACAGAAAAATCAACAAAGGGACATTGGCAGTAGGGTTTGCAGTACCGGTACTGAAATCGAATTCCTATTTCCCGGTACTGGAGGAGATCCAGTACCGAGAAATTCGATACTTTTGGTACTAGAGAAAAAACGAGTTAAATGCTTGTTGTGCGTGAAATAAAATGTTGGAAATAGTTTTAAAAAGTTTAATCACAATACAAATCACTGAATTACCTACGTAATTCAATAAACTTTAAATTGTATTGTATTATTTAGGATCTATATACTAAATTACAAATATAATATAATAAACTTTAATTATTACAATCAGTCTCAATACAATCTTTGATAATCAACAAATTAAACAAAAAATAATCATTCTTGTCATAAACTCTCGGTTGTAAGAAAAATATTTTCTGCCAATTTACTCCCTGCAGCAACTTGCAAAATTCTTTCAAAAAAAAACAAAAAAAATATATAAAAAAATCTTCCTACCAAATTTTTCCTACAACCGAGAGTTTATGGACAAGAATGATTATTATATTTTGTTGATTATCAAAGATTATTATTAAGAGTGATTGTAATATTTAAAGTTTATTGAATTACGTGGGTAATTCAGTGATTTGTATTGTGATTCAACTTTTTTAAAACTATTTCCAACATTTTATTTCACGCACAACAATCATTTAACTCAATTTTTTTTCTAGTACCGAAAATATCGAATTTCTCAGTATTTCTCGGTACTGTTTCTCCTCCACTTTTCGCCGCAAAACAAAACACAAAAAAAACGAGAAAAAAGTTAAAATAGGTAAAAGAAAGAAAAAACAGAAGTAAGGGTCACATGTTGGTTGGTCGTTATGTTTCAAATCATCGGCGACTATAATTGGCCATGCTAACTTTTTGAACAGAAACGAAGATCTCGAAACCGTTTCGAGATATAAGCTTTCAGTACAATTTCTATTTATCAGATTTTAAATTAAGTCTATACTTTTTAAGATATTCAATAACAAACAATAACCTTAATTTGACCGATGTATGACGTCATCTTAAGCAGTATGAAAAAATGATACCTTTGCCTACAAAAAAGGGCAATCGTCAATCTTTGAATGACATCTTTATAAATTATATTTTACGTGTAATTATTTTCTTTGTTATTAGGGCATGACGGGATGAAACACTATTTACTTGCCATTGTAAAAAACTATTCAATTTAAATAAATATAAACACGAGTATATAAACAAGAGTAATTTTTAGGTTAGTCGACCTTGACTGACGTTTGCTTGACGTTAATTTGATTGACTGTCACTTTTTATGTGTAGTGGCCAAGATTATAATCCTGTTCTAAATTCATGTGACGTCACGTTTACTTTTCGCGGGTAAAATTTGTAAAATATATTAAAAATAGACGCAATGGATAAAAAACAAAAATATCGAAATTAGTTTCTTAAAATGGGCTATATTTTCAAAACAAATTATAAAAAAAGTATAATATAAATATGTAGCATGGCCAATTACAGCATTTACAGCTTGATAAAATAGTTAAAACATTTAAATTAGTATAATTTTTTGTAGTACCGGAATTCCCGGGAAATGGGTTTCATTTCCCGTTACTGAAGGCGATGAAATTTCTCGGGAATTCCCGGGAGCAGTCCCTAATTGGCAGCTTTAAAATATTACGCACAAAGAAGCGACGCAATTTTTTTAAACACTAAACTGACGATAATTTCGTGACGGTCGGTTTTCCTATGTTCACTCCCTACCATGAAGCTAGACACCTTCACTAGCCAGAGACACGTAACAGTGTCCACTCTTAACCAATTGTTCAAGCCTGTTGCTGCACATAATGGACCTAGATGTGTCATATCTTTAACATACAAATTCGCCGATTTTTTTTATTCTCCGTAGAAAACAACTGCCAAAACCAATCCCCTTTTTTATGATTTCAAAAAAGTTTATAATAAAAAAAAATAGTCAAATAATCTATTGTACATTTTACATATATATTATATTACACAGCATAGACATTAAATGACAAAAAAAATACGTAAGCTAACATTTTAATGGTGCTTAAAAACAAGGTGCTAGTTTTGAAATTTTCCCGAAAATTATATCTTCGATAAAAAAAAATTGGTGCCATGAAAAAAAAAGCGATTTTACAGTAGTCGCCATTGATGTGTACCATCTAAACTTACTTCTGGTTACATAGTTCCAAGGTACGTTTTTTATTTCAAAGATTATTTAAAGAAACTAATTTGTTTTTTTTAATTTTGCCTACAGACGGCAAAATGACGTCATCATTTAGTTAAAGTAGCCATTCTGCCCCATTTCTAAATTCATTTGTCTAATTGGTAGTGCCATGAAGCACGTTAAGGGCCGTGGCACGACTTTTATCACAAACGAGTAGTACCACGGAACAGAAACGCTACTTTCTACTCCATACAAAGCAAAAATTATGAAATAATTTCTTAAACAAACTTAATATTTGAAATAAAAAAAAAACATACCATAGTTTGTGCCATTTTACGAAATCACTCCCTAAGCAATAACGCCACATTATGTTACACATCAAAAATATAATAGAACTTTCACTAAAATAATAGAGGACATCAAAACTATATCCATCTCATTCGTATCCGCACATCACGCTATCTAACATCTCGCTCCAAGTAATTTAAGCGCTAGAGTGGGGAGGACGTCCATTTGACCCCCCCCCCCCTCCGATGTGATTTATTTACTTTAGGTTTATACATGTCATGTTGGCCCCCTCTCTACCCCTTAACGTGTGACGTAATTTATGGACCCCCCCCCGGCTCAAATTATTTGGCGCGAGTATAACATTTAACATAGGAACAAGCACACACCACCTTTCGCACACGCGTCCATTCCATTTTTACAATTTAACTAAGACAGGGTGAAGTTTAAGGGTGGGCAGTGGAGGGACAGTATTTTACTTAAAAGAAACATTAATTTATTTTCAAAATTAAGATAACACATTCTTTGAATGCAGTTTTACTTAATTTTCTTCTTCTTACTTTTTTCTTACGGGTTGCCTTACAGCTCCCGAAACCGTGTCACGGTCCCAGGGTACCCAGCGGAAGACCAAGTCTCCCTCTTAAAGCCGACGGTATTTTTGAGGATATACCTAACGAGTGGCCAGTTCCGTTGAGGTATGCGATGGAAAAACCTCCAAGTGTGGTTTATCGGATTATGTACATACATTTTTAATTATAAAAAAACCCATTCGTACATGGCCGGGAACAATTTTTTTTCTTTTTATTGTGTTTTAAAGAGCAATCGGGGGAGACAATTTGGGAGATGGGATGATGACATATATAAGCTATGGCGGGAAAAATTTGGACCGGACTAGCAGGAGATAGCATAAAATGGAAAATGTATGTGTGAATTATTATTCAAGTTCACGGACACAATGGCCGGTCCTTTGTAAGGCTTGCATGGGGACATAGGTCCAACACGTAGAGGCCCTTAAGAGTGTTTAATCTAAAGTGTTGTGACTAGCACCCGTCGGGACCTATCTCTGGATGCATCAGAGACAATGCGCTTACAAACAGGGTCTGGACTATTGCTGAGATAAAATGCGGTAGTATACTTAATTTTTAATTTAATATGGACAAATGGCGTAATCATCATCAACCTTTTTAAGATCAACTGCTGGATCATTGGTCTCCCTCTAGCGCACCATTATTAGTAGTGGTGCTCATTGAGAGGAATTGCCGTAGTAACCACGCTTGGCAGGCGGGTTGGTGACCGGACGCTTTACGTGCCCTCCGAAGCACGAGGAGTCGATTTAAGCACATATTCTTAAAGAAAATTGGTGCTTAGCATTTTGGCAGCGAGTAGGACTCGAACCCGGGACCTCCGGTTTCAAGTCCACAGTCGACTACCTTAAAACAAAGATTTTTTTTGCATTAATATTTAAGGTACTTTCCCTCCATCGTCCACCTTCAAACTCCATCCCTGTTAAGGCCACATTTCATGAATTTAATAACATATTTAATACAATTTAAAAATTCGAAAGGCAGTGAGAAAAGCTTATCGTGGTAGAAAAAGTCGACGGACGCGGTCTGCTGCTGCTTGATGCCATGAGGACTGCCCAGGACCGGGGTACATGGAGTCGTATTGTCCAGAAAATGCTGAACCTAGATATACCTCTTCATGATAGACTAAGAAGAAAATTGTAATAATAATAACACAGGTATATGTTCTCGATAAAAAGTGAATATGTTTTCTTGTATTTCCCTCGTAGTACGGCTACTATCCCTCGGGCCTCAAACTAGTTGGTAATCGACCACTTTCTTCCCTTGTTGAAAAATCTACTGTTTCTCATGAGTTCGAAATGAATCAGAAACAAATATTTTTCTCACTGCCTTTCAAGAAATACATTCGTCTACCAATTAAAACGAAACAATATATTAAATGCATTTATAAAAAAAGGTAAAGTTATTCGGCGAGAGTTATACCATACAGTATTCCGCCGAAAGTACACTTCGGGCTCCAAAAAGAGATATCATCGGCCATCATCGGCTAACTTCGGTTTTGTATTGTCGTCAGACACGTTAGAATGACAAAGACAATGCTCTACGAAACCGAAGTGGACCGATAATGGCCGAATGGAAACGAGACATCGGTAACGATCGGCTAACTTCGGTTTTGTATTGTCGTCTCTATAACCCGAGATTAGGCCGAATGACACAAGACATATCGGCTACTTCAGTTTTGTGTTGTCATCTCTATCACACGCATTATAATGACAAAGACAACGCTCCATCGCTGCCGATTTGTCTCGTTTAATTCGGCCATCATCGGCTAACTTCGGTTTTGTAGTGTCGTCTCTATCGCACACGTAAACGAGTGACAGAGATGGCGCTCTACAAAACCCGAAGTGGTATCTTTCTAGCTCGAAGTTTTTTTTACTTTACTAGCTACGAAGTCGGATACTTGGCAGTCGGCCATCTTATTTCTGTCAAAAATATGGCAAGTTATTATTTTAAATTGGATTAAGCCATATTTTCAATATTAAGACTTCTAAATAGCCATAGTTTTTAAAACGCGCTTTAAAACCCTGAATAATAAAAATACGGCTTAATCCCATTTAAAATAATAACTATCAACAATTTGAGTTTAAAATGTATAAATAAACTATTTTTTTAGGATTAATTGAGATTTGCCATATTTTTGACACACAAGAGAAGTTTTATAGAGAATACCTTGTGTCCACTTTTCGCCAGTTATCCATATTAAACACAACAGGTGGAGTTGCTGGTGAAAATATATTCTCTATGGTTGTCACATTTTGAAGAAATCTGACACGTATATGTAAATGAAACGCTACCGAAAAAATGGATTATAATGCATTAATTATAATATTTCTCAGATACCATTAAAAAAATGTTTTTCGTGGGGTTGTTAATCTTCAAAACGGCCGAACCGATTTCAACGATAACAACTAGTAAACACATAAAGTCAAAGGAATTTGGATGGTGATTTTTCCGTAATTTCTTAATTCTGAGCTGTTTCTTATTGATATATCATAATATTATGTAAAATAAATCTATAACTGCAATAATAAATAATTTGTGAATCAAGCCATACCCCCCCCCCTATTACCCTATTACCTTATCCTTCATCACAAGAAAATCTATACATATATAAAATTCTCGTGTCACAGTGTTTGTAACCAAACAAATCCGAAACGGCTTGACCGATTTGTATGAATTTTTTTGTGTATATTTGGTAGGTCTGAGAATAGGTCGTAAACATTTCTCACCCTCCCACCCTCACCCTTCATTTTTTAATCGCGATTTTAGTATTTTTGTATGAACAATATCCAAAGTTAGTGGTAGGGGTAGGAGCAGGCAAGCCAACGTTTGCCGGGTCCGCTAGTATATTTTTTTTTTATTTATCTATATAAATAAAAATTCAATGCCTGTTCCTTGGTTGGCTGACCACGAATTGGTTTTATGGAACGAGAAATAAAATTCCGATTTTTTCTATTAGATTTTTGTATGAACTCAATTGACCATAATAGGGGTTGAAAGGTAATAAATCTTTTTGCAGTCACACGTCATATAAGTGAGCGACAAAAAAGTTGAGTGTCTAACTAACCCATAGAAATCATATGGGCACATACACAAAAAGCAGCCGTTTGCCTGTCGGTGAAGTTAGCATAACTTTCATTTTTCCAATATTAAATTAAAACCGACATTTTCGCAGACAACACCCGTATTCAAGAACACCACATAGCAAAGTGTGATCATTCTCCTAGCATTTTTTTTATTCTACATCATGACATGGCGACCGGCGCACGCGTACATCTGTGATTAATAAGACATACGAGTATCACAGTCGGCGGGATCATCTTAGCTACCGAATAATCACTGACTAATCACAGCGCGGACGGGATTAAACTGGATTCCCCATCATGTCACGGCAGGACGCGAGCGTTGGTCGCCATGACATGACGAAAAAAAAGAATAGAAACGAAATTTTGACAACTGTTCTTAAATACGGGTGTAAGTGTACATGCCCTATGAATGGAGCGAATCTCACTGCGAACACTGAACTCAGAAAGAGAAAGATATAAAGTGCCATAGAGAGAAAGGGAGACAAAAAAGGACCGGTTTCCGAGACCCTAGAGAACTAAGCCTAAGGAGGGGCCATAGACGGGCTCCCACTTTCGCCAATTTTCTCCTATTTGACCATTTGAGCAGTAATAAGTTACCTTAGATTTCGTTGGTATCGTTTTGTGTCGCGAGACAGAGCTCTAGAAAAATAGTTAAATGTGATGTTTTAAAAGGGACTTGCGGGAACATAGTGTTTCCAATCATTAATTGAAATTATTATGTTCGTATTTTAGCATAATCATCATATAACGTAAAATCCGTTGCGACAATAAAACGACAGAAAAATACAGTGGTACAGGGGTTAGTACTAGGCGTCTATCGCCATTCACGCCTCCTTTGGTATATACTCAAAATCCGAGACGCTATACTTTTGTCTCGCTCTATCTCTATGGTACTTTATATCTTTCTCTTTTTAACAGAGTTCAGTCTTCGCAGCTCGGCAACTCAACTTATGTGGCGCCACTTGTTCAACCATTTTTTTTTCGAAAGCGTTTAATACATTTGCTTGCAGTACGGGAACAAACGAGGTAACAGTTAAAATCGGGCCCATTTCAGGCGCTCAATAATCATCGATGTCATAGAGGTTGTCGATTTCTTCGTCGTCCAACTGCATCGATTGGAAGTCGACTTTGTAGCGGAGGAGGCCTGCGGATGAAAAAAAAAGAACACCATTAAATTGTATGAAAATGTATGAATAAAAAAAGGTAATTTAAGAATGGGTCAGTCTTGACAAAGAAACAAACACTATGGCCTTTATTCATAAACGTTTATTAGCAACGTTTTAGTTAAAATATGTTTTGTCACTCTCTAACAAACCTGTCTTTACTAATAATAGAAAGAAACAAAACACAATTTAACAAAAACGTTGCTAATAAACGTTTATGAATAACGGTGAATATCTTCACGGCATTAATACCTTGTGGTGTGAACAGAGAGAGTGATAGATTATGAAAGAGAAAACGGGGGCAAAGTTTTCCTATTCAATAAAACCCATTGAAAATATAACAGCTATTTCACTTAGACATATTGAATAAGTAACTATATGCTAAATTACAGTGACACAGGTGGATTGTTTACAGAGAAGTTTATCCCTATACAAATTCATAAACGTATTTTAGCAACGTTTTTGTTAAAATGTGTTTTGTTTCTTTCTATTATTAGTAAAGACAGGTTTGTTAGAGAGTGACAAAACATATTTTAACTAAACCGCTTCTAAAATGTGTTTAAAGAAGTTTACACATCTAGGTCCATTAATTATTTTTTATAAGAAAAGCGGAGTGTTGTGTGCCCTCCGAAGTATGAGAAATCAATTTAAGCACATATTCCCAAAGAAAATCGCATGCAACATTCAACTTAAATAAACAGTTAAAATCAACTAAGGACTGTGAAAAAAAATGTTTCCTATTGAAAAAAAAAATACATGTAAAAAAATCGGCTTTGAAAAATATTTATGTTAGGCGATACTTAAATTTCTAAAATCTAATCCAATGATTAACAGAAAACTTGCAAAAGAAAATATTATGTAAAAGCTACAAATGATTTCATACACTCCAATGTATATTTAAAAATATACAACAAAAATATGTATTTCTGATGATTAAAACCAAATACTTACTGATTAAAATCCTTTAGACATTCCGTTATAATTTAATTATTGCCAAATAACTTAAAAAATAATTACGTATATTATTATTTTCTTGTTAGAAATAATGAAAAATGCATAAAGTGAAGAGAAGCTCGCCAGGAGAAGTAGTAGGATTTGTATGGAGTAAGTGGATTCAGTTAAATTGGCTAAATGTTTGAAAATGTAGGACCTACTGAGCTGGCATGACCACACGAAGAAATGATCTCATTGATTAGTGATGTCCTAATGGATTCTACGTGATGTTATGGCGACCGACGCACGCGTTAAGTCGTGACGTGATGGGGAATCCGGTTTAATCCCGGCCGCGCTGTGATTGGTCTGTCATAAATAAAACATATCACAGTCGGCGGGATCATCTTAGATACCGATTAATCGGCATTTATACTAAAAAGGCTATAATACGTGACATTGGCAAATCATAGATTAACATTGGTGGAGCCACAATAAAATAAGAAGAAGAAGAGAAGAATGAATCTTAGTTAGAAAGAGTCCATAGAGAAAGCAAAACAAAAAGGACCCGTTAATGAGATGCTACTATTTTTTTTCTTTCTTGACGTGTTGCCTTACAGCTCCCGAAACCGTGTTACGGTTCCAGGGTACCCAGCGGAAGACCAAGTCTGCCTCGTTTAGCCGATGGTATTTGTGAGGGTATCCTCTCAAATGCTCTAAAATTAAATATATAATTTCAGAAGCTATAATTTTAGTTGCTATAAATATTCATTTTCTATAAATTTAGATCCTGTAATTTTCAAAATCTATAAATTTGTTTGTTATATTTTTTTAAATCTATAATATTAATTCATATAACGTATTGTTTTCTATAATTGCAGTTGCCATAATTTTCAAAATCTATAACTTCAAGTCCTATAATTTTTATAATGTCTATTTTCAATTGCACTAATGGCTACTTTTCTATAATTGCTGTTACTATAATTTTGAAAATATATAATCTCAAGTCTTATAATTTTTATAATCTCTAATTTCAGTTGCACTAATGGTTACTTTTCTATAATTGCAGTTATTATAATTTTCTAAATATATAAATTCATTTTCTATAAATTTATTAATCTATAATATCATTTGCTCTAATGGATTGTTAAAATAAGTGTACTCACTATATTTTTAAACGAATAACTTCATTCTATTTACATTTACAAATATATAATCATAAAAAATAATTTTCTATAATGTAATCGACTTAAATAAGTACTATTATTAAAATTTACAGTAGATTTTGTTAATGTCTGTTGCAGTAATTTTCGATTCCTATTCCCCTAATTTGTAAATAAAAATAGGTTAGCGAGGAGCGAAGCGACGAGCGTGGTTCGAATAGTGCTAAAACAGAGCGCGAGACGAGCGAGCGAAGCGAGCGTTCCGCGGCAGCGGACGGCGAAGCGCCAGAAACTCATAAATACCTAAACAACCATCACTTGTTGATAACGGATATGATACCTATATATATATATATATATTATATATAATAAGAAAGGAAGATTTTTATATATTAATAAATATTTTGCAAATAAACTGGAAAAAATATAGCAAATTAATCATTAGATTATTAAATGTTGTAATTTTTAATAATTTAGACATCTTGAAAATTATGGAAAACAATTTTAGATAAAACGAAAATTATAGCAAATTATAAATTAGATCATTTAATGTTATATATTTTGATAATAGTGATTTTGAAAATTACAGATATCGATTTTAGACAAAAGAAAAATTATAGCAAATAAATAATTATTGAATGTAATTTTATATATTTTGATAATAGTGATTTTGAAAATTACAGAAATCGATTTTAGGGTAAAAAAAAATTATAGCAATTGAATAATTATAGAATTTAATTTTATATATTTTGATAATAGTGATTTTGAAAATTACAGAAATCGATTTTAGGTTTAAAAAAAATTATAGCAAATGAATAATTATAGAATGTAATTTTATATCTTATGTACCTATATATTCTAAAATTATATCAAAACATTTTAGAGATAATGTAGGAGACCCATTTGTGAGGCTATACCTAACAAGTGGCTAGTTCTGTTGAGGTTAATTTAGATAATACCAGACGTTTATATCTCTTTCTCTTTCTGAGATTATTTCTTCGTGACAAATGTCATAGACAAACGACTTTATCTTTCTTTTTTCGTGTGGTCATGCTAGCTCGTCACCATATCACCAAAAGTGGAAGTATTAGTATCAGAGATTTGTCACTTTCAATATGCATAATAATTTAATAATATTTATACTTTTGTCACTTTTAATATGCATAAAATTTTAAAAATAACTTTAGTTTCAAAATTTTGTCACTTTTAATATGCATAGATAATTTAATAATAGATTTAATTTCAGAGATTTGTCACTTTTAATATGCATAATAGATTTAGTAATAACTTTTAGTGATTGTCCCCATATACACTTTTAATAACATGGTTCAGGTATTTTTTTATTTAGAACGTAACAAAGAAAATGAAATTAAAATGTTGACAACTTCTGTCATAGTTAAACCGACCAAATTGAATAGTTCACAAGTCCCGAATAACTTGCTTCAAATTGTCTTACCAAACTATTTAGCCGTATTTCTATTATTGGTTACATATAAACTTATTATTTAGTATAGTCGCACTGGCGCTCTACTACATTGGCTTGGCAATACAAAAGAGAAAGCGCATAGCTATACGCGTATGTTAAAGCTAGACAGAGGGACGAGACCGTTTTTTAAATACTGTAACAGCCTAGCGTCAATAGTAATTTCGCTTGTAAAATATCCTGTTTTAAAGTATAATTTAGTGTTTAAAACGTGACTTATTGATTTTAGACGTAATTAATTATGGTTAATGCAGTGCATGGTGCAGTCATCTAAGATAAAAATCCCACAGAATGACACATTTGTCACGCACACTGATGTATTAATTTTTTGGTCTCGTTCTTATCGCGACATTACCAATCTGGTAGAGCGGCAGTATACTATGATATAATAGTAGTTTATGATACGGGATCATAATAGGGGTAATTAAAACGCAAGTGGAATTTTTAATAGCATCCACGAGTGTTTTAATTCCAAGTTATGTGCCCGTTCATACACTACTTTATCTATGCTTTATCCCATGCAATAGTACAAAACAAATTGAACCAAGATATTTTTCTTAATCGACAAATTGGCGGTAAACGCGGTTACCTACCTACTACGCATGCGCGTTAACTGTCAAGTGATTTTTACATGGGAGAGTCGATATTTTCATAGAGTTTAATGTGGCTGCATAACACATATCGTTTGCTTTTTCTGCATTTAAAAAAAAACAAAACATTACGATATCGTTTTTGTATGAAAACTTCGGTACTATAATACATTATACGAAAATAATATACGAATAGAGACGTGGCGAAAATATACCCGACAGTACATAATATCCATCAGGCTTTAGAAAGAGACTCCGGTTTCCTAGAGCGTGGCGATGGGTATAATTCTCTGCCGGCTGTACGTTAAGGCGCTTATTGTCACCAATGACCTTGACCATACAAACGGTCACCGAGCGCTGTCCCCGAAACACCTTCGAAATTGACATATTTCGATATTATTTAAAGGAAAATGTTAATTGATTTAAATATACTTTGTTGTGTTTAAAGCACAACGTGTTATTATTTTTAGGCATGTAAATATTTCCAAACGTCATAGCCGTTTAAGAGCAGTATATAATTAAAGCCAAAATACACCATTCCATTATTATTATTTTAAATATTGAAGTTTTGCTCTTACAAAAATATATTTTTTAGGATTTGTTGTACGAGAATTGTTAATTACTACATAATATTTTCAAACATTTTAGGCCATCAGTAAACGAGCCGTAGTCTGTCGAAAATTCTCAATCCAGCGGATTTGAGTACACTAATCACATTAAATTTAGAGTTTTCGGGGATCCGAGGGTGTAAGCGCAGCAAAATTAAAACGTCATTTTATTCCAAATTTAATATACTGCCCCTATAAAAGCACAATACTCATGTAAATACCAGACAAGTTTTTTTTTGCTTTTCTTTTTTCTTACAACAGATGTCTTACAACAAATGTCACTGTCACTTCGCTCGTGTCCCTTATAATAAACTTCATTTTTTTTCAATACCGAAAAAGATTGTTGTTTGATTGCAGGTATCTATCATCACGCCTTTCAAGGGTAAGCAGAGACAATCGAATGTCATTTGCTACGATCCTGACACACCTCTTTCGCTTCTTTTATATTCATCATACCTTTCATACATGCTCGGCGATTGTGTGTACTTTTAATATTGTCTTCAAAAGGTACATTTGTAAATTGTAGAGACGGTAATTTCTGAAAATTCTTTCACTAATAAAATATAGCCCGAGTGCTACAAATTATATTTTATTTTGTTCGAAAATATCCACGGGCGATCCGGTAGCGGAAGCTAGTGTTCAATAAAAGTACACCTAGGACGTCCTCAGCAAGCATTCTATTTCACTTCTGCCATATGAACATTTTTAGTCAATCTCTCATCCTTTCAACGTGTGCAAAACTACTTTTCTTAATTTTAGTCAAAACATCATCTTTCATTCCGCATTCTACGTAATGACCGCATTTGGAGAGAACTTGACTTTATAATATGTAGGCATCGTTTAAGGAGGGATTTCTCGAAATTCAACCCTTAATGAGAAAACGGTCAAAGATATGAAGTTTTCAAAATTCAACCCTTAAGGGGGAGAATGGGGGAGTTTTGGGAGATTTACAATTTCAACAATATATTACCAAAAAAAAAAACAAAACAAATTCGTTCGGGACAAATACTTGTCACATTTAAAAAAAATCCACGCGCCAAACCTAGTTCTGAATATTTAATAAGGACAGTGGCATTTACACGTGTTCATGGCTTTTTACCACAAATAATGCCATACATGGCTTTGTAAGAAAAAAGAACAAGCCACGAAACATAACTCACAAGTAAAAAATGAAACATCTAATTTCACACTATAATTATAGAATAAAATCAGAGGAAAATCTATTAATATCATAAACTCGGTATTGAAATACAATTTTTTTTATTTACAGCTAAAAATTTATTTTACAGTTAAAAAAATTACGCAGTCAACTCTTTTCTTCAAAATTTAAGTTCAGTAATTTTTTTCTTTTTCACTTGCCTTACAGCTCCCGAAACCGTGTTATCGGGTCCCAGGGTACACAGCGGAAGACCACGCCTTCCTCTTTTAGCCCGTGTTTGCGAGGCTATACCTAACGAGTGGCCAGTTCTGTTGAGGTATATAGGTTTGTCGGATTAAAAATCGAATCGTGGTCCGCTTATCTATAAATCAAGAGGCCATAACCACTGGGCCACGGTCTCACCGTAATTTGTTTCCAAGCGTTTTCATATATATACCAAGTTTATGATATTCACTATGTTATATATGGACTATTATTGGATAATATAAGATTAAATTAAATGTATTGGTGTCAAAATATATTTATCTGTTAAACAAAGTTTACAGAGGCAATTTGAGTGCTTGATGTTTTTTTTTTGGCTCCCGACGAAAAAATGAGCTGTGTTATAATATATGTTTAAGATAGTTTCGGAAATACATGAGCTATGTAACCTTATGACATAGCAACATACATTAGATAATATAATTATAAACAATTTTGATATATTAGTTTTCAAGATGGCGGTATGGTTGATGGCCGATTCTTGAAAACAGAATCAAAAATATGAATCGGTAAATTTAAAGTGAGGGCTTCTGGTATCGATTTAAATCTTTGTTCAGAATAACATTATTAATTTTGTAACATATGTCATTAAATCAATAAATAGACCAAAACGAAAAAAATATTGGCTGCGCGACATAGCGGGTATGGTTAAGCCGCCGCCACCTTGAAAACATAATCAAAGTTATAAATCGGTAAAAAAGTGAGGGCTATTGGTATCGATTTAAATCTTTGTTCAGAATAACATTATTAATTTTGTAAAATATGTCATTAAATCAGGAAATAGACCAAAATGAAAAAAAAATGGCGGCGCGACATAGCGGGTATGGTTAAGCCACCGCCATCTTGAAAACATAATCAAAGATATAAATCGGTAAAAAAGTGAGGGCTTTTGGTACCGATTTAAATCTTTGTTCAGAATAACATTATTAATTTTGTAACATATGTCATTAAATCAGGAAATAGACCAAAATGAAAAAAAATGGCGGCGCGACATAGCGGGTATGGTTAAGCCACCGCCATCTTGAAAACATAATCAAAGATATAAATCGGTAAAAAAGTGAGGGCTTTTGGTACCGATTTAAATCTTTGTTCAGAATAACATTATTAATTTTGTAACATATGTCATTAAATCAGGAAATAGACCAAAACGAAAAAAAAATGGCTGCGAGACATAGCGGGTATGGTTAAGCCGCCGCCATCTTGAAAACATAATCAAAGATATAAATCGGTAAAAAAGTGAGGGCTATTGGTATCGATTTAAATCTTTGTTCAGAATAACATTATTAATTTTGTAAAATATGTCATTAAATCAGGAAATAGACCAAAATGAAAAAAAATGGCGGCGCGACATAGCGGGTATGGTTAAGCCACCGCCATCTTGAAAACATAATCAAAGATATAAATCGGTAAAAAAGTGAGGGCTTTTGGTACCGATTTAAATCTTTGTTCAGAATAACATTATTAATTTTGTAACATATGTCATTAAATCAGGAAATAGACCAAAACGAAAAAAAAATGGCTGCGAGACATAGCGGGTATGGTTAAGCCGCCGCCATCTTGAAAACATAATCAAAGATATAAATCGGTAAAAAAGTGAGGGCTATTGGTATCGATTTAAATCTTTGTTCAGAATAACATTATTAATTTTGTAAAATATGTCATTAAATCAGGAAATAGACCAAAATGAAAAAAAATGGCGGCGCGACATAGCGGGTATGGTTAAGCCACCGCCATCTTGAAAACATAATCAAAGATATAAATCGGTAAAAAAGTGAGGGCTTTTGGTACCGATTTAAATCTTTGTTCAGAATAACATTATTAATTTTGTAACATATGTCATTAAATCAGGAAATAGACCAAAACGAAAAAAAAAATGGCTGCGAGACATAGCGGGTACGGTTAAGCCACCGCCATCTTGAAAACATAATCAAAGATATAAATCGGTAAAAAAGTGAGGGCTTTTGGTACCGATTTAAATCTTTGTTCAGAATAACATTATTAATTTTGTAACATATGTCATTAAATCAGGAAATAGACCAAAACGAAAAAAAAAATGGCTGCGAGACATAGCGGGTATGGTTAAGCCGCCGCCATCTTGAAAACATAATCAAAGTTATAAATCGGTAAAAAAGTGAGGGCTATTGGTATCGATTTAAATCTTTGTTCAGAATAACATTATTAATTTTGTAAAATATGTCATTAAATCAGGAAATAGACCAAAATGAAAAAAAATGGCGGCGCGACATAGCGGGTATGGTTAAGCCACCGCCATCTTGAAAACATAATCAAAGATATAAATCGGTAAAAAAGTGAGGGCTTTTGGTACCGATTTAAATCTTTGTTCAGAATAACATTATTAATTTTGTAACATATGTCATTAAATCAGGAAAAAGACCAAAATGAAAAAAAATGGCGGCGCGACATAGCGGGTATGGTTAAGCCACCGCCATCTTGAAAACATAATCAAAGATAAATCGGTAAAAAAGTGAGGGCTTTTGGTACCGATTTAAATCTTTGTTCAGAATAACATTATTAATTTTGTAACATATGTCATTAAATCAGGAAATAGACCAAAACGAAAAAAAAATGGCTGCGAGACATAGCGGGTATGGTTAAGCCGCCGCCATCTTGAAAACATAATCAAAGATATAAATCGGTAAAAAAGTGAGGGCTTTTGGTACCGATTTAAATCTTTGTTCAGAATAACATTATTAATTTTGTAACATATGTCATTAAATCAGGAAATAGACCAAAACGAAAAAAAAAAATGGCTGCGCGACATAGCGGGTATGGTTAAGCCGCCGCCATCTTAAAAACATAATCAAAGATATAAATCGGTAAAAAAGTGAGGGCTTTTGGTACCGATTTAAATCTTTGTTCAGAATAACATTATTAATTTTGTAACATATGTCATTAAATCAGGAAATAGACCAAAACGAAAAAAAATGGCGGCGCGACATAGCGGGTATGGTTAAGCCACCGCCATCTTGAAAACATAATCAAAGATAAATCGGTAAAAAAGTGAGGGCTTTTGGTACCGATTTAAATCTTTGTTCAGAATAACATTATTAATTTTGTAACATATGTCATTAAATCAGGAAATAGACCAAAACGAAAAAAAAAATGGCTGCGAGACATAGCGGGTATGGTTAAGCCGCCGCCATCTTGAAAACATAATCAAAGATATAAATCGGTAAAAAAGTGAGGGCTTTTGGTACCGATTTAAATCTTTGTTCAGAATAACATTATTAATTTTGTAACATATGTCATTAAATCAGGAAATAGACCAAAATGAAAAAAATGGCGGCGCGACATAGCGGGTATGGTTAAGCCACCGCCATCTTGAAAACATAATCAAAGATATAAATCGGTAAAAAAGTGAGGGCTTTTGGTACCGATTTAAATCTTTGTTCAGAATAACATTATTAATTTTGTAACATATGTCATTAAATCAGGAAATAGACCAAAATGAAAAAAAATGGCGGCGCGACATAGCGGGTATGGTTAAGCCACCGCCATCTTGAAAACATAATCAAAGATATAAATCGGTAAAAAAGTGAGGGCTTTTGGTACCGATTTAAATCTTTGTTCAGGATAACATTTTATTTTGTAAAATGTCATTAAATCAGGAAATATACCAAAATGAAAAAAAAAAAAAAAAACGGCGGATATGTATTTTCAAGATGGCGGCGGCACAGCCGGTATGGTTATGCCGCCGCCATCTCGAAAATAGAATCAAAGATATAAATCGGTAAAAAAGTGAGGGCTTTTGATACCGATTTAGATCTTTGTAAAGAATAACATTTTAAATTGTGTAAAATATGTCATTAAATCAGGAAATCAAACCAATTTTTTTATATACAAGAGATCGCACTAACACTGACATCCCTATACCAAAACTACACATATAAAACGGTGTAATTGACGCTAAAATGTTCTAAGTACAAAGAGTACTGACTGACAGAAGTTTTAAATTATATCCAACCCCGATTTTTAGTTTTTTAACTTTAACGCGTCAAACACTCAACTTGCCCCCAATTAATAAATTCTAAATTGTACTTATATATGCGTATACAGGATGGAATTTAAAGACGGGCATTGGAGGGAAAGTACACAAGTAAGTAAGTAAGTAAGTCCTTTATTTTTAAATTACGTAAAACTGCATTCAAAGATTGCATGTCCTGATAAAATGTAAAAAATAATCAGCCTCTATTTTTATTAACCGATTGACTTGATCAATGTTAAGAAGCGAAACAAACAAGGACATTAAATCGAACTAGCTAATACTAACCGATTTTTTTTACAATAAATTAAATTATCTTTTTAACACAAAGTAGACATTCCCTCCACCTTTAAATTTCCTTTAAATTCCAGCTTGTATATACATATTTCTATATAATTTTGTACATGTAATGAGATTAATATTAAGAGCTATATAATATGTTCCGTTTGTAAGGCATTTTGTTATTTTTACAATTTTATTGTTTTCATTGGCAAGTGACACTTTAAATTGAAATTGGAGCGACAGCTTTTTTGCCTAGTTTAGGCAAATACTAGTGCGGTTAGGAGGGTTTACTCGTAGGTACGGATTTCATATTTTGGAAATATCTATAATAACACAAACGTGTTAGGTCCAAAATCATGATATTAGTGTGACGTAAAATTATACGCTCTTGCGTATTACATCGCTCACAAAATCCCCCTTAGCCGCACCAGTGAAACATAGCAGTGGGGACATATTTCCAAATGAAATTCTCAGTGGTTCTCACAATCCGTAAGATCAGTGCGGTTGCGGAAAGAGGGAATAAGGCATTGGATCACTTCAGCATAGTAGTCACTTGCCAAAATAGTATTAAACATGTAAAAGCCCAACTATGAATATAAAAACCATTCCTTTTTTTTACAGAAAATGTATCAGATTTATTGTCTTTTCTCAATTCAATGATTACTGGTAGAGCGACAGGGCAAGTTATTGCCGTGGTACAACTTTTATCACAAACGAGTAGTACCACGGGACAGAAACGCTACTTTACCTAAATGATGGCAAAACTTTCAATATTTGTTATAAAAAAAACTACAGAATAGAAAAAAAAATCAAATTAGTTTTTTAAGAACCCGCCTCATAACGTTTGTCCCATACTAATTATATGCTGGAGCTATTACAGGAACCAAAATTAATTTAACCGACTTTGCGACTCTAATTCTTTTAATATATGTATGAATGACGAATGTATCTATTTCGTTTATTTCGATAATGTCATATATTTTAAGAAACTTTTTTTATTACTTTTTGTATAATACTCATACAGCCGAAGTCCGTTTCGTGTATTATCGCAAGAGAGGTTTTGTTGAGAAATAGTACTTTCTCATGTTTCTGGTACGTGAATCTCGGTCTACCTTGGTTATCTTATCGATTTTTAATAGCATTCCATCTCGCTTACATCTTTCTAAAGATATATGGACAAAATACATCGCGCGTAAAACTGAGTTCGTTGAATTTACATACAAAATTCATATGATTTACAACATATTGTGCTTTTAAAGTTAGTTTAATTTTTATACCTTCATAGTTGGACTTTACTTTAGTTTTTATTTATTAAATTGGTGTTTAAGTTATAAAGAAAATATTAAAGCGAGAAACATTATGGAAACCTACTTATAAATAGAGAAATATTAAGGACAGACATTGTTAAATTAAATTACTGTGAGCATATGACAAATTGAAAGGGCTATGTCCACATGTAATACGTATAAAGAGCGTTAGAAGAACGTTTTCGAAAAAAAACCGATTATAATATATTTTATTTTTAAAACAATTAGGGCTCCGTAACACATAGAACATTTTGCAACAACCAGAGAAAATCCACCGACATAGTTTAGTAGCACAAGTTAATGCGTAGTACGCAGTTTTTATAGATAACACGACATGCGAGTCGGTGGAAAGTGGCTATGAGAGTCCATGAATGAAAGTGACAAACAAGAATGCATATAGTCACTGATATACATATTTAACCATTGAATTTGAAGCGATTTTGGCGTAAACAACACGTAGCAATAGATATAGTCTGTGTCAAAGAGTATAATATAATACGTTTAGTCTGTGTATACAAACAAAGAATCGCGAAATTTAATTTAATTTGTTGAGGTTCTAAGTTTATTTCGAGATTTAAAACACGAGCATATGTGTATTTTGCAAACATCGCCACAGAAAACATATCAGTTGCGAAGGGTGAATAGTAAAGTCAACTAATGCTACAAGATATAATTACAAAATAAAACAAACACGCAAATTAGCTGTTTAGCCTTATGTTGCTATTGCTATATCGGTAGGCGTTTAGAAAAATTTACTTATAGAGTAAGTTTTGATGGATAATTTATAAAATGTCGTTAGTCTATATATATTGACAAATTCCTAAAGGAAAGCCGAAAGGGTTGTTAGTACGTTTATGTCGGTACAGGGCCAGCCAAGGAATGCACGGTCCGAGAATGTCCAACCCTAAAATGTGCGAGCAAATTCTGTGTACTTGTCTTTGCCCGACCCAGAAAATTTGCTCGGCATTCTAGTGTTGGACATTCTCGGACCGTGCATTCCTTGGCTGGCCCTGTAAAGATGTCACGTCAAATATATGCTCACCCCACTGGGATGGAGGTCAGTGATTATAGTTCTATGTTTGTTACCACCACTAAGCCTTGGCTCACGCAAATGTCGGTTATTTTATTTGCGTGTTAAGACATATCAAATCTTCAACATAATTCAAGAACCAAAACCACCCATTTTTTTCGGAAGCGTTCCCTTTACCATTTTAGTGACACGTGAAAATTATCGGAAGAAAGATTGGCCCAAATGTGAACATATCTAATGGGGTATGAAGCGATAAAAGTTAGTTAGGGGGTTTTTTGACATGTTTTTTCTTAATTTACTAGATTTTTCAAGTTTGCGATTTTTTTTAATAATCGTCGAGGTCAACGTCGTCCAACGGCTCGTCCAATTGCAGTGACTGGAAGTCCACCTTGTATCGAAGAATTCCTAATTTTTTTTTTAATTTAAAATTAATTTAGACAAATATATGTTTAAAAATTTTACATCCAGCCGTAGATCCAAGCAGCAAGAAAAGAGAAAAAGGGTAACATGTTAGTAAATAAACATATAATAAAAGTTAGAAATAATAACCTAAAGGAATTCATAAATTATAATCAGATACGCGGCTGTTCGTCCCGTTTTGAGAACCAGCGAAGATGGGACGCGAATGGGCATGGTGAGCTTTTTGTGCCCATCAAACCCATATACGGGACGCCGCGATGTTTCATGTATGGGGGGTTTTAGAAGAAAATAATCAAGGCTATGGTTACCTCCGATGCCTCCAAAGCCGCGCACAAACTGGCTGCCCTCCTGACTCTTGTCCGTGATGATCTCGAGGGTGGCGCCGAAGGACTTGTAGTTGTTAGCGAGCCACTCTAGCAGCGGTTGACACTCGACCAGCTCTAACTCCACGCCGGTCTGGAATGTTAACAAAATCCGTTTAGATACAAATATGGGTTTACAACAAAATACCTACTAATACCTATAAATAAGCTTATAACTACTTATCTATAAGAGATATATATATGCTACCGCGGACTTTTTTGTAGATGATTATATTCCACACATTTCCTTCCTACATCATTTTGTTATATATCTGATGGATTAGACAGCATACGCCATGAAAATCAGCTGGAGCCAACTTTTTCCCCGGACTTGTTTCACTTATACTTAACTCCACCTATATCTGAGTGCCATATTCTAACAAATAAATAATCATTTCATATCCTAAACCTTCCCGTTGAATCAGCCTATCTAATAGCGAAAACAGCAATAAAATCCGCTAAGCCGTTTTTGCGTGAAAAGAGCACAGACAGACAGACGCGACGGTGGACTATGTAGTGATAAGTATAAAAAACAAAATTTGCATACTAACATCCTTATCAGTAAAATGAGATTTATCCTTTTCTTGTTCGGGCGTTAGGTGGAGTATCGTCTCTTGGTTGGTTGCATGCGATTTCAACACGTATCTGCAATCGGGTAATATTTAATTAATACTGAGCTGATGGGAATGGAAGAGATACCAATATGGTTAGGATAGGTTATATTAGAGCCCGTATTAACTGTCACCCCCCTATTATGGTCTTGAGTTCATAAATAACACATAGAAAAAAGCAACTGTTTAAATTTCCAATTTTTCTTTCCTTAAAAACCTTATTCAGACGAACAATAAAAAAAAATTAACCAAATCGGTCCAGCCGTTCTCAAGTGCTGCGCTTACCAACGAACTCGAGTTCTCTTAATATATTTACACTAATGTACCAATTTCTCGTATTTATTCTATAGATAATTTCACATACTTTAATTAACTATTTTTTTTTTTGAAATCGTTCTTTCTCATTTTTCCAGTACGTGTATCTTGGCCTATCTTATCTTATCCTTGGTTATTTTATCGATTCTTTTTGCAGTGTATCTCTCTAACAACTTTTTAAAGAAATATTGATTAAATAAGCCGCGCGGTTTACTGAGTTCATTGCGCTAACAAGCTTGCTCTTAAGATGTTTTAGGAGCCTCTTGACACGGGCCAACTAACCTCTGAATGTCCAAGTTCTCCCAGCAGATCAGCGTCTCGACAGCACCAAGCTCCAAAGCACGCAACGTGTCATCAACACCGAAACAGTACTTGCCGGTGTCCTGCGGATAAAACGTGAAGACCATGGTAACCTTGTCCACATTTAGTGAGATGCCCATACTAAACAGAAAGTTCTCTATGCCAATGTGGTTTTATCATCATTATTTTTGTTTTTTTTTATTTGATAAGAACTGACACGTGCGATATTTAAATTTAGAACAGCTACCACGTTCGAAATTTGAACTTAGAAAATGTTTGAATTTGGAATTATAACAGATGATCCGTGCGTCGGTGGCCGAGTGGTTAAGACATCTGGTATTAACTAAGCAGACCACGGGTTCGATCCCGGATCCCGGCCATGTACCAATAGATTTTTTTAATTAAAACTTATGTACAAAATCCGATAAAACACATTTTCCATCTAAATATACCTCAACAGAACTGGCCACTCGTTAGGTATAGCCTCACAAATACCATTGGCTAAACGAGGAAGACTTGGACTTCAACTGGGTACCCTGGAACCGTAACGTGAAGAAAGAAAACAAAATGATCCGTCCAATATTTAAATTTAGAACAGCGTAAGATATTTGAATTTTTAACAGATGAACACCTCCCCCACCCACCTGAGAGATCTCATCAAAGTATCGACCAATCAGCTTCTTCTCCTGTATAAACTTGACGTTCTGCAGCGACTCAGCCGCCAGCTCGATGGCTTGATTGAAGCCGTTTTCGCCGCCGTACGACACGTCCACTAATTTGATGATTTTGGCTTGCAATCTCTGGAATTCAATAACAAAATGTATTAGATTAGATTTTAAAATTGTAGAGATTTTTTTTTTTACTATTTACTAACTAATTAGCTTGTATATTTAAAAAAATCGCATATAACGGCCATGGTATGAACAATTGAATATCTATAGAACCTATAGAATCAAATCCGTTAAGGAGGGTCCGCGTCTGCGCTGGCTTCTAAAAATAACAGATTTATGTCTGTTAAATAAGTGACACATCTAGGTCCATTAAGTGCAGCAACGGGCTTGCCACCTGCTCTGTTTAATATGGACAACTGGCAAAAAGTGGACAATGTTACTGGTGTCTCCGGCTACACCGCAAGGTATAAAGGCCGTGAAGATGTGCTTTTAGTCGAGATCTACCGACTATTGGATTTATCCGACTAACGACGACTAGTCTACTAGACTATTCGGTCGATAGATCCCCTTAACAAGTACCGATAAATTGACAATTTGGATTGTTTAGGACTGGTTGATTTGCTACTTTAATAAAAAACTGGAACATATAGTAAGCTAATTTGGACACGTTGAAAGAAAGGATGAAAGATTGACTAAAAAGGTTTATATGGCTGGAGTGAAAGGAAATGCTGCCAGACTACGACCTAGGTGTACTTTTATTGAACATATAAAAAATGTATTGATCGATGACAATATTAAAAGTACACACAATCGCAGAGCACGTATGAAAGATATGATGAATATAAAAGAAGCGAAACAGGTATGTCACGATCGTGACAAATGACATTCGATGGTCTCTGCCTACCCCTTTTGGGATAAAAAGCGTGATGATTGATAGATATAGTAACTACGGGCATTTTAGTATAATTTATAAAGGTGGCCGACTTTACCGACTCCATAGTTTCATCCGTAACACTCACCGGGTCAAACATATCGGACTGCGACAGCTCAGTTTTAAAGTCGGCAGAACCGGCCAGAATGAGGCCGGCTACATTGGGCCGGTCGGCACTTATGAACAGCTGCGTGGCCACCTCGGCCACTTTCCGCACGTAGTTGTGCCGCTTCTCCATGCGGAGGCGGGCGAAACGCAGCGCTGACTGACCACCGCGGCCGTGTTTCTTCGGCAGGTCCACGGTGAACTTGTGCAGGACCTGGGGACCAGAGAATTACTAATATAAGCTGTTTAATTGGTCTTGATACCAAATCATGCCAAAAATGTTAAGCACCAATTCTATTTTTTGTATTAGGCTCCATCAGGGTTTTGATGATTCCGCTAATGTCAAGTATTATAGACGTTATAGTATCGATATGCCGATTAATCGGTTGCTAAAATGTTCCCGCTGACCGTGATATTAAATCATTGACTAATCACAACTAGTGAATGCAATCTCGCGAGATTGGGTCTCAGGCGAGATCTGGCGAGTTCCGCACTCAAAGAGTAGTTCAGATCAGCTTCCAGACCCAGGTCGGTCATAGCTGTGCTGACACACAGCTTGATTCTATTAAATGTAGAAATCACCGAAAACCCCACCGAAACCGATCGCAGCTCCGTGTCAGCTCCGCTGCCGCGCTTCGAATAAGACGGTTTTATGCTCGAGTGTAATCTCGTTAAACTCGCAAGATCTCGCCCATTATTCGGCCGAGATCAATCTCGCTAAAAAAGGCCGAGATCTCGCGAGAACGAGATTGCATTCCCTAATCACTCGCGGACGGGATTAAACTAGATTCCCCCATCATGTCACGACGAAACGAGTCTGTTGGTCGCCATGACATGAAGTAGAATCCTGCGATATCTAGGCACGTAAAGCCGGCGCAACGCCTCAGTGCGAAACTTGATATTTAAATCTTCTTCTTCTTCTTTTTTTATTATGGCTCCACCAATGTTTATCGGTGATTTACCAATGTCAAGTATTATATAGCCTTTATAGTGTTTATAGCCGATAAATCGGTATTTAAGATAATCCCGCCGACCGTGATATGTCTTATTAATCACAACCATCACAGCACGAACAGGATTAAACTGGATTCCACATCACGCCACGACAAAAACGAGTGCGGTCGTCGCCATGACCGGATGTGGAATCTGATATTTGAATGTTTAAGAGCTAACATTCTATATTTGAATTTTTGATACACTACGTTTCTAGGCAAGGGCATCCCCATAACCAACCATACAGCCAAATTAAAAAAACAGAAAAACACAACCAACCTCTCTCGTGTTCCCCTGCAGGGTACCAAACAGGGCCCCATTACCGTCCATCACAATGAACCCAAACTTGTTGTCGTCGGCCAGCAGGGCCGTCAACGCTTCAGTGTGAAACTTATTGTCGCACAGGTATAGAGACGTGTTTATCGGCTTGAACGGCTCGAAATCAATGTTGACCTTCTTCTCCTTGCCCTCCTCGGTGACTATGGTGCCGCAGTATATCACGAGGCCGTTGGGCGGGACTGAAATATTAAAAAAAAAACAAATTTGGAATTTGTGTTTTAGAGTTTTTAATCAATCAATCAATCAGTCAATCAATCAATCAATCAATCAAAATATATTTATTTGTTAGGTACACAAGGTACACTTGAAATGGTTACTTAGAAACACAGTCTCTATATATTATTTCTCAAAGGTGTTTTTTGTCTGTATCAAATATCTCCCTCAACTGTATCAAAGTTAATGTTTGATACGTCATTTTAAAAATTATTTTGCCCTCTAATGACGAAAAATAAACAAATAAATCAAAAGTAAATCTTTCTTTTAAAATTAAGACTAATTTATTTATTTCGTAAAAGACGCCATCTATTGGATATCAGTTGAACTACGACGACAACAACATCACTAACGGTGCGAATTGATTCATTTGCGATCCAATACTACAACTATTATAAAAAGTCTATTTTCATAAAATTTTCTTTACCTTCTTTTTCTTCACGGGTTGCCTTACAGCTCCCGGGAACCGTTGCCGGCCCTAGGGTACCCAACGGAAGACAAAGTCTCCTTATTTAGCCGAAGATTTTTTTAAGGCTATACCTAACGAGTGGCCAGCTCTGTTGAGGTATGTAGGTGGAAAAGCCTCTTTGTACGGTTTGTCGGATAATGTACATATATTTTTTTATTATAAAAACCCATTGGTACATGGTCGGGTGTGGGGATCGAACCTTTTTTTTATTTGGACTTTCTTTAAGTTTACGATTTTTATTTAAATCAACTTAAGAGGCTACCTTCATATTAAATAATATTTTTCAAATCGTTTTGAGTGAAACCTAAAGCTCTTACAAATACAGAAAAAATTACATGTTATAATTAATCATATTTCATATTAATCTGTTAATCGTATAACACTTTGATCGATAGAAAAAAATTGCAAAGTAGCCTCTGAAAATAGTCTCCTTTCCAAATTTCTCATTAGTACATGAAGTATTGTTTATTAAATTAAGTATAAATTTGTATCATCTATTACTAAAGTAAGATGTTAATTTAGATTTTCAAGAAAGCTACTTCTTTAATTTCAATAAATTATTTTTGATTTGTCACTTAGGACGTTTGTTCCAAGCACCTTCCGTGCGCCTCTTCTCTTTTGTTTCTATTCAATGCGACAGAGAGAGATTCAGCGGAGAGACCAATCGATCACGTAGCGCTAGGGTAGCCCCTCAAACTATGATTTTATTTGAATGTATCGTCTTAACAGCGGAAGTCGCAGAGTCTAACAAACGGCGCAAATATAGTTCAATTATTGAAAACTACAAATTTGTGCCGTTTGGTGTAGAAACTCTAGGTCCGTGGGGTTCAAATGCCAAAAATTTTATTAAAGATGTGTCCCTCGACTGATCATCTCTTCTGGTGACAAGAGGGCTGGCTCCTTCCTTGCTCAACGAATCAGCATCCTTAATTTAATTTAATACAATAAAAATAGAAGATCTATAGTTTATACGATTTTAAGACAATTCGCGCCCTAATTGACCGGCTGAGGCGAAGGAACTAAAATGAACTTTTATGTCTTTACCAACAAAGATCAAACTCGTTTGCTAACAACTAATCAACTCTTGCTATCCCACTCACCTTTAGTGTAAAGCTTCAGTCTATGCTGCACAGAGGTGATAGCACCAAGCACTGAGAGCCTGTTCACACGAGACTTTATGTTGGACGCGGTGCCAAACTCGTCGGCCAACATCTTGGACACCCGCGATATTTGGTCCTTCGGCGGTATGATGAGGGATATCATCGATGTGCCGTTGCTGAAATGGGAAAATTAAAAATTATATTATATATAGAGACTAGCTGTCGCTTCTACGTCATGTCATGGCGACCGACGCACGCGTGGAATCTAGTTTAATCCCGCCCGCGCTGTGATAGTTGTGATTAGTCTGTGATTAAAGTGCGTCGGTGGCCGAGTGGTTAAGACGTCTGGTATTAACCAGACAGACAACGAGTTCGATCCCGGATCCCGGCTATGTACCAATGGGTTTTTTTTAATTGAAAACTTAAGTACATAATTAGAGAAACCACACTTAGAGGCTTTTCCATCTAAATATACCTCAACAGAACTGGCCACTCGTTAGGTATAGCCTCACAAATACCATCAGCTAAACGAGGGAGACTTGGTCTTCCGCTGGGTACCCTGGAACGGAAAACGGTTTCGGAACTGTAAGGCAACCCGTAAAATAAAAGACACTATTTGTTGCCCACGACTTCGTTCGCGTAGTATTAGGAATATTGACAAAAAACGGTTTAGTTCCACGGACACTCGTTCCGCCAAAATGGCGTCATTAATATAGGCACTATAATAATTTGAAAGCAACCAGTCCAAGTGGTTCCAGGTCAGTGGATTCAAGTCATCTCTACCCCATAGATATCAAGACTCTCACAAAAGATCTTGAAACTAAAAAGAATCCAACTAAGATCGGTGACTCAAGCCATCACTGGTCATGTTAACAAACGGCCGCCCACATACTCTTGGAGTGTGAGGGAGTGGCCATATATAGAGTGAAACACCTTGGTACCATTAGAACGCTACTGGAGGCCTGCAACAACATTGGAGGTCTGCTTGGCTTTAAGGGGCTGGGTTGGGAAGAGTGATGTCGTTCCCACCACACGCAAAATAGGCGCTGTCAGATGTCGAGTTGCGGAGCACGAGCCGATCACCAAGTACCCCATAGATATAAATATGACAATATTAGCACATAGTATTATGCAAGAACTAAAATCTTGATAATGAAGTATCGAGGGCGACCTACAAGGAAGTGGGGTTTGGCAATTCATCAATGTCTCCATTGTCTTGTGTTTGTTTACAACTTAAATAAATAGTGTTTTTTTGACTTATCCTATTTGGTCAACAAATGGTCAACAACTTTGCATATATTTTTATTGTAATTTTTTTAAATAAATCTATCATCTCGCCTTTTATGCCAAGGGGTGGGCAGAGACAATCGAATGCCATACCTCTTTCGCTTCTTTTAATATTGCCTTTGATCAATAATTTTTTATATACCTATTCAATAAAAGTTTTAATAAATAAAAGTTTAAAAAATATTATTAGGTATTAGTTTTGCAAATGTAAAAATTAATTAATAATAATGTAAAATTGCATCTTAAGAATTTGAAATTACAACTTATTTAAAAAATACATGCAAAGTTTGTTTACCAAATAAGACTAAGTCAAAAAAAAATAGGTTTTTTAATCTATAGCCCTTTTTAATTCAAAGATTAAAAATCACCTGTGGAAAGCCACCCTAATTTAAACACCCTTCACCCCTTGACAACCAACTCCCCTAAACTACTTAATCAATATTTTGAGTCAATGTAGGCTCATATGTTTTATGATTTTTATCATTTTGGAAACAAAAATAATAAGGGGTTGATGGACCAGTGGTTAACACATGTAAATTTTGTAAGTGTGCAGGTTGCACAGGTTCTTTAGCAACCTGTGCGGTGTGAACATGAAGACTAATCTAATATTATTTAATTATATTTGCTTTGTGAATGCTTGACATGATCGTCTTCTCTTCTACGTACATGACCGTACCATCTTTTACATTTCCATAAGCTTGGAGATTCAAAGGGGTTGGACTTTCTTCAGAGCTGGAGGAGGTATTCTTTATACCTATACCTTTGATTTCTCCACCCCTTTTCTTTTTCTTTTTACTTTTAAGGTATTTTAGGTTTTTTTAGATAAGTTTATAACTGTAACTTGTTTGTTTGTAATGTTTATTTATTTGTTTAATAAATTATCTACTTAAAAAAAAATTGCAAACTATAGCCGAGTGGTAAATAATATGCAAATTGTATCCAGTGGCCATACAGCCTATGTGGCTATGACCCCACAGCCTTATTTGTGTGTATTCATTCATATCGTATTGGTTACAAACATAACCTCTTTTTATATTATTGTTCTAATGAATTCATATGATACATGATAGATAATTTATTTTAGAATGGGCATGTTCTTTAAAAAAAGATGTGCTTGTATGAAATGCTATGGGAAGGACTTTCCAATTTAAGCATTTTCTAATCAAGTTTATGACCCCCTTATTCTCTCAATCACCTTCCTAAAACTTCATAGTAAAGATGGCAAATTATGGAACAGCCTAGTTCAGTCTAATCAGTTTAAAAAAAAACTTGAAATAACCACTATCTTATATAGATATATATCACAAATTGTATTAATGCTCCTGCCCCTCGCTCCCCAAAGCCCCTTAGTGAAGACCCCATAATTTGTAAAAAAATTGTTATTAAAAAACTACCTCAAAACCAGAAATATGATACATTTTAGGTAGAGATGCCTGGCTTCGCTCTTAATTGTTATTTATACCCAAACCTAACCTAACCAATTACTCATATAAAAACTTTTTTTCATACAAAAATAATATATTTTTTTATTTATGTCTCAAGAAACTAAAAACCATTTGGAAGGTTCAAGCTGAACTCCCTGGATCTCTCTACATTCACACTTTGCCCAAATTCATTAATAAATATCAGTATTATTCAAGCAAAGCCTATGTATGGAAATGGATGAAAAGTTTTAGTAAAAACTATGTCAAAATACATCCATACTTTCTGTCATCAGTGTGAACAAAGGGACAAACGAAATAAAGAACTTTGTTTTATAAGGAAAGTGTCAAGAGGTTATGCATTAGGCATGCAATCGAAATTTTATGATATTTTTACTATAAAAGCTATAAATTGATATTCACGACATTAAATTTTAATAATAAATAAGTTTAACAGTAATTTTAAACAAGAAATATAAGAGAAAATAGTGTATTGCAAAAATGCAACGTGGAATGTCAAATATAGAAAGCAATTTTGTGATGTCGATTTCTTTATGTTTAATTACAAAAATGATATAGAATAATAAATAATATTATGAAGTAACTCACCCCCTAGCCATTTCCAAGCTCTTTATAAGCTTTTTGATCTTCCATATTTCAACATTACGGTCTGCAGAAGATTCCTCCGACATTTTGACAAATTCACACCAAACTTAAAACACGACACACAAACTTTAGACGGACTTGAATAGATACAGTCTTTTAATTTATATTTTAGGAATAATTTAGTATCATAAATAGTGACGATTTGTGAAGTTCACTGGCCAAATCCGGATTGAACTGGGAAGGCCTAGAACTAGAATGGCGCGTGCGTTTTTTTATTTGAAGTATAGCGCCAACGATCTGTATTTTCTCCTAGTACGTGGATATCTTCGTTTTTCTTTTTCTTTAGCAGTGCTAACGTGCATTAGTCTTGTAATTGCAACATATTTTACAGAAAAAGCCAATAAATGTGACCAAACGAAGATCGAAATGAACAAATTTGACAAAAAAATGTCCGCGGTGGAAGGAAATGATTTTTTTTGATTTGTTTTTAATATGACTTTCAATGGCTCAGATTTGTACTAGTTATGCCAAATTAATCATAAAATCACTGAAATCGTTAGCGTAGAGCTATAAATATTCGATTTACATTTATCAAAAAGCGTGTTTATTTTAAAAATAGATACTTCATTTAATTAAAATATCTTATTGGCTTGTTCGCACAAACAAGCATAATCGTTCAAAATCCTAAAGCCTAATCACATAGGGAATAAATTAAGAAATAAACGTCAAAGCTCACTTAAAATAAATATTTTTAGGTTATTTTTATTAATCTATTGCTTAATCAATTTCGCAATCCCAAATATTACGTCGGTGCCGCAATGATATGTAGAAGATTTAAGCAAATCTTCTCAATAAATCTAACACAATATCACTGTGAAATAACACCGAGACATAACTATCATAGTCGAAGTTATTGGATAAGAAATGTAATCACCTTTATAGGGGATACTGAATATAGCATGCAATCAGTGCTTAAATTCAAAAATTTAGTTAGATTATGGGGTTCTTGGACAAGAACTTGCATAGTCAATTCAGTGGTGAGGAGATGCAGTCGAGACAAAGTTGTAAAAGACATGGTTCAGCGTTTTCGGCACACAATCCTGAGACCTAGGAATACTTTGCTCATATCTGCTACTGCTGCCTATAGGAGTTCTGATGACAATGATAATGATGATGATAAATGTGATAAAAATATCACTGATGAAGAACTTAAGGTATTTTTTTTAATGTAAATACTTATTACCTATGTTCTCAAATTTACTTTCAGTATACTACATCACATGGGATTGCGATTGTTTTATAGTTGTCATCAGATGAACATGAAGCTGCACTGCGCATGAAATTAATTGTTTTCGATTTTTCTGTAAATATTCTATTAATAATCAGACAAATGTATGGTTTCTTTTAGGACTAATTCCATGTAAAAATCTGTTTTGAAATTTAAAATCAGCATCATATTACTTATTGTATATCTCAAATGGTTTCAAAGTACAAGTTAACTTTGAGAGGAGCATACACCAAATTCATCATACCTTGCGTGACTTCATATTTCCTCATATGAACGAATTTGGTAAACAAACTTTGCATGTCTTTTTTAAATAAGTTGTCATTTTAAATTCCTATAAGATGTTACATTAAGCTATGCAAGGCTGCACCAAAAGCAAGGCCGATGGGCCGAGGAAAAGGCGCGGCGTCACTCTGCATATCAGTTGTATTATTTGCCATATCATTGCTATCCTGCGCCGTGACAGACCGAGATAGGCCTCGACAGACGTGACAACCTGGGCCCTTCAGTTACCAATTTTACCAATAAATCATATTTTTTAAACTGTTATTTAAAAATTTAACAATGAAAAAATACTTAATTATGAAAAGTTTGTTTACCACATTTGTCAAAAAGTAATATATTTTGTAATATATTTTTTTAAGTCTTAGAAGGGGTCATGATCCCTCGTCCCCCTGTAAAGGTGCCTGATAACTTCTCTAAGAAAATGTCAATTAATAAGACAATGTACAACACTTAATTGCCTTATAATTTTTTCATCAACATTTAGTTGGTAAAGCCTTGGTATGACACTTTTATAAGAATATGTGCTTTAATTGCTTCACTAAAAATAATATATATATATTATGTTAGTTAAAGACATCTAGGTCCTGCAGCAACAGGCTTGCCACCTGTTCTGTTTAATATGGATAAATGGCAAAAAGTGGACACTGTTACTGGTGTCACTGGCCACACTGCAAGGTATAAAGGCTGTGATGATGTTTTTTTTTGTATATTGAAATATGTGGAATTATTCAAATTTTGATGCAAATAAAAATGCTAAATTTGCAGGCTCTGATGTTTGAGTTAGACAATGTGGAAGAGATCTCGCACCAAACATTGTACTGTGTGCACTGTGACAAGAGGTTAGTGGTTGATAGGAAACATCCCGGAATTGTTTATTGTGGGTAAGTGGATATTGTTCTAAATTTAAAAGATTGGGGGTTGCCAACTGAAGTAATGGTAAAATACTGTTGCCATTGAAAATATTTATTAATTAATAAAAATGTATATGCTGTGTATATGTTTGGACATGTTGAATTGAACAAATGTATGATGAAAGAATGATGAAGCAAAATTCATAAAGCTGCAGTATGGAAAGGACCAACAATATGGATGTGGATAAATCAAGAGCAGCATGGAAAGGTCAAGAGGAAGTGGTGCTCCATTCTCTCTCCCTCTCTGACTTCGAAATAAAATTGATATTGGTGAAATAATGTGAAGCTGTGGGGCGCCAATGTAGCATAGACAGTAGGTTTGACTTACAAAGTAAGTGAAGAATGCTTGACTGCTGGCTAAAATGCTTTTGATGAAAATTTCAGAGATATAGACTTCATCTCGGTATCTTAAATGGGGCAGTGGTATAAAAATTCCACAACCAAAGCCAGGGTTGAATATTAGTATATAATAAAGCTCCATGAAATTCAGAATGCTCCTACAATTACTGCCATGTTAACATGAGTTGTCAGTAATTTTCACCATTCCTTAAACCCCCTGTGTGTGGGCCATACTAGTCACCTCATATTTTGTTTTTTTATACAGTAGAAGAGACCAAATAGGTCCAAAGCAAATGTGACAGTATTTTTTTATTTTTAGGTGCAAGGATACACAGCCTATGGTAGACACATATGAGGGTTGGGTCCCGTTCATGGAGGCTGAAGATGTGGTCATATGGAGGAAAGAATATAAAAAGGGCGAAGGAGTCTATGCTTATAAAGGTTGGTCATTTAGAAACAATAATTGTAAAGCCTACGATCAAAAATAGGGAAGGACGTTACAAAACGTTTTTTTTTTTTCGATTTTCTTCACGGGTTGCCTTATCGCTCCCGAAACCGTGTTTTATCGGTATTTGTGAGGTTATACCTAACGGACGGTTTTGCTCTACTCGCTAAGCAATGCAATGACCGCCCCGTCATTTGCTGCACGTCGTTTCTTAGGGCACATAAATAATTCGGCGAGTCAGCGCGAAACACGTCAGTGAAGTTAGCACAAATCCCGCACATTTCATCAGAAATTTAATTTTTTCAATACTAAATAAAAGTGCTAGGGCTAACTTCACCGACATGTTTCCCGTTGGCTCGCCAAATGCATGCAACCAGCTGCCTCTATACATTTTATGATTGTAGTGTAAAGCATAGAATGATTTATAAATAGTTTAGTGGGCGCCACTGGCGGACTATATTTTATTCGTAGCGCGTATTCATGGACCACCCACCTTCTCTTAAAAACAGGCGGTGGGAAATTCACATGTCTTCTCTGTAAAAAAAAATTAGCCAAGAGCGACGTACGTACGTACGTACCATTTTTTTCGTGAGATCTTTAAGAGGCCTTACCGTCACGCCGCCCTCGAAATTTAGTTAAGTAACGCGCGTGTGTGCGTTATTGAAAATTAGTCGCGCCTTCAAATTTTGATCATTTTCGCGATTTTTTTATGTTGACTTTGACAAAAAGCGGGGATGGTTTGAAAATAAAATTTACTCAACATTGCAAATTTTTCACTCTTTAAATTATTTTTTATTTATATTTGTAATATTTTCTATATTAAATAAAATTTATATTCTTGTTATGGAATAATTCGAGAATAATGTGTTATTTTTATATTACTAATTTTTTTGTATATAGCTCACAAAAATACATTTTTATATCTATGAATTTTTCCAAAAATTACGATTTCTCAAACATTTTTTTCTCGTTTCTTTTTTATGAAAGTTGAAAAATCTAATCTATCAATATTTAAGTTGACCATATTAAGGTGTCAATACTGTTTTTTAATGTTCAAAATCTTCAGTGAGCTTTACAAGATCGATCGTCAAACGTCACTCGAACGTAAGTTTTTGGAATACGAGTCCGGAAAAATGATAATTTACCAACACTATAGAAATAATTTCAAAATTTCCTTCTAACCAAGACCCATATTTTCAAAATGACACATAATTGTATTCACAATCTTATTTGTATTCTCACAGACAGACATCAAAAATGGCCGAAATGTAGCGTGTGCCGGTAAGCGGTAGCGTGACCCGGCAGACGTTGTCCTGCCCAAACGTTTTGGCTTGCCTGCACTGCTCCTACCCCTACACCTACCTCTACACCTACACCTACACCTACCCCTACCCTTATCACATAGGGGTATGAAAAATAGGTTACGACCGATCGTGGACCCTACCTAATTTACACAAAAAAATTCATAAAAATCGGTCAAGCCGTTTCGGAGGAGTATGGCAACTAACTTGTGACACGGGAATTTTATATATTAGATTTAAATATATTTGTATTTATTATACCGAGTCCTTTCATTTGATGTCACATGATGCACTTGAAAAAACATTTTTTCAGACAATGCTCTACCAATTAGGCTATTGACTCCAGTAAATGCTACAGTGTATTTGTTTGTGGTTTTCAATTCCGTTAGTGCTGTGTTCGTCAGAACTCAGCAACGGATCGACGTGGTTTTTTTGCACAATATATTAGTGGTCCGGAGATGTCACTTTCCCGATTACTTTTATCCCGGAAATACTTCGGTATAGATTCTAAAATTTCCACGAGCAAACCCTGGGAGAAAACTAGTGAATAATATATTCCCCAACTATCGCTAAGTTCACATAAAGCCATGGGCAGAGGATCTAGTTAGACAAATAGAGACATATTTCAGAAAATCAAAAGTTAGTCCAATATTGTTTATATGCGGTTATCAACTATTATCACTTTACATAATAATGAAGTATGGCATTGAAACCTAATTAGGTGACTAGGTATATCTCTAAGTTGTTATATAAATCAATATTTAAGTCATTGCTTCGATTTCTATGCTGATTGCGACCATCAACATAATTGAGACGATTTACAATCAGTGGCGGGATTACCATACAAGCCAAAAAGCCTGGCTTGCCCTAGCGTAATAATTAACTGATACGAAAATCCAAAACATTTTAAATTGCGCGCCATAAAATAGCTGAGCTGTGTCAATAAACTCAATGCTCGCGCGCGTACCGCGTGAGTGAGACGGGCCGGAGAGAGACGTAGTCGTCTCGCTTGCACCCGTGGGCTTGCAATCGGGCTTCGCGTAACCTTATCTCTCCACTCTTTTAACCTATAGGAAAATGCTACATCTCTATATATAACAGATGTATGAATCTATAGCGATTTGTATGAACGAAAAACCCAGGTGGTGTGGTCTGAAGTTGATGCAAGTGCGTGCGAACTTCACGCCGTTTATGGTGTCACTCTTTTATTTTAGTTGTTCGTTGATATTTGATTGAATTACTTTTCTCTTTCTTATTTTTGGATTTTGAGTTAAAAATGAGCGCAGATACCGTTAATATTATTGAGCCTAGTGATTTTAAGTGTGTAAGCAGTTTAGTAAGCGGGAGAAAGGTAAATTCTTTGAATTTTGCGGATAAATTCCGGCTTGTATCGCCAAAGCCTACACCGTATTTGTGCATTTTGCAAACAAGTAAGTCTCATAAAAGGCAATTATATAGATCTTTGTATAAAATTTATCTAACCCTACAAAAATATATCATGGCTTGCCCTGTCCTTAGAACTTAGGCACGCCGCTGTTTACAATATCAATTTCCAACAATTTTTAGGGTATTTAGCTATTAGTAAGGCTCCGCTGTCCGTCCACCTGTCACAGGGCTGTATCTTTTGAACCGTAATAGGTAGACAGAGATTCTACGTCATGGCATGGGAACCAACGCACGCGTTTCGTCGTTGCTGTGATAGTTGTGATTAGTCTGTGGTTAATAAGACATCACTTAATTGGCATATTGATACTATAACGGCCTATAACCTTCCTCAAGGATTGGGCTATCAATCAAATGCAAAAGAAATCAAATCCGATTGGTAGTTTCATTCAGAGATTAGCGCGTTCAAACCAGCGATCGATGGTTCAAACAAACAAACTCTTCAGCTTTATTATTCTAAATTGATCAGAATTAAATTATAATAGTTTATGATACGGGATCATAATAGGGGTAATTAAAACACAAGTGGATTTTTTTAATAGCATCCACGAGTGTTTTAATTCCAAGTTATGTGCCCGTTCATACACTACTTTATCTATGCTTTATCCCATGCAATAGTACAAAACAAACTGAACCAAGATATTTTTCTTAATCGACAAATTGGCGGCAAACCGCGGTTACCTACCGCGCATGCGCGTTAACTGTCAAGTGACTCGCACATGCGCGTGTCGATATTTTCATAGAGTTTAATGTGGCTGTATAAGACTTATCCTCTACCCTTTCTGCATTCAAAAAAAAACAAAACTTTACGCTATCGTTTTCTTACAGTTCCACCCGCGTTAGTGGTTACTGCTCCGCCCCTTAAGGTCGTAGCGTGATTTATATAGCCTGTAACCTTCCTCAACAATTGGGCCATCAAATCCAACTGGTAGTTCCAGAGATTAGCGCATTCAAACAAACAATCTCTTCACCTTTATTATTTATTTATTTATTTATTTATTATAAATAGCCCAACAACACCTACGTCCACACATATGCATTGTACATTTTTATGACTTAGTAGACGCAGTGTCAATTATAGGGCTATTAACATTTTTATAACAACAACACAACATTGATAAGAAAAAAAAAAGTAATTGAATAATATAAAAACACAAAAAATACAATAATAATACCTAATTTAATAATTTATAGGTAAACCACTGAGAAAGTAGCACTCCCATGGTCCGCGTGGGTGAGAGGGGCGGGCGTGATTCTGCCATACACGATACGAAGTTTCACGCGATACACCTGTTGTCGACGCGATCCACCTCAAAGATTTCAGGGTTCAAGCTATCCTCATACTAAATTTCATCAAAATCAAAACCTACCCGCAATAGCCCGAGGTAAATTGCGTCGACAACAGACACATCGCGCGAAACCTCGCATCGTGTATAGCAAAATCACGCCCGCCCCTCACCCCTCATGGACATGGGAGTGCTACTTTCTCAGCGATTCACCTATAGTATAGAAAACTCATAGTATTTTATCTGTGATGTTTCCAGTTTACGGGAGATACAGCGAGGTGCGAGCTCAGGACTTTGCGGCCATCCAGGTGGATGGACAGTACAGGAGAGAGTGGGACTCTGCTGTCGCCTGCATGTCTGTTGTCGAGGATGAGGCGTACGGTGTCAAGGACCAGACTGTCATACATTGGGAGGTGTTGTGGCCGGTAATTGATGCTATACTAAATCCAACCATTTATTTTCTTCTTCTTTTATTATGGCTCCACCAATGTTTATCGGTGATTTGCCAATGTCAAGTATTATAGCCTTTATAGTGTTTATAGCCGATTAATCGGTATTTAAGATAATCCCGCCAACCGTAATATGTCTTATTAGTCGTCGACTAATCACAACCATAACCGTGATAGTTGTGATTATTTTGATCATATTAGATACCGATTAATCGGTATATTGCCAAACTTATTCTCGCTGTAGTACACGGCCGCCGCAGCGCTGACAGTCGATTCAGTATTTCAGTCAGCCCCACGCTCTTGGCGCGACTCCCGTGTTCTTGATACCTTCATTTTGTAAATGCAAATCCGTAGATTCCTAGCGACCCCGCCCCTAGCTTCGCACGGGTACAATATGGGTTTACAACAATATGAATACCTACGTAAATATGCTTATAACTACTTATCTATTAGAGATAGATATATATATATGCCACCGCGGACTTTTTTGTAGATCATTTTATTATATCTCTCATGGATTAGACAGCATACGCCATGAAAACTCGCTGGGGCAATTTTTTTTTCGGACTTCATTCACTTATGTTCAAGTACTTTGGCTAGAGAGTAGTTGGACATCAAGATTAGATAGGTACCACCCTTAAAAACAAAGCTTTTGTCTATATGTGTCCGTGGCATCATAGGTCCAAGATGGCGGAATGGTTTCGTTTCTCGAACTTTCGTTTCTTTTTCTTTCAGAAACTGTTCGCGAACCGCGACTACGTGTTCATTAGACGCTACAAGGACTACGCGGTGCGCAGTAAAACGCTTATACACAAAGACAGGCTATTCAGCAACGCCATCGCAAGCGTCAACGAAGCCGAGGACATTGAAGAGAAAATCTCCGCCCACAAAGACAACGATAATGTGCATTCTAGAGCGAAGAGAATATACCAGGAGATGGAGAGAAAAAGGATCAGAGATGCCAAGGAGGCTGCCACTGTTAAGAATAATAGGGTGTTTGTAATTCTTTCCAAGTCTTGTGAGCATCCGGATGTGCCGGAGACGAAGCACGCGATAAGGGTTACGGAATACTGGAGCCATATGGTTATAAGGACGCTGGAGGGCAGTGATATGGTAGGTTTAAGGATTCCGCAGTCAAAGGACCCTTATAATTACGTCATGTTTGTCTGTCAATTCGGTGATTTAAAAAAAATGTGTGTGACCTCAGAACTCCGTCATTTACCGACGTGGAAAATTCTTTATTTATTTGAAAGGATATACTTTCAGATTGGTCCCGTTTTTGTTGTGGTGACAATTGGTTCAGTATTTTTTTTGTAATGATATTATATTATGATGATATTAACAGCAAAATCAGTTAAAGTAGAAAAATAAATGTACTTTCTTAAAAAGTGTACTTAAATATTTCGTTTCGCCCGTTGAATTTCAAGACGGTTGGTGTCAAATTAGGCTACAAAATTAAAATAGATTCTAAAGACGATTTGTTCAATGTAATCTATGTTTGTAATTAATTCAAACACGTTCATCCTTTGATGAACTATTTTCCATATTCCAGCCTGGCATGGAATACGTGTTGACCTATTACGATGAGCCGTCGACGGGTGTTCTGCCTAAGGGCGTGACAGCGTGGGCTACGGGCAGGGCCGCGCCAAACTACTTGGATAAGATGCGCAGGGCCGCAGACCATTATCAGGCCTGGTTGAGGTCTCAGGATCAGGTGAATACAAAAAAAGAAATAAATTCGGTGTGTAAAGTAGAAACTAAGGTATGTTTTTAAGGTTCCGTAGGCAAATAGCGAAAACGGAGCCCTTGTAAATTCGTCAAGGCCGTCCGTATGTGACAGGCTTTTTTTATCTCAGGCTCTTTCGATTCTTATGATAATTTACAGTGTGGTGGCAAATTGTAAAAAATAAATTATTAGGGGTGGAGATATATATAAAACTGTAGCTACATATTTATGATTCCAGAGTCGTACTCGCAACTTGCTCTTTTTTATTTCAAATAGTAAGTTATTTTTCAACACATTTGCTCGTAAAGTGATTGTTATTACACCGTTTTCTGATACACAAATTAGCATATAAAACACATGGGCTTTATTTATACATTGCCATTATCTTTTAATTTTACATATTTTATTAAATGTCAGCAAAGAGATTGTGTATCTAAAAATTTTAAGTAAACATTTTTGTGAATAAATAAATTGATAATTAAAAATATGATAAATAAACATTTTATTTCATCAAAATATTAATTTTACTTTAATTTATGTTATAATTACAAATATATACAGTATATTATATTTTTAAAATTAGCTGGCTATTTGGCGGCTTCGTCCGTGTGTCTCTCCACCCACCTGCGCGCGCATTAAAACTATATCAACCACGACCCGCCAAAAAATTAATCCGTTGTTTAGAAAATAAGTTTATGATTATTTTGTTGTGTGTTGTGTTGAAAAACGGCGTATGATACGCGTGAGCATTGGTAATTACACTCTCGGCTTCATTACGCCCTCGCCTTGCGGCTTGGGCCGCAATCCAGCCTTGACTGTAATAACCTAATAACCAACTTAGCTCACTCCAGACCAGTTTCCTTCGTTTAGACGATGGTATTTGTGAGGCTATATACCTAACGAGTAGCCAGATCTGTTGAGGTATATTTAAATGGAAAAGCCTCTAAGTGTGATTTGTCGGATAAATTATAAAACTTATGTACACTTTCATCATAATGTACTATTTTTGTTTTTGTAGGCAAAACTATGAAAAAATATTTTAAAATAACTAAGTAGGTATAGGTACTTACCTACTTAATGCTAAATTGCTAGATATTATTCGTCCCGATATTGAATTTGTTTTTAAAATATTTTGATTTCGTATTCCATAATTCAGGATGTTGCTCATATAGTAAAATAAGTTTAATCACTTCTTCACAACATCACAAACATTTTTCTCGCTCATCGTACCTACTTGGTTAAAAACTGTCAACTTTATTGTTTTGCCAGAATAAATTAGCAAGCGTTTGCAGCAATGTCAACACAACTGTATACACGAGAGACTTGCCACTAAAACTTGTAGAAGTCGACTTGCGCGAGATTTATTGCTAATTAATTGATTTTATTTTATAGACAAAGCAAGAAACTGGTATCGCAGCCTGCTTGACGGAAGATGAGACGCCCAGTGAACAAACAAATAACCAGCGAGATGACGTGAGTTCCACTGGCAATGTACTTGGGTATGGAATAAGAAGCGTGAATGTGTGATATAAAGCATATTGACCGCATCCGGAACGATGTCTTTTTCTTTTTCTTTTGATATATGGCAACAGTGCTGACTTTCGTCGCAATTCTGCCAGTCTCCAGTGTTTAATCTTGTGCAATAGTAAGCCGATAAATCGGTAGCTAAGATTATCCCGCCGACTGTGATATGTCTTATTAATCACTGACTCATCACAACCATCACAGCGCGGCCGGAATTAAACCGGATTCCACATCACGCGTGCGGTCGGCGCCATGACCGGATGTGGAATCCCCCGGAACGATGTCATTAGAGAAGATTACGCTGGTCACGCGTCACTCCGTTTACGCTGGTTTGGACACGTTGAAAGAATGATGTATAAATGATTGACTAAAAAGGAAACGAAACCACCTAGGGTTTAAATTATTGATCGAAGGCAATGTTAAAGGTGCACACAATCGCCGAGCATGTATGAAAGGTATGATTAATTATAAAAGAAACGAAAGTCAGGGTTCGATTCTCTCTGCCTACCTCTCTTGGAATACAAGGCGTGATGATAGGAACTATTAAATATAGATATAGATGCTACCGCGGAAATAATTTTACCTACATCATTTTGTTATAATCTCTGACTAATTAGACATCATATCCCTCCGGATTGATTCACTAATTCTGTTAATGCTCAGCTCCTAAACATGATAGGTCCATGTTTAATACTCGTAAACCTTCCCGATGAATCAATCTATCTAATAGTTAAAACCGCAACGAAATCCGTCCAGTAGTTTTTGCGTGAACAGGCACAGCCCCACACCGCGGAGATTGTTTTGTAAAATGTAGTGATATAACACAACATACCATCGCGCCCATGATACCTAGCGGCATGGCCAGGGATATGAGTAACAGGGCTAGCCCTTCTTAGGCAGGGATCAACCTCGATAAAAAATACTATTTGCACTCCGGTGGGCGGATGCTTTTGTAGGACGATATAAGGTTGAATATTGCTTGGCATATTTTACGTGGCCATGCAGCTATATACACTTGAAATTTCACTTATTTTGTAGCTTTTAAGTAATCGGTTAAAAGTATTAATAGATTATTCAAGCTATTTGTTTTTAAAAAAAAGTATATACCTAGTTGTCGCGCAAAATATTGTGAACTTACGCACAAAAGTTTTTTTATAGAGGTATTTTGCATAATTTTGTTTCAATAGACCAAAACACTTATGAAAAATCTATGCGGTTAAAGTTTTATGTAGTATTATTTGCTATCCACTATATTTTTTTGAGATTGAGATGGATTCCTGACACTTCAAAGTAAGCGTTCAAAAATGCCACTTTTAGTAGATATCGTGTTTGCACCCTGCCTTAAATAGATGTATCTGTTATTAACCGAAGTTCAAAAGATGGAGGAGGTTCGCAATTCGTCGAAATCTTTTATGTTTTTTTATGTATGTTCCCCGATTACTTGAAGACGCCTTTGTTTGAAAGGGTGTACTTTACAGGTGGTCCCATGGTCATCAGGTCAATGGGATCCTGGAGTAATCGAGAACTCTTCAAATTTTATAGGCACACTTGAAGCGATTTGGGTATTTTTTTTATAGTGACTTGTGCATTTGCTTTCGGAAAGCACACTTTTCAGTGCAACACTATTAAAAAAAAGGCAAATTATGCTTATAATATTGGTTTAAATGATTATAAAACCACTTGCAATAATCCCTTAAATAGATGTATCTGTTATTTTTATAAACACGAACGCTGGCTATACGAGCCCTCCGATGCAAGAGGTTGAGAAGTCGATTATTGTTAAAGGGAATTGGTGCTAAGTCCTTTCATAGGCACCCCAAACGATGGGGGATATAATTTCGATTATATTGTTATTCCAGGACTCTGAAGTTAAAAACGTTAGCACGCAGACGGAAGTTCAAGAGGAAAATGATACGAAATTGTCAAATATCGATTATTTGAAGGTACATACATTTCTTTTTTCTTCACGGGTTGTCTTACAGCTCCCGAAACCGCGCTACGGCCCCAGAGTACCTAGCGGAAAGGCCGATTTAGACGTTACTAGTGTTTAGTAGAGTGCGTTAGGAGAGTACATTAGTAGAAACATGTAAACGGTAGTTTCTAGTACTCGTACTAGTACGTTCCACTCGCCTTTCTACTAGAATCAATTTTTGTTTCAAGTGACACCCTTCCCGCGCCCGCTCAACCCCCCGCGCGATCCTGACTCGCTACTCGCTGTAGTCTAAACGGTCAGTTTTAGTAGATTGCACAAGATGACAAGGAGAGACATGTGTGTTTTGGCCTACAAAATGGCAATCTACTGGAAGAAGTATAAACGTCACTGGAAACCTACTAATGCACTGGCATTCGAGTGCCACCTACGCACTCTACTAAACACTAGTAACGTCTAAATCGGCCTTTAATCGGCCTGAAGACCAAGTCTCCTTTTTTTAGCCGATGGTATTTGTGAGGCTATAGGTACCTAACGAGAGAATACATTTATCTATGCTAATATATAAAGTGGTAAATTTTGTATGTGTGTATATGACAAAGAAATAAAAACAAAACACACCTTCACGGCCATTAGCCATGTGGTGTGGCCAGAGACACCATACTGAGCAGAACAGGTGGCAAGCCTGTACAGTGTACATACATACTAATAGGTACCGGGACGGTTCTTGAGCGCTCGACGAAAAAGTGGGGGAATGTTTGCGCATATGTAATTCGAGTGCAATATAACTTGTATAATTATTATAATTGATTTATTGGTGTTTGTTTTTACGATTGCTTTTTACTGCTGGTAAAATTTAAATTAATACCTCATACCGTCAAGCAGACCCAAAAATAGTACTCTGCGCATCTAACGACCACCGCTCAAGAACCGTCCCGGTACCTATACCTTCACGCCTGTTTCCCAAAGGGGTTAGCAAAGAGTATGGAGCGCCACTTTGCATACTTCTCTTGCTTCATACATCGTTTCATACATGCACGTCTATTTTTAGTACCACATATTTGATCTTATGGACATCAGATATTTGATTGATCAGATTTTTTCCTGTCCTTGGCAAGCCTGTTGCTGCACTTAATGTACCTACTACCTACCTACCTAGATTAGTCACTTTTTTAATAGATGGATATGTTATTTTTACCTGCTATGTGCCCTCCGAAGCAAGAGAATAAAATGTAAATAACCTATCTAACCAGCAGCACTTGATTTACAAATACCGTTAATGCTCATCTCTTATAAATGATAGAGACAGTTTTATTACATATAAATCTTCCTCTTGAATCAGTCTATCTAATTGTGGAATCCGTAACGGAGTTCCGGTGTAGTTAATATGATATTGCATTTTTTTCAGGATAACTCTTCAGAAGACGACGAAGAGTCGAACAACGCCGGGTGGTGGAAGTATCTACATCCGTACTACTATTTTGTATGACAAAAGTGATTGCAACCAAATATTTAGTATAGATAATATGTCCAATTGGAAAATCAAGCTTAGAATGACGATGTGGGGATAAGCAGAGATCTTAGGAAGAGTGTCTAGGCACAAAGCAATGTAATTTAGGTTTAGTTTTATATGTATAGAAATAGATACGGCCATCTAAACGCTTGAATTCAAACAGAAAATCGGTTGGATTTTAAAAAGAAAACTAAGTTATTTACAATATGGACCTGTCCAGATTTTCGGAATACAAGTTTCGCAAAATCACGGAATTATACGATTTTTGGGGCATCTCAGCCCACAGCATTTAGCCCGCGGGGTCACTGACTCCTTTCATTTTTTTTTGTGGTTAACTAAGCCCATAATCCAGTCACACAGATGGGGGCTCAGTGAACCCCTTTTTAAATGTTTTCGGGGGCAAGTCTGACTTCAGCCCATTTAGCACAGTTCATAAAACAATTATACTTATAATTTATGTTATAAACATTTATTTTGAAGAGAAGCTTGCGTTAAGAAGTTTGATTAAAAAAAAACAACGCTTTATGTGCGGCCATTTTGGATTTACGACAAAATAAGTGGAGTTTCAAGTGTAGCTGCATGACCACGTAATATATGCCAAGCAATATTCAACCTTATATCGTCTTGTATAAGCATCCGCCCACCGGAGTTCAAATAGTGTTTTTTATCGAGGTTATTACTGTTTTTTTTTTACAAATAATATTACTATTTTGGCGGCCATCTTAGATTTGATGCACTAAGAGTCATATTTGGTGCTAATTTCAGTTCAGCGATGTCTGAAACACCAAAAAGTCCAACTTATTGCATCTTTTGCTTCTTTGTGAAATTTTCATCCGCCCACGGCGTGCAAATAGTGTTTTTTATCGAGGTTATTACTGTTTTTTTTACAAATAATATTACTATTTTGGCGGCCATCTTGGATTTGAGGCACTAAGAGTCATGTTTGGTGCTAATTTCAGTTCAGCGATGTCTGAAACCCCCAAAAAGTCCAAATTATTGCATCTTTTGCTTCTTTCTGAAGTTTTGGTTAAATTATTATGGCCCAAGGTCCGTTTTTCTAGCTTTATCTTATTTGGTAAACAAACTTTGCGTGTGTTCTTATTTAAATAACAGTTTGATTATTAGGTTAAAAATAATATAATAAAATAAAATAATAAAAATAAAAAGGTGCATCGGTGGCCGAGTGATTAAGACATCAGGTATTAACTAGCCACACCACGGTTTCGATCCCGGATCCCATATTGACCGCATCCGGAACGATGTCATTAGAGAAGATTACGCTGGTCACGCGTCACTCCGTTTACGCTGGTTTAGACACGTTGAAAGAATGAAGGTTTATATGGCTGAAGTGATAGAAGGTCTGTTTTTAGGGTTCCGTACCGAAAGGTTCTGTTGCCGCTATAACAACAAATACTAAACAACAGAATAAAATAAATATTTAAGGTGGCTCCCATTCAACAAACGTTATTTTTTTGCTCGTTTTTGCTCGATATTGATTAAAATAAATATTTAAGGTGGGCTCCCATACAACAAACTAACTTTTTTTTTTTTTTTTTTTTTTTTTTTTTTTTTTTTTTTTTTTTTTTTTTTTTTTTTTTTTGCCGTTTTTATAGATAATGGTACGGAACCGTTCGTGCGCGAGTCCGACTCGCACTTGTCCAGTTTTTCTAGCTTTATCTTATTTGGTAAACAAACTTTGCAAGTCTTTTTTAAATAAGTTGTAATTTAAATTTCTTAAAAGACATTATTTATTTATTAATTTTTTCTTTCTTCATCCGCCTTACAGCTCCCGAAACCGTGTTACGGTCCTAAGGTACCCAGCGAAAGACCAAGTCTCCCTAGTTTAGCCGATGGTATTTGTGAGGCTATACCATTAATTACGCGAGCTCAAAATGGGGGGGGAGGGGTCCAGTAAAATCTCATCATATCTCACTTAAACGGAGGGGGGTATAATAGAAAACCTCACGTCAACTTTAAAGGAATATACATTGCTATATTTTTTTTTCTTCACTTGATATGTCCCATTTTGCCCGCTTCAACATCTCATGATTAAAAACATTTATTTTAAGAGTAAGAAAAAAAGTAAAAAAGAAACATTTAGAGTTTTTAAAAGAAAAAAAAAGGTATAGACAATACCGATTTTATAAAAATCGTAAGTCTAGGATACTGTAGCAGAAATCTCACGTATGGGGGGGGGGGGGGGGGTCCCACTAAATCTCACTCAATCTCACCAAGGGGGAGGGGGGAGTCTAAATTTATTTTTATTTGGCTAGTTAATACCTGATGTCTTAATCACTCGGCCACCGACGCACCTTTTTATTTTTATTATTTTATTATATTATTTTTAACCTAATAATCAAACTGTTATTTAAATAAAAACACACGCAAAGTTTGTTTACCAAATAAGACAAATCTAAATATATATATATATCGATGATACCTAATGTCAATTTAATGAAATATAATATTATTATTTTAGAACAAACTTATTTTTAACGTAGATTTTAGAACTGTCACGCAAACATTTGTGCTGTGCTAGAATTTAAGCTGTTGATTGGTAATTCAGACAGGTTGTGAAATTTAAGTCTGGCTCAAGTTGTTTGGCGCGCACTATACTAATCGTGTTTTTTGTTAAGTTAATCTAGTCGTAAAATATGTATATAATTATGTATTAAAATATATGATATTTTTGATCATAGCAATATATAGACATAATAAATAGGCCCCTGTATCGTAATGTAAAAAAATTACCCAAAAAGTGGTGTAAATATAAAAATCAATTTAAGGGTTATTTAATTTTTTAATATTGTATTAAACCGTTAATATCTACACGTATATCCCCCCCCCCTCCCATTCCGTATCTCTGTTGCTAACAAAAACGTGTTGGTAACGTCCACAGATTAGTAATGTACGATAGATTGGGAAGACCAACAAGAAGTATAATTAAAAGCAAACTCTTTTACCATATTATAGGCCTTTTCCGCATTTGACAGGCATTTTGAGATTTATACAGGCAATTTGGTATGTAAAATAAAAACTAAGGTACGGTTAAAAACTAGATTAGTTATAAAAACTAATGAAATTGTAATATAGCTACCAACAGAGTAACATTGGTTGACAAGTTTACAAGAAAATATTTTGCTTTTATTTAGCCGATATAATGACGTCATTCTTATCTTTTTGATTAAATAAAGACAATCTCACGATTTTAAGAGTTATAAATAGAAAAATACGGATTATTAAACCAATATCTCGAAACGGTTTTGGATTCAGCATACCATAACTTTTACATTACTATTACATACCGAATTGCTCTCCTCTAAGCATTTTATCTATTATCAACATAAGAAGCCTTTTAAAAAAAATATTTTACTAAATTTATGTAAACTTTTTGGTACAAAACATAGTTTATGGCGGCTACCCTACTGTCTTATTACTGTAACCTGTATCGCACTGGTGAAAATATTTAATATATTAGCATATTATATACGGCTTTCCAGCGATGGTCGTACCTATTCCCTTTTACTCTTGAGTCGTTGGATTGTTGCGTTCAGCCATTTCTATAAGTTCTTGAAGTAAGTTGCTTATTGTGTAATTTTTAAATATCGCATATTCCAATTGACAGCTTAAATTTTATTTATTAAGGATTTTGGCTTTTTTCATACGAATTATGTTAGCAGATTATTCCGCGTGCGCATTGTTAAAGTACTTCAAAGATTAATATGAATTGTGAGATAGGCAAAGGAGTATGATATACCATAAAGCCAAATGTGTTCTCGAAAAATTTTATAAGAATTTTCCCGAAGGAATCGTACATAAAGTTAGCATAAATGTCACTCGTATTTTAAGTAGTGATCTACCGACTATGAATTTAGACGACTAACGACTAATTAGCCCCAAAATGACCGACTACTTGCTGATTAGTCGCCGACTATTCGGTTGATAGATCCCCATAACTTGATTGTTTAAGACTTGTTTGATTTGCTATTAAATTAAACAGTAGAAAATATAGTAGGTACTACTGACATTTTAGTAGGTACAATTTATTGTCCTGTACCATCATAAGTACCGACTAGTCGCCGACTATAATAGTGGCCGAATAGTCGGCTTTAGAATTACACTGGTCAACACTGTTTTTGTGACACGAACTTTGTGTTGATTTTTGTTTGTATTGGTGTACCCTCATTACAAAAAAAATATTATTTTGTTCCTGGCACATCTAGTTTTTTTGTGACCGCTTTATATTAATTTTTACCTCATTTACGTTATTTTCTTTGATTCAAGGAGGTTTACCGCAATATTTCGCAAGTTAGGCTACCCGCTAAGCATGAACATATCCTATATTTCCCCTTGCCCCCCAAGGCTTCAATTCTAACCTTACTTTGTCAGTTTATTAGCTTAACTTTGGTGACTAGATAACTATCGTATTTGTTAAGCTTGCCTTGAAAGTGCATAAATCACCTAGCTAGACAGTTTTTGTTGTGTGTGGAGAATTAACTTTTGCATCTCAACGTCGAAAATTTATAGTCTATTGATAGAAAAAAAATATTTAGGTATATTTAGACTATTTTGGTTTTCCTGTGCGTCATCAAGACAAATACTGAGTTCCACATAAGAGATCAGGTTGGGCTAACAAAGAATCTAGACATTTGCCATTTGCTACACCAATGATTTATTGTACAGTAATTAATAATTGTCTTACTGTAGGTGATTATTGTACTTTTCATTAAAATGTGTTTTCATGTCACAAAAAAATGTGACGTGTAAATTTTTTTTCATTAATATATTATCATTCTGTGGCCACAGTACATACAAAATTTGATATAAGTTTTCGTGTGACAAAAAAAAGTTTGAACTTTGTTGACCAGTGTTATTAGTACAGTACCTACCCGGCAAAAATTGTAGAGCGTTGTCTCTATCGCACGCAACGTACGTTACGTATGTACGAGTGACAGAGAGACGGGTATTATTTTCGTGTTTGAAATTAATAATACTCCCAATTGAAATGTAGTTTAGTATTAGTAGAATATAAATTTGAGATTTTTTTTAAATCTAATTTGCTTTTTAAATGTACATAGGCTAACTTGAGGCTACTTAAGAGTGTAGTGTACCGCGTCCATGTCCATACAAATATCATTTAATTTTAACGATTTTGTAATATGTTACTGACATAATGAAAAACTACGTACGTATTTTTTCCTTTTTTCAAAATTCGTAATAGGTCAAAAGTTATAAGCCCCTCAAATCTCGGTTTTTTTGGTTCATAACTTGCTCGTAATAAACCGTCTGTATTTGAGAAACAAAGCAAAATTTCAAAAAAAGCAAAACGTACGTACGTAGATTATAATCTGCTAAAACGTTTGACACCAAAATTATAAGGTTTCGTTATAGTTTAGTAGGTGTAAATCGTTTTCCCCCAAAACGAAATTTTCAACGAAGAACATACCTACGAACACTCACGAGCTGCAGTGTTCTCTGTCGCACTGATGCCCGGGGGAAGAGCGCGCTTGAGACAGAATATGATTTTCTAAATACCTATTTCGCTGCGTACGCTGATGAGTTATTTTGAGGTCGTAAAGTTTTTTCATACAATCGCTGGAAATTTTTGATTGGTTTTAAATTTATGGTTACTGCTCTGCTCCTTTGGGTTGTAGCGTAATGTTATATAGTCTATAGTTTATATTTGTACCATAGCATATAATTTAGAAAATATGTTTAGAAACAGATTTGTTACATTACGTCTCCCATCGTCTGTCTGTTCAGGTCCCAAGAGACGTAGCGTGAATCAATCTATTTAATAGCGCAAACAGTTACAAAATCGGTCCAGTAGTTTTGAGTCTATAAGTGACACAAACTAACATTGTTTATTTTTTAATATTACTTATATAAATTTATATTGTTAAGATTATGTCATATGTACAAAACAATGCAATATAATGTAGATATATGAATGTTGCTGTATAATTTGTTGTTTATATGTTAAATAAAATATTATATGTTAATTATATTGGACCTTTTATTTTGTTTAGTTACAGCATTTAAGGCTTTAACAGCGGTAAAATCTCTAAATTATTCGTTATTAAGTCAAAATGTCTAAAGAACTATTAAATCAATCCGTTATAAAAAATACGTATATATACATAACGATCCAAAATTGAAAATAAATATATTTTTGACATACCCTTTTTAGACAAAACAATTTCCAATGTTTTATTATCGTCATGATTTGCAAAATTTCTCTAAAACAGAACTGGCCACTCGTTAGGTATATCCTCACAAATACCATCGGCTAAAAGAGGGAGACTTGGTCTTCCGCTGTGTAAGGCAACCCGTAAAGAAAAAAAACAATTAAAAAATAAACTTTATTCATCAAAACTATATGACCTCGTGTCTTGGACTTCTTCTGTCATTTTTTTATCAATCCAACTCCTCAATTCCGGTACATGAACATATACTCCCGGAATTCCCGGTTGGTTACATCCTATACCCCATGCCACCAATCCGACCACAGCATATCGGTTAGCCTGTAAATAAAAAAAAATCAATCCTATGCGACAATTTTTAACCCCCTGACGCAAAAAGAGGGGTGTTATAAGTTTAAAGTGTTTATCTGTATGTCTGTCAAGAAAATCTGTTCAGCCGTTTGAAGATCATCAGCTCTTGTTTAGTTGTTGAAGGGGTGTGATCTACTGGTCTGGATTACATGTCGTGGGTTTTTCAAAATTTTAAATAGGATTTGAAAAATTATTGTTGCATGTGATAGCCCAAATTCTTGATAAAGGTTTTAGGCTATATATTTTGTCGACCGACAGACGATAAAATGACGTCATAATTTGTCGACAATTGTCCCATTTCTCAACTCATTTGTATTACTGGTAGTGCCACAGGGCACGTTAAGGGATGTGATACTACATTTATCAGAAACGAGTAGTACCACGGAACAGAAACACTACTTTACCTAAATGATGACGTCATTTTGTCGTCTATGGAAAACAAAAATATTCAAATTAGCAAGCAAACCCATCCGATTACCCCTAGCCTTCATAAGAAGAACCAGGGAGGGGGGATAAACCTAGGAAAAGCTGTATAAGCTATATTTTTTCTTTTGCCTTATAGACTGGTGGAAAATTCTCAAATTGCTTCTGCTTTCAACATCGAACGGCATTTAGTGAAACTTTTGGGCACCGGGTCCATTTCGACTAATTCGACCCCGCTGAATACGATTCTGCCCGGTGCCAGCCCCTCCCCCGCCCCCTTTCCCCCCTACTTCCCAAAACGTGTCCCTAACCGCGGTTTTTTTTCATTTTCTACAAAAAATATAAGAGCTAGAATAAAACTGTCAATGACAAAAGTAATCTTGATTAAATTCTCTACAACATTCGTAAAGAAATTATTTTGATAGGACTAATAATTTACGAATAAAATTTGTCCAAACTGCATGAAAAAAATATTTTTTGTAATATTTTTTTATTTGCTCTCAGTTAATCTAAAAACCACCGAAGCTATGATAAATTAGCCAAGGAACGAAATATTCTTCATACTCATTGTGATATGAGTACTGGTTCACGATTTACAGCTCGCAGCGCTGACGCCGCCGCGCCGCCGCCGTGAACTTTAGAATATAATGCCCGATACATCACAAAGTTGTTGACTATTTTATACAACTAACGTTTTTTAGATGACATGAAAGGCTTCGGTAATTTAATTAATAAAATAAAATGAAAAAAAAATACCGGAAATCTAATCATATCTAACATGTAGGCAGTGATATGTTATGCTCATGTAGGTACCCATACACTTATATAAGTAAGTACGTACAATTGAAAAACTTGAATGTTGAGAATATCATACATTTAGAAAACCTTACCATCACAAATAGTTCTAAATTCTAGAATCATATTTTAGCATTCGCAAGACATCGTAAATTATTCAATTTGATTTTAAAAAATGGAGATCAGCGACATAATATTCACATAACCACCATTCATCGGTGAATGCGTTTCAATTGACTGATAAATGCGTTTCATTTGTTAGATGAGTCGGTAATGTGACTAAATCTCTGCTTGTGTTAATTTTTTTTAAGTTTGAAGGTGTTGTCGTATCACTAAGTGACACTGATGTGTTTTTCAATCAAATTTGCCTGCACTGCACGCTTTGACTGGTTCCGATGTAACATCTTTTATAAGCGGGATAACTAAACCAGAAGCTCTCAAAATTTTTGCACTCTATGGGCAGCTCCTCTCTTTTCTGGGAGTATCCCCATTAGGTAACCGAAGCAGCTCTCGCGGATTCAGAAAAGTTTATAGTTAGGCTGTATAAAATTAAACCTCCTATAAATACAACAGATGAGGCAAGGCACGTCCTCTTCTCCAGAGTCACCACACCTGAGGCGCTGCCACCAACTTCAGATGCTGCTCAATTGCATATCCGCCGAGCGCATTATCAAGCTTTGAAATCGAGATGCTTGCACCAACAGACTAGGTATGGGTGGAGTCAGGATGGTGATAAGCTGATACCAGTGCTTATCACTTTAGAAGCCGTTCCTAAAGCTTGCAAGGACCTCCTTACATGCGGCTGTAGGGCGGGATGCAAAACTGCGGCTTGTATTTGTCGTAGGGAAGTCAAGCAACCTTGCGCACCAGGCTGCTATTGTAAAGGGGTATCATATGTGCCAACAGTGGACTACAAAAGCATGAGGAATAACCTACCTTGACTGTTTAGTTCTATCGTTTTATTTGTACTGTAGAGTTATATAGAAGGTGATTTTTTTTTATAACTTATCATATTCACTTTCTGTGAGTTGTCCATATTGGACAGAATAGGTGGCAAGCATGTGTCACTTCTTTAACAGATGTAAATATCTGATATTTTTATAAGAATTGCGGACGCATTGTGGCTTTACGTGCCCCTCCGATGCACGAGGAGTCGCTTAAATATTAAACATTTTTTCATAACTAAATAATTGTTTAAAAACTGTCATTTTTCTATAACAATTTGGAACTATAATTTTATATAGCGATATATTAATTATATACTTACCTAGTTATACAAATACATTTTATATAAATATATTATCTTTAAGTTTTTGTTAACTTTATTATTGATATTTGTCATTTTTCTATAACAATTTGGAACTATAATTTTATATAGCGATATATTAATTATATACTTACCTAGTTATACAAATACATTTTATATAAATATATTATCTTTAAGTTTTTGTTAACTTTATTATTGATATTTGTCATTTTTCTATAACAATTTGGAACTATAATTTTATATAGCGATATATTAATTATATACTTACCTAGTTATACAAATACATTTTATATAAATATATTATCTTTAAGTTTTTGTTAACTTTATTATTGATATTTTGTTATTAATATTTAAGCTACATAATAATAAACATTTTAAAACGTGTTTGACAAGAAACATTGTAATAGCTCTATCTGCAAAAAGTTTAAAACATTAAATTATAAAATATTTTATTTATTTAATGTTTTTTATTTTAATAAAGAAGCCTTTCATGACAACTACAAAATGTCATTATAACAATAGTTAATAACTTTGTAATGTATCGTGCATTACTTAGTACCTGCTCGATGTTTGCGGCGGCGTCTGCGCTGTGAGCTGAAAAACGTGAACCAGTACTCCTATGACAATAAGTTAGGTCTTGTTTTGTAGACAAATATATCAAGATTATTTCGTTTCTTGGCTATTTTATCATAGCTTCGGTGGTTTTTTGATTAATTGAGAGCAAATGAAAAAATATTACACAAAAATTTTTTTCGTGCAGTTTGGGCAATTTTGATTCATATGTTATTAGTCCTATCAAAATAATTTGTTTACGAATGTTGTAAAGAATTTAATGAAGATTATTTTTATCATTGACAGTTTTATTCTAGCTCTTATATTTTTTGTAGAAAATGAAAAAAACCGCGTTTTGGGACACGTTTTGGGGGGTAGAGGGAAAAGGGGGCGGGGGAGGGGCTGGCACCGGGCAGAATCTTGTTCAGTGGGGTCTAATTAGTCGAAATGGACCCGGTGCCAAAAAGTTTCACTAAATGCCGTTCGATGATGACAACACAAGTATCAACAGCCAGTCTATGGTTAATTCACCCAGCTCCAGAAGAATTAAGTATACTGTTTGATAGACTTAATTTACCTAGGTGAATTGCTCTGAAGGTTAAATAATTGTTAGAATCCGCCACTGCAACCGCAAATGCGTTTGTCAGCGTGTTGATGATATGCTATGCCACTTTTCTTTAAAAAATATATGGTGTATCATAGGGTACTCACAGCCATAGGGACCACAAGAGGGGAACCTCCATCCCCAGTACAAGTGTCAGTTCCTTCTACACCTCCAGCGCATGTGAAACTTTTGTGTAGTTGAAAGTGTGTTCCCAGTCTGGTACCACGCAATGCTCTTTCGCATCTCTCGCGATTGATTAATGGTAGAGTAACCTTAAAAAAAATGGTGGCCGAGTTAAGACATCTCCCGGCAAATGGTTTTTTTTATAATTAAAATCTTTGTAGGTACATATCCGACAAACCACACTTAGAGGCTTTTCTATTTAAATATAGGTACCTCAACAGAAGTGGCCACTCGTTAGGTATAGCCTCACAAATACCATCGGCTAAAAGAGTTGGAGACGAAGCTTGGTCTTCCGCTGGGAACCCTAGGAGCTGTAAGGCAACCCGTGTAGAAAATCTATGTTCCTTACATTTACCACTTATTCCTCTTGCTTCATCTACAACAGAGGTTATAGTTGGCCCCGCAAGTGAACCCCTTGTCGATTTTTTTAAATCTCTGCTGTAGGTACGAGCTAATCTATCTAATAGGTAATCTCTGCTGAGTTTTCATGGCGTATGAATTTATTCTACAAAAAAGTCCGCAGTAGAATATATCTACCTCTAAAGTGGGCCACACACTGGCATCGCACCGAAAATTTCCCATTCCGGCCGCCGTACGATTAGGAATTGGATGAATCTGTGGTCAATTTCGGTGGACGGTACGGGGCGGCGCGCCGGTGATTGGACCAATGGGTGGGCATCGTAATTATAAGCGTATTTATGTAGGTATTCAAATTGTTGTAAACCCATATTCTACCCGTGCGAAGCTGGAGGCGGGGTCGTTAGTTAGGAATATATAGGTATTGGTGTAAAGTGTGATGTAAAAAGTGCACCAGTGGCTTACCTTCTTTAATATGGATGCATAGTTTTTAGCATTATTAAAGTTGTCCTGACCCCAACCCATACTCAGACACATGGTACCACTTATTGGTAAACTTGGAGCTAGGCATGCCACCCCTATGTGTGGAGTCTCTGATGATATGTCGAAGGGTTGTTCTAGGATTATTAAAGCAGCGTCGTTTAAGGCCGTGGCTAGAAAAATAGAAAAAAATAAAATAAAAAGTAAGAAATTCAGGTCCACGCAGAATAGTGGCAAGAACCCCTGAGTTTAATTCGTTCGAAGAAGCCACCCAGAGGAGGTGATCATTACGAGTTGCCTTACATTTCCCGAAACCATGTTACGATTCCAGAGTACCCAGCGGAAGACCAAGTCTCCCCAAGATCATGGCCGGGATCTGGAATCGAACCCGTATGTTAGAGATGTACAAGTCCGGATGGATATGTATCCGCGGACACGACGTGTCCTTTGACGAAATGAGTGATACAGGTCCGACATAGCAGCGAACACGTAATGACCCAGGCAACTCTACCAACGGGTACAGATTGCATGTTGTTCTCGATCTAGAAGTCTGGACTATGTAGGTGTTTACAGTGATAGACACAGCTATCTATCTAACAAAACTTCAATAATATCATCAATACCTAGTTTATGTTATGGCCGTATTTTTAGTGTCTAAGGGGTCTTAAGAAGGGGTTGGAATAGGATTCCTCTCTAACGGTATTACTACAGCGCAAGTTTGTTTTCAAGGTTTTTTCAATTTTCGATGCGGAATATGTATTTCCAGCTGGACATGTACGTATCCAAAAGATGCAGGTCCAGTACCACAAAAAAGTCGGACTTGTACATCTCTACTTCATGCCTCCCTTGTTTTTCTTCGACGAATGACGCCTGGCTTAATATTTCGTATTGCAAATTATCAGAAGTTATGTTCTTAAAGGTTGTAGAGTCCCTAGTACAAGTTATTAAATGGTGGGTTTTCTAAAGATTTGCCTCATTTAAATATCGTAGATTCCCAATTATTTTGCTATGGGGGCAACTCATAATCGACATCCAGCGCGGTCATACTATCCTAAACTCCATTAAAATACTCACGCCTGTAGAAGTCTTCGTGTATAACAAATTTGCTTGCCACTCGTTCCTGGTGTGGATCAATTTCTTGATCAGTTTGGGTGTCCCATTCACCGGCCCTGCACTTTATCTGAAATTATAATACATACTTAAAAGTGGCCACACATTCGTCCAACCGAAACCGACCACAGGCTCGTCCAATTCTTGTAACGAACGGTCCGCCTAGACTAGATCATCCGGCGGCCGGAATGGGAAATTTTCGCTGCGATGTCGGACCAATGTGTGGCCTACTTAAAGTTAATAGCAGAGCAGGATCAGAGATCGAAATTATACTTACTTCAGAGGGCTCCAATTCTTGTATTTTATGTGCTGCAGTTAAAACAACTCTGGGATGAATTATAGCACCACCCCCAATGTAGCTTTTCTGTTCCCAAGCTATTTCTGGCGCTGAATGCCTGTAAAAAACAATATACATGGATTATATTTCTATTAGCACAGGAATAATAATTTGGAAAAGCTTGTGGTGATGAGCAGGGTTGAGGGAAGAGAGCTCGAGGACGGTGCCCCAAACGATGGTGCGATCAAGTGTCCGAAAACCTGGACACCTCTTGTACCACAACCCTTCACCTCGTAGAGAAGAGCAGCCGATGGAGGAAGCTGATGAGTTGAGAAAAATATCAAACTATCAGCGGTGGATGTGTGTGTGTGTGTGTGTGTGTGACATATCGTTCCGGCCATCGAAATCAAACACAAATACAATGATTTGAAAATGGATGGTGGACCGTTCATTACAAGAATTGGACGAGTCTGTGGTCGATTTCGGTGGACCGTATGACGGGCACTTTAGACTGAAAATTTTGAGTAGCTTAGAGACTTCACACCTCAGAAAGAGAAAGATATAATTTCACATAGTGACAAAGCAGGACAAAAAGTAGCGTCGTGGAATCCGGTCCTTTTTGTCTTGCTTTGTCTCTATGGGACATTATTTCTTTCTAACTGAGATTTTGTCGAGTGGAACACGTATGAGGCATACAGTCTCATCTCAAGACTTGTTATATTTTTATGGACGTGATTATGAAATGAATGTCATGGACAGTTTTAAATTGATTTTCCAAAGTTTTTAAAGTTAACCCAAGGGACAGCTTTCTTATGAGAATAGGTATGGCTAAATAGGCACGAGGAAAATGGTTCTTAATATTATGTACATTATATCCATCAGATTCCCTGGGAGCGAGGTCAGGCCCTTGTATGGGATGCTACATGCGTGGACACATTAGCCCCGTCTCATCTCAAGGAAACAGTAAGAGCGGGAGCTGCGGCAGAGTCTAATAAACGGCGCTAATATAGTTAAATTATTGAAAATTACAAAGTGCCGTTTGGTGTAGAAACTGATCTCTTCTAATGACATGAGGGCTGGCTGCTTCCTCGCTCAATGAATCGGCATCGCGATTCAGCGGGAAAATGCAGCCACGCGGACCTGGTTTAATTAGTTATTTTGAATGTTTTTATATTGTCATGTGTAAATAAAATATTAACTTACTTCAGAATAGCAACCATCCAGGGAAATTCTCCAAAAACTGCTTTGGTTCCATTATCATCGTTAATTCTAAATTCCGTTCCACCAGGATTCGAGTACCCACATCCGATATGACTTGGTTGCTTTTGTCTGTGACTGTCTCTTGAAGTTGTATTTACTAAATTTGGTAAACAACATACTTCAAAATAGTTATCGCATTCTTTCTTTCTGTGGATAAAAGCAAAATTGACACATTACTTAACTAGTGGTTTGTGGTTTTACCCTACTTCGAACCTTTTTCTCTTCTTTTTTTTCTTTCATCACGGGTTGCCTTACAGCTCCCGAAACCGTGTTACGGTTCCAGGGTACCCAGCGGAAGACCAAGTCTCCCTCGTTTAGCAGATGGTATATGTGTGGCTATACCTAAGGAGTGACTAGTTCTGTTGAGATATATTTAGATGGAAAAGCCTCAAAGTGTGGTTTGTCGGATTATGTATAAAAGTTTTAAATTAATTTTTTTTCTTCTTAACGGGTGTTTTCGGTCCCAGAGTACCTAGCCGAAGATCAAGTCTCCTTCTTTTAGCCGATGGTATTTGTGAGTGGTCAGTTCTGTTGAGGTATATTTAGATGGAAAAGCCTCTAAAAATAGGCCGCCATTCCGGCCGCCGGATGATCTAGTCTAGGCGCACCGTTCGTTCCAAGAATTGGATGAGTCTGTGGTCGGTTTCGGTGGACCGTTTGGCGTTTGGGGATTGGACGAATGTGTGGCCACTACACCTTTAGGGTTTTAGGAGCTGTAAGGCAAACCGTGAACATAAAATAAATAAAAATATATTACCTGACATCTATCAAAGTTTCCCCGCTAGTTATGAGTCGTTTAGTCTCCGGATCACATTGGTAGTAAGTTACACAAACACCTTTCTGCCCGTCTTCTCGTTTACAATCCTTATTTGAAGCACCTTCGAGTTTGGCTAAAAATATTAAATCTTATCTGATCATTTCAGCAAAGTACGCAATAGTTAACCATAGATGGGACTATAGGTATTTTAAACTCTGGAATATAAGGCTTTATGCTTGAGAAGCACTTGGTGATTCAGGGCAAGGTTGAAGGGACTGTCCTGTGCGGACGATATCCTTGAGTGAGGGCTGCAATGACGGTTCCATTATGCGAGTGCACCAGAAGGGCAGCTGTCAGGGAGGACGTATGGTTAAGTGCGCCACAAATGCTGAAGTGACGACCGCTCTACCAAGAGCGTAGCGATAAGAGCAAGCTTGTTAGCACAATTAACTCAGTAGACAGCACGGCTTATTTTGTCGATATCTCTTTTAAAAGTTGTTAGTAAACTGTAAAAAGAATCGATAAATTAACAAAAGATATGAGATAAGATAGGTCAAGATTCACGTACCAGAAACATGAGAAAGAACGATTCCACAAAAAATAAGTCTTGCGAAAATACACAAAACGGACATATGCTCTTTCAGTATTTTACAAAAACTATTAGAAATAGATAAACTATGTAAAATTATCTATAGGATAAATACGAGAAAATTAGTAAATATATTAAGATAACTCGAGTCGCAAAATCGGTTGTAAATACGCTTGAAATTGATGACTTTGGGTAACTGATTTTCATATTTTTTTAAATTCATACTGTGTCAAAATACTATTGGTACACGGCCTGAATCGAACCGTAACGTCGTCAGCCTAATTATTAACGCCTTAACCACTCGTCCACCGACGCAAACCGAGTGAGAAATATTGCACCAATTCCTTTTAATTAACTTCTCAAGCTTCGGAAGTCATGTAGGCCTGGCCTCAAGGCAATCTAGATGATAAGTACATATAATTATTTTTATTAATCTTTACCCAAATTGAGGAAAATGAACGACCTTGAGAGCGGAAATAATTATGTTCATATATGTTATTCCCCGCTGAGAACGTTAGATGATAAAATAGTTTCACTTGGAATATCAGACTTGAACGAAGGCCAAAAACTACGGGTCCCCACCAATGGCCAGCCAGGAAATCTCCAACATTAGAATGGCCGGGCAAATCCGTGTACTTTCTTTGCCTGAACCAGCAATTTACTCGGCATTCTACTTATGGACATTTTCAGGCCGGGCATTCATTGGCTGGTCATTGGAGCGGACCCGTCGTTTTTGGTCTTAGCGTCAAAATATAATGCCCAAGGAACCCAGTTATCTATCACAAAATAATAAATGAATAGTAACAGGTTTTTTCCAACAGGAAGTTCTATGTCATTTATTATTTTACAATTTACCTGCATTTCAAGAATACATTAAAATTAACTATCATTACAGGGTAACCCATTCAATGCGTCATGGAGGGAAAATATCTAGGTTTTACTGAACAGTCATTAGAGAAGAATGCGGAGTGAAAGATGATGTTCTGACTAAAATGAAGAAAAGTAGTTTACGCTAGTTTGGACACTTTGAATGAATGAAGGATTATAGATTAACTAAAAAGGTTTACATGGCTGAAGTGAAAGGAAATGCTAGCAGAGGACGACCTATGTGTACCTACTAAAAATCTATCGGTCGATGGAAATATTAAAAGTAAACACAATCACCCAGCACATAAAGGTATGATGAATATTAAAGAAGCGAAAGAGATATGTCAGGATCGTAACAAATGGGTTTCGATTGTCTCTGCCTACCCCTCTTGGGATAAAAAGGCGTAATGATAGATATATAGAAATCATTCGTCAAACATATCTTATCTAATATACCTGCTGTTGATATTAAAAACATTTTCCTCGCGGCAACATGAAGATCGGAATGTGGTCTTCCGGGATGGAAACTGAATCTCACGACTTGTTTTTACCGTTTTTAAATATTTTGCTTTGCTAATGTTGCAACTTTTATTTTACGCTGACACTGTAGCCACAGGTAGCCGATATATCGCAATAATTTGGCACCTTTTTGGCAATGCAGTGGCTAATGTGAAAGTGTGTTTTTTATCCTTCTTTTACGTCAAAAAAGATAAACGGATTGACGTGATTTTTTGCACAGAGATAAAAAAAAGGTGCGTCGGTGGCTGGTATTAACTACACTACATTTTTTATAATTAAAAACTTATATACATAATCCGACAAACCACACTTAGAGGCTTTTCCATCTAAAATATACCTCAACAGAACTGGCCATTCGTTAGGTATAGCCCAAACATTCTTGGACTAAGTGAGGAAGACTTTATCTTGGGTACCCTGGAACCGTAACCCGTGACGAAATAAAAAAACAAATATTGATTTTTATTTTAGGCTAAGAGGCCTCTAAATTGTGGCTAGGGACCTATCTCTTTATTATTACTTTTTATATATTTTTTTAATATTTTTGTAAGTAGACATGTCCTAATTTTTCCATATAAGTAATACTATCTGCTAAATAGACTTCTGCAGGATTTTAGGATTGGAATTGAAATTTACGTCAAGAATTACCTGTATTCAAAATGCAAATTCCGGAGAAAAGATACAATCTATCTATCATCACGCCTTTATTCCCAAGAGGGGTAGGCAGAGACAAACGAATGCAATTTATTACTAACCTGACATACCTCTTTCGCTTCTTTTATATTCAGCATACCTTTCATACCCTTGCCAGCATTTCCTTTAACTTCAGCCATATAAACCTTTTTAATCGTAAACTAATTTTCTTCATTTTTCGCTTAGCATTTAAAAGTCATACTTACGTGGGGTCAAAGAGAATTCAGTCACAGTTTCTGATACTGTAGGAATAGGTTTATCTCCTGGTGGCTTTCCAAATATTCCTATTAATTTCTTGATCGTCTCATCATTTATATCATTATCCGCACTTTTCATTAAACTTAAATTAGTTATTATTAATATTATAATTAAATGGCACCTGCAATCAATTTAATAATTTAATAACACAATCATTAAATATTATGAAACACTGTTATTTCTATAATATTATGCGTAAATGCGTAAAGAAGTCCCGGGTTCGTACCCCACATCCGACCATGTACCAATGGGTTTTTTATAATAAAAAATCGTGACAAACCCAATAAAGAGACTTTTCAAGCTACATACCTCAACAGAGCTGGCCACTCGTTAGGTATAGCCTCATAAAATCTTCGACTAAGTGAGGAAGTTTATTTTGGGTACCCTGGGGCCAGCAACGGTTCCCGGAGCTGTAAGGCAAGGATTAATTCTTCTGTCACATTTAAAACACAAAACAAGTGTTTATAAATCAGTGTTTCTCGAACTTTGTAGTGTGTGGTTATGACGTAACAAGGTCAAAAAGATAAATATTTGCTTCATTCACTTAATTTTTGAGAAATCTCTAGGTACTAATTTCAAGCAAAAGTGTAAATAAACATTGCCAAGTTTCCGTACCATTTTTTCGATCAGAACTTTAAGACAGGATTTTCGTTTAAATTTTCCTTATCATTGATTTAAAGTAAGGATATGGCAGCGAATAGAAATATTACTCAAAAAGTGTCTCTATGAACCGTCATCGGTTACAACTTTACAAGCGATACTAACGATACAATACATTACAATGCGTTTTCTTGAAAATACTTGGTACAGAACAATTAATTTTCCTGTAAACTACTAATTAAAGGCCCTATTGAGTGATCCTATATGGCCTTTTTTTTTTTAAAATATACCCTAGGGTTCAAGCTTTCTCTGTATCATCATCAAAATGGGTTCAGTGGCTGGAGCTAACTATTTCCCTGACTTGATTCACTAAAACTGTTAATGCTCAGCTCCTAAACATGATAAATTAATGTTTAATACCGCAACAAAATTGGTACAGTAGTTTTGAAAGAAAAGGGCACATAATAAGCGGTGGACTTGGTTTTAATAGATTTTTTTAAATACGTCATTTAGGTATGTCGTTGTGTATTGTCGTGTTGTTGTTTACACACGAACATCCTTAAAACTGGTTTTTAATTTTATGATAGGTTCATTTCTTATAACTTTACAAATGCTTGCATTACTCGTCGTGCCACCAAATCGTACTGGTGGCACGACGAGGAACTTTAATTCCTGCTAGTACCACTAAGGATGCTCTGCTAATTCATTTACATATCCATAGGTTCTTAAAAACACGGATGGGTTCATAAGAAACAATCATTTTATCTTAGGAACAGGAATAACTTCTCGATATTTTCTTCTCACTCTTATTAATATAATAATTATGTATTATTTTATAATAATCAATTCATGACTACATCACTGCGGAATTGATTTCTAAAACTAGATTTCTAAAACAATTAGGTAATAGGTAAACTCACTTCATAAACATTTTTTAAAACAATTTCACTATAGTTCACTAAGTATAAAAATAAATCAATAAGTTTTGTTAATTCTTTACAACAACACTACACGTCCATTATTGAAGCCCGTTATAAAAGACTGAATGTAAACAAGTTGATATAATTGTGAATATTATAATGAGGGCTTTTACATTACACGACACGACGACGTAAAGAGAATCTTCAAAATTGCTCAGGGGTTTCATTTAGCGGTGTGGCTGACTGACTGACTATCAACGCACAGCCTAAACCACTGAAGATATAAATATGAAAATTGGAAGGGGGCGCAGAGGTTCACTAAAAATGGATTTCTCGAATATTGACACCTAAAAGGGTGAACCCCTGCGTGAATATTCAACTTGAAAGTTGGTACAAATACTATAACAATACAACAGGGTGCTGAAAATTGTGTGGGGAAAAATGTTGTTTTGGTCGGATCTATTTATTTTAAACCTAGCTAGGTGACCTAAAAAGGGTTTCTTTGAAAAACAACTCTTAAGACTGTGATGATACGACCTTATTTTCCTGGCCGCTTACAAGCTGGCCATCATAAATAGCATTTATTTTGATTTTAGAACACGATATTGTTCATTTTAATTCAATAGAACATTGTATGGAACCTAAATTAAAATTTTACTCATTCCTTCACAAACTGTTGACTTAGGCAGTACTCTGCCAATTGTAAAATTTATTATATTTCTATTTTATCAACTAAGTAAATAACTATATAAAATGTATTGAATCAATATTCAAGAACTAATATCTATGTTAATATAAAAGGAGCGCAAATAAGTATTGTAAGTATTTTTATCATACTTTGTATTGTGTTACTTCAATAGCTTAACGCCCTGTAGTAATGTGTAGTTCATTTTTATTACAGTGCGCTCCTTGCTCCTTCTCCTTTGACGGCTCTTTCTCCTTGCTCCTTCTCCTTTGACGGCTCCTTTCTCCTTACGGCTCCTTCTCCTTGGCTCCTTACGGATGTTTTTACTGGTTGTTCTTTTGCTGCTTGTTCTTCCTTGTTAATTCGACCAATAAACGAATGGTGAAAGTTTACTACGAGTTTTCCTGCGATACCCAACCCGACAATGGCGCCCAAACGTGATTAATATGCTGCAGGAAGAAGGAATAAAGAAGAAAGAATGACGAAGTAAGAGAACATAATATTTATTTTAATACAAACTTTTATTTCAGGATATGTAATGTCTATATAGTCTCAATATATAACGTAATTCTATTTAAATTCAGTAGAATATTTCTTGGAGATGATGGTTCTGAATCAAGGTTATGTCGGCAAACCTTCGAGGTTGACAAGTCTGATGATCTTGGTCAGATTCCATTATTGAAGAGGATTTTTTTTTTCTATACAAAGGCAGTATTCTTGAATCTTTTTACATTAAATTCACTTATTAATTTCGTAAATTCAGATTATATATTCACATTGAATGTATGGTTGTATGTGAGATTTTCATTATATATATCTGAAATCTATAGATTACTTCCCATAACTTAAACTTATACCGTAAATAATATTAAATTAATTTCCATTATCATATCTCTTAATAGAAAAAGGTTCTTTTTATAGTCGTAATTTTTTTCAAGAAAAATAATATATATTAATTTTTCTTATAATTGCTAAAATATCTATTTTTATCCTAAAAGTCTATCGTGATTCCATAAAATAATACATAAATAAATATTATTTAATTCAAAAATTTCATTAATTGCGATTTTTTTTAATACATTTTTAAAATATCCAAAACAATTTGTCCATTTTTATTTTAATGATTTCTAATATTACATTACAGTTTACATAAGTAAGGCAATTAAAATATTTCCGAGAATAAATTTAATATATAATAATAAATTTCAAATAAATTATGATACATATAAAAGCACCACGATATCAGAATTTGAACTCACTTGATTTTTCTTTGTTTTACACAATTTGTTTTGCTCGGCAATATTGCATTGGAATATTCGATTTTCAAATGTATCCTATATATAATTTCTTTGTCATTGACAAGTTTTTAAATTTTGAATCGACGACGTTCGATTTTCTTTTAATTTTCAATTGTTATTTACTATGAAGTCTATTTCATAGACATATGATTACGCTCTTATTACAACTAGGGGTAGTCATGTTGATTTAAATTCAAATATTATTTTATTTCATGTACTTATATTATTAGCTTTTCACTGGCTTTGCTCGTGGATAGTTAGAGTTAGCGCATACCTTAACGCATGCGTTGATTTTATTTCATAATTTTTTTTTCTCTTTCAATATGAATGAGTTACACTTACTTAAACTGAGGAATTTTTTATATCTATATTATTTTACATTTTTTCTTTATTTTATTAACAATTTATTAAATTTTATTTATAACCTTATGGTTACAAGGGAGGTTAAATTTATTTCAATTTCACAATTTGGTTGTAAACATCTAAGGAACTAAAACTTTTACATATTTACAAATTATAGGTTGGTTATAACCATTATTAATAATTACTATTTTCCTTATTTCATTCTCATCATTTCATTTATTGTAAATACTTGTAATTATTTAGAGCGGATTGCGACTCTTTAAAAAAGCCTTCGTCTATTATAAATATTATACCTAATATATGTGGATGTATTTCCATGGGTGTTATTAGAGCAAATTACGGCTCTTTAAATAAACATTCGTTTATTATTATTATATCTATGAATATCAGGGTATTCATGGGTGTCTTTTAGAGCGGATTGCGACTCGTTAAAAAAGCCTTCGTCTATTATTACTACTTATTATATCTGTGGATGTATTTCCCATGGGTGTTCGTATGAGCGGATTGCGACTCTTTAAACAAGCCTTCGTCTATTGTATTATATATAAATAAACTTAAAACAGCGGATGGTAACTGTATAACTAAGCCCTTACTAAATTCGAGAACGTTTTTGAGTCATTCCTTATTAAATGGGAATTACTCTATATTATAAATGAGTTTACTATACTTACTAATAACAGATTAAACAGATTAAATAAAGATGAATGTTTGTGATTTGTGTGATTGTGGAAATCGTTTCTCTTGTAAAACAATTAGTTTTATTTATAATAAAACTTGTAAATGTATCTTTTCATTTCATTCATTAGTATTTTTATATAAGTCTCATCATCAAACTTTATTTTATTAATTCTCTGAATAAAATCCTTCATTAAGGTCAGGATTTTTTCGGGGGAACCCCGGTATTGTGATGATACGACCTTATTTTCCTGGCCGCTTACAAGCTGGCCATCATAAATAGCATTTATTTTGATTTTAGAACACGATATTGTTCATTTTAATTCAATAGAACATTGTATGGAACCTAAATTAAAATTTTACTCATTCCTTCACAAACTGTTGACTTAGGCAGTACTCTGCCAATTGTAAAATTTATTATATTTCTATTTTATCAACTAAGTAAATAACTATATAAAATGTATTGAATCAATATTCAAGAACTAATATCTATGTTAATATAAAAGGAGCGCAAATAAGTATTGTAAGTATTTTTATCATACTTTGTATTGTGTTACTTCAATAGCTTAACGCCCTGTAGTAATGTGTAGTTCATTTTTATTACAGTGCGCTCCTTGCTCCTTCTCCTTTGACGGCTCTTTCTCCTTGCTCCTTCTCCTTTGACGGCTCCTTTCTCCTTACGGCTCCTTCTCCTTGGCTCCTTACGGATGTTTTTACTGGTTGTTCTTTTGCTGCTTGTTCTTCCTTGTTAATTCGACCAATAAACGAATGGTGAAAGTTTACTACGAGTTTTCCTGCGATACCCAACCCGACAAGACGGAGTGTAAGGGGTGATAAATTGTGTATGGGTAATTGCTTCGCATTTCAAACATTTTTACGGAGGACTGGAATATCAGGTATTTTTTTCTTGCTTCCAGCTTTCTTTCCTAAAACAAACTCTATTTGGATAGTGTTTTTGAAGTGAAGACTTCTTTAGCGATTTTTGGTTTGGACGGATTCGTGTAATGTTCTCGGATAGCCCGGTCCGAGAATCTCCGGGCAGGAATTCACAACATTTCATTTTTCGTTAAGTACCAAAATTAAAAATCCGTTTGGAGATCTTCCTTTGCTTAACACGATACACATATTTATTTATTTTTTTATTCAGTGGTTTAAGAGATATTTTCAAAAAACTACACTGTGTAACGAGTACGGCTCAAAGCTACTATACTCTCTGCCTACAAAGGTAACTGGTAATAAAAAGTATTAGTTGTAGTTGTAAAAACAAAACAGGATACAAGGGGACTACTGATGGAGCCATAACACGAAAAAATAGAATAGAATTGATACAAGGGAATTTAATTTACGTGCTTCTCTACCCATCTTTGTTGATGAAAGTGAATAAAATTTAATTTAAAATTAATAAACTAAAAATTTATTTTTAGTTTATTAATTTAAAATTAAATTTAAACAATTATGAATGAAACAAAAGAACCATGAACGAACTATTGAACGAATGAAACGAACGAAAGCACGCAGCTCATGTCATTTCTTTTTTTTTAATACAGAATACGCATAGACACCTGATACTTTTAGCCGTTATCGGATTTTTCTAGAAATGCAATATTTAAAAATTAATTTAAGAGTGTTAAAGTTAAAATTTTAGAAAAGCAAAAAATACGGGTACCTTAGTTTTTCACCTACTTTCATATAGGCTAATAATATTAGGGTGTTAAATTTTTGAAATGTTGTGGATTCTTGTACTGGCGTTCACGTATGCCTTGGTCGGATATTTTTGGCTGCGCATTTCTGGCCGGTAATTCTCGATCCGGACCGAGATTCTTTTTTTATTGAATACCTACTTCTTTAGGCGCGCTAGATGGCAATATTATAAGATATATACTTATAAATTAAAAACCACTGTTATTCATAGTTTCAAGTTTTCACTTCTGTCGGCAGTCTGCATGCCATTTTTAAATATAGAATGCACAAAAGAATATGAAATTTAAATGTTGACGACTTCTGTCATAGCTGTACAATTCATGTCCATCTATCTATCTATCTATCTATCATCACGCCTTTCATCCCAAGAGGGGTAGGCAGAGACAATCGAATGCCATTTGTTACGATCCTGACATATCTCTTTTGCTTCTTTTATATTCATCTTACCTTTCATACATGCTCGGCGATTGTGTGTACTTTTAATATTTCCTTCGATCAACATATTTTTTATATGTTCAATAAAAGTACATCTAGGTCGTCCTCTGCTAGCATTTCCTTTCACTTCAGCCATATAAACCTTTTTAGTCAATCTTTCATCCTTCATTCTTTCAACGTGTCCAAACCAGCGTAAACTACTTTTCTTCATTTTTGTCACAACATCATCTTTTACTCCGCATTCTTCTTTAATGACATCGTTCCGGATGCGGTCAATACGCTTTATATCACACATTCTACGTAAAGACCGCATTTCCACTGCATTTATTTTACTTTCATGCCTCTTATTCCATACCCAAGTCTCGCTTCCATAAGTAAGTGATGGAACTAAAACAGCATTATGTATGTTCATTTTACTTTTAGTTGTAAGTTGTGTATTTCTGCATACATTGTTTAGTCCACCAAATACCTTGCTTCCCGCTTTCACTCTCCTTTCAATTTCTTTGTCTATCTTTCCACTTCTTGTAACTTTTTTTTTTTTTCTTGTAACTTTTTTGTAAATTCATGTCCAAATTACATATAAGTATAAACCGGCCAAATTGAATAGTTCACATTTTCTAAATAACTTGCTGTAAATTGTCTGCTAAGTTATTTAGCCGTATTTCTATTATTAGTAACATATTTAAGTTATTTGACATATTTTCCAAATTTCAACGAATTCGTGTTTTTACCTCAGTGCTTAGCTTTATCTAATGGTGAACAAAACTCAAAGCTAATTGTAGATGGCGCTCTAGGCGACGGTCCCCAGATAACTGTCAATTTTGTAGTTATTTTACATTATGTGGAGTTTTGTTTTGGTATTCCATGATGACAATATTAATTATAACTAAAAAATGAATTAAAGAAACGAAAGTCTCATATGAATGGTAAAAAGGCTTTAGATAAAATATTTTATTATTTATATTTATTTACTTGATCTATATGAAATCAATGTACACCTATGTTTTTCCAATAATATGCAGCACACTTAGTCATTGTATAATATATATAAAAACTTTAAAACTCGCAATAAATAATAAAGTTTATATTATTTGTATAGCGTATGACAGTTTTGACAAAAAGTGAAGAAACGCCCTCTGTCGGGATAAAAATGCAGTTTTCTACCCCATTGTTTTTGTCACTAGCCTTCTGTAATTCCATTTATTTACATTTCTGTTGTTATACTAATTATTATAGACAGAATTAAGACTTGGCCTGCTAGCTGTAAATTATTTCTGCATATCTATATCCATCTATACTAATATTATAAAGAGGAAACATTTGTAAGTTTGTTTGTAATGAATAGGCTCAGAAACTACTGGGCCGATTTAAAAAATTCTTTCACCATTAGAAAGCTACATTCTTTGTGAGTGACATAGGCTATATACCATCACGGCATGTCGACGGGAACGGGGTGGGCAGAGGTGAACATGACAAAAGCTATGTACGAAGTGTATGTTTGCCAACATTCTGAAATAGACACGTACGAAGTCGTGGGAAACAGGGTAGGGGTAGGGGTAGGGGTAGGGGTAGGGGTAGGGGTAGGGGTAGGGGTAGGGATCGGGGTAGGGGTAGGGGTAGGGGTAGTGCAGGCAAGCCATTATCTATGAGTGCTGTAGGGTATATTTTATTTTGTTCGCAAACATCCACGGGCGAAGCCGGGGGCGGAATGCTAGTTTTAAATAAATAGTACGCTCCAAAATGTAATAATAAATTGAAGGCCTTTACCATCACCTGCTTAATTCACATAAATTTTCCCGCATGTTGTAAACAGATTAACATATTGCATGCTACTGGTTCTTTTCGTCACAAAATGTACACAATAATGAAAATACTCATGACTTCTTTTATTACACCTAATACAACTTTTGGTGCCTGTGCGTCTGTCTGTGGAGTTTTCACGCAAAAACTACTTTACGAATTTTCTTGCTGTGTTCACTATTAGATAGGTTGTCATGAGAAAGCTTTACGATTATTAAACATGGACCTAGCATGTTAAGGAGCTGAGTTTAATGACGAATGCTGTCTAATCCGTTAGATATATAACAATATGATGTATGAAAGAATTGTGTAGAATAAAATTATTTACAAAAACGCATATCCATCTCTAATAGATATGTAGTTATTATAGTTTGCGTAGGTATTCAAATTGTTGTAAAATATCATTAACAGTGGTAGATAAAATTGATTAGGTATCAGACTAGACACTAGAGGTCAATTAAGGGCGTATGATTTGACCTAGTTCCTAAAAAATGTCTATATCTATCTATCACGCTTTTATCCCAAGTGGGGTAGGCAGAGACAATCGAATGCCATTTGTTACGATCCTGACATACCTTTTTCGCTTTTTTTATATTCATCATACCTTTCATACATGCTCAGCGATTGTGTGTACCTACTTTTAATATTTCCATCAATCAATACATTTTTTATAGGTATGAAGTTCAATAAAGATACACCTAGGTCGTCCTCTGCCAGCATTTCCTATCACTTTGATATAAGTAAACCTTTTTAGTCAATATTTTATCCTTCATTATTTCAACGTGTCTAAACCAGCGTAAACACTTTTTTAATTTTAGTTACAACATCATCTTTCACTCCGCATTCTTCTCTAATGACATCGTTCCGGATGCGGTCAATACGCTTTATATCACACATTCTACGTAAAGACCGCATTTCCATTGCATTTATCTTACTTTCATGCTTCTTATTCCATACCCAAGTCTCGCTTCCATAAGTAAGTGATGGAACTAAAACAGCATTATGTATATTAATTTTACTTTTAGTTGTAAGTTGTGTATTTCTGCATACATTGTTTAGTCCACCAAATATTTCTACTTCTTGTAAACATACCTACTACCTAAATGAACAAATTCTTTCACTTGTTCTAATTTACATCCTTTCACACAAATGTTACACTACGTCCTTTCATCATCCTTTTCAAACACTAACTACTTTTGATTTCGAATTATTAAATATTGATAGGTAAAAGTAATAAAAACTAAAATTCCAGTATAACTTGCGCCAAATAAATTGAGCCGAAAAGTATCACGTGGTTATACCATGAAATAATATATATACTTCTTAGTAGTTCCAAGCGACCCCGTCCCGGGCTTCGTTTTACAACAATTTGAATACCTACATAAATACGCTTATAACTACTTACCTATTAGAGATAGATATATGCTACCGCGGACTTTTTTGTAGGTCATTTTATTCTACACAATACTTTCGTACATCATTTTATTATATCTCTGACGGATTAGACAGAATACGCCATGAAAACTCTAACTTTCTTTCCGACGTGATTCACTTATACTGTTAATACTCAGCTCCTAAACATGATAGGTTCATTTTTAATATTCGTATACCTTCCCAGTGAATTAACCTAACTAGTAATGAAAACCGCAATGTACCTAAATGTAACTTTATTTTATTTATTTTGGTTTGACGTTGATAAGCAATCCATGGATTCTACATCAATAAACATTATTTGAATTTGAATTTGAATTTGCAACAAAATACGTCCAGTAGTTTTTGTGTGAAAAGGGCACAGACAGATAGACGCGGGGGGGGACTTAGTTTTATAATGCATAATATGTAGGGATAACATTGTTTTAATTGTTATCATTCTCCTTGTGAAACTGAAGGAGAAATTCGAGACAATAATGTTTCGTTTTATCTGAGCCTTGTATTTACACGAATTATTACAATAATTAATTAACGTAATGTTGCTGAGTTAATACTAAATGAACTATAAGCCATTAAATTATTGTGAACTTTCCGCCCCCGGCTTCGCCCGTGGATATTTTCTAAAAAAATAAAGTAAATCCTATATTACTCAGGGTAATTGTAGCTTTCTATTCGTGAAATAATTTTCAGAATCGGTTCTGTAGTTCCAGAGATTACCCTTTACATCCAAACTTAAAACACGAGTATATAAACAAGAGTAATTTTTAGGTTAGTCGACCTTGACTGACGTTTGCTTGACGTTAATTTGATTGACTGTCACTTTTTATGTGTAGTGGCCAAGATTATAATCCTGTTCTAAATTCTTGTGACGTCACGTTTACTTTTCGCGGGTAAAATTTGTAAAATATATTAAAAATAGACGCAATGGATAAAAAACAAATATATCGAAATTAGTTTCTTAAAATGGGCTATATTTTCAAAACAAATTATAAAAAAAGTATATTATAAATATGTAGCATGGCCAATTGTCACACGCAACGATAACCTATTTATCTATCTACCTATCATCACGCCTTTTATCCCAAGAGGGGATAGGCAGAGATAATCGAATGCCATTTGTTACGATCTTGAGATACCTCTTTCGCTTCTTTTATATTCATTATACCTTTCATACATGCTCGGCTTACCATGGATCAATAATTTTTTTATATGTTCAATAAAATACACCTAGATCGTCCTCTGCCAGCATTTCCTTTCATTTCAGCCATATTAATATTTTTTAGTCAATCTTTCATTCTTTATTCTTTCAACGGTAACAAAAGATGCTATTTTCTGAACTCAAAAGGCAACGCGGGGCTCCGTGTGGGGAAGCCTGTAAGCAATTTCAATTCGGTAAATGTCTTGATTTCAGACAAAAATCTCACAGAAAAAAGCACTTACAGTTTTCCCGAATTTTCCAATATACCGGGATACTTTTTTAATTTTTCTTTCCCTAAATACCTAATATGGACTTTTTAAAAAAATAACTAAATCTGTCCAGCCGTTCTCAAGTGATGCGCTTACCAACATTTCATACCACGATTCGACCCCGGCCATGTACCAATGGGTTTTTATAATTGTACAATAAATCAGACAAACCACACTTCTAAAATATCTCAACAGAACTGGCCACTCGCCTCACAAATACCATCGGCTAAACGAGGGAGACTTGGTCTTCCGCTGGGTACCCTGGAACCGTAACCCGGTTTCGGGAGCTGTAAGGCAACCCGTGACGAAAGAATAAAAAAGTAAATTTGTGGGATGATACAAATAAGGATCTTGCTCCTCCACTTACTGAAACACAGGAGGCTCGAGATATCGCCAATGATGCAGCTGCAGTGCCAGTTTCAGAAATAGGTTAAAGTTTTAGAATAAGGGTACCTACAAGGGCCTATTTTTTGATAAGTGAGCTATTAAAAAAATATATTTGTGTTTCTCATACTTTCATCCATAAAATATTAATTATTCTAAGCTTTCATCTGATACGTCACATGCGCAGAATACAGAACATTATTATTTAATCTACGACAGAACAAACCAGAATACGCAGCACACTGAATGGTAATAATTTAAAGGCGTTATGTCCAAAAAAGATGAGATTTTTCGCAAATACTTCTCGCCACGATTTAACAATTTTAAGATAATTTCTTATTAGAACCAAACAGATTTCTATCATGACCTACAGGAAAAATAAAATTTAACTCCTGACAGTTACCTAAATTTCTAAATAATTCAAAATAAATAGAAATAAATTATTTTACATGTTCTTTTTTATGTCAGGGGATAGTTTGTCCTTCTCATGAAGACTACAAAAATAATGTCGCATCCACCAGATAAAAAAAATTGCCACTTGTAAATTTATTTTAATCTTCAACAATTTTAGTTACATTTTCTAACGAAGTTTCTGTAAAAAAAATGTACTAGGTACACTTGTTTTGTCCGGTATTTTAAAAACTTCTACTATTCAGAGCCATTCTGAAAAGCTATAACACTCTAGTTAAAAATAAATAATAATTGACACTATTTATGTGAACATAAGAGTTTTTTCATTCGCCGCATACGCTTGGAGATTCAAAGGGGTAACGCAGCGGTGTTCTTGGCAAGGTTGGACTTTCTTCAGAGCTGGAGAAGGTATTCTATCTTTTTACCCCTTTTATCTTTAGTTTTAAAGGTATTTTAAGATTAAATTTATGTAAATAAAGAAATTAAAATTAAAAAAATATAAGAAATTTGACAATAAATTGTATGTTGAAATGTTATCAATGACATAAATGTAGTTAAGTTTCAAAAAATATCCAAACAACATTTCCAAAAACATAAAAATATTTTGTAAAAGACATTTCTTTAATTTCTTGTGTATTAAAATAAGCAGGTTGTCAAATATTTGAGAAGAAAAACAGAACTGGGCACTCGTTAGGTATAGCCTCACAAATACCATCGGCTAAAAGAGGGAGACTTGATCTTCCGCTGGGTACAAGACCGTAACACGGTTTCGGGAGCTGTAAAAGGAAACCCGTGAAGAAAAAAAACCTTCAAAAACATAATTTTTCTTCTTTTATCGTGAATCCATCTAATCGGTGATTTGCCAATGTCAAGTAGCCTTTATATTGTATAATTTAAGATGATCCCGCCGACCGTGATTATCACAACTATTACAGCGCGGACGTGGTTAAACTGGATTCCCCATCATGGCACGGCGGGACGCGTGCGTGGGTCGCCATGACATCACGTAGAATCCAAATATAATATTGTTTATAAGTAATTATATGAGCTCGTGTCGTTCACTTCTGCAATCATTTTTTGATCAATCCAATTCTTAAATTCCGTCACATGTACGTAAACACCCGGAACGCCTGGTGTATTGCATCCTATACCCCATGCCACCAGACCAGCTATCGCGTATCGCTTTTCCTGTAAATAAAAAATATCATTATTTTAATTATTTTAAACAAATATTACAAAAATAATGGTGACTGATGCTGAGAATTACTCCTTTGTCGTAACTCCTTATTCTGTGGTCATGTGAAAAAAAAATCTAGAATTTAGACTTTCCTGATAGAGCCCCTACATCATCATAGGAAGCGATTGCATTCCATTAGAAAATTTGGCCCTCCACTGACTTGGAGCTTGTGCCACTTAGTATACTGTATAATATGTATAGGTTTATAGACGGATATAATGTGTGTACAGAAGTATACACCAGAGATACTAGTAACAACGTTCACAAACGGTTAATCTGAAAATGTCATAATGATTGTTCCACTAAGTCTAAAACCCACCAAAGATTCTCACAGAAAATTTTCGATTTAAAGATGTCAGTCACAATATCTGTGTAATGAGTGTGTATGTGTGTGTGTGTGGACAACAGTCCGGGATCTGTCCGGCATTGAAACCGACCACAGACACGATGATTTGAAAACGGACGGGGGACCGTTCGTTCAAGAATTGGATGAGTCTGTGGTCAATTTCGATAGACTGGCCGGCCGGCGATAGTTTAATTTTGTGGGCACCTTGTGTATCATTTCTTAAGCAATTTCTCCATAGAACCGCCTACAACAGTTCTAAAAACGACTGTTGTGCCATGTTAAGCAGTTTTTCTGTATAAAATCCCAGTATGTGTTAAGACGAGGAACGACTCAGAAATTTTTAATCGTAAGCCACGCCCTAAACTCGTGCTTCGGGCGCATGAGTGGTTCGAGCGCAACGATCACGTCATGCAAGAAAACGACGGCGCTTTGTCCGTTCTTGCTGCAGAAGCGAGAAGGGCATAAAGTATCGCTTCTCGGAATAAATGACGTAAGCGGCACATTACAAATAAATAATTTATTAAAAAACGATCACATGCAGGGAAAAATCTTCTTAATCAATACTAGGTACTGAAATTACCTACAGATTCGTATAAAATTTAAACGTAAATCCCTTCAGAGTATGGTCGTATGACTAAAATGGTGTTTTTGAAGAGGTGATTTCAAAAATTTAAGTTATCTAGAAATTTTTTACCAATCATGTTTTCATCCTACACAATACTAGATAAAATCCTCTAGTTTTCGATGCCCAAATTGTATGTTTCAGTTCAGAAATCAACCAAAATTATTCGTTCCTCCCCTTAACAGTGTGTCTTAGAATATAGGTGCGTCGTTAGCCGAGTGGTTAAGACGTCTGGTATTAACTAGGCAAACCACGGGTTCGATCCCGGATCCCGACCATGTACCAATGAGGTTTTTTAATTAAAAAAATATGTACATAATCCGACAAACCACACTTAGTGGCAACAAAACTAGCAACTCATTAGGTATTTGAGCCTTACAAATACCATCAGCTAAACTAGGGAGACTTAGTCTTCAGCTGGGTACCTTGGAACCTTGGTTTCGGGAGCTGTAAAAGAAAGAAAAAAGGTATCCTAGAACACTCACAGATATAGGGCACACAAGAGGGGAACCTCCATCGCCAGTACAAGTGTCGGATCCTGCACCTCCAGCGCATGTAAAACTTGAATGCAGTTCGAAGTATCGCCCGAGTCTGGTATCACGTAATGCCTTTTGACATCCTTCGTAACTGACTAATGGTAGCTCCACCTGAAAAATATTGTTTCATCATCTTCAAATCATCTTATGATTCATGCCTGTGGGCACTAGACAGAGCACTACAAGGAACGGATTTTGTCGCAGTTTTCACTATAAGAGAGGTTTATTTACCGAGAAGGTATACGAGAATTAAGGTGCCCACCCATTCGCCCAATCGCCGGCGCGCCGTCGTACAGTCCACCGAAATCGACCACAGACGCGTCCAATTCTTGTAACGAACGGTCCGCTATCCGTTTTCAACTCGTTGTATTTGTGGTTGATTTCGATGGCCGGAACGATCTGTCACACACACACATCCACACGCTTTTGTATGTGATCTAAATCGTATGATTTACATCGCTAATGTGTGGCCTGTGTTCAATCTGGATCATACGGCTGCCGGAGCGAAAATTTTCGTTGAAATACCCGAGCCGTGCGTGGGCTACATGAACCTATCATGTTTAGAACCTGAGCATTAACAGTAAAGTGAACAAAGTTGGGGGAAAAGTTATCCTGTATTTTCTGTAAAAGAAAGTCCGCGGTAGCATATTTAACTATCTCTAATAGATAAGTAGTTATAATCGTATTGTATAATAGCGTACCTTTTTAAGTATAGATGCATAGTTTTTGGCATTATTGAAGTTGTCCTGACCCCAACCCATACTCAGGCACATGGTGCCACTCATTGGTAAACTTGAAGCTAAGCAGCCCACCCCTATGTGTGGAGTCTCTGATGATATGTCGAAGGGTTGTTCTAGGATTATTAAAGCAATACTGTTTTGGGCTGATGCTGAAATACAATAATAAATATAAAAATAATAATAAAAAAAATATAGCAATAGGTCATCATGGAATATAGTTGCTATGGTGATTCTGTGAGCGAGGAAGGTGCCCACAAATTTAAACGATCAGCGCGTCGCCGGCTTTTTAATCGAAATCGACCACAAACTCATCTAATTCTTGTACGAACGGTCCACTGTCCGTTTTGTCTGGGCGATTTCGATGCCGGACAAATTCCGGACACACACTCACACACACATTACACGCGCATTACACAGATATTGTGACTGACATCTTTAGTGTGTGGCCTGTGTGATGTGTCAATGTCGGACGGACCGAAAATTGTCGGTGAGATATCCGCAGAGTCTGTGGCGGGTTTTAGGCTGTCAGCATGAAGCCGGATCCCCACTTGAGCACCCTCGACACGAGGTGCCTCCAACCGGAGCGTGCGTAAAATAATGATCAGTCCTGCCTGGGGATATGGTTGTTTGATATTGGAACCCCACGTCGAACTCAGATAGAATTTGCACGTGTTTTGGAAGCTTTTCCATCTAAATATACCTCAACAGAAGGCCTCTCGTTAGGTATATAACCTCACAAATACCATTGACGACATGAGGAAGACCCCGGCTTCCGCTAGGTACCCTGCTACTGACCCTAAAATCTGTATAATATCGAAATTTTTCGTTATCAGCATTAGTTTGCTATACCTGGTCTGATGAAGTTCTCATGTATAACAAATTTGTTTGCTACACGTTCCTGGTATTGCTCAATTTCTTTGTCATTTTGCGTGTCCCATTCACCGGCCCTGCATTTTATCTGAAATTTTAATACACATACTTAGTGTAACTATGGCAAATACAAAGAAATTACAGACTTTAGGATTAGATTTCCGTCCGGGCCCTAAAAACCTTATTCAGACTGTAACACTGAAGGATGCGTGCTGTACGTGGAACACTTCCTAACCCTCAGTGTCGTGGCAGGTCTCTAATTGGGTCACTCTCCATAAAAGATAATACTGTTCACTCTACTATATTGACATTGACCTGCTTGCTAGGCAGTATTATGAATGACCTAGTGAATTACGACGCTATGCATGCGACTTAGGTACTGTCGGGAGCGTTTACATCTATCTGACGATGAAATCGGCCCAGCCGTTCTCAAGTGATGCGCTTACGCCATCATTTCATTTTTATTTATATATCTACTATAGTTTTACCTTATATTAGTTATAGGCCCTTTCATCCCCTATAAATTATGGTCTTGAGTTCTTCCAAAAATTCCATAGAAAAAAAGCACTTTCAATTGTTCCCGAATTTTCCGGAATTTTTCAGACTTATTACAAACATTAAAAAAATTGTCAAACGGTCCAGCCGTTCTTGAGAGAAAGGTTTACGGGTTACCTTACAGCTCCCGGGAATCGTTTCCGGCCCCAGGGTACCCAGCGGACGACACGTCTTCCTCATTTAGTCAAAGATTTTTTGAGGCTAATACCTAACGAGTGGCCAGCTCTGTTGAGGTATGTAGATGGAAAAGCCTCTTTGTACGGTTTGTCGATTGACGATTTTTTATTATAAAAAACTCATTGGTACGTCGTCAGATGTGGGGATCGAACGCGCGACTGTACGCGAATGTACATACCTTGATATCATTCATATTCAAAAGATACTCATTACAAACCAAAAATCAAATTTTAATAGTATTAGTATATATAGGTAATAAACCTTATAGCTATAATTTAAAAGTATTTAAAAAAATTGTCAACACCGCATTAGGCTGTCGATTAAATTATTTGTTTATAAACTAAATAATTCATTATACTCACTTCAGAGGGCTTAAATTCGTGTATTTTATGTGCAGCAGTCAAAACAACTTTAGGATGTATTATAGCACCTCCCCCTATATAGCTTTTCTTGTCCCAAGCAGTTCCAGGGGGAGTATTCCTGTAAGAAGTGATTTGTTAATTTTGCTATCTAACAATAGGTACAAGAATAATCATGAAATACGAATAAAATCACAAACGTAACGTAACGTAATTAAAATTAGATTCCATCTTGTATCTGTTAAACATATGGCAAATCTTAGTTAACCCTTAATTTTTTTAACAGTTATAAGATAAACTTGACCAACGGCCCCCCATTCATTCAATCACCGGCGCGCCGCCGTACGGACTCGTCCAATTCTTGTAACAAACGGTCCGCCTAGATCACACGGCGCGGCCGGAATGGGAAATTTTCGGTTCGATGCCGGACCAATGTGTGGCCTACTTTAGTGGGTGTAGAGGTACAGTAAGCAAGGATTTTTCGAAAATCAACCCCTAAACTTTGTATTCCTAATACAACGTGTTTTTTGAACTTACTTCAAAATAGCAACCATCCAGGGAAATTCTCCAAAGTCTGAAATGGTATCACCATGCTTTTCATTGTCGATTCTTCTGATGATAAATTGCGATCCACCAGGATTCGAGTACCCACATCCGATAGGACTTGGTTGCTTTGGTTTGTCACTGTCTCTTGAAGTTGTATTCACTAAGTTTGGTAAACAACATACTTCAAAATAGTTATCGCATTCTTTCTTTCTGTTGATAAAAAAAATAATAAAACTAAAAATAAAATAAAAATAAAGTTGAAGAGATTTTTGTTTGAACGCGCTATTCTCTGGAACTAACCAGTCGGATTTGATAGCCCAATTCTTGATGAAGCTATATTATAGCTATTATAGGCTAGTGCCTAGTATAATTAATTTGAATGATTTTTCCACGGTTAGTTTGATGTGTTAGGAATTAACGTTACAAAACTATTATAAAAAAGGGGTTATATCTCAAACTACTGAACCGATTCTAAAAATTTTTTCACTAGGAAGCTACATTATCCCTGAGTGCTATAGTTTGAAAATATCCACGGGCGAAACCGAGACGGAAAGCTAGAATTGAATGTATTTTACCGAAACTCAACCTGGTTTCATTGTTTTTGCAAGATGGGAATTGTTTAAGAATTACTGTAAAATTTACTCAAAATCAAAACTATACATTTTACCAGTTTCAGCAAATAATACGTCCTTAAGACTAGCCCCACAAGCATGACCGCAAAGAGAAAATCTCAAGTGTTATACAAAATCTACTGTTAGTGATAGTTTGTCTATTTATGACATATGACACGTGATCTCAAGAGAATTTGTCTTTTAATGGATCACGTGACAAATGTCTAAAATAGACCAACTGACCATTCTACGTCATGGCACAGCGCCGACGTACGTGCTGTGATAGTTGTGATTAATAAGACATATCACAGTCGGCGGGATAATCTTAGTTACCGATTAATCGGCATATTGAAACTATAAAGGCTAAATTACTTGACATTGGCAAATCATCGATTAACATTGGTGAACAATAAAAGAATAAGAAGACAAACTGACGCAACTGAGGACGTCATGCTACGACTTGTAGATTTTGTCTACTGTAATGAGACTCATTCTTCGTGGCCATGCTAGCGGGGCAGGTAGTGGCAAGGATCTCGTCTTCTCTTTATAAAATAAGGTATTACCTGACATCTATCAAAGTTTCCCCGCTAGTTATGAGTCGTTTAGTCTCCGGATCACATTGGTAGTAAGTTACACAAACACCTTTCGTCCCGTCTTCTCTTTTACAATCCTTATTTGAAGCCCCTTCGAGTTTTGCTGAAAAGTGTATTAAGGTCCGGTCAATTTACAAATGGAGAAATTTCGTGTTTCTGTCTACCTATTAATGAAAATTCCTTTAGCTGAGTAAAAGTTTTTTTATTCTATAACCTCAAACGGCGCAAATATGGTTCTTTAGGGTACATATTTGTGACAATGAGCCCATGGGGTACCCGTAGGCCCGTAGGCCCGGCGCCCGTTATCGACATCGGCATGGCTGAAGATTTTAGGTGGCAAATAACAATATACATTAACATCAGGGCAATAAAATACCGCTTCTGTATGCTTGAGGCTGCTGCATCGGCAGTCTTGAGGATACTTCGGGATACTTCGGTACAGGTATAGGTGAGCGATAACTTGATTGTTTGGTATAGACGGTGCGGCATGCTTAAGGACGCCTCGACATCCCTAACGCCGTTGCAGCATGCCAAGGCATAGTTTCCGACAGTGTGCGCTTGCATGTAGGGATGCCAAAGGATCCTTTTCCTTGCCGATGCCTATAATGGGCGCCGGGCCAAAGCTTTTTAAAATCTTGCCTTTGATTTCATAAAAGTATCAGATGTTCTAAGAGCTAAGGTCAACGTATATCAACCTGGCGATACAAAGAGGGAATGCAGCTTGTAGCTAGTGGTGTTTTGGGGCTAGGGTTGCCGCAGGACAGGACAGCGATCTTGAGAGGGTTTTTTATTTGTAAGTAGTTTTTAATGTGTATTTTATATATATATATTTTATTACCTATATAATAACTAAATAAACCAGGTCCACGTTGAATAGTGGCAAGACAGCGATTGGCAAGAATACTGGCTGCGTTTCCCCGCTGAAGCGCGATGCTGATTCGTTGAGCGAGGAAGGAGCCAGCCCTCTTGTCACCAGAAGAGATGATCAGTCGAAGAAGAGATATATTTAATAAATTTTTGGCATTTAGCTTTTTGGACCTAGAGTTTCTACACAAATTTGTAGTTTTCAATAATGTTCGCTATATTTCCGCCTCAGCTCCCGCTTGGAATACTTGGAATCCCTGAGATGAGACGGGGCTAATGTAATGGGCTCCCAGGGAATCAGAGTCTCGGTCTCTTGCCGTCTTACCGGATTATTTTTCCTTTATCCTTTAGATTTTAGAATTTAGATTTTTACCAAAAATCGCTCAACGCGCCTAAAGAAGTTTTCACTTCAATAAGTAGATACTTCAAAATGCATCAAAAACATACTTACGAGGGTTCAGGGAGAATTCCGTCGTACTTTCGGAAACATTATCTGCCAGGCGAACCGGGTTTTTTGTCTCTGACGTACCGAATATTTCCATTATTTTCTTCAAAGTGTCATCATCTGTGATTGACATTTCCGTCGTTGGTGGTCCAAATATATCCTGTATTGCCTTCCAAGTATCATCATCAACAGTTGTATTTGTACTCCAAATGAAACTTAAATTAGCTATTAATAATAGTATCTTTAAATGGCACCTGCAAGCAATTTAATATTGGACTATCTTATCTAAACCATCGGCTAAAAGAGAGACTTGGTCTTTCACTGGATACCCTGGGACCGTACACGGTTTCGGGAGCTGTAAAAACCAGTGAAGGTTTTGAGCTAGTTATTACGAATTTTAAAAAAAGGACGTAGCTTTTCACTATGTCAACAACAACAACAAAATTTAATTAAAATTAGATATAATAATATAAAATTAATTGCATCTTCAGAACAAGAGCTGCAAAGCTTGGTTGCATTTTTGAACGAGTAATGAGAGAAGAAATTTATGAAAATTAATAATTCGAAATCAAAAGTACTAGTGTTTGAGATTATGAAAGGACGGAGTGTAATATTTGTGTGAAAGGATGTAAATTAGAGCAAGTGAATGAATTTGTTTATTTAATTAGTATATTTACAAGAAGTGGAAAGAGAGACTAGGAAATTAAAAAGAGAGTATTTGGTGTATAATGCTGTTTTAGTTCCATCACTTACTTATAGAAACGAGACTTGGGTATGGAATAAGAAGCATGGAAGTGACATAAATACAATGAAAATGCGGTCTTTACGTGGAATGTGTGATATAAAGCATCCGGAACGATATCATTAGAGAAGTCAAAGATGATGTTGAGCCTAAAATCAAGAAAGGTAGTTTACGCTGGTTTGGACACGTTGAAAGAATGAAGGATGAAAAATTGACTAAAAACATATAAATGACTGAAGTGAAAGGAAATGCTGGCAGAGTAAGACGATTGAACATATAAAAAATATATACAATCGCCGAGCATGTATGAACGGTATGATGAATATAAAGAAGCGAAAGAGGTAGGTAAGGATGGTAGCAAACGGCATTCGATTGTCGCTGCCTACCCCTCTTGGGATAAAAGGCGTTATGATAGATAAATAGATAAAACGTTTTCTAAGTAGTCTAATAAAAACAAATCTAAAGATTAAAAATAACTAAATAAACCAAGTCCGCGTGGAATAGTGGCAAGAATACTGGCTGCATTTCCCTGCTGAATCGCGATGCTGATTCGTTGAGTGAGGAAGGAGCCAGCCCTCTTGTCACCAGAAGAGATGATCAGTCGAGGGGACACATATTTAATAAAATGTTTGGCATTTGAACCCCACGGACCTAGAGTTTCTACACCAAACGGCACAAATTTGTAGTTTTCAATAATTGAACTATATTTGCGCCGTTTGTTAGACTCTGCGATTTCCGCCGCAGCTCCCGCTTTGATTGCTGTTTCCCTGAGATGAGACGGGGCTAATGTGTCCACGCACGTAGCATCCCATACAAGGGCCCGACCTCGCTCCCAGGGAATCAGAGTCATTCCATCGGGTCTCTTGCCGTCTTCCCGGATTATTCCCGTTGGCTCTAGGAGAGCAGGGACGTCTATTGACGCAAGAGCCCTTTTGATGGTATCATTGAGGGAGCTGTGGCGAGAAAGCCTGCCTGCACTTTTTATGCAGGAAAGTTCCAAATTGATCTACATCTTTTCCACACGGACATTTATGTTCGCAAACGTTTATGTGATTATAAGGGTTATATTTATTTATCTAATTATTTAAATTCAAAACAACTCACTTCATATTTCAAACAATTTTCACTATATAATATTATTTCTTTGCCAGTTCTTCACACGTCCATTATGGCAGATCGTTATTGAAGACTGGATTTAATCTGAATGTAAACAAGTTCATGATTAATTTAACTTGTAAGTATAATGTTTTGTCCGTCATTGTTTTTTTAATGCATTTGTGACGAAAAATAAAAACAGGTTTGATAAATTATGATATGTAGGTAATAGGAGGTCTGTAAATTACGGCTCACGTTAGGGGGGGGGGGGGGTGTCATATTCATAAGTTTCGTGACGTCACAAAAGGTGGTTTTTATAGAGTTTTTGTTTTTTTAAATACCTAAGTATAGGTAAATTATATTTATATGATAATTTGTTAAGGGTCCTTATACTGGGAATTTTTCTGGGATAAACTTTTCCCAATTTCTCTGTAAATAATCCACCTGTGTCATTATAATTTAGCATATAGTTACTTATTCAATATATCTAAGTGAAATAACTCTTATTTTTTCAATGGGGTTTATTGAATACGAAATATGGGTGGTTTAACTTTGCCCCTGCTGTCTCTTTCATAATCTATCACAAAATTCTAAATTTTTTTAAAAGCGCTGTTATACCATTACCCTTCAATTATATCTATATATCGAATTTTTTGGTAGCTTATTGAAAATTTAAAATAATAATTATTTTATTATTTTTGCCAAATTAAAAAATCATAAAATATTTTTTATTTTGAATTTTCAATAAGCTACAAAAAAAGCGATATATATAATTGAAGAATAATGGTATAAGAGCGCTTTAAAAAAAAATTAGAGTTTTGTGATAGAGTATGAAAGAGACAGCAGGGGCAGAATTATCCTTTATTCTACCACCCATATTTCCTATTAAATAAAACGAATTGAAAAAATAACACTATTTCACTTAAATATATTGAATAAGTAACTATATGCTAAATTATAGTGACACAGATGGAGTATTTACAGAGAAATTGGGAATAGTAATATCTCCATACAAATTATGGATATAGGGTATACACAGTCATTCACAGAATATGTGGTTTAATCGACTTCTCGTGCTTCGGAGGGCATTTAAGCGCGTCCGCATTTGTTCTGTTCAATATGGACAAGTCAAGTGAACACTGTTACTGGTTTATCTGGCCACACTGCCGTGAAGAAAGAAGGTAGTCTTTTTTTTTTTCGGGCCTCTATGCCAGCCTCCTTTTCTAGAAGATCACTTTGAATTTGCAGCTTGCTTGCGGTTGAGACTCTTGACCCGTGCTCATCTGATAATAAGTTTGCTGATAAAATTGGTAAACTTCGAATGCTGATCACCGAACTAAGAGTTGTTTTAGGCACGGTTAGATTTTCTTCAGAGCTAGTTCTCTAAAGGTGGCCACACATTAGCCCGGCATCGCAACGAAAATTTCCCATTCCGGCCGCGGGATAATCTAGGCGGTCCGTTCGTTACAAGAATTGGACGAGTCTGTGGTCGGTCACCTTTTAATTTGTATTTTTAATAAGAAATAAAGAAAAATTAAAAAAACGTGTAAACGCACATATTATGCTGCCTTAGTGTACTACTCATTGTCAATTTAATATATATTATGTTACACATAAAACTGCATTTAAAATGTTAATTTGAGGAAAACTGAACAAAATACCCACTTAATACAGGTTATTGTAGTTGTTTTATTTTGCATCATAGTTTTATGAACCGGTTGTATAGTATGCGCCATTGATTTTCCAAGTGGTCGGGTTGTGAAGGATTTTTAAAGCTCTTTATATGAGAAAACATACAATATTTTGAGATTATCTCTGCTGAGGTATTTTAAGGTCGAAAAATGTACTTTAAAAGAATAATGTAATTTAAGGTCATGTGTCCATCAAATAGGCGATTTATCAATTTTGGTATAAGTATATTCAGTTTGAATAATAGGTATAAGCGGATTCTGATTTATTTTGTATTCTGAGTTACCTAACTATGTACCAAAAAATTAATCAAAAAAAATGTTTATAAGTAAATAAACTTTTACCGATTCCAATGTTCTTTTCTATAAGAATCTTATTTATAAAGTCCATTAATCAATTGGGCTGTTGACGGAACACCAAGTCTCCCTCTTTTAGCCGATAGTATTTGTGAGGCTATACACCTCAACAGAACCACTCATTATAGTATAGATAGCCTCTGAACAGTTTGTTTGAACGAGCTAATCTGGAAATACCAGTTGGATTAAAAAAATATTTAGCATTTGATAGCTTAATTCTTGAATATAACAGCACGCTACAACCCAAAGAGCTATTGGGAAGTATCATGTTATATTTAAAACGTTGGTCATCAATCAATAACACAATATTTTCTACGAAACAGGGAAATCCCCACTGGTGTACAGTCTCAGTCATGAGACTATTAATATTATAAATTCGAAAGTGAATTTATTTGTCCTTATTTCCCGCCACAACAGACCAACGGATTGACGTGTTTTTTGCAGAGAGATAGCTAGATGGCTTGAGAGTATATGTTTTTACTTCATGATTAAAATTAAAAACTATATGCAAACATAGCTCTCATATGGGACGCAACTTTGGCCCCGTCCGTCACACCTCAAGGGAACGGCAACAGGAGCAGTTGTGTGTAGGTATGTGTATGTGTACCCGCGTGGGGGCGGTGCCATCTCTCAAGGTCGTTGGCTCTATCCAGCGTCTTAACCGCAGAAAATAATAAACGGCACAAATATGAGACTTTAAGGTGGTTCGTTTTCCATACAAAAATGTAATTAAGATAAACTAATTAACTAAACAGTAAAAATGTCTAAATATCCGGTTTATCCCTTCTTGCATTAATTACAAACATAATGCGGCAGCTCGATTGATTTATTATGTGCTTACTTAACTATTTTCGGCTTTTATATTGCGCGAAATCAATAAAAATAAGTTTTTTATAATAGAAAAAGTTTACACTATCAAGATCAACACACCCATGCGTATTTTATCTAAAAAAAATATGTTTAATATTAATTTAATTAATCCTATGTCCGTCTCCTGGCTCTAAGCTTTACTCCTTACCAATTTTCAGCCAAATCGGTACAGCCGTTCTTGAGTTATAAATGGTGTAACTAACTAACTTTCTTTTATATATATAGATTATTAATATAGTTTATTTATATTAGATTTAAGGTTTGTAACAAAATACATAAAAATATATAGATGCAGACAAATCAAAATTAAATATTCATTTAAAATAAGACTAATATATTTATTTTTTAAAAGACGCCACCTATTGGAGACCAGGTGCTAAGTATTCGCACGGGTCATGTAGTATTATGTTATTATCTCTAATGGATTAGGCAGGGAGATATTACTATTCCCAATTTCTCTGTAAATACTCCACCAGTGTCACTGTAATTTAGCATATAGTTACTTATTCAATATATCTAAGTGAAATAGTTGTTATTTTTTAATTGGTTTTATTTAATAGGAAATATGTCTCTTTCATAATCTATCACAAAACTTTTTAATGCGCTCTTATACCATTATTCTTCAATTATATATTTCGCTTTTTTTGTAGCTTATTAAAAGATTCAGTAAAAAAATATTTTATGATTTTTTAATTTGACAAAAATAATAAAATAATAATTATTTTAAATTTTCAATAAGATACCAAAAAATTCGATATTGTACAGGGTGTCCAGTAAGTAATGGATAACCTTGCAACCAGAGATGGAGTATCACGTGATGAAAATTTGACCTTAATAAAAGTCGCATGGTTTTCAAGATTTTTGCAATTTTAAAAATTCTAGGAAAATCACACCCTTTGACCAGTATTTTGCTTGCCCTGACTACAAATGAACCTTAATTTCCAATCTGTTTTTTGCAGTGTACTCTTGAATAATGGTATTATTAACTTACTTCAGAATTTCTGCAATAACATTGAGGGTTCCGTCGGAAAAACATTTTTTTTCCTCAAGTTTAAACTACCAAGTTCATATCACACGATTTCAACCTCGCATTATGAAAAAAAAATGTACCTAGCAATGAGTGGCCACTCATCCTGAAAAGTTGCTTAATTTGTCCAGATTCTAAGCCGGTATTACATACCCCGTTTACATTTATAAAAATAAAGATATTGCTAATCTAACGTGAAAGGAGCTAATTTTCAATAAACTGACTTACTTCAAAATTGTTTTAATTTGAATTTTAATTTAATAATTCGATACAAAATCTATTGTAACAAGCACTTGGATACATACCTAATAAAAGAGAATTGAGAATTTAAAAAAAAATCAACATTTTGTTATTATTTTTATTTTCACAACAAGTAATTGCAATTTTGCAGCCCAAAGCAACGTCGTAGAGTCACATCACAAAACAATAAGTCCAGAGAAGCGCCAAGTCATCGTAGATAACCATACAATAATGTCCAAATCGTTAAGCTACACAAGTCCTCACCACATGAGCAGTCGTCGTTAATCAGATAAATCCAAAAGTAAAAAAAAAGGTGATAAACAGAGAGCAAAGAAGCAGCATACGTATGCAAAGCAATCAGTAACACTAAAATAAATTTATGATTTACCCACCAATCGTAGACGGATATACTCGTAGCGTTATCTTTTTCTTTCTTACTTACTTTTGTGTCTGTTTCTCGGAGTTGTCAGTTTATAAATTAAATAACCCGTTTTTTATTGTTTTTTGTTTTTTTTATTGTTGTTTTTTTTTTAATTTTCAATTCTCTTTTATTAGGTATGTATCCAAATGCTTGTTACAATAGAATTTATATCGATTTATTAAATTAAAATTAAAATTAAAACATTTTTGAAGTAAGTCAGTTTATTGAAAATTAGCTCCTTTCACGTTAGATTAGCAATTTTTGTAAATGCAAACGCGGTATGTAATACCGGCTTAGAATCTGGATAAATTAAGCAACTTATCAGGATGAGTGGCCACTCATTGCTAGGTACATTTTTTTTCATAATGCGAGGTTGAAATCGTGTGATATGAACTTGGTAGTTTTAACTTGAGGAAAAAAAATTTTTCCGACGGAACCCTCAATGTTACTGCAGAAATTCTGAAGTAAGTTAATAATACCATTATTCAAGAGTACACTGCAAAAAACAGATTGGAAATTAAGGTTTATTTGTAGTCAGGGCAAGCAAAATACTGGCCAAAGGTGTGATTTTTCTAGAATTTTTTAAATTGCAAAAATCTTGAAAACCATGGGGCTTTTATTAAGGTCAAATTTTCATCACGTGATGCTCCTGATCTCTGGTTGCAAGGTTATCCATTACTTACTGGACACCCTGTATAATTAAAGGGTAATGGTATAACAGCGCTTTTAAAAAAAAATGAGTTTTGTGATAGATTATGAAAGAGACAGCAGGGGCAAAGTTAAACCACCCATAATTCCTATTCAATAAAAGCCATTGAAAAATAAGAGTTATTTCACTTAGATATATTCAATAAGTAACTATATGCTAAATTATAGTGACACAGATGGATTATTTACAGAGAAATTGAGAATTGTTTATCCCAGAAAAATTCCCAGTATAGGACCCTTAAAGAAGTGACACATCTAGGTCCTAGGCAGCAACAGGCTTGCCACCTGTTCAGTTCAATATGTACAAGTGGCGTCAAGTGGACACTGCTGTTACTGGTATCTCTGAGCACACCGCAAGGTGTAAAGGCCGTGAAGGTGTGTTCCATCAATCTATCTATCTATCATCACACCTTGAATCCCAAGAGGAGTAGGCAGATACATTTGCTACGATCCTGACATACCTTTCGCTTGTTTTATATTGGGTATAATTTACGCGGACACCAAAAATATTTTTAAGACTCTAAGCTTAGGCACCAAATAAAATAAACAACTCCAAATAAAATAATTGACACTATTAAAAGTGTCCTAAAGTATATCATATTATGATCCAAAATAATAGAAAAAACATCAGAAAAATCGCACGCCTTGTACTAATATTTTATTTGGTTTCTAAAATGGATAAATTGTCACCAAGTAATGGATAAATGGTCACCAAGAAAGGTAGGTAGGTTAGGTTAGGTTAGTATAAAATTTATTAAGTATAAAGTGTATTTTAAAGGCGTCTATAGATTTTTATGGCAGTCAATAATACCAAAAATGGATCTATTTCATAATATTTTAGGAAACGTAATTTGGTGACCATTCATCCATTTTGGTAACCGTTTAGAATTTTTTTGGTACATTTTTTTGATACATTTTTGGCCTTTTATATTCATCATACCTTTCGTACATGCTCGGTGATTGTGTGTACTTTTAACATTGCCTTCGATCAATAAATTGTTTTATATGTTCAATAAGATACTAGGTCGTCTTCTGCCAGCATTTCCTTTCAGTCCAGTTAATTTTCACAAATAGAACTTCCTCGAGAAATGTAGAATGTGAAAACCGAGATTGATAAGAGCAGGCACGGAAACAAACGCGCGACGGGGTCTTCCTTATAGCTTTTATAGCAGTATACTAAATTGCTTGTTTATATTCAGTGTTTTAAAACGACCTTCTAAAAAGGACGTGCAGTGTTTTTGTAAAGAATTGTTAAAGCTTTTTGAATAAATATTAAATAATAATTAATAAAAAAGTTGATTATAAAAACAAAAATGAAGTAAGTTTTATTTGAATTTTTAATTTTGATAAAAGGAACGGAATTAGAGTATCACCTATCTATCTATCTAACAACACGCCTTTTATCCCAAGAGGGGTAGGCACAGACAATACCACAGAACTAGTATAAAAGATCTGTGGATAATACAATGCCATTTGTTACGATCCTGAGATACCTCTTTCGCTTCTTTTATATTCATCATACCTTTCATACATGCTCGGCGATTGTGTGTGCTTTTAATATTGCCATTGATCGATACATTTTATATATAATTAAAGTACACCTAGGTCGTCCTCTGCCAACGTTTGCTTTCACTTCAGGCATATATAAACCTTTTTAGTCAATATTTCATCCTTCATTCTTTAAACGTGTTCAAACCAGCGTAAACTACCTACTTTATTTTCATTTTAGTCACAATATCATCTTTCACTCCGCATTCTTCTCTAATGACATCGTTCCGGATGCAGTCAAGACATTCTACTTTATTTATTATTCTATTTATTATACATAATGGTGTTTTTGTTCCATCACTTACTTATGGAAGCTAGACTTGGGTATGGAATAAGAAGCATGAAAGTAAGATAAATGCAGTGGAAATGCGGTCTTTACGTAGAATGTGTGATATAAAACGTATTGACCGGATCTCTTAGTTAGAGTGTCATTGATTTCTTGTATGTATTACCTACTAGCGACCCCAACCCCGGCTTCGTACGGGTACAATATGCTTTACAACAATTTGAATACCTAACAATAAATTAAATACGTGCATAAAGAAAATAAGGGGATTGACGTCTATGAAAGGAGACAGAGCAGCAGAGTTCACCGACTTTTAATTATTATTTCCTTTGATATTGTTTTAGGGTTCTGTATTCAATAACACACAATATGTCTTCACGGCCTCTTTTTTTTACGGGTTACTTTTGACAGAACAACTAGGAAGCCTATTGCTGCACTTAATAGACCTGATGTGTCACTGCTATAACAGACATAAATATATAACATGTATTGTGTATATGTTACTGTAAAAGTATGAACTACGGTAAATCCTAAAGTAGCCCACGCACTGGTCCGGTATCTCACCGAAAATAATCGGTCCGGCCGTCGTATGATCGAGATTGAACAAAGACCACACATTAGCGATGTATATTATACTATCTAGATCACATGCAATTCACTGACTCACACAGACACACAAGATTCGATTAAACGAAGCCATGTGGATTTGTGTGTGTGTGTAACAGATCATTCCGTCCATCGAAATCAACCACAAGTAGGTACAACGATTTGAAAACGGATGGCTGACCGCGTGTACAAGAACTGGACGAGTCTGTGGTCGATTTCGGTGGTAAAAGCCCGGAAAATCGTCTCAAATTGTTACGTAAATATAACAATTTATCTATTAGAGATAGACATATGCTACCGCGAACTTTTTTGTAGATCATTTTATTCTACACAATTCTTTCCTACTTTTTCCCGGCTTGATTCACTTATACTGTTAATGCTCAGCTCCTAAAAGTGATAGATCCATGTTTAATGCTTGTAAAGCTTACTCGTGCTTAAACCTATTTAGTCGTGAAAACCGCTTCAAAATCCGATTAGTTTTACGTGAAAAGGTCACAGACAGGCCCGCCGCGTACGGGCGTGCAGGGCGTGCACCGCACAAGGGCGGCATTTTCAAGGGGGCGGCAAAAACAGATATCGAAACGAAAAATTCTCTTAATTATGTCTTAAAATTTTTATCATGTCATAATAACGACATCTATTGGTCAGCTTATTGATGTGAAACAATAACTAGGGTAAAACCAAGACGTCTCAAAATTCAAAAGACGCTTAGTTTTGACCTACGCCGTCTGCGCCTAATCTTTCATCCTTCATTCTTTCAACGTGTCCAAACCAGCGTAAACTACTTTTCTTCATTTTTGTCACAACATCATCTTTTACTCCGCATTCTTCTCTAATGACATCGTTCCGGATGCGGTCAATACGCGTTGCCTCTTCATGCCTCTTATTCCATATCCAAGTCTCGCTTCCATAAGTAAGTGATGGAACTAAAACAGCATTATGTATGTTCATTTTACTTTTAGTTGTAAGTTGTGTAAGTATTTCTGCATACATTGTTTATATTAAAAGTACACACAATCGCCGAGCATGTATGAAAGGTATGATGAATATAAAAGAAGCAAAAGAGATATGTCAGGATCGTAACAAATGGCATTCGATTGTCTTTGCCTACCCCTCTTGGGTTGAAAGGCGTGATGATAGATAGATAGATATATTTGTATTTGTAACTAAAAATAATAAATTAATTATAATACTTAATTAATACAAAAATAATATAAAAAAAATAACTTGGCGAACTACGGACTAGATCCCGGATCCCGGCTGTGTTTTATATAATTAGAAACTTATGTAAAACGTCGGCTCACAACTGAGAAGTCGCGGGTTTGGTCGCCACATCCGACCATGTACCAATGGGTTTTTATAGTAAAAAAATATATGTACATTATCCGACAAACCGTACAAAGAGGCGTTGGCCACTCGTTAGGTATAGCCTCAAAAAAATCTTTGGCTAAATGAGGAAGACTTGGTTTTCCGCTGTGTACCCTGGGGTCGGCAACAGTTCCCGGGAGCTGTAAGGCGACTCGTGAAGATTTAAAAAAATCTTGTGTTATTATGATTGCAGATGCTATTTAAATGTACTATTATTAATTACACATTTAAGTTTAATAAAAAGTACACGCATAGACGATGAGACTTCAAAGCAGTTAATAGATATATTCGGTATGCCACCGGGAGATAATATTGTAACAGAAATTACAACAGAATTCTCCTTGAACCCACGTAAGTCAATTATCACTATCACTAATCATTCGCTTATTCAATCATATCATCACTAAATAAATATCCCACTTTATTATAAACGCGAAAGTTTGTATGAATGTATGTATGTTTGTTACTCAATCACGCCAGAACGGCTGAACGGATCTGGATGAAATTTAGCACATAGGCTACTTTTTATAATGGAAAAATGTATGATTCCCGTGAAACAAATCTATGTTTTCGTTTTTCACGGGATCGAAATGATAGTGGTAGTTTATGTCAGAGAATGACATAGGCAATTTTTTATACCGCGAAAGCGGGCGGGGGAGGGACAAATTACAGCCACGGGATTATTTATTTTTGAATCTATTTCCACGCGGGTGGAACCGCGGACAGAAGTTTGTAATAAAACCGCGTCTTTGTTATTTTCGAAACTGAAAAAAATATATATTGATTTTAAGGATATGACAAATATTGTTATTGTTTTGAAAATATGATTAGAAACATTTTACTCGATAGAAAAAAAAAATCTAAAATACACCTCTGAAAACATTATTTATCAAATTTTATGGCTATAATATAAATGGTACCATTACAAAAATTAACATTCGAATATTTTTTTGGTAATTATCTATCGTTTCATTGTAAAATTATTTTTATGTTTTATAAGATTTTTTTTAATTGCGTTTAAAACAAAAATTATCGCTTACGTTGAATCGGTTATACTGTTTCTATGATGCTCGCGTGCGCGCGATTCTGGATAAATAATGCGTTCTTCTCTTTCATCACTCATTTTCCCATCGACAACATTGGAACACAGCAAGCGTCTTGGGTACTATGCCGTATGAGTATTAGTAGAAGTAGGGGTAGGGGTAGGGGTGGGGGTAGGGGTAGGGGTAGGGATAAGGGTAGGGTAGGGGTAGGTATAGGGTATATTTTATTTTGTTCGTAAATATCCACGGACGAAGCTGGGGCGGAATGCTAGTATCCGATTCCGAGTATCCAATCCATTATCCGTCTTGTTAGTCCAAAACATACTTCATTTTCTTACTCGGATTTAATTCATTTCGAAAGGTGTCGTCTACAGTAAGTACTTAATTATTGACTATTGCAGTAGGTACACGCCTAAAAACGTTCATTTCAAAATATTCAACTGAGATCTTCTAATTGCTAAAGTAACTTAATTTTTTCAGCAAAATTAAATGGTGCTTCAAATAAGGATTGTAAAAGAGACGACGGGAAGAAAGGTGTCTGTGTAACTTACTACCAATGTGATCCAGAGACTAAACGACTCATAACTAGCGGGGAAACTTTGATAGATGTCAGGTAATACTTTATAAGTAATTCAGCCGTGCGAGCATGACCGTCTAGATAGCACCTCTTAACGTAGACAAAATCTCCGCGACACTTCTTTTTGTCCTGCTTTCTCACTACGGGAAATCTTTCTATTTCTAACTGAGATGTTATCTACGCAGAGATATTCTTTTTCTACACCATCATGCTCGCACGGCATGAGTACAAATTTATTACGCAATAACGCGTATTTGCCTCTCACTCACACAATGGCATTTGACACGTGAGCTAAAATAATATATAGGTATTTTAAACATACTGATCAATTTTTAATAATGCGATTGAAATTATATTTACCATTTAGGGTTGCCTTACAGCACCATTGTGGTAGGCTAATATATAAATTGTTTTTAAAATCAATAGTTGGGTGCAAAAGGACGCGCGAGTATTATATGTAAGTCATTGAAAATTATATGTACCTATTCCTAAATGGTCGATAGACAGATTATTGGGAAGTATGATGCATTTAGTCCACCAAATACCTTGCTTCCCGCTTTCACTCTCCTTTCAAGTTCCTTGTCTACCTTTCCACTTCTTGTAAACAACTACCTACTTAAATAAACAACTTCATTCATTTATATATTTATTAATATAAAAACCTTAAATCGAATCTAAAGATTAAAAATAACTAAATAAACCAGGTCAAGCGTGGAATAGTGGCAAGAATACTGGTTGCATTTCCCCGCTGAATCGCGATGCTGATTCGTTAAGCGAGGAAGGAGCCAGCCCTCTTGTGACCAGAAGAGATGATCAGTCGAGGGGATACATCTTTAATAATTTTTTGGCATTTGAACCCCACGGACCTAGAGTTTCTACACCAAAGGGCACAAATTTGTAGTTTTCAATATTTGAACTATATTTGCGACCTTTGTTAGACTCTGCGATTTCCGCCGCAGCTCCCGCTTTGATTGATGTTTCCCTGAGATGAGACGGGGCTAATGTGTCCACGCACATAGCATCCCATACAAGGGCCCGACCTCGCTCCCAGGGAATCAGAGTCATTCCATCGAGTCTCTTGCCGTCTTCCCGGATTATTCCCGTTGGCTCTAGGAGAGCAGGGACGTCTATTAACGCAAGAGCCCTTTTGATAGTATCATTGAGGGAGCTGTGGCGAGAAAGCCTGCCTGCACTTTTTATGCAGGAAAGTCCGTGAGTTCCAAATTGATCAACCTCTTTTCCACATTCATTTGCTCTAATTGACTCTTATTTACGGACTGTTCTTTAATGTTTTATTATTTTATCCACAGAAAGAAAGCATGCGATAACTATTTTGAAGTATGTTGTTTACCACACTTAGTGAATACAACTTCAAGAGACAGTAACAGTGAGAAACCTGATAAACCCAGACCTGTCGGTTGTGGGTACTCAAATCCTGGTGAATTTATTGTAAGAGATAATGGTACTGGAGCACTTTTTGGAGAATTTCCTTGGATGGTTGCCATTTTAAAGTAAGTTATTACTTTGTATGATACCATCTTTCTGCCCCCGTAAAATACAGCCTTAGCACTCAGGGCTAATGTAGCTTTCTAACTAATGAATGAAATTCTACATCCAAACTTACAAATAAAAATATTAGTATAGATATACTTACTTTGTTGTTTGTTGTTTGATTAGAGATAGTATACAAACAAACATATCTTCACGGCTTCATACCTTGCGGTGTGTCCAGAGACACAAGTAACAGTGTCCACTTTTTGTTAGTTGTCCAAATTTAACAGAACTGGTGTCAAGCCGGTTGCTGCACTCTATTTAATTTTTACCTGAAGTTATAACCGATGGGGTAAAATGCGCCCTAAATCTAAGAGCATGAATGAAAAGATGTATGGATTTAGTTGCGGCGAAAGAGGTGTGCCAGGATCGTGGATATGGAATTATGGATCTTTGGTCTCTGCCTACCCAAAGGGGAAAATGAGACACACGGGTGTGATGCCTCGTACATTTTTTTATTCACGTGTTATCAGTCCCAGGGTACCCAGCGGAAGACAAAGTCTTTCTCTTTTAGCCGATGGTATTTGTGAGGTTACCTAACGAGTGGCCAGTCTTGTGAGGTAATATAAGATGTTAAGACTCCGGGCCAAACCCGTCGGGGTGGCAATCCTGATAGCACTAGTGTTTTTGACCACGCAAGCTCAGCACCCCTATTCAGTATCTCTGTTGCTAACAAAAACGTGTTGGTAACCGTCCATAGATTAGTAACTATGACAGGCTGAGAGTGAGTGTACTGTGCACGCTCGCTCTTCTCGGTCTATCTTTACCAACTAATCTGTGTACGATTACCAACACGTTTTTGTTAGCAACAGAGATACGGAATAAAGGGGCTTATGATAATTATGTCAGCTCTTGCCGTCTTCCCTGATCTAGAATAGGAAGATCAAATGAATTTTATTGTTTAAAATTATTACAGGAATACTCCCCCTGGAACTGCTTGGGACAAGAAAAGCTATATAGGGGGAGGTGCTATAATACATCCTAAAGTTGTTTTGACTGCTGCACATAAAATTTACGAATTTGAGCCTTCTGTTGTGAGTATTTAATCCTATAACTGTAAATCCCATTTTTTAGCACCAAAAATACTGGATTGCACACTAAATATTTATTATCGTATTGCACTACCCCTAGGTAAAAGGACGGGCTCTGCCCGGGGTGGGTTTATGTGCGGTTATAAAAAACACCTAACCTACCTCTACGTGCCAACAGGGTCGTAATTTCAATAATTTATTTGATGTGCAATGAGTATTTTCTGATGTGCAATTAAAAAAATCCCTTATTTAATTAGCTTCCAGGTGGCAAATGCCACTTATATGTGAAATTTATTTACCCTGCTCTCTTTCTAAATAGTAAACGAAACTGAACCGTCACGATCGGGTCGGTCGGTGACGCTGAATCGGGTATACTCGGCTTAAGTCGTCACCAGCCACGTTTAGGAACTGTCTAATAAATAAGAGAGTCGTTACTTTTATTATTATTACTTTATTTATTTAATTTCTATTTTATATCTATATATATAAAAATCAATGCCACTTTTCGTTGTAATTTTATAACTCAAGAACGGCTGAACCGATTTGGCTAATTCTTTTTTGTTTTGTTCGTTAAAACAACGTTGGTTTAGAAGAAAAAAAAGTTGGAAAATGTTAATGGTAGTGGTAGGGGTAGGAGTAGGAGTAGAAGTTGGAGTAGGGTAGGAGTAGTGGTAGGGGTAGTGGTAGGAGTAGTGGTAGGGATAGGAGTAGTGGTAGGGGTAGGAGTAGAGATAGGGGTAGGGGTAGGAGTAGTGGTAGGGGTAGGAGTAGAGATAGGGGTAGGTGTAGGGGTATGTGTAGGGGTAGGGGTAGGGGTAGGGGTAGGGGTAGGGGTAGGGGTAGGGGTAGGTGTAGGGGTAGGAGTAGGGGTAGGGGTAGTAGGGGTAGGTGTAGGGGTAGGGTAGGGTAGGGGTAGGGGTAGGGGTAGGAGTAGTGCAGGCAAGCCAACGTTTGGGCAGGACAACGTCTGCCGGGTCCGCTAGTAATATCATAATATGTTTTCACTTTTATCGTGTGGTCATAAGCACACACATTTTTTTTATCTAACCCATTATGTGGAGACAGATTTCAAAGAACTCACTTCCGATATAAGTACACTAGCTTCTTGATTGATTGATGTTTATACTTACTGCTCTGCTCCTTTGGGTCGTAGCGTGATGTTATATAGTCTATAACCTTTTTTAATAAACTGAATATTTAAAGATAAATATTTTTTAAATTGAGCTAGTAGGTAGTTCCTGAGATTAACGCCTTCAACCAACAAACAACTAAACATAACACAACTATGTAAAAAACCTTAAAATTTAATCTAAAAATTAAATAAAACCATACTGGCTGCACTACCTCGCTGGATCGCGATGCTCCAAACATACAAACTCTTCAGCTGTATAATACTTATAGATAAAAGCTCTATAAGTAAATTTAAATAATTGGCGATGGATAATAAATAAACGAAATAGATGGATTATGGAAATTTCAGATAAAATGCAGGGCCGGTGAATGGGACACGCAAACTGAGCAAGAAATTTATCCATACCAGGAACAGGTGGCAAGCAAATTCGTTATACACAATTACTTCTATAGGGGTTAGTATATACTATGTGATGATACAAGGATAAAACATTGACTAAATAGGTTTATAAAATGGCAGAAACGAAAGGAAACGCTGGCAGAGGACGACCTAGGTTTTCTTTAATTGAACATGCAAAACAATTATTGATTGAAGGCAATGTTAAAACTACACACAATCGCCAAGCATGTATGAAAGTATGTTAGGATCATAGAAAATGGCATTTAATTGTACTGCCTACTACTCTACGGATAAAAGGCATAGATATATAGCGATCATTGTTTCTCAGCCTTGGGGTTACTGCAATTAAACAATTAAAATACAATACGCGACGGATCATCATAGGATCTAGATATGTGACACGCTGCTAGACATGAGCGTACCCAGCATTTTTTTAATTGTTTCGCGCGGTAATTTTGAATTTTACCAAATTAATAATTATTTTAAAACCTAAATCTTTAGCTTCGAGTCAGAGACCAGGGTGGTCCACTTTGCCATGCAGTGGGATGTCATTGCTGTCAAATGCTGATGCACTTAGTAATGTCTATGAGAATTGCAAGAAATGAGGCAGTGGTCAGAATCATTGGAAACGATGAAGTTACACTAATGAAAAATTGTTTCTATTTTTCCAGCAACCGTCATAAACGACATTGCTTTAATAATCCTAGAAAGACCCTTCGACATATCATCAGAGACTCCACACATAGGGGTGGGCTGCTTAGCGTCAAGTTTACCAATGAGTGGCACCATGTGCCTGAGTGCAGGTTGGGGTCAGGAGAATTTCAATAACGCTAATAACTACGCATCTATCCTTAAAAAGGTAAGTTAGATGGTCGTATGATTTACATCGCTAATGTGTGGCCTGTGTTCAATCTCGACCATAAGGCGGCCGGACCGAAAATTTCAGTCGATCCCATACATTTAAAGCTATCTATTCTACATTCTATTCTACATATATTGTCTAAGCCCACAGGTGCAATATTCAATTATTCAGCAATAGGTTCCGATTTTAGAGAATCCTACAAATTAAACTTTCTTTTTTCAGGTGGATCTACCATTAGTCAGTCATGAGGTATGCCAAAAAGCATTGCGTGGTACCAGACTTGGACGATACTTTGAACTGCATCCAAGTTTCTCATGCGCTGGAGGTGCAGGATCCGACACTTGTACTGGGGATGGAGGTTCCCCTCTTGTGTGCCCTATATCTGTGAGTACCCTAGGATACTCCAGACGTACCACCAATTTCTGTAACAGTATCCTGTATATTACCGACATTAACATACCCTGAATCGAACATCTGCAAACACAGTTCACTTGCCTCAATAAGTCGGCATGGTAAATGTGACAAACATAATACCTACCATATGCATTTGTCACCTCCATTCATGGTTTCTTATGGCCACTTTCACAGATATACTGAAAAGGAGCAAAAGTTTAACGTCTACTAATTTGAACAGAAACGAAGATCTCGAAACCGAAGAGCTTTCAGTACAATTTCTATTTATCAGATTTTAAATTAAGTCTATACTTTTTAAGATATTCAATAACAAACAATAACCTTAATTTGACCGATGTATGACGTCATCTTAAGCAGTATGAAAAAATGATACCTTTGCCTACAAAAAAGGGCAATCGTCAATCTTTGAATGACATCTTTATAAATTATATTTTACGTGTAATTATTTTCTTTGTTATTAGGACATGGCGGGATGAAACACTATTTACTTGCAATTGTAAAAAACTATTCAATTTAAATAAATATAAACACGAGTATATAAACAAGAGTAATTTTTAGGTTAGTCGACCTTGACTGACGTTTGCTTGATGTTAATTTGATTGACTGTCACTTTTTATGTGTAGTGGCCAAGATTATAATCCTGTTCTAAATTCTTGTGACGTCACGTTTACTTTTCGCGGGTAAAATTTGTAAAATATATTAAAAATAGACGCAATGGATAAAAAAAAAATATCGAAATTAGTTTCTTAAAATGGGCTATATTTTTAAAACAAATTATAAAAAAAGTATATTATAAATATGTAGCATGGCCAATTGACCAAGGCCTATGGTATCTGTAAGGGTAACCAGTAGCCAGCTCTGTTGAGGGATTTTGAGTTAACAAAGCCTCTAATTTTTACTTGTTTGCCCGTCTGCTTTAGTTTGGAATATAATGACATAGTAGTACTCGTGCTCCACCCAGCTCGATTAGGGAGTTGAAGCATGAGGACGCACTGAACAAATCTTGGTCTATTTTAAGACCATTTCGACTGGACACGTTATCTTTACTGAAACGGTGGCAGATCTATCTACTGCCCAATCTACTAAACGATGCAACTTTCAATCACAGTTTTTTTGGGTTAATGCAAGTTTATGCCTATAAAGAATCCTGCACTGGTGATAAAAGAATTAGTTTCTTCCTTACTTAACAAATCACTGCAATACAGTGTGGAAATACACCCAGAATTTCTTTTATAACTTCATGCTACATCCTGGATACTGGATGCTGCCTCACAACTCCCGAAAACATATTATCCGTCCCAGGGTACCCAGCCGAAGACCGAGACCCTCTTTTAGCCGATGGTATTTGTGAGTGGCCAGTTCTGTTGATGTATGATGGAAAATGGTTTGTCGGATTATGTTTTTAGTACTTATATTTTATTTACAGGATAAACGATACGTCATAGCCGGCTTGGTTTCATGGGGTATAGGATGTAACAGCCCAGGCGTTCCGGGTATTTATGTCAATATACCGAAAATGAAGAAATGGATTGATAAAAAAATGATTGAAGAAATTAATGACGCGAGCTTATACAATTATGATTAAATTCTATTTATTATTTTTTTATTTTATTTATTAGTTTACCGACGTTAGCTTCTAATTTATTTTTATCTTTATTTTATTCAGGGTACAAGTTTCAGATCCCCATAGCAGTTATAGCTCCAGTTATATTCCATGAGTCGTTTTTAGTTTCCTTGTTGTTTCTTGTTATTAAATACTTTTTTGGCAATGGCTATTCTTGCAAAATTGAATGGAGAATGAAAGTGGGAAGAAAGGTATTTGGTGGACTAAATAAGGTATTACAGAAATATACAACTTGCAACTAAAATTAAAATTAATATACACATGCTGATTTAGTTCAATCACTTACCTCGTATGTATTGGGTATGGAATGATAAGCATGAATGTAAGATAATTTCGGTCTTTACGTAGAATGTGTGATGTAAGGCGTATTGACCGCATCAGGAAATGTCATTAAAGAAGAATGTGGAGTGAAATATGATGTTATGACTAAAAAGACGAAAAGGAGTTTAAGAATTTATTAAAAAGGTGTTACAGAAGCGAAAGGAAACCCTGGCAGACGACCTAAGCTGTGACCTATGTGTACTTTTATTGAATCGCCGAGTATGTATATGAAAGATATGATGAATATACAAGAAGCGAAAGCGAAGTCAGGTAGCATTGTCTCTGCCTACCCCTCTTGCGATAAAAGGCGTGTTGATAAAATTTTAGCGACTCTAATATAATATGCAGAAATACACAAATTACGTAATGCTGTTTTAGTTCCATCACTTACCTACTTATGATGGAAACGAGACTTGGGAAAGGTATGATGAATATAAAAGAAGCGAAAGAAGTATGTCAGGATCGTAACAAATGCCATTCGATTATCACTGCCTACCCCTCGAAGGATAAAAGGCGTGATGATAGATACCTTTTCTAAATACAGTAGGTAAAACACCATATTATTCTCAATACACGCCTTTTGGTATGACACATTTTATGTTGTAATATGAATTAAGGAAAACGGAGAACAAAATAAATACCAAGGTGATGTTTATTTTGCATCTCAATACACTGAGCCGGTTATGAAGGATTTATTAAAGGTTTTTATTTTGTTCGTCTCGGGTTGCCTTACAGCTCCCTAACAGTGTTATTGGTCCCATTGTACCCAGCGGAAGACCAAGTCTCCCTCTTTTGGGCATGGTATTTGTGAGGCTATGAGTGGCAAGTTGGCAAGCTCGTGCAGATGTGTCACTTTTTTAACAGACGTAAATATCTGTTATTTTGCCGTACGAAGCACGGCAGTCGATTAAAAGCACATATTCTTAAAGAAAATTGGTGCGAGAATTGAACCCAGGACGTCCCGGTTTCAAGACAACCCTCTACCAATTAGGCAATCGACTCTGCACTAATTACGGCATGATTTGAATCTCAAGGAAAAGTGACAAAAATAAGTGACAAATGCTCTCTGTCCCCTCTCTATTTGCGCAATTTATGGTCTAAAATTTACAGCCCCCCTACATTACATTACTAATCTGTGGACAGTAATACCAACACATTTTTTTGTTAGCAGCAGAGATACGGAATAAGGTGGCTCCATTACGCTACGCCACTGATTTAAGTACCTACCTAAAAGAATGGAATATTTTTCAAGAATTGTTCTAAATTATAAAAATCCCAGCTAGCAAATAAAAGAATGAGGCAGTTGTATATTAGTGATATGAGCAGTCATATACGAATTTGTATTATTTGATTAATTAAAAATAATTTAAAATATTGAATTATTTTGAAGTCACCACAATATATAGTATAAGTGTTTCGGTTACTGATATATCATCACTGACCAGCTATGGCCGCCACGAGACCCGCCATGACCAAAGTTTAGGGTTCCTCGAGAAATCAGCGAGCATAAACTTTCCCCAAAAGAGTTATTTCAACTATTATACGCCTTTTTAGCGTTATATCGTAGCAAAAAATATGTATATGTAACTGCGTGGTGATATAAAGGTCTTGCAGAAGCATATTTACAACTTCTTAGTGTTATTGTAGATCCATTATCACGTTTATAGTTATACGATATATTTGATGCTTATTAGTTACGGAGTGTTCTTTTATATCACAGATTAGATCCATGCGTGCCAGATATATCACCAGCGATAATTAAGCAACATTGAAACTACAATAGATGTACTTTGCTGTACAAATGTACCATTTAAACCTGTTGTACAACATGTTTGCTCTAAATCGCTGTTATGAGAACTTTTTTATATTTTTGATATATGTGCTGTACAAAGCGGTCGAGTAAACGTTTATGTCATCATTTATTATCACGATTTGGCTGTTAAAGCTAAAACAGCTAGATACTGTTATGAACACCAATATGGAGCAACGCTTAGAAAAGCAGTCACCGCGTTGTTTTTAAATGACTTTTATAACACTATTTAGTGTTAATAAATTTTCTTTTATCATTATTTTGCTAGCTGGGATATAACTATCAACTGTGTGGTATGGAAATGTTGTATAAAAATAAACTCACCTTTCCAGGATTAACTGAGATTTGCCATATTTTTGACAGTATAAGATGACCTTGGCCCTTAATAAATATTATAAGTACCTCCAATCCACAGATTACAGCAATCAAACACATGATGTCCATAGGAAGGAATTCCTACAAACGTAACAAGTTCAAAAGTTATCTCATTATCTCAGGGAATAACCTAAGACCTTAATTTAATGTAAATCCCAATGATTGTTTTGTTGTTGTCTTTACAAATTGATAATTACAATTTAATTATCTTCTTTATTCACAACTAATAACATGACCACAAATGTAGGTATTTATTTAATTAATTAAAAATTGTTTTAGATTAGAACCAAATTAAGTTACAAGTAGCCCACGCACTGGTCCGGTAACTCACAGAAAATTTTCGGTCCGGCCGCCGTATGATCGAGATTGTAAATCATACACATCGAAATCAACCACAAATACAACGATTTGAAAACGGATGGTGGGCGCGCGTACAAGAATTGGACGAGTCTGTGGGCACCAATCAATACTAATAATAAGTTTGTTTATATGATTTGTAAAATTAAAAAAAAACGAAAATATAAACGAAAAAAAAGTTAATACCTACGTAAATACGCTTATAACTACTTATCTATTAGAGATAGATATATGCTACCGCGGACTTAACTTAACTTAACTTAACTTATAAAAACGCGCTGGTGCTAACATTTTTCCCGACTGTTTATACTCAGCTCCTAAACATGATAGGTTCATGTAAACCTTCCTCTTGAATCAAGCGAGCTAGGATATTGACCTATTGCAGAAAATATGTAATAAAAGGTGTCTTTTTCCGAAGTTCGCAAATCAAAAATAAGTAAGAGGATAAAATCACTCCATTAATTCTGATACCATTTATAGTTCTAATTGAAACCATCAGAAATTTAATTCCACCTGGAACTTTAGCAATTTGATTAACAGCTAATATTTTTTCGACACGGGTTGCCTTAGAGCTCCCGAAACCATGTTACGGTTCCAGGCTACCCAGCGGAAGACCAAGTATTCTTCGTTTAGCCGATGGTATTTGTAACGAGTGGCTAGTTCTGTTGAGGTATATTTAAATGGAAAAGCATCTTAAGAGTGGTTTGTCGGATTATGTAGGTAAATTTTTAATTAAAAAAACCAAAAAAAGCCAATCTAGCCATAGCATCTGTTGTTTTATTTGCGCCTATAGGTAGAACGGAGTCTTATTCTGACCGGTTTTTCTAGACGTTCCTCTTTGCATATTTTTCTTTGAAATACATTGTCACTCACTACATCACGCGTCTGTTTGTCTGTACCGTTTTCACGCAAAAACTACTGAACCGATTTAGTTGCGGTTTCACTATTAGATAGGTTGATTCACCGGGAAGGTTTACAAGTATTAAACATGTTTAGGAGCTGAGCATTAACAGTATAAGTAAATCAAGTCGGAATAAAAGTTAGCCCCAACGAGTTTTCATGGCTGCTGCTGTCTAATCCGTCAGAGATATAATAAAATGATGTAGAAAAGAATTGTGTAGAATAAAATTATCTACAAAAAAGTCTGTTGTAGCATATATGTATCTCTAAGAGATAAGTAGTTATAAGCGTATTTATGTAGGTATTCAAATTGTCATTTATTATTATTACATTACACATTAAAGTAAAATTATAATTATAATTATAGTATCAATGTGATTGGAATTCATAATTTAATAAGTTAATTATTAAATATTAAATATACTTAATTGTATACATCCCTGTAGTAAAGAACGAGTCAAAGTTGTTTTAGTTTTGTAAGAACCGCCTTTGGACGCGGTTGGCTTGTGTTAAATGTGTAGCATTTAAGGATTTTTAAACTAAATCGTAAGTAAATTAACTTATTAAATATTAGCTCTGTGGCCCGGCTTCGTCCTTGAAAATTGTTAACCCGATCATAACAAACAGCAAATTGAATAATTATATTAAAATGAAAAATACCCAAGTTTGCCAAAAGTTTTACCAAAATCCATTCACTTCTGACATTCAGTCATTTCGGAGATAATTCTAGACAGATAGACAGACAAAAATGTCTAAAAACTGTCATTTATATGCTTGAAGATCCTGTAACTGTAAATCATTGAAAACAGGCTTCCATTTAGGTATGTTCTGTGGTGTAAAAAGCATAGGCATCAATATGGTTTTTTGTAAATTTTATACATATATTAAATTTCTGTGCCTAGCTGTTGCACCCGCTTTAATACTTACTGCTCCCTCACTTTGGGTCGTAGCGTGATGTTATATAGATAATTTCTAAATCACATTCAATCAAATTGCGAAATTCATATCGATATCATCAATTACCCTCAACTTTTTAGGGTTCAGTAACAAAAGGATGCAATCGGAAACCCTTTTAAAGGCTTCGCTGTTCGTCCGTCTGTCACAGGGCTGTATCTTTTGAACCGTAATACTTGAAATGTTTCCAGAGTATGATTACTATGACCGCTATAACATCAAATAATCAAAATCTAAGATTTTATAAGACGATGCGTGGCCCGCCTCTACTAGATGTGTTCCGCTCACTATAAGATCGTGCCAAAGAGTTGTCTTCTAAGACAACTATACGCGTCAGTCTGCATTGTCGTCTGACGTTTGCACGCTATCTAAAATTTTACTGTAAAAATTGTTTTTCTTTGATAATATTGCCGTACTGTTCTATTATTACGTGTAGACATCATAGAGGGACAATTAATTTATCAAATTATGGTGTGTCATACCACAAGTAAGTAATTTTAAAATTGTTTTATTTGTTTTTATTTATGTAGATTTCACGCACGCCATTTCGGCCGTAGTGCTGTTAGTCGCCATACGAATTTTATCGATATCGATTTCATGCGTTTATAAAAAGTCGAATACTTCATGGTGCAAAGTAATCTAAACATTAATTTACATTTACACTTAAATAGTTTGGGTTAAAATAATTTTCTATACGTTAAGTTGATTGTCTACTTTACAGGTCACGCCTCAAGAAACTCCAGCATTATGCACTACACCTACAACTGGCATAAACCTAGAAAATAAACTAGATGACACCTAAAAAAAGGAAATTACGTGCATACCTTTTTAAATATAAAGAAGCGAAGGAGGTTTGTCAGAATCGTAATAAATAGCATTCGATTGTATCTGCCTGTCCCTCTTGGGATAAAAGGCATGATGATAGATATATATATTATTAAAAAGCAAAACTTTCCGTTAAGAAACTTGTACACGAGATTCGAAGAAAATTGCACTATTCAGTGAAAAAATATAATTTGCAAGATGCAGACATGTGTGTTTTAAAGAGTACAAAAATAAAGAAAACCATTTATATATTAATAAAGATAAAATAAATGTAAGCAAATCCGGACAATAGCCCCCTGAAGTTAAGTCCTTTGCTTTAACACTTAATTTTTTATTCACCAAAAACATACAATTATAATATTAGAAAACAATTTGATACATTGTATGTGGGCCACACCCCAGGACTCTATAAAAATAGTACTCTAGTATTGATGCAGAGGCTGGATTTACTGAAGAAGTTTTAAAAGCAATAATAGTTATTACCTACCGCTAAAGTATTTGTTATTATTTTGACAAATAAATAATAAATATGTATGTACATCTATTTGAATTTATTTCCTACCTAAAATGTTTAGTAAAAAATAACTATGACAAATAACAATTTTTTTTTTTTTTTTTTTAAATTGATATTAATTTTTATCGATAGTGTCAATGCCTAGTGTATGATTGCAAATTAAAGTTGTGTGCGTGCGTGACAAAGTGACACGTTTGTTTGTTCTAAACAACACATCTAGTAGGGGCGTCGTCTTGCAAAATCTTAGATCAAAATGAACTATACCTAGTTAAAAATTTAAAGGGGGGGGGGGTCAAGAAACGTCAAACTTTGTGTGCGAGTGCAGCTCGCACTTGGCCGGTTTTTTACCAGCTGAATCTAAATGTCTGTGACGAATTCCTGAAGATGGCGTGGGGTTTATTGTTCGTAGTCAAGGCCTCCGCGCTCGAATACAATTTCTTTGGTCAAAACTAAAATTTTTAAAATGTCAATCAAACAAACACGTTTTCACTGCCTTGTTGCGCCTAATATTTATTTTTGATATATAAATAATTTGACATAATGGTCGTTTGGTATAAATTTTAATTTATCTAATATTATTTTATATAAAAATAGCTGTAATGATCTTTGTCTACATTATGCAATTTCTCGCAAGTCAAGATATTATAACAATATTAAAATTCTCTCTCTGGCTACTCTGGCTGGGGTAGACTGAATAAAAAAATACGTTAGCGAGGAGCGTGGTTCCGATGGTGTTAGAAATAAAGCGCGAGCCGAGCGAGCGAAGCAAGCGTGCCGGCGAAGCCCAGAAACCCTTATGTTTTCTTGGTTCTAAAATATCTTCATTATGGAGTTATTGGAAACCGCTGGTCGCCGTCGGGCTGTGTGATTAAAAACTATACCTGTACCAGGTACCTACATACAGGGTTATCTAAGTTCAGAATATTAAGGTGAAGTAAATGATGGCAAATGATTATGTAAAACAAGGTAGAACCATCTATTTCTATTCTATTCTATTTTTTTTTCAAAATGGCTCCATCAGTGTTTTGATGATTCCGCCAATGTCAAGTAATATAGACGTCACAGTAACAATAAGCCGATTGATCGGTAGGTAGAATGCTCCCGCCGGCCGTAATATGTCCTATTAATCACTGACTAATCACAACTATTACGGGCGAGATTAAACTGGATTCCCCATGACGTCCTGGTGGACGCGTGCGTATATCACGAAGGCGTCACGTGGAATCCCATCTATCTATTTTAAATTAAAAAAATCTTTTTTTTTTTTTTCTTTCTTCAAAAAAATCTCTTACTTTTTATACCGCGAAAGCGGGCGAGGGAGGCAAATTACAGCCACGGGATTATTTCTTTTTGGATCTATTTCCACGCGGGTGAAACCGCGGATAGAAGCTTGTATTTACATAAACAAACATTGGTACATATATACCTAATATAACTCTAACATTTTCCTCTTCCATCACGTCACTCGTCAAGGCCCCAAATGCGACACGAGAATAAAAAATGTGGTTCTGCATGTATTTTTTTAATACCAATTAATATCATTTCTTTTTTTTCGTAGTTCACGGGTTGCTTACGGCTCCTGAAACCGTGTTACGGTTCCAGGGTACCCAGCGGAAGACTAAGTCTCCCTCGTTTAGATGGTATTTGTGAGGCTATACCTAACGAGTGGCCAGTTCTGTTGAGGTATATGGTTTGTCGGATTATGTCGGGTTCTTAATTAAAAAAAAACCACAGACCACAATTGGACCCGGTAGGTGGCACTGCAATTGGTTTCTAGGATTTTTTTTTCATTTCATTTCATTCGATGGTCCCAGTAGTCCCACTAATATTATAAACGCGAAAGTTTGTATTAACGTATGTATGTTTGTTACTCAATCGACTGAACGGATCTAGATGAAATTTTGCACAGAGATAGTACATAGGCTACTTTTTATCCTGGAAAAATGTATGGTTTCGTTTACGTGGGATTGATTTGTATTTGGTTTTCATGATTTTTTTGCAAGTAGTAGTTTAGGGGTGAGAGAATGACATATACCTACCTACTACTTTTTATACCTCGAAAGCGGGCGGGTCAGGGGCTAATTACAGCCACGGGATTATTATTTTCTTTTGTTGATCTATTTTCACGCGGGTGAAATCGCGGATAGAAGCTTGTACATTATAATGCGAAAGTTGGTTTGCTTAAATTGTTTGTTTATTTATAAATTTTTCTTAGTAAGTAGGTATGTTTTGACCAATATTTGTGTTTATTCAATTGGGATATAGCTACATGGGGATGATGGGGATGTCCACAATAAATTTGTATTAAATAAGGAATTATTTATTTTATAACATTTTATGTACCTAGATAAAATGGGTACAATTTTATTACAAGTTCAATTATTGAAAACTACAAATTTGTGCCGTTTGGTCTAGAAACCTAGGTCCGTGGGGTTGACTGATCATCCCTTCTGGTGACATGAGGGCTGGCTCCTTCCTCGCTCAACGAATCAGCATCGCGATTTAGCGGGGAAATGCAGCCAGTATTCTTGCCACTATTCCACGCGGACCTGGTTTATTTAATTATTAAAAAAAAAATGGGTACAATATGAGTTTACTATAACTATTAGATTATTTTATATTATGTATGTCAATAACCATTAAGCCTGATTCTACGTCATGTCATGGCGACCAACGCACAGATCCGTGTGATAGTTGTGATTAGTCAGTGATTAATAAGGCATATCACGGTCGGCGAGAACATCTTAAATACCTATTAATCGGCATATACAGTATAAAGGCTATTATATACTTGACATTGGCAAATCACTGATTAACATTGGTGGAGCCATAATAAAAGTAGAAGAAGAACCCTTTAGCCTACGGTATCCTAAAATCAGTTTGATTTACCCACATTTTTGTGTGTTTTGAAGGTGAATGAATGGCTGTTACGGCTAGATGACTCTAGTTAATTATTTAATTAAAAAATCATCAAGAGATCTGGGGATCTACCGACTTGTCGGCGACTAATCGTTATAAAGCCGACTATTCGGCCACTTTCATAGTCGGCGATTAGTCGGCAAAAATACTGAATATTTGGCACTTATAATGGTTTAGGAAACTGGAAATAAATATTATATTTTCTAGTTTTTTATTAAAGTAGCAAATGAACCTGTCTTAAACTACTGATTTATTTCAAATTATTAATTAATCAGTTGTTAAAGGAATCTGACGACTAGATATAATAATATAAATAATGTAACATTGACTAAAAAGGTTTATATGGCTGAAGTGAAAGGAAATGGTGGCAGAGCGAAGCAAATGTATTGATCGATGGAAATATTAAAAGTATATGATGAATGGTATGATGAATATAAAAAAAGCGAAAGTAACAAATCGCATTCGATTGTCTCTGCCTACCCCTCTTCGGATAAAAGGCGTGATGATAAATAGCTAGATAGATAGATAGATAGATAGAATAGATAGAGTAGATAGAATAATCTATATATATAAAAGAAAGTCGTGTTAGTTACTTCACTTATAACTCAAGAACGGCTGAACCGATTTAGCTGAAAATTGGCAGGGAGGTAGTTTAGAGCCAGGAGAAGGACATAGGATAGTGATAGGGGTTGGAGTAGGGGTAGCTAAAATTATAAATTTTAATTGTGAATATATGGCGTCATCTTGAGTTTTACATGTGTACTAAAATGTATTTGCAAACGTCAATAGATGGCGCTGTATTATACTTTCTACCACGGAAATGTGTTAATTCCAGAGTCGGTAGGCCAGCCGAGTTAGCATACATTTTGACAGCGACACTTTCGTTTCGGTCGAATGGCCTTGAACAGGCCAAAACGTTCATGTCCAACAAGGACCGGCCAGAGATAGCCCGGACCGGGCATGCCCTGCACAAGAATGCCGAGCAATTTGCTTGGCCGGACAAAGACAAGTACACAGAATTTTCCCGCACATTGTTGGGCCGGACCTCTCGGCGCCGGGCTATCTCTGGCCGGTCCTTGTTGGACATGAACGTTTTGGCCTGTTCAAGGCCATTCGACCGAAACGAAAGTGTCGCTGTCAAAATCTGTGCTAACTCCCCAGGTAGGTTAGTTAGGTTATTTATAACTCAAAAACGGCTGTACCGATTTGGCTGAAAATTGGTGGGAGGTAGCTTAGAGCCAGGAGACGGATATATGATAGTAGTGGTTGGAGTAGGGGTAGGGGTAGGGGTAGTGGTAGTGGTAGTGGTAGTGGTAGTGGTAGTGGTAGTGGTAGTGGTAGTGGTAGTGGTAGTGGTAGTGGTAAGTGGTAGTTGTTTTCCACGGACGAAGGAAAGTAAATAGCAGGCAAGCCAACGTTTGGGCAGAACAACGTCTGCCGGGCCCGCTAGTATAATATAATAGTGAGTGACTAATCGGTAATTTCGGCCACTTTTATAGTCGGCAGATCACTAGTTCGCAAAATTCACAAATGAAACACTTTTGCTTGTTCCAGATGTATAGAGAAATATTTTTATTTTTACTATTAACTTATTGTGGAAACGCACAAAATAATGGAGATCTAGAATCAATTATAAAACAAATATTCGGCGAACCCAACAATACGAATGGAAATCAAAACAATTTTGGCAATGGTGGACAGAACACTGGCAGTGGTGGACAAACCACTGGCAGTAACCGACCGAGCGTTGGTTTTACGACTGACCCTCCCAAACCAACTCCCAGTATCACAACAGAACCAACGATTAATTTGAACCCTGTAACCATTAGCAACAGTAAGTTTTTTTTCTTTTTTTCTTTACGTGTTTGCCTTACAGCTCCCGAAACCGTGTTACGGTTCCAGAGTACCCAGCGAAAGACCAAGTCTCCCTTGTTTAGCCGATGGTATTTGTGAGGCTATACCTAACGAGTGGCCAGTTCTGTTGAGGTATATTTACATGGAAAAGCTTTATTATTATCGGATTATGTACATACAATTTTTTAAAATTAAAAGTACTTACTATTTTACAAATCTTAACTAACTAAAAATTTAAAATTAATCCATCGTTGTTCAGCGGCATTGATCTCATCACGCTGGCAGCATTACCGCTTTGTATGGCAATGTATTTGCGCGAAGGTCACCTAAAGAGTCGATTAGCCTTTGATACAATTAATGTAAAATTACTTTGTCTCTGGGCCCCACGGACCTAAAATCTCTACGGCAAAAGGCATACTGATGTCTTCATATTTGTGCCTTATGCCAGTTTCAGCTTTCCAGCTTTGACCGTTGTGCCAAGGAGGTGGGAAGCTACAGTTGTATCCAGACCAGCGATACCATCGACTGTGAATGTCAATTAGAATAGCTGGCATCGAGATTATAACAAGTTAATATTTTCTCTACTTTCTCCACAGAAAATAATGATACCAGCTGTATGACAGATACAAATGAAATCGGCGAGTGTGTTCATTACTATTTATGCGGCACTAACAACTCTATAATTACTGATGGTGTAGGACTCATCGATATAAGGTAAAGAAACTAACATATGCACCCTTCCATAAACCCTCAGTGGTATAGGTCCAAAACACTGGCTGTGAATACCTTGCTGAATTATGAAACTAATCTCAGAGCTAAAGCCAGCATAGTGGTCTGACTAAAAGATAATCTTTTGAATCAAGATCTAATATAATGTAGAAAATCTCATAATAGAGACAGGTATTTACATCTACGCGGTCCATGGCTGGGGCTTAGGTAGGAAGTGGAAAGGATATTTTCTATCTATCATCACGCCTTTTATCCCAAGAGGTTATTTAGTTGGAGATTCTTTGACGCTACCTAGATGAGCTATATATGGTAGGTATATTCGCTGCTTAAGATACAGAATTGCACCGTTTGGGGTTGAAACCAAGGGTCCGTGGGGCCTCGGAGCAAAGAAATTATATAAGGAACTATCATCTCGTCTAATCGACATTTCAGGTGACAAGAGGGCTGGAGCATAGCTATACAGCGAGGAAACGCTGCTAGCCTTCTTGGCACTTTACCGCAGGACAGTGATTTCGAGAAGGTTTTCTACTTATGAGTATGTATCATCATATTCATGATTAGAGAGCCACTCATGGGGTTCCCTGTTTTTAATTTTTAATTTTTATTGTATTTAAACTTTGTTTGTAGTTATATATTATATAATATTTAGATACAGATATTCTTTCTAACTTATAATATAAATGCGACAGTGTGTTTGTTTGTGCCGAAGTCATTTTTTGCATAGGGATAACTGGAGGGCTTGAGATAGGCTACCTTATATCCCGGAAATAATAGATTCCTAACAAAATGTGTCCTATATAATAAACATTAGACCTACTCAATTGCATGATCCCCAAAAATACTACTGTGAAGCTGATGATACCTTCCGCCAGGCTTTAACACCGTATTCAAAAAAATCTTAGCGAACGCACAGTAGATAAGGAAGAGTGGTCAAAATTTTGTTTCAAAATTACTTGAGAGTCAGCGGACACTGTGAATACTTACACTAGTCTTAATGTATTCCTATGTCCCTTAGTTCAGTAGCTACCTGACATCTTGCTAAAATAATTATCACACTTTGCTATGTGTTGTACTTGAATACTCACTCGTCTCCCATCTGCCCTAAGTATTTTGGCCATGGACCCTTTTGCCTCAGTTGATTTCGCTAATGTTTATCTTATTATTTTATTCTGCATACAGTACGATGCTGTAAACATCACAATAGCGAGAGATGGGTATTTGAAACGGTTTGAAAATTTTGGTCTTCCCACGCAAAAAAAATGACTGGACTATATTGTGTTAGAAATGCTAACAGCAAAATATTTTTCAGAGTTCGAGATGGTCCTTGTGAATCTTACTTAGACACTTGTTGTTTGCTACCAGACAGAAGACAACCGGATAATCCTATTACACCAGCACCGCCGAAACCTGAGGAGGTATGTAAATAAATAAACCGCAACCATCTTATTAAAATTTTCTCAATTTACTTAATTTCTTAAACAATATAATTTGGCCTCAAGGCCTTTAATAGGAAAGCCTGTGTTATGGCTAGTACCAAAGACGACATAATAAAAGTAGATAAATTAAGTTTTCCATTGTACAAATTGGAACTACGGTTAATTGAAATTTCTGTAGTCCCATCAATAAACAATGGAAAACAATGGTTTCAATAGTCATTCCAACCCAAAAAGCTAAAAACTCATTTACTTTAATCTTCACCAAACCAGCGTCCGCTATTCTGTTTAATCTAGACAAATGTGGACATTGTCATCAGGATCTCTGGCTAAACCAAAGGCTCATGAATCCAGGCTTTGGACGAATTAGCCACGCCAAGTTTAAAAGGCGTCGGTGGCCGAGTGGGGGAGTTGGCCATGTACCAATGGGGTTTTTTATAATTAAAAACTTTGTAGATAATTCGACAAACCACTAAGGCTTCAACAGAACTGGCCACTCGTTAGGTGTAGCCTCACGAAATGCTATCGGCTAAAAGAGGGAGAATTTGTCTTCTGTTTCGGTACCCTGGGATCGATAACACGCTTTCAGTAAGTGAAGAAAAAAGTTTAAAAGAAGTGGAAGTCACAAATCAGGTTCTCTATACATAGGGTACATAACGGTCGTAACTTGGTTTCTCCATCTTGTAAAAACAAAATAAGATAAGCGATAACTTGACCGACCTGTTTCACAACTTCACGAGATAATAATAAATTGTTTAACCAATTATCTATTAATATTTGCTCGTGGCTACGTTCGCATGAATATATTCTGGGACTTTTTTATGTATGGAAACACCAAGTTTTAAAATTTTGGGACAATCACGCCTTTTAAATACTTTGCCGGGTGGCCCCTGAGTGCTCCAGCGATTGGTGATAATGTCCCATTTGAGGAATTACCCAGAATAAATAAACAGAATAGTTGCATCTGTGCCAGTTTTTTTTTAATTAAAAGATGCCTTTTCGTTTTCAAAATACCTCAACAGAACAGATATTGTCCGTCTTTCATTTGTAAAACGGTTCTTGGAAGCCACAAAGAACAATGTCTAACTTTACATGCCCTCCGTAACACATCAAGTCGATTTTAAGCCTAATTCTAGAACAGTTATGGAGTTAAGGGCAGGCGAAAATCATAAAAACAATGAGACAAAGAAAATACATCAATAGATGACTGGCCACATCTCCAATGTTGGCGCCGTATGCTGCGTATACTAATTAAGATATACGATCTAAGGATCGCACGTCGCACAAATATATCCATCCATACTCATAAAGCTCAATATATAATGTTTAAGCTACTGCTCTCCAATGTGTGCCTGAAACGAATTCTGTACAAATAGAGGACAACAACTTGGAAAAGCTTGTGGTGATGTGATATGGAGGGGAAGAGAAGAGAGAGAAGAGAGGACGGAACCCTAAACGGTGGTCCGATCAGGTGTCCGAAAACCTGCACTATTACCACAGCCCTTAATCAGGCAGAGGACCGCAGCTGATGGAAGAAGATAATTGAGGAGAAGCTGATGAGTCGGGGTCACGATCCTCAGTAATGAAGGACCTACAAATTCTTTCTGTTCTGACTACCTCACCTTTTTTGCTTGCAGACTAGAGAAGGATGTGGCTGGAGAAACCCTGATGGCATTGGCTTTAGAATCAAAGGCAATGAAAATAGTGAAGCAAACTTTGGAGAATTCCCTTGGATGGTGGCTATTCTTAAGTATGTACAATTATACACGCCTTTGTTCCTTCACGCCCCTTCCCACAGAGCATTGAAGTCCGTGTCGCGTCGCCCTAACCGGGCGGTGCGGCCCGGCCCCGATCGTTGTTCTGTGCCCCTTCCCCATAGAGGTCTAAGCACAGATGGTAGAGCCATAGTTAATCATATACTCTATATGATTCTGCACACTACAAGGATACTGGCCAACGAAACACCTAATGCAAAATATTATATATCAGGACATTAGTCATATATGAAAGGTATGATAAAAGAAGGTACCTATGTCAGGATCGTAACAAATGACATTCGATTGTCTTTGCCTACCCCTCTGCATAAAAAGCGTGATGATAAAAAGATAGAATAGTCAGATATCTTATAACACCTTCACTTCACTTAGTTTCTACCTTACAAAGTTTTTTGTTTATGACATGGCCTTGGCTAGACAAATCAGTATGCAGTTCTCTTAACACCGTCTACTTATTTTTTTGGTTGTAGTTATATCAAATCATCCTTTCAGAGTGGAACCAGTACATGACGAGCAACCAGAAGGCGTAAAACTGAATGTATACGCTGGTGGCGGTTCCCTCATCCATCCAAGCGTAGTTCTGACAGTAGCTCACTATGTAGTCAATGAGAAAAATCTCAGAGTAAGAGCTGGTGAGTGGGACACGCAAACGAAGAAGGAAATATATCCATATCAAGACAGGAATGTTAAAGAAGTCATCTCTCATAAGGATTTCAATGGTGGTTGGTATTTAAAAATCTGGCTTAATATAAAGTTTGTTGTAAGAAGTAAACTCGATAAAACTATTGGGCCGATTAAAATATTTTTTTACTGGTACCAAGCGACATTATTTGAAATTGGCATAGGTTTTTTATTCCCCAGTTCTGAGTTGAAGAGCAAAGTACCCCTAAAAATATTAGAATCATCAGAATCGATGGAAATATATCTATACTAATATTATGAAGAGATACAATTTGATAAATTAAATAAAGTGCGTCGGTGGTCGAGTGGTAAAGACGTCTGCTATTAACTAGGCCATGTACCAATGGGTTTTTCCATTAAAAAAAATGTACGTAATCCGCCAACCACACTTAAGAGGCTTATCCATCTAAATATATACCTACAGAACTGGCCCACTCGTTAGGTATATAGTCCTTACAAATATTACCGGCTAAACTAGGAAGACTTGGTCTTTCGCTGGGTACCCTTAAACCGAAACACGGTTTCGGGAGTTGTAGGTCAACCCGTGAAGAAAGGACTACCTACTGAACCGATTCTAAAAAGCTACGATATCCCGGAGTGACATAGGTTATATTTTATATTGTTCGAATATATCCACGGGCGGAGTCTAGTGTGTTATAAGCCTGACAGACAGACTTGTTCAAATTATAAGGCTCCGTTTTGCCATTTGATCCCTAAAATGAATTCATCAAACTGTTGTTTATTTTCAATATTACCTATCAGGTCATTCCATCGAGGTCATTACATCGAGGTCACTTTAAATTCTTAACTAAATAAACAATCATTTTAATTAATTTAATATTCGAAAAATTTTTAGCGTTTCATTACCAGCGTTTCTGTCTTCCGTTCACAGCATCTTTACAATAAAATCCTTAATATATATGTAGGAGATATGTTGATATTGAGTGCGACGGAAGCTAGAAACGCTTGGTCTATAGCATGTTCGGGTGAGGAATCCCCTAAAAATCCCCGTTCTCAAAGGCAATGGGACGAGCCACTTTGTAAAATTGTACAAAAATCAATTTTAGACAATAGTGCAGAGAGTGGAGTTCGGGCTCGTCTCCTTGCCACAAGCGAACGCGAGGCAGGCTACTGGTTGCAAGCTGTTCCCTCCGTCAATATAGGAACTTTATTAGATGACACCAGTTTTGCTATTGCAATTGGTTTGCGTCTGGGCATCTCCAGGACCGAACCCCACCAATGTCACTGGCGATGTAGATCATATGGGTCACCATGGTCTATCTTGCCGCCGTAGCGCGGGACGACTCTCACGCCACGCCGCCTTGAATGACATCATCCGTCGGGCGCTTGTCACCGTCAACGTGCCGGCTATACTTGAGCCGAACGGTATTTCACGTGACGATGGCAAGAGGCCTGATGGAATGTCATTGATTCCGTGGAGCCGTGGGAGGTCGTTAGTGTGGGCTGCAACTTGTGTTGACACACTGGCGCCCTCTCATCTAAATATCACTTCCCGAACAGCAGGTGCGGTAGCGGAAGCAGCTGAGACCCTCAAACGGAAGAAATATAATTGCATTGGAGAAAATTATATTTTTATTCCGTTTTGGATCGAAACTATGGGTCCCTGGGGTTCAAATGCCCGAAATTTTATAAAAGAGCTGTCCAGACGCATTAAAAATACCACAGCCTAGCTATTCAACGAGGTAATGTAACCAGTTTTTTTGGGCACCTTACCTGCAGATGACGACCTAAATGCAGTTTTCTATTTATAATTTTTTTTTATATTCTTAATGTTATTTAGTTTTTAATTTACTAATATTTAGATTTGAATGATAATTGTATTAAACAGTTTTGAAATTTAAAAAAAAAATATGCTATCAGCTATACAAATCTCAAACCACGGAAATCGAAGTCTTAAACAATTTTTTCACTTCCAGGCAACTTATTCTACGACGTGGCTATACTAATATTGGACAAACCTATGGAGTTAGCACCAAACGTAGGTGTGGCCTGTCTACCATCTCCTGACAGAAGAGCTATGGCTGGTACCAGATGTTTTGTGTCTGGTTGGGGTAAAGACCAATTTGGAAAGGAAGGAAGATATCAAGTCATTTTGAAGAGGGTGAGTTAATCAGAACTTCATTTTTAAGGGGACATGCCTGAATGATATATAGCCTATGTCAAATTCCGGCTGGTTGCTCTGACTCTGTTCTAATATGAAAGACGCAAGGCCGTATCAAGAAATTTTGGGGGGATTTATTTAAAACTTTTTTTAAATCTTGCTAAATTTCTACGTGGTTGGACGGCATATCAATTTGGTTGCTCAACGCATTGCCCAACGGCGTTGTCCCACCAAGGTCGATTGAACGGCATATCAATGCACTCTCCCCTTGATACGGGCATGGAGAGAAGGACAAACAAACACACTTTGTGATTAGAGCTGGCAGGGCACAAGACCACGCCCAAACACATAAACTTAAAATTTAGGGTAAGTGGTCATCCGATATGAAATGTCTTACAATTCGGTATATTTTTGTTTTCTATGCAATAGTTTGTTTTTTAATAAATTTTGACAGTTATCACAAACAAGTAGTGTAGGACAGAAACTCTACTTTACCTAAATGATGATGTCACTGATTTGTCTCAGACTCCTTAGGTGACCCTCGCGCTGGCAGCTAATTTCCTCAACGTATGTACATCGCCATACACGTGGTAATGCTGTCAGCGTGATGGGAACTATGCCACTGAACAACGATGGAGATATTTTTAATTTTTAGTTACCTACTTAAGTTGGTTTGGACCCGGTTTGGACGCGTTGAAAGAATGAAGGATAAAAGATTTACTAATAAAGTTTATATGGCTGAAGTGAAAGGAAATGCTGGCAGAAGACGACCTAGGTGTACATTTATTGAACATATGAAAAATTTATTGATCGATGGAAATATTAAATGTACAATCGCCGCGAGCATGTATGAAATGTATGATGAATATAAAAGAAGCGAAAGAGGTATGTCAGGATCGTAACAAATGACATTTGAATGTCTTTTCCTACCCCTCTTGATTTGCCTAATTCTTTTTTTGTTTTGTTCGTTACAACACAGGGGTGGTTTAGAAGAAAAAAAAAGTTGGAAAATGTTAGTGGTAGTGGTAGGGGTAGGAGTAGGAGTAGAAGTTGGAGTAGGGTAGGAGTAGTGGTAGGAGTAGTGGTAGGGGTAGGAGTAGAGATAGGGGTAGGGGTAGGAGTAGGAGTAGTGCAGGCAAGCCAACGTTTGGGCAGGACAACGTCTGCCGGGTCCGCTAGTAGATTATATAATGTTATTTATTTCTTATATAGTATTTTCGCTTTTAGGAGGTGTATTTCGCAACATATTGAGCAATCGATGATCTTTGTTATTCGTCGGTTCATACTTTTGGAATATTCTCTTCCGTATCGCTGTGTTTATGTCCAATTGTTGTCGCTTGACTCTGACTGTACCTATAGAAAACATAAAAACATAAAAAAGGCAAAAATACGAGGGTTGGACAGAAACTAAGGACCTCCATAATATGCTGACATATTTATCTCTCTTGCTTCATTCATATGAATACCAGTGGGGTAGACTCGTCATGACACGATCCTGACATATCTCTCAGACTAAGGATCTCCACATGACAGGATCCTGATATATATACATAGGAACTCACGCTTGTATCCCAGTGTGGTAGACAGACGCTAAGGACCTCCACATGACACGATCCTGACAAATCTCTCTTGTTAACATACATATATACTCACGCCTGTATCCCAGTGGGGTAGACAGAGACTAAGGACCTCCACATGCCACAAACCTCGTGGTTTGTTCACAATAGTTTTTGGAAAATCTTTCCTACCTTTATCACTTGATTCTATGTCAAAATCACCCATTGAATTAGAATTTTCTCCAGCATGTTCAACCAAATTTCTTACTTGATCACTGTCAATTTTAATACTATACAACATACTCATGATTATAGTATCTAATATCGATCCTAAGAATTTGCTTTTTGCTTCTTTAATTTTTACATTCAAAAACAAAAATAAGAACAGATATTGTAACATTTTTTTATTACTTAATTAATTTTATAACTACAATATTTTATTGTTTCTGTTTTAATTGTTCAATTGATTAGTTTTCTTCTGATAAAACTTTTATATTCGATATAGCGATGGTAAACAATTTAAACTTGCAACCTGGAAGTCTTGGGTTCACTCTAGCTAGAGACTACATTTTCAACAATAGTATTTACAGTTTACAGGGTGTTAAATTATAATTACAATCATGTATCAAACATGTGATTATCATACATCAAACGAACGTTTGGTATTAACTAGGCAGACCACGGATTCGATCCCGGATCCCGGCCATGTACCAATGGGTTTTTTAACTAAAAACTTATGTACACAATCCGACAAACCACACTTAGATTCTTTCCATCTAAATATACCTCAACAGAACTAGCCACTCGGTACACAGCCTTACAAATACCATCGGCTAAATGAGGGAGACTTGGTCTTCCGTTGGGTACTCTGGAACCGTAAAACGCTTTCGGGAGCTGTGAAGAAAGAAAAAAAAAGTATTAAAGATTTTGCCTCTGCAACTGCTTAACCGATTTCATAAATTCTTTTACTACTGCAAAAAATACTCTGGTTTGGACACGTTGAAAGAATTAAAGAATATGGCAGAAGTGAAAGGAAATGCTGTCTACCATATACGTGTACTTTTATTGAACATAAAAAAATGTTTTGGTCGATGGAAATATTAAAGCATGCAAAATCTTATCGCCAAACATGTATGAAGGTATGATGAATATAAAAGAAGCAAAATATGTCATGATCGTAACAAATGGCATTCGATTGTCTCTGCCTACCCCTCCTGGGATAAAAGGGGTAAGATAGATAGATTTCTCTAAATTAAACTAACTCATTTTTTTACAGATCGATTTACCAGTTGTCGACAGACAGAAGTGTCAAACACAATTAAGGAAAACACGTCTTGGAGCATTCTTCGAATTACATACATCATTTATGTGTGCGGGTGGAGAAACTGGACAAGACTCGTGCAAAGGGGATGGTGGATCACCTTTAGTTTGTCCTATAGAGGTATGTATTTAAGGAGATGCCTCATAACTATTGTCCTATACAAATTACATAAGTACTATAAGCCCACGCACTGGTCCGGTATCTCACAGAAAAATGATCGAGATTGAAGACAGGCCACACATTAGCAATGTAAATCATCTAGACACATGCAATTCACTCACCCACACAGACACACAAGATTCGAGTGTGTGTGTGTGTGACAGATCGTTCCGGTCATCGAAACAACCACTAATACCTACAACGATTTGAAAACGGATGGTGGGCCGCGCGATAAGAATTGGACGAGTCTGTGGTCGGCCGGGGGACACTAATTCGGAAAAAAATTGAAAATCACTTGCCTAAGTTTTATGAAACTCTGAAAGTCATCAATTTCAAGCTTATTTTCAACCGATTTTGCGACTCGATTTCTCTTAATATATTTACTAATATACCATTTTCTCGTATTTATCCTATAGATAATTTCACATACTTTATGAAACATTAACTACAACTTGCGATTTCTAATAGTTTTTGTATAATACTGGAAGAGCTTTGGGTATTTTCGCAAGACCGTTTTTTGTGAAATAGTTCTTTTTCATGTTTTTTGGTACTTTATCGATGGTATTTTATCGATTCTCTTTGCAGCAGTGTATCTATCTAACAACTTTTGACAAAATAAGCCGCGCGGTTTACTGAGTTCATTGCGCTAATAAGCATGCTCTTAACTAAAATACGGTTAGAAAAGTTATTTATAAAAAACAATTTTCCCGGGCGAATGAGATAATTCGGCGGACCTTTGCTCCGTTTAAGGATAAACAAATACACCTTCACATTTATATTTTAGTTACTGCTAAAAGTGTAAATTGTGTAAATTTTATACACCCGAGGAATGCCCGGCCCGAGAATGTCCAACCCTATAATGTCCGGGCACATCCTAGTACTGTCCTTGCCGGACCTAGCAATTTTCTAATGTCTATCCTTCTTGGGATAAGAGGCGTCATAGATGATAGGACATTTATTAAAGCAAAACTTTTTTTCAGTATGAAAAGGATAGATACGAGCAAAGCGGCATTGTTGCTTGGGGTATCGGATGTGGTGAAGACAATACGCCTGGAGTCTATGTAGATGTCAGTAAGGTGCGAAATTGGATTGATGACCAAGTGGCTGGCAAAGGATTTGATCCTAAAATTTATAGTATGTTTTAGGGATCTACCGACTAGTCGGCGATTAGTCGGCAAAAAAGCCGACTATTTGGCACTTATAGTACAGGAAACGGGAAACAAATGGTACTAAAACTCCAGTACTTACTATAGTACCTATAGCATATCAATCAATCTTAAAACAATCTCAAATTGATAATTAAGGGGATCTATCGACCGAATATTCGGTGACTAGTCGGTCATTTTGGAGTCGATTAGTCGTTAGTCGGCTAGTCAGCCAAATCCATAGTCAGGAGATCATATTTTCGGTCACGTAAACAAATAAATAACCACAGACTACTGACTATATTGTATTAACTGTCTGTCAATCTGTCACTGATTTAATTTTATTTTGTTATCTCACCTAATCTGTGACCATAATTTTGTTGGGGGTCCTTGGCAGTCTGCCATCTTACTTCTGAAATCTCAATTTTCGATTCAAATTGCTGATACTTATTATTTTAAATGGGATTAAGCCATTTTTTTAATTTAGGGTTCTAAATAGGCGTAGTTTTTAAAACAAACATTGCTATTGCGTTTTAAAAACTGGCTAAATCCAATTGATCCATTAAAAGACAAATTATCTAGGGATCACGTGACAAATGTCATATATAGACAAACTGCCGCAACTTAGGATTCTACGTCATGTCATGGCGACCAACGAACGCGTCCCGCCGTGACGTGATGGGGAATCCAGTTTAATCCCGTCCGCGCTGTGATAGTTGTGGATCATCTTAAATACCGATTAATCGGCATATACACTATAATGGCTAATAATACTTGACATTGGCAAATCACCGATTAACATTGGTGGAGCCAGAATAAAAGAAGAAAAAGAAAACGCAACTTAAGACGCTATGCTAGCGCTTTTAGATTTATAATTTTTCTCATAAATATAAAATTGGTCATGCTCGCACGGCAGGATTTCAGTCGGTATCCGAAAGTATGTCTCAAATTGTTGAAGTAATTTTGTGCACTGTGTCTTATGTATAATTGTTTTTAATAAAATGACATGAGAGATTTTTATTACTTTTTCAAATTAAATAATTAAATTGTATTTGTGTTTCATTTTCAATCCTTTATATTCATCGATATTCGATTTATTTAAAAAAAATCGATTCATTTCATAAAAATAATTGACCAAGAGCGAGAGGATTTTCGTTTAGGTTTTTCTGTAAACTATATTTCCTATTTTTTCAAAATTTTTGATTCAGTACTTTCCGAGATATGGGGGGGGGGCGGGGTCAATTTTCGTGTATTTTCTTTAAAGTTATAAAAAAATATGCTTCCGTGATTTGGTCATCAAACTCTAATTACAATACGTCCCAAATTTCAACCTTTTTCGTCCAGTAGATTCGGCGCATTGGTCCGGTATCTCACTGAAAATTTTCGGTCCGGCCAGCCGTATGATCGAGATTGAACACAGGCCACACATTAGCGATCCCCCGATACTTTTATGAGATCAGAGGCAAGATGTTTAAAACGCTTACGTGCTTCGGGACCCTATATTTGAAGTTTTCAAAGGAAGTCGCTGCCACGCCAGCTTTTAGTAAAGTGCCTGATGCCAATATATCGACACTGATAGCATATTAAAGACCTTTTGACCAAGGAACAAAATAAAATATAGCCTATTAGTAGAGTGCCTGGAGATTTTGATCTCGGAATCCAACCTTCTGAATTATGTTATATAGATAAAATACTAAAATGTTTACCCATTTTTTTTTGTTGCTTTTTTTTTCAAGTTTTTCCAGCGAATTTCAATTTTTTTTAATTTGTAATAAAATATATTTTTCTCATATTTTTATAATATAATAGACATTAGGAAGCATCTTTTATAAATGCCAAGGACCCAAAAATGGTCGAGAAGCATGGAGCAGGCTGCAAAAAATAGCAAGATTATATTATAATGCATATTATTTATTTATTATATCTATATATATAAAAATGAAACCCGTTTTCCGATGTCACGACATAACATGAAAACAGCTTGACCGATTTGGCTAATTCTTTTTTTGTTTTGTTCGTTACAACACAGGGGTGGTTTTAGAAGAAAAAAAAATTGGAATAATTGCCGAAAAACCCCTAAAAACAGCCCTTTTCTTTTTCCCATAATAACAGAGTCAATTTGAACCTTATTGCTATTCAATAAAGTTCATTTTAAATTAAAAGCACTCATTGTTGTCTATGCAATGTAGATGTGTTCCTAATGTCACCGCACAAATTTAAAATTCGCGTGCGTGTTGGAGAATCTAATGTCGCGTTCCGACACTCAACAAAAGTGATAATATCGCGAACGCGACCAAATTGAATAGTCACAAAATGTAATTTAAGTAATTTAATAGATCATTAGTAGTACTGATTTTCAATTTGGTCGGCTTCGCGAAACTTAATTTTGCCTAGGAGTAGGGGTAGGAGTAGAGGTAGGAGTTGGGGTAGGGTAGGGTAGGGGTAGGGTAGGGGTAGGAGTAGGGGTAGGAGTAGGGGTAGGGGTAGGCGTAGGGGTAGGGGTAGGGGTAGGGGTAGGAGTAGGTGTAGGGGTAGGGTAGGGTAGGGGTAGGGGTAGGGTAGGGGTAGGGGTAGGGTAGGGGTAGGGGTAGGGGTAGGGTAGGGGTAGGGGTATGGGTAGGGTAGGGTAGGGGTAGGGTAGGGGTAGGAGTAGTGCAGGCAAGCCAACGTTTGGGCAGGACAACGTCTGCCGAGTCCGCTAGTTATTAAATAAAAAGCAACTAAGTTTAATGGGTAAACTTTGTAAAATAAAAATACCCAACAGGTTTAATAATAATTCCGAGTTTTTTATATTTCAGGCGCTTAAGGCACTCCACTATATAGCACTCAGGGATAATGTAGCCCAGAGGTTCTCAAACTTATTTTGCCTACCGCCCACTTTGAAAATCAATTATTTTTCAGCGCACCCCCTATTTTTTTTTACTTATCCACATCTTAAAAATCACAATGACATTCATTACTGTAATTTAATTATATTAGTTTGGAGTTTAAAGGAGACTACTGTATCTTTTATTAAAATTAACAAACTATCAATTTTAATTTTATAACTAATCTAATGTGAAGGATGAATCTGATGATTTTAACAATAATTTATGACAAACCTATAATATAGCACTAACCTCTACCGTGAGGCGTGCAATATTAAATAGATGAAATTACAACAGCCATCGCCCCCCTAAACCACTTCAACGCCCCCCATTTTTTTCTGGGCCCCTTACCGCCCCCCTCTAGGCCTGCAGCGCCCACAAGGAGGCGTTTTCGCCCACTTTGAGAAAGACTGATGTAGCCTATTATCCTGATTCTATCTAAGCCTATGTTCCTATTAGTGAAAGAATTTTCAGAATCGGGTGAGTACTTAGTTTGAACTTACAAACCTTAATAATAAAAAAATTGGATATAGGGGTAATCTCTCAAACTACTGACCCGATTCTGAAAATAATTCCACTAATAGGAAGCTTGGTATTTGGTGTGGTATATAAGCTATATTTTATTTTGCCCCTTTCCTAAATGGATTTTGATGAAACTGTCAGGTGATATACAATGAACTAAGTACGGGCGTCACGGAGGACTATAACAAAATTAAATAGGTACCTACCTAACTAATATAATTGTACAATTTTTTTCTTGACACCCCCTCCCCCCCCCCCCCCCCACCCCCTTCGACCTTCTTACAGCTCCCGAAACTGTATTATCGGTCCCAGGCATAGATCTTAGGAATTCTCTAGGATTCCTAAGATCTATCTATGGTCCCAGCCCAGGGTACTCCCTCTTTTAGCCGATGGGTATTTGTGAGGCTAAACCTAACGAGTGACCAGTTCTGTTGAGGTAAGTATATATAATTAGATGGAAAAGCCTTTAAGTGTGGTTTTTTATAGAAATTAAAAATATATTGTGATCCATCGATCCATATCTATATAAATATTATAAAGAGGAAAGATTTGTATTTTTGTGTGTATATTTGTAATGAATAAACTCAAAAACTACTGTGCCGATTTCAAAAATTCTTTCACCATTGGAAAGCTACATTCACCCTGAGTGACATAGGCTATATTCTAATTTAAAAAAAATTTGGGATCCTTACTAAAACTCCAATAATGTAACCCAAGGTGTAAAAAATTACCTAAGAAATTCCTTACATCGCGTGCGCTGCGAAAACTATTGATGATATAGAGGTAGTGGTAGTGGTAGGGATAAGGGTAGGGGTAGGTATAGGGTATATTTTATTTTGTTCGTAAATATCCACGGGCGAAGCCGGGGGCGGAATGCTAATAAAATATAAAATATAAATGATTTAAAAATGTATTTAGGGAGGGGTTAAAAAATCGTTGAAAGCTTGTATATTTTGTAAGATAATTACTTATTGAAAGTGGAACTTATAAAAAAACCGGCTAAGTTCGAGTCGGACTCGCACACGAAGGGTTCCGTAAGCGCGGAATCACCGTTGTGGGCACGATGGGCATGCCCACAACCCTATAGACTTGCAACGTCGCAGTTTCACGGTCTATTGAGGTCAATAGGCTGATGATATTATCTATCTAATATATAAAATTCTCCTGTCACAATGTTCGTTCCCATACTCCTCCGAAACGGCTTGACCGATCCTTATGAAATTTTGTATGCATATCCGTTAGGGTTGAGAATCGGCTACTATCTATTTTTCATCCCCCTAAATGTTAAGGGTGGTCCACCCCTAAATTTTTTTTTATATAGGGTTAGGGGTAGGGGTAGGGTTAGGGGTTAGGGGTAGGGGTAGGGGTAGGGTAGGGGTAGGGGTAGGGTAGGGTAGGGTAGGGTAGGGTAGGGTAGGGGTAGGGGTAGGGGTAGGAGTAGTGCAGGCAAGCCAACGTTTGGGCAGGACGTCTGCCGGATCCGCTATATCCAATAAAAAACAATGAATCGTGCGTGATTCGGACTGCAGCGAAGTAGGTACTTAGCCATTTTAGTTGGGAACTCTCCCGATCAGCGTAGCTACCGCAGAGAGATCGTTTTCTACTCTTCGCAGAGTAAACTCTTGGTTACGTGCCTCAATGGCACAGGAAATATTATCCGGGCTAGCTCTCCTAAATATACACAAATGAACAAGTGCATACTCCGACACTCAATAGTATGCACTAAGGTCAGGACCTAGTTTGACGCCCCTGTATGGCGCAGGAACAAATTAGCGCGAATCCGACTTACACTTTGCCGGTCTTTATTATTTGTTGTTTTACTTAAGAGTATTGCCATTATTAGTCTTATAGAGTAATAAACGCCGAATAAAACACGTTTCTTGAATTATAGCAGCCATGTAAATTGTAATACACACTCTGTGACAATTTATTACGGTTCAAAAGATACAGCGACAAACGGACGGACAGACAGTGGAGTGGAGCCACAGTAATAGGGTTTCCGTACCCTAAAAATCAGAATTAATTGTATTTTTTTTAATTGGGACTGTATAAAAAAATAACAAGTAATAAAATTTTAAAGCAATTACAGATGTTATAGGAAAAATATAGTTCATTGTGGCCTTTACAGGCCGTGACAACTATACATAAAGATGGCGGCTCTAACATTTATTTTATTTGCGGTTGTAAGTATTTTTATTGTTACTTATATTATAAATAACTGTTATATTATATATGTCTACAATGAATCCTTGAAAATTTCATCAATATTAATTGAGCCGTAGCCTTTTCTAGACAAACATTAAGACAGACGAGACACGATTTTTTTTGGTCATGGCCGCGCCGCCCCTATGTGCGAAGTGTGCGGCGCGGCGCACACAGGCGCCAAGACAATAGGGGCGCCGCTATCTAAATTATTTTTGTTACACTTACACAACAACATATTTCTTTGTAGTTAAGTATCGATAATTAAGTAGGAATAATAGGCGCAACAAATGCCTCGTTAACAACAAAACATAATAAATAAAAATAAGTTGAAACAAGATTCGTGAAAAAAAGAGGCGCTTCATAGGTTTCGCACACAGGCGCTGTGGGGGGTCGGCGCGGCCCTGAGTCTGGTGGCATTAATTTAGATCTATTTAAAAGTGTTTGCTTTGCTTTAGGCGTATCATTGGCTACTAGGAACACTGTCAATAGCAAAAATCTATAGTGTTTTTTAGATTTCTATAGAAAATATTTTTTTGCAGCTTGCATTTTTAGTGGATCACCTAGAATCAGCATCGTCATACAACTTCCCTAAGGTAAGATAAAATATCATAATAATAATCTAACTTGACTGACTGAGGAACATTCGATTTTGTAACATCACAGCTAAGTAGGGTTCGAACTGTGAGCATTCGCGACAAATCAATTTATAAAAACTAAAATTATTCTCCTTCCACCATAATGACATCTTCTGAAAGGGATACTACACACGGCGACTGAGCAACCACTAAAATGGCAGATCTGGACCACCACGAGGTAGTCGTGTTCCAAGTGGTACGCACAGTAATGCTCGACTGGACACATTCATTGACGAATACTCAATTGAACTGTTACATTAAACGCGAATGCGTAGGCATCAGATTCAAGCTTTATAATCTTATGTAAATTACAGGACGATGTTTTTACCCAGCGGGTTAACTTCATGTCTCCACAAAAAACTGCCCATGTGAAGGTAAATATTATGAATGAGATCGATAAGGTGTGAGACAGTGAGTGAAAGGGGAAGAAACAAAGGTGTGGAGGTGTTTGATAGCAGAATAAAAGGTTCAACACCCCATTTTAAATGAAATAATGAACAAACAACATACTTATACAAAATTTGGCATATTTTTTTTTCTTTTATTTTCTTCAGGGTTGCCTTACAGCTCTCGAAACCGTACCCAGCGGAAGACCAAGTCTCCCTCGTTTAGCATATGGTATTTGTGAAGCTATACCTAACGAATGGCTAGTTCTGTTGAGGTTTATTTAGATGGAAAAGCCTCTAAGTGTGGTTTGTCGGATTATGTACATAAGTTTTAAAAAAAAACCCATTGGTACATGGCCGGGATCCGGAATCGAACCCGTGGTCTGCCTAGTTAATACCAGACGTCTTAACCACTCGGCTTACATACTTAATATGAATATAGATATGTATGAAATAGAATGAATCTATTAGATGAATGAAAGCAGTGGTGGAAAAGGCGTAAATAATTATTGTACTATAGATAAAATTATTCTAATAACGATGGAGCAACATGAAATCAAAAATACTCACATGCTTTTTCACATAAAAATAAAACTGTTATGAAACCAATGTCAAGAGTATTTATTTACAAAAAGAAAATAGAACAAATGATGCAAAACATACAATTAAACCATTGAGTAGATTCATTAAACGCTCGATTCTAAATAAATTCGGTACTACTTCACAAATCAAGGAACTCAAAACTCCTGTTAGTCCAAGATAAAGTAGAGAATATAAATCAGATATCAAATAAATAAAAATAGGTATATTCTTTTTTTCACCTGAATAGGGATTTAGTCAGTCTTAATATATAAAAAAAAACATAATAATCGAACTATATATTTTAGTACGACGACGAAGAAAATGATGTCATGAAAAAGCCTCCTACAGACAATTTTCAACCGTACGACTTTTCCAAATTTGATTCCTACTTGGAAGAATTCAAGAATATAGAAAATTATAAGGAACCGGAACATAATAGACTGAAACGAAAAGCTAAGGTAAAGTAAACTTATCCAAAAGACATCATGTGTCTTGTCTGTTTAATAATAGATTAGAGTACTTATAATTTAAGTTTATCCTATTGGATGATTATACCCAAGAAGCAAGCAACAACAATTTGCTTAAACAATCCCGAATCTCCGGTATCAAAATTAAATGATGCAGGATGTTTCGAATATCATGATTGTATTTTTGTTTTGGTACCCTAGTTTGAAACCAGATCACCATGTGTGTCAGCGTTCCCTTTAACTTTAGCGAAATAAAGACGTGCGATCGTTGCTTTTGTAACGTTTTTACTATCAGGTATCTATTATTTTGTTTGATATAAACTAGCCATAGACCGTCTATTATTGGTTAGCATAATAAAATCATCGATAACAGTATTATATTAATTTGGGAACATGTGAATATCAATTCCATTAATTTAGGGAAGACTCGAAAAACTATTCTAAAATTCTGGTCATATATAAATAAAAGTGAAAATAACAATCTTGAATTTCAAATGGATGCCACACTTGCAACCACTTTAATATCCAAACGAGTATAATCAACTATAAAGGACACTGAGGAACAAATTGTAAAACTGATTGTAAACAAAAACATACCATCCCTCATTGCCGAATCTGCAAGCTCTAAGTTTAAAAAAAATGGTGCTCGGCGGAGTTTAAATGAAAAATTATTTTGCTTCAGAACACGAGGCGATTCGACACATTGGTTGGACCACAATTAAGAGAACGACCGCACCATTACTTATATCCGAAGCCAGTTAAAGACAGAATTCTGGAATTCACGACGTCAACGAAAAAACCATCAATTCTACCCGACATGATGAACCCAGGCGTCATATTTCGTGTACGAATGTCTGATGCAATACTAAGAATTAAACAACGTATGTACGAGGACCCAGAAAGGCATATAGAAGCTGATATAATATACACAAACTTAATAAAGAAAGTCGTTATGGATGAAATAACGAAATTCCACAACTTACTTCTTATGTACAAAACTGATAGAAGTATTAAAGAGCACCTTGGTGAATGTGGTGGCAGGATTTACAAATTCATAAGCTACATGACAATTAAAGTTCATATATATTGCTTATTTGATGCACTATGGATAGATGGAAACCCATATGTGATTGGTGATGAATATTCTGTTACTCCAGTGGAAGTACCACCTATGCTACAATGTGATGCAGCGGAATGCAATTCAGTAGTTTTTGTTGATTCTATGACCGAACCTAAAGATGTTGAGGAATAAAATATTGGCTTTGATTTTGTGTTTATCTTGAGTCCTTACTGCGAACTTTAAAATTTTCTTCCATTCATTAATTGAGCAAACTGTCTCTTTATGGATGCTTATTATCAAATAACTTAAAAGACTGTGGCCGCTCAACGATAGATGGCGATTATATTGGCCATCTTTATATCTCTCACGTCGGGGTCACCAATATAGAGATGGCAATACAAACAATCCAACGACTGAGAGTAAAAGGTAATACTCCCCAACGCGTGTCCTCGGAAACTGGCATATGTATTATGCCAATCTATTAAATATTTTTGTGTGATACAGGTTTCAGTATTGAGACAGTATTTTACAAAGCGTTGAATAGGAATGAGAGACTGTCCAATGCACATTTTTCATTGAAAAGGATTATATTATTATGCAGTAGGTACAAACACCACGTAGGTGCTACTTTCAACTTTTGTGGGCTTTCGTTTATTTACTTTGTCATTTGGTTACTTTTATACACGATAAGTAATTTATATTTTAATTTAGAGGAAGCGTGTGCGTGGTGGTCGCCATCGAGGTAAAGGACGAATAGCCGTACGGGAAGAAACTGAGGTGAGTCATGATACGTAATAATTTTAGCTAGAATATTTATTACCAAGCTATACAACAAGCCTATTTCGCGCTGTTTGCCTATCAGGTTTTAATAATGCAACAAATTACTTACTTCCTCTCAGAATAAGCGAACAACAATCACCAAGTGCTATACTGGTGCAGTAGTAGAAGCTATAGGCTGAATGTCTTCTGGAAAACTTTTTTTATATTCTTTCGAGCGAAGAATTAACTGATTGCAACGTACTGCTTTAGATGTTGTTGTACTCATTATTATGTTTACTGATCACAACTTAGTTGTTGTTCAGCATGACAGCAGCCATGACAATATATGATCGATTATACGTCATGTCATGGCGACCGACGTCCCCGCTGTGATTACTGATAGTGATTAGTCTTATCACAGTCATCGGGATCATCTTAGCTACCGATTAATAGCATTGACGCTAGGAAAAAAATTGATTAATAGGCATATTGATATTAAAACGTCATTGGCAAATCATCGATTAACTTTGGTGAAGCCACGATAAAACAAGAAGAAGAAATAGATTGTTTGTGAGAGTTCCACTTGTATACGACAGAGGGCGCCACTCGCCACAGAATGTAAAATATAAAAGTACCTTCCACACGAGGTTTGATTTTTTTATAGAATAATAGCACTCTTAAAATATATTATTAATCTGCTAAGCTTCCATCTTGCAACTCCTCCAACTTATCTCATCAGAACCTAATATTTTTCAACAGAATAAATCAACAAACCACACGACTACCGAAGCGCCAGTTGCCAGAGCCAGATTGAAGAAACCGAAACCTAATTATGAACGTTATAACCCTTTGCTCAGAGACAGTGAGACGAATTTTGTTGAAATGCCTAAGGATTTGTACCAAGCTCATCTGAGACCTGGAGTAATATTCCGAATACATATGTCTGAGGCTATCCTGAAAATGCAGTATAGAAAGTAAGATAAATCAACCGTCAATAGGTTAACCGGCGATCCTTGGTGACCGCTAGTATAGGTACCATAAAATAAACACCTACAATAGTACTTATATTAACTAATGTCCGCGACTTCGTACGCGTTTTACGCCACATTTCACCCCCTACAATCAACGCACAGCCTAAACCACTGAAGGGCAGGCAGTACCCTAATGACTGAGAACTGTCAAAATTTTGCGTTTTTACCAAAAATAAAGCTGGATTTTGTTAAAATACTACGGCGTTAATGTAGTATTAGTATTTAATAATCTACCAGTGCATATATTTCAATAATATTAACTAGTGATCACTGCATAATAACTTAAACGCGAATTATTTTCTATTTTAGTAATTGCACGGTGATCACTACCAATTTTCTTGAAATATATGTACTGATAGACGACTAAATACTAATACTACATTAAGGACCCTTGGCTCTCAGTCATCTTGTATCTGTCAAAAATATGGTAAATCTAAGTTAATCCTGGAAACGTGAGTTTATTTATACAAAATCTCCTCACCCCAAAAGGATTGTTATTATTTGAAATTGGATTCAGCCATATTTTTATTATTCATGGGTTCTAAAGAGCCGTTGTTTTCGATACGAGCAGTGCGTTCGCGTATCGAAAACAACGGCTCTTTAGAACCCATGAATAATAAAAATATGGCTGAATCCAATTTCAAATAATAACAATCCTTTTGGGGTGAGGAGATTTTGTATAAATAAACTCACGTTTCCAGGATTAACTTAGATTTACCATATTTTTGACAGATACAAGATGACCTTGACCACCGCCCCTTAACACCGTAGTATTTTTCCAAATCTAGCTTTATTTTTGGTAAAAACGCAAAATTTTGAAAGTTCTCAGTCACTAGGGTACTGCCTGCCCTTCAGTGGTTTAGGCTGTGCGTTGATTGTCAGTCAGTCAGCGACACGACAGTTTTATTAACCAAACTTCAAAAAAAGGAGGAGGTTCTCAATTCGTCAGAATCTTTTGTTTTTTTTTTATATATGTTCCCCGATTACTGGACCGATTTGGTATTTTTTTTTGTTTGAAAGGGTATACTTCCCAGATGGTCCTATGGTCACCAGGTCAGGATCTGATGATGGAATCCTGGAGAAATCGAGAACTCTTCAAATTTTATAGGCATACTTGAAGCGATTTGGGTATTTTTTTATAGTGACTTGTGCATTTGCTTTCGGAAAGCACACTTTTAAAAGGCAATTATATATGTATTTTTATTATTTTATTAGTTATGGTGAAGACAAAGATGAATCTGTGATAGAAGCTGATGTGGAGTACCTAAGACTAACGAGAAAAGTAATTAGTGACGAGATAACAAAGTTCGAAGATCTGAAATGGCTCATGGCGTGGTTCAATAACAGATCTGAGCTGATTCAGGAGCATATATGCAACACTCGATATTACGCTGTGGGTAAGTTAGAGCTTTTCAGTTTAAACGAAATGTTTTAATAGTATGAAAAAAATCACAGATCTCATGCACCACATAGCATTGGAAATTAACTTCGGTGTGAGAACTAAGATTTTTTTATTATATAAGTTAAGGGGAGGAACAAATAATTTCGGTTGATTTCTGAACTGAAATTCCCGAATTTTACGAATGCTATGAACATACAATTTGGGCATTGAAAACTAGAGGATTTTGTCTAGTATTGTGTAGGATGAAAACATGATAGGTGAATATTTTTGAAATCACCTCTTCAAAAACACCTTTTTAGTCATACTCTGAAGGGATTTACGTTTAAATTTTATACGAATCTGTAGGTAATCTCAGTACCTAGTATTGATTAAGAAGATGTTTCCCTGCATGTGATCGTTTTTAATAAATTATTTATTTGTAATGTGCCGCTTACGTCATTTATTCAGAGAAGCGGTACATTATGCCATTCGCACTACTGCAGGAAGAACGGACAAAGCGCCGTCGTTGTCTTGCATGACGCGATCAGTTGCGCCCGAACCACGAGTTTAGGGCGTGGCTTACGATTAGGAATTTCTGAGTCGTTCCTCGTCTTAACAATATGAAAAACCTTGTTGCTATATTTCTTAATTTTGTTCGCTTCCGCTTCGAAGGCAGCTGTACCAGCCCGACATGACGAACCCTGAAGGTGAAGGTGCTAATATTCGGTGTTAAAAATTGGACTATAAAAGACATATTTGCGACTGATTTTTTTCTATCACGAGTGCCTTTAGGTAGCGGCCCCATGGTAGGTTCCCAGCAGAAGAGAGTTCGTCTTCATTTAGCTGGTGATATTAATTATAACGGATTTTTAAGATATGACCTAGCTAATCTTATTATTCTGCCCTATAAATGGTCCAAAACAAATTCAATCAGTACTTAACAATTAATATATTTATCGTCACACCTTTTATCCCAAGAGGGGTAGGCAGAGACAATCGAATGCCATTTGCTACGATCCTGCTGGCATACCCCTTTCACTTCTTTTATATTCATCATACCTTTCATACATGCTCGGCGATTGTGTGTACTTTTGCCTTCGAACAATAATATTTGATATATTGGGTGTGATTTGATATGTGGGAGTGATTTCGTGAAAGAGACGGAAGTGTGTAAAAGGAAGCCGGGGAAGCGCGCGCTATTTAATTTGACCGCGCGGTGGTAGAGTTGGTCATCAGATGATACCAACCCATTTTCCGAGAGGTTGGTACTGTCAGCCAACAGTGTTTACGTGTACCAAGATGTCAGATGTTACACATGTTTTTTTTTTAATTAAGTAATTAAAAATTAATATAATTACAGGCATACCACCAACACTATACACTCATCCCGAAGAATACATGAAACGAGCCTGTTTATTCGATAATGTATATTTAGATCATATACCGTATGTAATTGGCGAAGACAGTTCCTTGATGGCTGCCGTGGCGCCTCCTGTATTGCATTGTGATGCAGCTACTTGCACTTCTGTACCATTCATAGACAGGTAACTTTCAAAAACTTACAAGCTGTATATTGGCTTTTAAATTATCTCTAAGTTGTATAACAGAGCTGTGACGTACTGCTGTATGGCCCCAAATGTTGTATTATAAATACACACACTAATTAAATACACAAGCGTTGCTCCGTATGACGGCAACCATCATAGCGGAATATCAAGTGACAGATGTCACAGAGGACGCCACTCGCCAGTCTAGTAATAATCACAGAGTGTAAATATACAAAACACCACAAGAGCGTTGTTTAAACCACGAGTGGGACAAGAACCGCATATAAATGGTACTGAGATAAAAGGAAGTTCTAAATGGTGTTAACACCTATAGCATCAACAAAGTCCCCTGTCCGGTCTGTCTGTCTGTGACCTTTTCACGCAAAAACTACTGAACGAATTTTGTTGCGGTTTTAACTATTAGATAGGTTGATTCACCGGAAAGGTTTACGAGTATTAAACATGAACCCATCATTTTTAGGAGCTGAGCATTAACAGTATTAGTGAATCAAGTTAATAAATTAAAATACAGATGGCGCTTTCATTAAAAATAAATTATTTATTACTTATTTAATTCTTAAAATTATAATAAGCCAAAGAAGTTTCACTTTTTACGTGTGTACCTGCACGTTTCATTTTTACACGCTTTATACATAAATATCTTCTAAATTGTCGTATCGATTTGAAAGCAAGTGTATGTAATTCGGATGATATTACAATAATTTGGTACCATCGATCTGGTCTGATCGTGGAGCCAGGAGGTGGATAGTTAGACCCATCGAGTTTGGGCTCATTTGGTTTGCGCCAGTGTGTTGTTTTTAGGGTTCCGAAAGTTACTCTATGCCCAAAGGGTGCTAACGGAAGGCTCCGTTGTGCGTCCGTCTGTTACAGGGCTGTATCTATGGAACCGTAATAGGTAGAGACTTAACTTTTTACAGAGTGTGTATTATTATGGCCGTTATAACAACACATAATAAAAATAAAATAAAGTCAAAAATTAAAGAGGAAAACTTGTTTCATCTTAATAACGGCAACAATCAGCATAGTGTGAGTCGGACACGTATAGGTACTTGGCTGGTTGTTTTTTGTTTTCTCAGCTATAATTTGTTATTATTTTGTTTCAGCGTAATGTTTGAGGAGAGGTATCCAAGGACGAATGTACGGACGGTCACACGGTGTCAAGCAAGTTGTAGGGCACATTGTCGCAATGATGCTGATTGTTTGAAACGGTGCACGGATCGATGTTTCAGAGCTGATACAGATTAGCACAACACTATGCAATAAATATAATTATGTTAGCATTGTTTTTTTTAATTTTCGATATAGTCAGGGAGCTGTGCCTGATTTTATTGAAAGGTAACGAATCCGTCTGCTCTCTGTGAAATATTATTGTTATAAAAGCCAATTCACAACATTTAATTATTCGTTAAGTACCAAAATTAAAAATCCGTTTGGAGATCTTCCTTTGCTTAACACGATACACATATTTAATTATTTTTTTATTCAGTGGTTTAAGAGATATTTTGAAAAAACTACACTGTGTAACGAGTACCGCTCAAAGCTACTATACTCTCTGCCTTCAAGGGAAACTGGCATTAAAAAGTATTAGTTGTAGTTGTTAAAACAAAACAGGATACAAGGGGACTACTGATGGAGCCATAACACGAAAAAATAGAATAGAATAGATACAAGGGAATTTAATTTACGTGCTTCTCTACCCATCTTTGTTGATGAAAGTGAAAAAAAATTAATTTTAAATTAATAAACTCAAAAATAAACAATAATGAATGAAACAAAAGCACCATGAACGAACTATTGAACGAATGAAACGAACGAACGCACGCAGCTCATGTCATTTCTTTTTTTTTAATACAGAATACGCATAGACACCTGATACTTTTAGCCGTTATCGGCTTTTTCTAAAAATGCAATATTTAAAAATTAATTTAAGAGTGTTAAAGTTAAAATTTTAAAAAAGCAAAAAATACGGGTACCTTAATTTTTCACCTACTTTCATATAAGCTAATAAAATTAGGGTGTTAAAATTTTGAAATGTTGTGGATTTTGAATTAGGACATAACCTGACCACCACGAGTCTAAAATTTTATATTGACCATATCTATTAAGTATATCGTTTGGTTAAAAAAGCAGACTGTTAAAAAGCGGCATCATACCACAATATCATCAGCTAGAGGGAGACTTGGTCTTCCGCTGGGTACCCTGGGACCGTACACGCTTTCGGGAGCTGTATAAGGCAACCCGTGAAGGAAAACAAATATATGGCGCGTTTTCCCACTGACCCCCTGCTGATACAATTTTGGTTCCTTGGATGCTGTGCCGGCTGGTGGAAAAACGCTCATGACCAGCGACGGAAGAAAGTAGTAGGTACTGTAGCGTTGTCTGCGTCACGCCACCCACCTGGGATTTTAATAATGTCAGCTCTTTCGAAAATATTTATGTTAGCATGAATTGCTATTTAAAACTCAGCTTTGCATTATTTATTTTATTAAAATACCAAACACGTTTATCACCATTACAAATTTGAATGTTGCAATGCACAGCACACTTTCTTTACTTACTACTACTTACTTGATCATAAAACTAAAAAACAATAATGTCCAAGAATAAAAAAAAAAGATTCCGATGAATTGAGAACCTCCTCCTTCTGTTTCGAAGTTCGGTTAAAAACACTTATACTTACGACATTTAATATTGCCGCCAGAGAAAGAAAATACCGCCATTGTGAAACTAAAATAAAGTCCGTGAAAAGTTGCCTGCGGCAAAAAAAAATCAAGTTAATCAAACGCAGGGCAGCGTTCGTTTCGGGCGCCTTATTAAGAACTTAATCCGTTAGCTTGTAGTGTTGACCGCGAAAAAGAAACACAATCTAAATAATTTTTTAGCTGTACGGACTGTATTGGAAGATTCCTTTGCTTAATCCAATTTATTGTCTATGGTTAGTATACGCAACCGTTGACCAATAAGATAATACCAAAGATAAAATTGATCTAGATTTTTTTTCTTTTCTTTTTTTCTTTCCACTTTCCACCCCTTTCCTTCAACAATATGGCGTGGAGTGAAACGGAATTATAATAATTGCATTTTTATCTTAGATATTACGATTAGTTTAGTGATTTGAGCTAAGTACAATTGTTATTATTGTTTATTATATGTAATGATACTTTGAAAACACAATGGCGGCTGTGTTTAAGTTAGAAAACGGTCTGTGCCGGTGTTGTCACTCCGAAGGCTTTTTCAAAGATTTGGGTGCCTGCTTTTCCTATGAAGGCGATGATAAAATTTATGCAGATATGCTGAAAGACTGTTTTGATTTAAATGTAAGTATTTTAGATACATATTTAATTACAATCTTCAGTCCTCAGGTATCTGATGGCTTGTAATAGGTACATCACGAGCACATGCATGTATTTCAGCAACTATCCATGGTAGGTAAATCTCTGATTTAAATGGATTTAGGCTATATTTTATGCTACCACAATATTAACCTAATGCAAAATTGTTATTATAAAAGTAGGCAAGTATACAAGCTTTGAGATTGCATATAAAGATTTAAGACTACAGTAGTTAAGTAAGTTAGGTATAATAATTAGGAATTTACCGACTAATCGGAAAAGCCGACTATTCGGCCACTTTTATAGTCTCGCATAGTCGGCAAACAGGAAGCGGGAAATAAATGAAACTAAAATGCACAATCCCAAATTCTTAATAGATACAGTTTGTAAGTTTCTCAAACTACTGAACCGATTCTAAAATATATTTCACGAATGCAGAGTGAAAGATGATGTTGTGACTGAAATGAAGAAAAGCAGTTTACGCTGTTTTGTAAACGTTGAAAGAATGAAGGATGAAAAATTGACTAAAAAGGTTTATATGGCTGAAGTGAAAGGAAATGCTGGCACAACCTAGGTTTACTTTCATTGAACATATAAAAAAAATATTGATCAAAGGCAATATTAAAAGTACACACAATCGCTGAGCATGTATGAAAGGTATGATGAATATAAAAGAAGTGAAAGAGGTATGTCAGGATCGTAGCAAATGCCATTCGATTGTCTCTGCCTAACCCTCTTGTGATAAAAGGCGTAATGATAGGTAGATGCTATAGGCTATATTTTATTTTGTTTTAAAATATCCATGGATGGAGCATGTTATGGAAAGCTAGTTCTAATATATAGGCTGTGAAGATGTGATTGTTTGTTTGTAGTAGTCATCGATGGTAGTAGTCCACTCAAACACCAATTTTTTCTAGATCACCAGAATGGATGGTGAACATAGCCAAGTCACATATTCAATATGTGAAACATGCATCATAAAGTTAGAGGATGCCTACAATTTCAAGAAACAGGTGATAGCAAACGAAGTTATGTTCCAAGAGATATACAATGTCCAAGTAGTTAGTGGTAAGTACAACATAATAATATATCCAACAAGCATTTCCATCTAAAATTCTAAATATACCTCAACAGAACTGGCCACTCGTTAGGTATAGCCTCACAAATACCATCGGCTAAAAAAGAAAGACAGTCTGGGACAAACTGTAAACATATAATATAAAAAATAAGGGTGTTTCTATAGTAATAAATATGAATATTTCTTTTTAATTAAAAACTTATGTACATAACAAATCAAGGCTTTTCCATCCAAATATACCTCAACAAAACTGGCGTCTCATTAGATATAGCCTCATAAATACCATTGGCTAAAAGAGGAAGATGTTGGAACCCATAACATGGTAAGGCATCCTGTGAAGATATAAAAAATATTTTAATGATTTCTTTTTCAACTAGATGTTGATGGAATCATCAGAATCGTTTTGATCATCAGATAACTTAATATTATTTTTCTTTTAATTTTTCAGCTTTGCAACCATTTCCAATCAAGATTGAATACACAGAAGGTAATAAATATTTTTAACTTTTCATTTTTTAGACAACACTTCAAATTCATTGGCAAAATGGCCTATCCCAGGCTTGCAGGCTCAACACATAGAGGAACATAGCATTAGCAATTATAGCAAAGTGATTTTGAACATTGTTGATTTTGCTTATTTTTGCCGTGTGAGCATGATGGTGTAGAATGAATCACAGTGACTAGACTATTGTAGGTCTTCTTCCTTTATTATGTCTCCACCAATGTTCATCGGTGATTTGCCAATGTCAAGTATTATAGCCTAATCCCGCTGACCGTGATATGTCTTATTAGTCATCGACTATTTACAACCATCACAGCACGGACAGGATTAAACTGAATTCCCCATCACGTCTCGGCGGGCGCGTGCGTTGTTCACCAAGGCGTGACATGGAATCCTTTTGTAGATCATTTTATCTCTGACGGATTGACAGCATACGCCATGAAAACTTGCTGGGGCAAACTTTTTCCCTGACTTAATTAACTTATACTGTTGCTCAGCTCCTGAACATGATAGGTCCATGTTTAATACTGATAAACCTTCCCGATTAATCAACCTGATCAATCAATATATAGTGATGATGGATTATGACCAACTTTTCCTATTCTTGTTTCCAGTAGAAGACAAGAGCAAGGAATTTGACGACAACATGGGCGACATGCACGATTTCGACGATGACTTTGAATATCCCGAATCTGAGGACGGTGAGACATTTTTTGTTGTATAATTCCCGGCAATTAACTTGAATATATGTCATCTACTGCGCAGTACAAATACCTGTGGCGGCACATCGCGTCGCGTCGATAGATGTCGCACCGTTACTAACTCATTAAAACCTGTATCGCGCCATTGAAAATATTTAAGACGATATATTCAAATAAAATCATAGTTTTAGGGGGTGGCCTAGCTACATACGATACTCTAGCGCCTCCTTAGCGCTACGTGATCGATTGGTCTCTGCGCTGAATCTCTCTCTGTCGCATTGAATAGAAACAAAAGAGAAGAGGCGCACGGAAGGTGCTTGGAACAAACGTCCTAAGTGACAATTCAAAAATAATTTATTTAAATGAAAGAAGTAGCTTTATTGAAAATCTAAATTAACATCTTACTTTAGTAATAGATGATTCAAATTTGTACTTAATTTAATAAACAATACTTCATGTACTAATGATAAATTTGGAAAGGAGACTATTTTCAGAGGCTACTTTGCAATTTTTTTCTATCGAGCAAAGTTTCTTAAAACATGTTATACGATTAATATGAAATATGATTAATTATAACATGTAATTTTTTCTGTATTTGTAAGAGCTTTAGGTTTCACTCAAAACGATTTGAAAAATATGATTTAATATGAAGGTAGCCTCTTAATAGATTGGCATATATGCAACTTTCCAACGATGTGAGTTAGGGAGTATTCCTTTTACTCATAGACGTTGAATTGTTGTATGTAATGCCATTTCTATTTTCTTTTCTTTTTTCTATTCATTTTAAGATTTTGTACTGCGCAGTGATGACATATATTCAAGTTAATTGCCGGTACCTATACATATTAAACATTAGCAACGGGTACGTTTACAACAATTAGAATACCTACACAAATACGCTTATCTATTACAGATAGATATATGCTACCGCGGACTCTTTTCTACATCATTTTTAGGGTTCCGTACCCAAAGGGTAAAAACGGAAACCCTATTACTAAGACTCCGCTGTCCGTCCGTCTGTCACCAGGCTGTATCTCATCTCTATCACGGGATAGTTAGACAGTTGAAATTTTCACAGATGATATATTTCTGTTGTCGCTATAACAACAAATACTAAAAAAAACAGAATAAAATAAATATTTGAGGGGGCTCCCATACAACAAACGTGTTTTTTTTTGCCGTTTTTATAGATAATGGTACGGAACCCTTCGTGCGCGAGTTTTTTATATCTCTGACGGATTAGACAGCATACGTAATGAAAACTCGCTGTGGCTAACTTTTTTCCTTATCGAGAAAAACGCATCAAAATCTGTTTAATGGTATAATTTTTAAACATCCTTTTCAGATGAGAAGACCCTCCAGGAGTTCAAGGTGGACCAGCAAACGCCTAAAGGCAAGGGTAAAGCTAAGGCGACCAAGGTCGAAACTAAACCTAAGAAGACTACGACTGTCAAGAAAAAGAAGGGGGAGGCTGAGGCGGCGAGCAGCGCACCGACACGCAAAGGTAGGTGTTCTTTATTTTTGTATAGCGGCTTACAAATTATATGGAATATTTTGATCGTTCTACGATATCACACGGGGAACAAAAATCCCCGTTTGCATTTTACATTACAACAATTTCTATCTATTAGAGACAGATATATATGCTACCGCGGACTTTTTTGTAGATCATTTTATTGTACACAATCATTTTCTAAATAATTTTGTTGTATCTGACGGATTAGACAGCATATCCCTTAGGGGGAGGGTTTAAAAAAAGTAGCCTATGTCCTTCCCTAGCTTTCCACGCTTACCTATTCCGTTTTAAATTTCATCAAAATCGGTTCATTGGTTTAGCCGTGAAAGCATAACAGACAGACAGTGTTACTTTCGCATTAATACTAGCTGTTCGCCCGTGGGGCCTATACTAACTTAGATCCCCTATGATACCTCCTTAGGGGGTTGCATTAAAAAAAGTAGCTGTCCTTCCCTAGGCTTAAGCTTTCTCCGTATCAAAATTTTACAAAATCGGTTCATTGGTTTAGCCGTGAAAGCATAACAAACAGTATTAGTATGGATTATATTAGTACCATCTAGCGTTCAGGCTGTGCCTGTGGAACATTTCGAAATGTGACATAGAATTTATAGCCTATGTCAAGTCGATCCGTTGTTCTGTTGTCATCTGAAAGAAAGACAAACAAACAAAAACAAACACACGTTCGCATTTATAATATTTGTTAGGTAGCAGAGGGCGCCATAGGTATGGTGAATAATGAAAGAGGCGAAAACGGTAAATGTCATTTGAGTGTCTCTGCTTACCCCTCACGGCATAAAAGGCGTGATGGTAGATGGTACAGACAGGTTTTCCCTTGTCCTTTTTAATTATTTTTTATCCTCCCAAAAAAAGATCTTCACGTGATGCCTTACAGCTCCCGGGAACCGTTGCCGGCCCCAGTGTACACAGCTGAAGACAAAGTCTTCCTCATTTAGCCTAAGATTTTATGAGGCTATACCTATAAACGAGTGGTAGATGAGGTATGTAGAATTAGATGGAAAAGCCTCTTTGTACGGTTTGTCGGATAATGTAGGTACATAGATTTTTATTATAAAAACATGTCGGATGTGGGGATCTAAGCCCGCGACTTCTCAGTTGTGTGCCGACGTTTATATTTATTTATCCTCCCATTTTCATCAAAATCCGTTAAGCCGTTTATCATCACCACCTTCTTATCATTAGCAGTCGATATAGACAATCGAATACCATTTGCTAAGATCCTGTCATATTTTCCGCATTGAACGTTAGGCCGTTTTTCCACTCGACACGACACGATTAATTACTGTGAGTGTGACGATTCAGAGCGCCATACATTTTTATATGGACCTACTAAATCTATGACAGCGCTGCGGTGTTGTTGCTGGATGGGTTAACTTACAGCTCGTTGGAACCGTTGCCAGCCTCAGGGTACCCAGCTGAAGACAAAGTCTTCCCCATTTATCCGATGTTTTTTTGAGGCTATACCTAACCAGTGGCCAGCTCTGTTGAGGTATTTAGATGGAAAAGCCTCTTTGTATGGTTTGTCGAATAATTTAGATTTTTTATTATAAAAACCCATTGGTCGGATGTGGGGGATCGAACCCACGACTTCTCAGTTGTGAGCTGACGTCATTCCCACCCGACCACCGACGTCCCTTGTTTTGTTTTGTAACCGTAAATCGTATCGTGTCGTGCGTCCTGGAAAAACTCACTAAGTCGTGGGCGCCACCTGTCGCCGTTTCCTATCCACAAATTCACCAAGCGTTTCTAATGAAATCTGAAATTCCATATAATTTATAGCCGCTTTAAATGCAAACACACATTGAGTATTGGTCAATCGCTTTCTAAATCTATTGTGTAATGTATTAATCAATTGTTGTTTTTTTTTGTTCATGTGCTCGTTTTCTGCCCTCGTAAATAGCTTAAGCAATTTATTATTTCTGATACAAAATGTAATTTTGTTAGAGTTCTGCGTTTAAGACATATTGTTTATTAGAATGATTTTTGAATATGAAGACATATTGTTTATTAGAATGATTCCAGCGAATTTCTTTCGCATTATGTCGGTTAGATTTGCGGATCAGGCAAGAGAATTGTAGAGATGCCAAAATCCGAAGACCAAAGAATACAAAGTCACCAATCCGAATGTCACAGAGGAAAAGGAAAGATATCCCAAAGACCAAAGAACATAAAGTCTCCAATCCAAGTGTCACAGAGGAAAAGGAAAGACATCCCAAAGACCAAAGAATATAAACTCTCCAATCCAAGTGTCACAGAGGAAAAGGAAAGACATCCCAAAGACCAAAGAATATAAACTCTCCAATCCAAGTGTCACAGAGGAAAAGGAAAGACATCCCAAAGACCAAAGAATATAAAGTCTCCAATCCAAGCGTCACAGAGGAAAAGGAAAGGCATCCCAAAGACCAAAGAATATAAAGTCACCAATCCGAATGTCACAGAGGAAAAGGAAAGACGTCCCAAAGACCAAAGAATATAAAGTCTCCAATCCAAATGTCACAGAGGAAACGGAAAGACATCCCAAAGACCAAAGAATATAAAGTCTCCAATCCAAATGTCACAGAGGAAAAGGAAAGACATCACAAAGACCAAAGAATATAAAGTCTCCAGATTCCACATCCGGTCATGGCGCCGACCGCACGCGTTTTCGTCATGGCGTGATGTGGAATCCGGTTCAAGCCCGGCCGCGCTGTGATGGTTGTGATTAGTCAGTGATTAATAAGACATATCACAGTCGGCGGGATAATCTTAGCTACCGATTTATCGGCTTAATATTGCACAAGATTAAACACTGGAGACTGGCAGAATTGCGACGAAAGTCAGCACTGTTGCCACATATCAAAAGAAGAAGAACATAAAGTCTCCAATCCAAATGTCACAGAGGAAAAGGAAAGGCATCACCAAGACCAAAGAATATAAAGTCTCCAATTCAAATGTCACAGAGGAAAAGGAAAGACATCCCAAAGACCAAATAATATAAAGTCTCCAATCCAAATGTCACAGAGGAAAAGGAAAGACATCACAAAGACCAAAGAATATAAAGTCTCCAATCCAAGTGTCACAGAGGAAAAGGAAAGACATCCCAAAGACCAAAGAATATAAAGTCTCCAATCCAAGTGTCACAGAGGAAAAGGAAAGACATCCCAAAGACCAAAGAATATAAAGTCTCCAATCCAAGTATCACAGAAGAAAAGGAAAGACATCCCAAACACCAAAGAATATAAACTCTCCAATCCAAGTGTCACAGAGGAAAAGGAAAGACATCCCAAAGACCAAAGAATATAAACTCTCCAATCCAAGTGTCACAGAGGAAAAGGAAAGGCATCACCAAGACCAAAGAATATAAAGTCTCCAATCCAAATGTCACAGAGGAAAAGGAAAGACATCCCAAAGACCAAATAATATAAAGTCTCCAATCCAAATGTCACAGAGGAAAAGGAAAGACATCACAAAGACCAAAGAATATAAAGTCACCAATCCGAATGTCACAGAGGAAAAGGAAAGACATCCCAAAGACCAAAGAATATAAAGTCTCCAATCCAAATGTCACAGAGGAAACGGAAAGACATCCCAAAGACCAAAGAATATAAAGTCTCCAGATTCCACATCCGGTCATGGCGCCGACCGCACGCGTTTTCGTCATGGCGTGATGTGGAATCCGGTTCAATCCCGGCCGCGCTGTGATGGTTGTGATTAGTCAGTGATTAATAAGACATATCACAGTCGGCGGGATAATCTTAGCTACCGATTTATCGGCTTAATATTGCACAAGATTAAACACTGGAGACTGGCAGAATTGCGACGAAAGTCAGCACTGTTGCCACATATCAAAAGAAGAAGAACATAAAGTCTCCAATCCAAATGTCACAGAGGAAAAGGAAAGACATCACCAAGACCAAAGAATATAAAGTCTCCAATCCAAATGTCACAGAGTAAAAGGAAAGACATCCCAAAGACCAAATAATATAAAGTCTCCAATCCAAATGTCACAGAGGAAAAGGAAAGACATCACAAAGACCAAAGAATATAAAGTCTCCAATCCAAGTGTCACAGAGGAAAAGACCAAAGAATATAAAGTCTCCAATCCAAGTGTCACAGAGGAAAAGGAAAGACATCCCAAAGACCAAAGAATATAAAGTCTCCAATCCAAGTATCACAGAAGAAAAGGAAAGACATCCCAAACACCAAAGAATATAAAGTCTCCAATCCAAGTGTCACAGAGGAAAAGGAAAGACATCCCAAAGACCAAAGAATATTAAGTCACCAATCCGAATGTCACAGAGGAAAAGGAAACACATCCCAAAGACCAAAGAACGTAAAATCACCAATCCGAATGTCACAGAGGAAAAGGAAAGACATCCCAAATACCAAAGAACGTAAAATCACCAATGCGAATGTCACAGACGAAAAGTAAAGACATCACAAAGACCAAAGAACGTAAAATTACCAATCCGAATGTCACAGAGGAAAAGGAAAGACATCACAAAGAACGTAAAATCACGAATCCGAATGGCACAGAGGAAAAGGAAAGACATACCAAATAACGTCAAATCATCAATCCGAATGTCACAGAGGGAAAGTAAAGACATCACAAAGACCAAAGAACGTAAAATTACCAATCCTAATGTCACAGAGGAAAAGGAAAGACATACCAAATACCAAAGAACGTAAGATCATCAATCCGAATGTCACAGAGGAAAAGTAAAGACATCACAAAGACCAAAGAACGTAAAATCACCAATCCGAATGTCACAGAGGAAAAGGAAAGACATCACAAAGAACGTAAAATCATCAATCCGAATGTCACAGAGGAAAAGGAAAGACATCCCAAAGGACATAAAGTCACCAATCGGAATGCCACCGCTTTGTTGACCCATTAACAGAACGTAGGAACCCTTTAATTTAGGTCTAAATAACCACTGCTCCCTGAACGTTTCATCAAAAATCTAAAGACTGTTATTTATGCTTCAATAACATATTAACTGCAGCAACAGGCTTGCCACCTAGAGGCCGTGTGTTTGTTTACAGTGTCTGTATGAGTAATGGACACACCACTTTCGCCTCCTCAGTCAGCAAGTTTTTCATAGGTTTCATGTGGGCCCCATACTATTTTTCCCACTTAGGGGGGGTGGATTTAAAAAAAAAGTAGCAATTGTCCTTCCCCTGGGTTCAAGCTTTCTCCGTATCAAATTTCATCAAAATCGATTCAGTAGTTATCTATTACTAATAATAAAGCTGAAGAGTGTGTTTGTTAGAACGGGCTTTTATCTCTGGAACTACCAGTCGGACTTGAAAAAATTTTTTGCATTTGATAGCCCAATTCTTATGTTATAGGCTATATAACATCACGCTACGACCCAAAGGGGCGGAACAGTAACTGCTAGTTTATAATATTAGTATGGATGATAGGAGACACTATTTTTCTGGAGCTTCTGTCTCGCGACATAAAATGATATCAACGAATCCTAAAGTAACTTATATTAGTATCCTAAGCCAAGACCAGAAAATTGGCGGAGGTATATGGCCTCGTAGGAAGAACCACACAGGATTCGCCTACAAACGTTGGCTGGGATCCTTGGGGTAAGTAAAAGTTAACTGTTGGGCTGAAGCGATGCTTTTTGAATTTTATTTTAAACAATTATAATAAATCAGTGTGTGTTTGCATTCTATGTAGGTATATTTATTTTTACTTGTTTGATTGTATTTTTAAATTTGATATGTAATATGAGTATGTGAAATGCCGTTTTTTTTCACAACACGTCCACGCTTTGTTTTGTCTTTCCGTAGGTACTTATGGAACTTTGCCTTTTGGCCGTCTATGTAACTATAAGAAGAAATGCTCATCTTGTCTTGTAACCAGTTACCTAATTGTTTTTACTGGCGTTATACCCTCAAAAATTTATATAGGTATAGGCGCCATTTTGTTTTTTTTTTCAGTTTAACTTCTCGAAGGAATTCTTACAGAATTTTTACAATTTAAACACACGCATCTTATGTTGATGTTATGCACATCTATTTACACTATCTAAACTTTTTTTTGTAAGTTGACCTTAACTCTTGTGTCCAGAATCCGTTCCTATTATATCTTTCACACACTCAAAAATTACTGAACTAATTTAGATGTGGGACTTTTATGAAAAACTACATGCAAAAACTATTAGGCTCTAATGGAAAGAGTTAACAGTGTTCAGTTGAGGATGAGTGATCGATTTGTATAACTCTCGCCAAATAGCTTGAGCTTAGAGGCTTTTCCATTTAAATAAACCTCACTCGTTAGGTACAGCCTCACAAATACCATCGGTTAAAAGAGGGAGACTTGGTCTTCCGCTGGGATGCCTGGGGAAGGTTAAGTCGAAAAGTGTCACATGATTAGACTCCGCTCCATAAGGTGTCCTCATCAAAGCGTTCAATCTGGCTCAAGGTATTTCGCGAGAGTTGTAACTACTAAGGAGCTGGACCACTCAATAAACTACCATTGGCTAAATGAGCATGACTCATGTCTACCGCTGGGTACCAAGGGGTAACAGGGACAGTATTTTAATGATGCTTGAATAATCCCAGGGTTATGGAGGATATGGACACAGAGCCCAATTATACATGGTGATATGCAATATATATATATATATTTTCTCGTATGGATACTTCTTAGCCTAAGCCGTCTTTATCATTATGTAGGGGACTTGTGCAATACTGTGCATACTCCATATAAAATATGAGATTTTTTGGATATAACTTTCGAACCTGACCATGTACCAGTCTGAAATTTTGTATGGAGCATGCTCTTGACCATATATATCGTTTGGAACAAATGTGATAATAATGCTATTTCACAGAGAGCAGATGGATTCGTTACCTTTCGATAAAATCAGGCACAGCTCCCTGACTAATAGGAATTGAACCGTGTTTTAACAAAAATACATCAATACTAATTATATGTAGGTAGTGTTTATGGCACAATAAACTCTGTTGTGTCCGTCGGCGATGATAAAAAAATATTATTTTGAGTTAAGCTTTCTGGTTGACCAGACTTGTCTTGTCTATAGGCTATACTAAACTATTTTGGACTCTTGGATCGGGCCGCGACGTATTTTAAGTAAAATGAGCTCGGTGACGATTTCACTGATTGATGAAAGTTTAAAGGAATGTGACATTTGGCGGCCATAAATTCTACATATTTTTTTGCAATAATTTATATTATACTACTTGCCTCTGGCTTCGCACGGGTACAATTTGGTATGCTACCGCGGAATTTTTTGTCTATATGGATGGGTAGCCATTATAAGTATAATTATATTAATTATTATATATAATATTATATAATTATAATTATAATTATAAGTAGTTATACTGATGTATAAGCTATAACATTGTATTGTAAAGTTTCATCAAAATCCGTCCAGTAGATTTTGCGTGAAGGAGTAACAGACATCCATCCATCCTCACAAACTTTCGCGTTTTTAATATTAAAGTTTTAGTAATTTTATTTATATGTATTCTGAATATTTTAATCTTTTCCAAATAAACTAATTACCTACTTAATTAGCTAGTATAATATAAAATTTACAAATAAAAAACTTCATGTAAATCGCTGTCTACTGGGAGATGGGAGAGTACCCAACAGACTGGCTGCATTGCCTCTTTATTATTATAATAAATAATTTTATATATAACTAGCATTCCGCCCCCGGCTTCGCCCGTGGACATTTACGAACAAAATAAAATATACCCTATAATTCGTATCTAATTGTAACTGACCGAAATGAATAATATTCGATCTATTTGGCTGTATATAGAGTTCCTTTTTAAGAAGATTTTGATTTGACACATTCTTTACTTTATATTTGATAGCTGTTTCCCACGACTTCTAATTTCAAAATGTTGGCAAACATATACACTTCATACACTGCCCACCCCGTTCCCGTCGTCATGCCGTGATAATAAAAAGTATCCTATGTTACTTCTAATACCTCTAAGAATATATGTGCAAAATTTCATGATGATCGGTTAAGTAGTTTTTGCGTGAAAGCGTAACAAACAAACTTTTTGTAAATATAAAATGTATAAAAAATACTCATAGTAGGATTATTTACTCATATTACTTAATAGTTACTAACTGAAATGCCAAAAACTGGCCTAACTCATCGACTTTATTTTCGAACAGAGTTGCTCATGAAACATTTGTATTTCTTTAAAAATGTTGTTAGCTACTTGTGGAAGCAAATAAACTTATTATTTTATAAATTATTATTGACATTGTCTTGTCTCTGGTCTCTTGATATTTAAACATTATTATTAAACTGCGCTCCGTATGTCTGAAAAATCCATAGCAAATTCATTTCATCATTATATGAATACACTCTTCTCAGGTCTTCTCGGTTGTGGAATTCCTACTAAACAATTCTCAAAATAAAGGGCTTAAAGAAGAATAAACGTTGGTTTAAACAAACTGCAAACCATATTATTATAAGAGATCCAGCCAGTAGATCTCTGAGGGTTATAAGCGAATTAATTTACAAACCAATAGTTTTTTTTTCAAAAGCTGACTTCTAAAGGGGTGTATTGTATGGGTTTATAAAAAATGGTATCCATTTGAGATAGATATATGCTACCGCGGACTATCCTGTAGATAATTTTATTCTACACAATTATTTCCTACATCATTTTGTTATATATCTGACGGATTAGACAGCATACGCTATGAAAACTCGCTGGGGTTAACTTTTACCGACTTGATTCACTAATACTGTTAATGCTCAGCTCCTAAACATGATAGGTCCATGTTTAATACTCGTAAACCTTCCCGGTGAATCAATATATATATTATAATAGTTAAAACCGCAACAAAATCCGTGCAGTCACTAATTATACGCCTGCAAAGTATTATAATTCATTATAAGACTAAAAGATAGACTCAATCTGAACAAATCTCGATCACTGTAAATGATTGATGATTGATTTACACCCCGAAAATGATTGTTTTTTATCTCTTGTAGGCAAAGAACGCTTCTCACTCGCCGAGCACTTGAACCAGCGCGACGGCAACTATCAATGCAATATGTGCGATAAACCTTTCCTATCTCCCAGCGGTTTGTCGCGACATCTGCGCCTTAACCATTTCAACATAGACCCCCATCCCTGCACGCTTTGCCAATTGCGTTTTAAAAGTGTTTGCGCCCTTGATGGCCACGTCAGGGAGGAACACGGTGGCCAGTACAATTGCACTTCCTGCAATAAGGAATACGCCAACAGAAGGCGCTTGAAAGAGCACTATAACAATTTCCATAAAATGGGAAAGATCTACAAGTGCACCGAGTGCGATTATGAGAGCCACAGCGGTAGAAATTTTAGGGACCACAAGTTGAAACACGTCACCGAGCGCAATCACAAATGCACTTATTGCCACAAGGCGTTCTCGAGGCCCAAGTACTTGGCGCAGCATGAGCGTATACACGAAAATGACAAGAGAGAGGCGTGCCAGTTTTGTGATGCGGCGTTTGTGCTCAAGTCTGGATTATATTACCATGTCAGGAAGTTTCATCCCTCTCAAGTTTGAGAACCTCATCAATAGGGTAGCCGTTGAATTCCTTGACACACACCGTCCATCTCTGCTGGCCACTTTGGCCTCAAAGACCTCACGTTGGCCCATCATTGAGTAATCGAGGTTCTTTAAAACCTTGTTACACTTGTATGCAATGAGATATAGCTGATATATTACAAAAAGTTTATTACTAATACTTGTAAGACACTGTGTATGGGAATTCTTCATCTAAATATTCGTGTAAATATTACTGAAAATCCGCCAGAGCATATTTATACCTATTACTTATATCGGTGTTATTTAAGTAGATAGGTAGATACGTATAAAATAAAATTGCATTATTATTGTGTAGAATTTTGTTTTATGTAACCTTTTTCCTGGCTTGATTAATTGTTAAACCAGATCCGTAGTTTGCAGTATCTTCTCTTAACCGACATCGAAATACATTCAGTATTTGCCTAGAAATAATGATGATGTAGGTAGAAATGTGTGGCACTATCTATACTGTCTTATATTTTACTAGAGACCCCGCCCCGGGCTTCGCACGGGTTCAATATAGGATTACAACAGTATGCTTACCTATTAGAGATATATAATATATGATACCGCGGACTTTTTTTAGATCGTTTTGTTATATCGCTGGCGGATTACGCACAGTATACGCTATGAAAAATCGCTGGGACTAACTTTTTCCCTACTTGATCCAATTGTACTGTTAATACTCAGCTCCTAAACATGAGACGTTCATGCTTTTTTTTTCTACATTTTATTAGTTTACTTTACTTTGGCACTTTAAATGCCATGTCAGTCCCGTTGAAAATAACAATTAATTTACAAAAAATATTTACAATGACCACAAAATATTACTTCAATTTAAATTACCAAATGACTATCTATAATTATATTATCAAACAACTTGTAGAGCATCCTGGCCGACTCACTTAGTGGGTCTGCCAGGATACTCTGCACAATCCCAACCTAGTTCGTTCTAAGCATAGGTTCAGTAGTTTTTGCGTATAAATGTTACAGAGACTTTGTTTTATAATATGTATTGAAGTAAGATTAAGGTACTTCCACATACTATGCTATAATTTAATTTAATAATCATTTCAATAGCTCTGTATTAGGGCAGGGAAGACAGGCTTGATACCTGCTCTGTTTAATATGGATATTATCTGCCGTCGCCACAGGGAATGGCTACCAAAACCAATAATACATAAAATATAGGTGACTAACCACTAGATCAAACTATACTTGTGGTCAAACATTCTAATGAAACAACATATTCAATTAACCTTTGATGTAGGTAGGTATAGCCATAATTATTTATTTACTTGCGAATCGAGAATACGTTCCAATCGAAACTACAAATCGTTGCTCAATTAATTAATTAATACTAGGCACTCACTATTCGTACATATCCGTTAAAAAGCCTGTGATGCATCAGCAAGCGAGGTGTTGAGGCATGACAGTCGAAACCAATATTGGCGTACAAAAGTGGTTTCTGTTTTAGGACCGTCCGGCGTCGGAGACACAAATTACACTCGAATAAAAGACGAGACACTCGGCAATCACAAGTACGCCTGCAAGACGTGCGGGAAATGTTTCAAAAGTAGCAGTTGTGCGATTCAACACAACAACTACGTCCATCTGAAATTGGCCAGAAGAAAGTGTCCGCATTGTAGGATCGTGCTCACTAGTTTAAACCTCGCTATCCATATGGAGGAAGTCCACGGTGTGCCGGCCCCTAAGTGCGGAATTTGCTCAAAGACATTCGCCTTCAATAGCCTCCTAATTGAACACCAGAGGAATGCCCATATGCGCGAGAAGAACTTCACCTGCTCCGTGTGCGGAGCGCAATTTTTCTACAAGGGCCATTTGAAGTCGCACATGTCCAAACATTCCGACAGGAAATACGAATGTGACGTATGCCACAAAACCTATATTTATGCTAAAAATCTGTACTGCCACAAGAAGGTGCACTCGGAGAATAGTTCGCGGTTGTGCAAGATTTGTCACGTTTCTTTTCCCAGAGTGAAGAGTCTAGAGGATCATATGAAGAAACAACATTCGGGTCGTGTTTAGTATGCATACATATATGTGCACGCATCAATCCCTACAAAAACGAAATACTAAAAGTGATAGGTACTCCAAAACTCCAGCTTTTGTATCTCGTTATTCAGATCAAGATCGACTTGTGACTGACATGCATGACTGATTGTTTGCAAAAGTACTATAGAAATGGCAATACATACAACAATCCAACGACTATAAGTAAAAGGAATACTCCCCAACGCACATCGTTGGAAAGTTGCATATATGCTAATCTATTAAATATTTTCAATGGCGCGATACAGGTTTCAATGAGATAGTGTGCGACATCTATCGACGCGATGTGCCGCCACAGTACTATCCACGCTTTGCTTCAAATATGCTTATAATATTGTATGTGTAAGAAACCGATCCGATTTGTGTTTGTATTCGCATATTTGATCCCAAATCGCTCAATTTCAATCATTCACTATACTTCTACGTCAAACAGAAGTCTACCATTAAAAGAAAGTCCCATTTGCCACCGACCAAAACCACTCTCAGGGGCAGATAGGTTACGTCTTCATCGTTTGAGGAAGAAAGAAACATCGAACATGAAAATCGACAATTTCAACTTCGCAGCATTCTACAACTGGATCGCTTTAAACCGATTCGAATGTGACCGATCCAATGGGTGTGGACAACTCAGAGGAATCAGTAAATATAAGTACTTCAAATATTAACATCAATAGCGGTGAAAACATGGACTAGTGTCGACAAGTTCGCGGCTCGTCGACACGGCGCGGCGGGCACATGAAGTCATTCACAAAAAAAACTTTCAATTCGTCATGATTTCTTCTTTTAGATCGGCCGAGACTGTATCGCTTAGTAAGCGAAGATTACATTTTGAAAAATTCTCTTTACTCATGCGTTCTTTGCTCGAACCCTAAAAAATACAAAAATAATGGATCTCTTAAGTTCTCATATTAAAGACATGTATGAACAGAATGCTCAAAGCGGTTGCCCTCGAGCGGCAAAGTGCAACAACACTAACTTCTAGAGCACAATCTGATGGAATCATACGCTTGTACATCGTGTGAAACCGTATACAAGTCTTAAAAGTTATCTTAATACTCCTTTCACATGTTAGGCAAAATATTAAATGTAAATTGTGCAATTATGAAAAGTTTACACAAGATTAAATACAGTGGGGACAGAAAGTACGAATGTAGGTTTTGTAAAAAGACCATTCGTAGACATTCTCATTTTCTACATCACGAACGTATACATACAAAGGATAAGAATAAATTTTTGAAGTATGCAAGAAGTTTGTGCAGGAAGCTACTCTAAATTAACCACATGATCAAGTATCATCCTGATGTAAAATTTTAGGCGGAATGTTTTTTTGGAATTAATTGCACTTTAACAAATGGCAGTCTTGTTGAGTGTCCGTCGGTCTCTTTCGATCTTGGCATTGAAGAGGGATTTTTTTAATTCAGCAAGATCATTATTCATTATTTATGTAATTTTTTAGTAATACCTATTAGCCTTTTTCTAAATTTCAACATACCTGGCCTGCCGTCAATTCATCATAACATTTTCTTCTTTTAGGTCGGCCGAGACTGTATCGCCTAGTGAGCGAAGATTACGTTTTGGAAAATTCACTTTACTCGTGCGCTCTATGCTCGGACCCTAGAAAATACAAAAAAAAGGATTCTCTAAGATGTCATATTAAAACGAAGCACTTGCACATACCTAGATTTGTATGCACCGTCTGTTCAAAACGGTTTTCCTCGCGCGCCAAATTGCAAAATCACAGATTCCAAGAGCACAACCTGAAGGAATCGTACGCTTGCACCGCATGCGATGCCGTATACAAGTCTAACACTTATCTTAAAAGACATCTCAAATCCTTTCACATGTTAGGCAAAAAGATCAAATGTAAACTCTGTGATTATGAAACGTTTAGCCGAGATAATTTATGGAAACACAATGTCATGCACAACGGTGAAAGGAAGTTCGTATGTAGGTTTTGTAAGAAGACCTTTCGCAGACAGTCTAATTTGCAATTTCACGAACGCATACATACATCTGATAAAAGGAAGACTTGTGAAGTATGCAAGGACTCGTTTGTGCAGAAAGCTAGTTTGAATTACCACATGAGCAAGTATCATCCTGATGTAAATTTTTAGGCGCAACATTTTTTTTACATGTGGTCATTTAGGTATCTTGTACAATTTGGCCTCCATGAATGAGTTTCTTAATTTCACTAAACCGTTTCTTCTCTTCTCAGTCGTAGTGCTCTTGACAGAGCAGTCGTGGTCAATCATGACGGTCCACCGCGTGACGCACCTTGCATTGACTCGCTGTTAACTTTCTTGGGAAGAATAGTGCAGTGGTTTCCCCTTGCCTTCTGCACCAGACTATTTAGGTCTTCAGGCTCGCTGTAGCCTCTTCCAGCCAGTTGCCTAGCTAGGTGATACCGCCATTATTCGGTCGCCAAAGCCTTGTTTGTTGTCTAGCAGAGGGTACCAAGCGTGCAGGCTGAGGATTAAATTTAGAGTCGGATAGATCTTATTCCGTTGTCCCCCTTACCCCCTTAAACCGTTTGCCTGCTCTCAATTCATCGTGACATTTTCTTCTTTTAGGTCGGCCGACACTGTATCGCATGGTAAGGGAAGATTACATTTTGGAAAATTCATTTTACTCTTGCGCTCTTTGCACGAACCCTAAAAAATACAAAGTAAGGGCCTCTCTAAGGTGTCATATTAAAGCGAAGCACAAATCAATACCTATGTATGCATGCACCGAATGTTCAGAGCGCTTTTACACGCCCGGCAAATTGACACATCACAAACTCTTAGAGCACAATTTGAAGAAGTCATACGCTTGCACCGCATGCAACGCCGTATACAAGTCTAAACGTTATCTTAGAAGCCATCTCGACTCCTTTCACATGTTAGGCAAAAAAAATAAATGTAAATTGTGCGATTATGAAACGTTTAATACGGAAAATCTGCGGAAACACAAGATCAAGCACAACGAGAATAGAGAGTTCGAATGCAAGTTTTGTAAGAAGACCTTTCGTAGGAAATCTAATTTGTCATATCACGAACGTATTCATACAGGGGATAAAAGGAAAACTTGTGAAGTATGCAAAGAGTCGTTTGTGCAGAAAGCTAGTTTGAATTATCACATGACCAAGTATCATCCTGATGTGAAATTTTAGATAGAATTGTTTTTATTTTATTAATTTTCTTTTTAATCCGCGTTTTTTTATAATTTATTTTATTCGAAAAACCAACAGCACATCTTAAAGTAGGTACAATCAATAAAGTTTTTCTTATGAAGAATTGCCAAAATATTTTTTTACGTTTTAGACAATTTAAAAATAGCAAACAAAATACTTCACAAAAATAGTCTTAAATATAAGATGGTAATACAAACTAAACAAATCTCATAATAGTAGGCACCTTAAATAAATAATAAACATTAACACTATTATTACAATTCACGAACTTAATTTTTATTGTAAATTATCGCTAGGGTAGTACTAAAATTCGTGACTGCATATCCTTTAGTTAATCAAACAAAACCGCAAAAAAACCACATCGAGTAATGTTAAAATAATTTATAATTTCTATCTTGAAATAAGAAATAAATATAATATATACATTTATATAGACATAGTCCCTGACGCATATTGTTAATTACAAAATGGTATATATGGTGAAATAAATATATTAAAAATATGACTTCTGGTTTTATTGATTTAACTGTCTCAATTTAAGTGCTATTTTTAACTTCCCGCTATGAAAATAGAAGATTTTAAAAAAGAGGGTTAGTTACTGTTTTCGGTCTGTATTCTGAAAATATATTTTTCTAAATTCTACGTTTTGAGATCCTAGGCAGCTATTCCGACCATTTTGGGATGGACTTCCGTTTAATGTGTGTAACTCTATGAATTTTGTTTCAAAATTTAATCAAATCTAAATGTTGGTGAAATAATTCACGTAGCTATTACAATAATTATCTTCATTTCGACCATAGATATCTCAATTAGCTGTGGAATGTTGACATTTTAGCAGATTTTTTAAACAGATGCGTTTCTTTTCTAGGAATGGGTCATCGGGGCGATGAACCCATTTATTACAGCGTAACAAGTGACTCGGAGACAGGCGTAAAAAAGTACATATGTAAATACTGTCCAAAGGATTTCAAAGAGCTCAAGTACATTGTACAGCATTACCGATACGTCCACTTGAAACAGCGCACAGACAGCAAGTGTCGAATCTGCAATGAGAACCTCCAGCGTTACTCAAAAGCTTTCCATCTGGAAGAGGTCCACGGAATACCTGCGCCAACATGCGGAATATGCGGCAAAAAATTCCCATTCACCAACTATCTGATGATACACCAAAGAAATGTGCACATGCGGGAGAAAAATTTCAAGTGCACCATTTGTTCCCATTCGTTCTTCGACAATCACGGATTACAGCAACACCAGTTGAAGCATTCCGAGGAGAGAAAGTATACGTGCCAAATCTGTGATAAAAAGTTCACGTGGCTGAAGAACTTGCGTGTTCACGAACGCATTCACACTGGAATCAAGCCTTACACGTGCAAGATCTGTTCGACGGGCTTTGCAGAAAACAAGGGGCTGAAACGGCATATTATGAAATACCACCATGATGATAAAACAATATTATAAATAGTAATAATATATTGCAACATTACATTTACTTAATCATAAGTGTCATGTAATTTTAGTCTTATCGAAATGCTATTTAATTGAAAACCACAGAATAATCTCATGTGCAAAAGCTAATGTTTCGGTGGTAATTCAATACAGCATGAGTTTCTTGCGTTGTCATTAGCCATCGTATCATGATATTTCTATTATTTCACGACGGAACACGATATATGATAATTATACATGGTATCTGTCAGAATTATGTACAAAACTGCAAGATACACACACAGTGCTAGGGCCCTCAGTATATGCATTTTAAAAGGTACCTTTATTTGCCTACATCATTCTACCTAGTCGCTGCGAAAATTGAGATAGGAGTCCCCAACCAAATTAAAAAATATATTCGCGAATGTTGATCTCAAAAGAACATTATTTCTTTCTTTTTCAAAGGTGGGGAAGACTAACACGAAACACGTTTGCTATCCCTAAGGTAGGGATGCACCATCGTCTTCGAAAACGGAGGAGTAAACACCTTGAGCTGAATTCGCAATACTTTTGTGGTTTGACAGCTGGGCTCGTCAAATAGGTTAAACCGAAAAGTATCACGTGATTAAGACGATTTTTATGGGCGTCCTCCCCACTCTAGCGCTCAAGAGAACCAGAATCTCCACCTCATCTAGCCTCCCTAGTCTTTCCTTTCTTAGAACTAAGTCCTATGGAGAGACTGCTTAGTGCTTAAGACCGTTTGAGATGAAGTTCGCAAAGTGTTATGGACATTTGATATCTATACTAATAATAAAGCTGAAGGGTTTGTTTGTTTGAACTCGCCAATATCTGGAACTACCAGTCTGACTTGAAAAAATATTTTTGTATTTCATAGCCCGATTCTTGAGGAAGGCTAGGCTATGTTTCACATCACGCTATAACCTAAAGAGGCGGAGCAGTAAAGGAACAGCTAGTAAATAATAATGGTGGACAAACACGTCAATTTAATATTTAATTTGTAACACTGAAGGATTCGTGCTGTACGCGGAACACTTTCTTGCCCTCAGTGTCGTGGCAGGTCTCTAATTGGGTCACTCTCCATAAAAGATAATACTGTTCACTCTACTATATTGACATTGACCTGCTTGCTAGGCAGTATTATGAATGGCCTATTGAATTACGACGCTATGCATGCGACTTACTGTCGGGAGCGTTTACATATAACTGGCTTGCGCCGGAGCTTCATACCTGTACGGTCTAACCGCTACAAATTACACGTTTCTAATACGGTATCTATATAGATATTTCATATTGAACACGGGAGAAGAATTTAATGAAACTAGTTGTTCTAGAATCATTCTTTGATCTTTTAATTATATATTTTATACTCTGTACTACTGATATGTAAAGCTAAAGAGCGTGTGTTTGAACACGTTAATCCCAGAAAGTACCAGTCCCATTCGAAAAAAAATATTTTCGCGTTAAATAGCCCATTTTTTGAAGAATGCGGGCCATATAACGCGTCGTCTCAATTACGCTATAGGCAAAGGCCTAACTAAACCATTCATCATAAAATTATTTAGAAACCCAGCAGTGATTGATACACATTTTCTTCTTTTAGGTATGCCGAGACTGTATCGCGTAATGAGCGACGATTACATTTTGGAAAATTCGCTTTACTCGTGCGTCCGTTGCTCGGGTCAAACTAAATACAAAAGCGTGGATGCTATAAGGTATCATATACGTACAAAGCATTTGAATATACCTAAATATGGATGCTCCAAATGCTCAAAGCGGTTTAACATGCGCGCCGAAATGAAACACCACAAAATGCAAGAGCACAATATAATTGTAAACGAAACATACGCTTGCACCGCATGCGACTCTGTATATAAGTATAAAGCTTCTCTTAAGAAGCATCTCGAATCGTTTCACATGTTAGGCACAAAGATCAAATGTACATTTTGTGATTTTGAAACGTTTAGCCAGATAAGTCTTTGGAAACACAATATCAAGCACAGCGTGGAAAGAAAGTACGAATGTAGTTTTTGTAAGAAAACCTTTCGTAGACAATCAAATTGGGTGTATCACGAACGTATACATACAGGGGATAAGAGGTATACGTGTGAAGTATGCAAGGAGTCGTTTGTGCAGAAAGCTAGTTTGAATTACCACATGACCAAGTATCATCCTGATGAAAAATTTTAGTATGGAAGTTTTTTTTTTTTTTTTTTTTCATTTTACTTAAGTCTTGTAGAATAATAAAAAGTAATAGCTTCCTCCATAATAGTAGACCTGTCACTAAATGTGAATTCTTTCATCGCCACTAATATTTTAATTTCGTACTTCATGAAAATAATAATATTCCTTAACAATACAACGATTAGATGTGCTTCCATTTAACTCCGTTACGCCATATCAACTTACCTTTTTAAAAACAATGAATACTATGGGGAGCTGGCCTGGGATCCAACACTACATTTTGCAAATATCTATACCAACAGTATTTTAACATGAAATGCTAACATAATGAAATAGAAAATGTATAATATTGCACACACTTTACCAATATAAACTCTGATGCACATTGTAAATTATGATTTTAAGTATTATAAAATAAATAATATTCTTTCGAGTTCTGGTTTTATATTGATTTTCCCCTAATGTAATTGCCACAAATGGACAACACTTTTTTGAGATTATATGTTCGTAATAATCTGCATAAATTACCGGCACCGGCACCGTCGTCGGCGGCGTCATCTTTTAATATAATAGTGTAAAATATTTAAGTCCTTTGTTAAATCTGTTAGAACGACACAGTGGAATGTATCTTGTACTTTGTAAATAATAAGAAATATAGAGACTGAAGAAACACTTGTATTTATTTATAATAATTTGTACAATAATCGTCCATATCAAATAACTGTTGCATCGTATCCCTCTCCACAGTGTATCCCTTCGGCCCTCCTGACAGTTCGCATGACCCTTTTCTTAGCTAATAAAATCGTCGTCAGTGTTGCCTCCTCATAATGTTTCCACATTTTCGCTTATCGCTAACATTCGGCCATTCTGATCAATATGTCTGGTCTCAGACATTAGATACTAGCTACTTAACTCTGGCGATTTCTCCATTTTCAGCACAACGCCATCCTTCACTCCGCACTCTTCTCCACTGACGTCGCTACTATAGGTAATAGGTAATCTTGATTAAGGCCATTACTTCTACACTAGCCCCTATCGGCCATCCTCCTTGTACAGAATGACCTCATTCTGATTCTCTCTCTTAGTCTCGGAATCTGATCGCTTCAGTCTTCCACGGTAGCCTAGCCCTGTGGACCGACTGATTAAAACTTCGTAATTTCTCTCTGCCCCAAGTTCTGACGGCCTTAGTGGCAATATACATTCTGGTGTCTGTGCACTTGAAAATAAAAAAATCTTTGGAAAGTAAATGTTCAAATGAAATTTCCCCCTTTCTGGATCTGCTCACCTTTAGATGTGTTAGATGCTGCGGTTCTCTTTGCCTCAAGCTCTAACCATCTGATTCCTCCACGGTGGCTTAGCCCCGTGAACCAACTCATAGCCTTGAAACATTTCTCTCTACGCTCCAAGCTGTGTTCTATCATAGCCTTAGAGGTACTTCTTTCTCTTAATGTTCGTTCTCTATGGTCTCATATTTACTTTAGGATTTTCTCACTACCTCGGTTCGCCACTTGGCCTAGCCTCGTGGATCAACTAGTTGGAAACATATATCTCTGTGGCCCAAGTTTAATTGCCTTGGCAGCCTCCTATTATCTGGGGTATGTGCAGTGTGCACCTGAAAAAAAAACGTTAACGGACAGTAAATGTTCTAACAAGTTAATTTGGTTTGTATGAATGTACTAGCATAATTATTTACCAATTCAATCTGCAATTAACGTTATAATTGACATTGTATTGACTACAAAACAAAAAATAAATCATACATTTAATTTCATATATTTTGTTTTATTTGGTTACTCGCAATATCAAAGTGAGTAAAACATCAAATTAAAATAATTCAAATTACAACAAAAATATTTTCCATTAAAAATATAAGTATAGTAAGCAGGAGAGAAAAACAATGTTACAAAATCGAATAATTCATAATAATTCAGAACTGACTTCATCGTCCTCATAATGGACAACATTTCATTTTTTAATGACCCATTTTTATTATTTTTATTAAAAATATATTAAAAAATAAGTTACACGTATTTTTATATTTTATTTTTGGTTGAGTTTTTATATTTTTAATTTAATTATGAATTTTTATAAATTCTGAATACTTATAAACTAAAAACCTTAGCTAGGACTAAAATTAAGAAATATAAACTGTCACCCAAAGAAAGTGACAGATAGTGTCAGTCAAACCACAGAGTATACGTTATAGAAATGCAAAGAGTATAATATACCGTATTCCAAATAGGTGTTGCCGTAGCCGGAACTCAAATCGCCTACAACATTATTCATAATGTATATAATAATACTAGCTTTTGTCCGCGGTTTCACTCGTAAATATATTTCCTGTGATAGCCCATTCGAAACTAGCAAAGCTTTCAAAAAAATATTATATAAAAGAAGTATTTTTATAATTATATTTAAAGAATAATTATTAATTTAGCTTTAAATGGAATAAAAATGGGTAAAATTAATAGAAGGCAACACCTGAGTTCAATAACTAACAACTCTGCCAACAGACATTAGTATTTTTAAATTAGAAGGTTAGCACAGATTAGGGCACCTATTAATCCTTATTTTTCAATATTTTTAAAATAACTCGAAAATTAAAGGATATAAAAAAGAAAAAATAAATAAATAAGCTTTCTAGCATGTAATCTCCAAACGGTTTTCGAATTTTGGTACCTTACGATAAATGAAATGTTGTCCATTGTTTGGTACTGTAAAGCTAATCCACGGCTTCATTTTCTCGGCTGTGTATACGTTGCTATATTTTCTTTACTATTTACTTCATATCTGTCCGTGCCAAGAACTATAGTGACTCTGTAGGGTCCGCTGTAGCTTGGTAAGAGTTTGTTACTTTCTCCTGGGTTATTCTGTTGTTTCTGGACTAAAACTAGATCACCTTTGTATTGTTTGGCCGCACATCTTTTTTCATTAAATCTTTTTTTCATCTCCGTTAGCCTTTTACCTATAGTATTAGATACGTTATTTCGAATTTCGGTAATTATGCCTTCATTTAGTTTAGGGTGTTATTCCTATAAGATAAACCTTGAAACGCGATAACGGCGAGGGTTTCGAGTTCATATGAGTGGAAATGTTGGACGAAACGTCGAAAGAAGCTTGCGAGTCCTATGAATTGTCTTACTTCATGCACGTTCCCAAGCCTTTTGAAAGTCGTTACAGCTTCAGTTTTTATTTTTCCAGGTTTGACGCCGTCTGCAGATATTTCATATCCTAAGTAATTTATTTGTGTTTTAAAAAAGTTACATTTATTGGCTTCCTGTAAGGCTTCGAGAACCTGTTCCAACTTTTCCATGCTCTCTTCAGTGGTTTTGGATGAGATAATTATGTCGTCCATGTAAGCCAAGACGCATCCTCTTTTTGTTAAGAACTTTGTGAATCAACCGTTGGAAGACCGCCGGTGCATTACATAGTCCAAATGGGATTCTATTGTACTCAAAATGGCCATCAGGCGTTACGAAAGCGGTCAAATGTTTAGATGTTTGTGCTATCGGGATTTTATGGTGGCCCGAAGTAAGATCTAGTGTAGTGAAGTATTTTTGACCACACTGTCAATTTGGTCGTCAATTAACGGCATAGGGTAATTGTCTTTGACAGTCTTTTTGTTTAGTGCTCTGTAGTCTACGCATAGTCTCACGTCACGGTTCTTCTTGCGTACTATAATAATTGGACTGGCATACTCAGATTCCGACTCTTGTATGATTCCATTTTTTAATAAATCATCAATAATATATTTGACCTTTTGTCTTTCGAAGTGGGAAAGCCGGTAGGGCCTATATGCAATCGGATTGTTGTGTGCATCTCCGCCATCGTTGTATTTCCCAGATCTGCGTCAGAAGATGCAAAGCAATCAGCCTTAGTGTTAAGTAATTGGTAGAGCTGGTTCTTCACATTTTCATTCAAGTCGGTGTGTATATTGATGTTATTCATCAGAATGTGTTTTTCGTCTTGTGATGATTCTTGTATAATACGGCAGATGTTTAAAGTTACATTGTTGTTCGTCGAAACTATCGGCTCGACGCTTAACGGCTTCGTCAATTAACGCTCCTCTCGCCAGAGTGCGTCCTTGGCGCAGCTTTATTGTGGTCGTTGATTATCCGATTACTATGATTTCTGTAATTCCTTCCTTGAATGTTAAAATTAAGTATTCTCCATAAGGTTTCATACATACATTTGATGAAATATATATATTAGCCGGGATTATATTTGAAGTTACCTGGACTGCTGTTATTCCGTTTATCTCCACATCTTCTTTTAATACTATATCTACCAGTGGAGTACTTGGTGCCTTAAAAAGTATTAACCTAGTGTCGTCTTTAATCACTTTTACTTCTGGAATTTCAGTAAGATTTTGTCCAATCAGAATGTTCGTTTCTGGGGGGAATTATGTAGGCGTCTATTATTTCCACGATGCTGTCAACCTTTAAACTGATCTTGATCTTACCCTTCGGCTTTATGATTCCATTAGCAAAACCTTTGAGGCATGGGGAGGGTCCGTTATCCTCTTGATCCGGTAATTGTTCTGTAAATTGGTCACTGATCAATGTGCACTCACTGCCGAAGTCAATGAAAGCTTTTGTGTATTTTCCCGAAATCCGTCAACGACACTTTTTGAAATTGAAAATTTTAATTTTCGCTTATCGCTAACAATAGTAGATGGAAGATAATATCGTCACCCTGTTTTATTAAAAGTGTCGCTAAGGTCTATTTCGTTTTCTCAAAGGTATAAATCACATTGGAATTCTATTATTTTTTTATTTCTTTTCGTTTTATATTATTCGTTTCTTTAGGTACCTGGCCTATTGGTCTATTGTGCTCCCGATTCGTCATAAGATTATTTAGTTAGTCTCCAACTCCAATAGGTGATTGATACACATTTTCTTCTTTTAGGTCGGCCGAGACTGTATCGCTTAATGAGCGAAGATTACGTTATGGAAAATTCACTTTACTCGTGCGTCCGTTGCTCGGATCAAACGAAATATAAAAACATGGATTGTATAAGGTATCATATTTACTCAAAGCACTTGAATATACCTAGATATGCTTGCTCCGAATGCTCAAAGCGATTTTCCTCGCGCCCCAAATTGCAACATCACAGGCTCCAAGAACATAATCTGAAGGAATCGCACACTTGCACCGCATGCAACGCTGTTTACAAGTCTAAATCTTACCTTAAACGGCATCTCAAGGCCTTCCACATGTTAGGCAAAAAAATTAAATGTAAATTATGTGATTATGAAACGTTTAGTCAGGATAATCTGTGGAGACATAACATTAAGCATAGCGGAGAAAGAAAGTTCGAATGCAAGTTTTGTAAGAAGACTTTTCGCAGAAATTCTAATTTATTATATCACGAACGTATACATACAGCTGATAAAAGGAAAACTTGTGAAGTATGCAAGGAGTCGTTTGTGCAGAAATCTAGTCTGAATTACCATATGAGCAAGTATCATCCTGGTGTACATTTTTAGATGGAATTGATTTTATGTATAATTATTTATATTGTTCGTTGTTCTACTTGTAGGAAAAAAGTTTCGTCTCAGAATAGTATATCTGTCATAAAAATGGCACCGACTTCGATTTTGTTTATGAATTGTTCGTCATTTGTTAAATGTTATTTTAATTATTGTAAAATAAATATATTTATTTATAACTCTGGTTTTACATTATCATTTGCATATTCCTAAATTTGACTGTATTTTACTTTTATTATACCTACTATATCGTGGTAGAATTCCACATAGAATTTTATTTTTCTGAATTCAATTTGCATTAAAGGACAAAAGCATTCACACTTAAGAATGGCCCTGAGGGCCATTTCTCGCTCTTCAGATATTTATAAGTATGACGTTGTTAGGCTAAAATATTGTACAGTTGAAGAAAATAGTCTTGTATTTTTTCTAAATACTTATTCGTTATTCGTTAACTGATGTTATCTCATTGATATATTATAATATATCATTGTGTTATCTACATAAGTACTTTATTCACTCGATCGGGGGTACAGTTAACACTGGGCGTCTATGGAAAAAAATCACAATCGGTCTCTCACCATTCCCTAAAAGTGTCGCCCCATGATATCATGGCCATGGTTCTCTCGTCCCTATCACTACTCTACTGGCTGGTGCATATATTGAGTATGGTGTCAATTTAAAGTACAAGCGCACTTACTTAAAAAAAACAAATTAAATTATATCGCCCGGGGTAACAATTATAAACAAAATTAACACTAATGTTTTTAATTTATTTGCGAGTAACACCACCCTTTGATGAGGTTGAAAATTTTTGTATGGGAAAAGTTGTTTTAGTTTTATTTTTTTTTACCATCTTCGCATTGCCCTTCAGATGACGATTTGAGGCACATCGGTTGGATGGTTTCAAAGCCTATAACGGACATAGGCAGAAACGTTTTTTGTATATATATATATATATATGAAAATTATGATGAAATTCACAACTTTGATCGAGAAGAGACTTGATAGTTTTTCCGTTAGCGATTGAATTGCAATAAATGAGAAGTAAACATTTATTTTTTCTTTCCTAGGAAACGGTGGCAGATCCCTGTATTACACAGTAAGAAAAAATGAGAGCGGCGTTAAGTTATACCATTGCAATGCCTGTTCAAATATTTACAAATCCGCAACCCCCGTGCCCAAACACTATCGCGAAAAGCATGTGAATGGAAAGGCAGATGGAAAGAAATGTCCACTTTGTGTTACAGAATTATACAGATACACAAAAGCGTTTCATTTGGAGGATGAACACGGCATTCCCGCGCCAAGATGCGATATTTGTGACAAACGATTCCCATTCAAAGATGTTTTACGGTTGCACCAAAAGCGAACTCATTTAAAACAGAAAAATGTCAGATGCCAAAAGTGCGCTAAAACTTTTTTCGATAATTACGGTTTAAAAAAGCACATGGTTGTCCATTCCGAAGGACAGAACTTGTGTAATGTGTGCGGGAAAAAGTTTAATTGGAAATCTAATCTGGATGCACATATGAAGATTCACACGGGCCTAAAACCTCACAAATGTAAATTGTGTGAGATGGCCTTCCCAGAGTCTAGGAATTTGAAAATACATATGGCTAAATGTCATCCGTAAGAAATTTGCTATAATTATTATAAAAGTAAAAAGATTGACATTTGTGTGCTATTATTATCTGATGTTATACTACCAATCTATAGTTTAGCGTTTCTTCCGAATAAAATAGTTTCCGTTAGCGATTGAATTTTACTAGTAAAATATCCAATAAATATTGATTTTTCTCTTTCGTAGGGAACGGCCGCAGATCCCTGTATTACACAGTAAGAAAAGACGAGAGCGGCGTTAAGTTATACAATTGCAATGACTGTGGGAAAAATTTTAAAACCGCGAAATACGTGCCCTCACACTATCGTCAACAGCATTTGAATATGAAGTCAGTTGGCACGGAATGCCCCCATTGTGTTACAAAAATAACCACACGAACAAAAGCTTTTCATTTGGAAGATAAACACGGCATCCCCGCACCAAGATGTGACGTTTGTCACAAACGATTCCCATCGAAAAGTCGTGTACGGTTGCACCAAAAGCGAACTCATTTAAAACAAAAAAATGTCAGATGCCAGAAGTGCACAAAAACTTTTTTCGATAATTACGATTTGACAAAGCACATGGTTGTCCATTCCGAAGGACAGAACTTGTGTAATGTGTGCGGGAAAAAGTTTACTTGGAAATCTAATCTGGATGCACATATGAAGATTCACACGGGCCTAAAACCTCACAAATGTAAATTGTGTGAGATGGCCTTCCAAGAGTCTAGGAGTTTGAAAATACATATAGCTAAATGTCATCCGTAAGAAATTTGTTAATCGCAAAACAAAGTAATGTAAAAAGATGAACAATTACTTGCCATTATATAATGATATCTTTCTCATCTAAAGCACTGTATTCTTAAGTATAGCGACCCCGCTCCCTGCTTCGCAAGGGTACTATTTCAATACCATAAATACGCTCCGCTGACTTTTTTATAGGTAATTTTACTCTACATAATTCTCCGATATTAGTGAAAAAGGGGATAAGTCTGAAAATACTGAAATAGAGTTAAGTACATTCTAACGAAGTTTAGCTTGTGAAAAAGGGGTTATCTTCAAATAATGCTGGTTTGCTAAACAAACGTTTGTGTGTTGTGGGATAACTGACGTTTTGTATTTTCAAAGTGGTTATGTTAACTTATCCTTCTAAAATTTTAAACTTTTAAATTTTTAAACTTACCCCCTTTTTCACTATTATCGGAGAATTATTTCCTACATCGCCATGAAAACTAGCTGGGGCTAACTTTTCCCCCGACTTGACTCACTTATTCTGTTAATGCTGAGTTCCTAGACATGATAGGTCCATGTTTAATACTCGTAAACCTTCCCGGTGAATCAACCTATCTAATAGTGAAAACCGCAACAAAGTCGGTTCAGTAGTCACAGACAGACAGACGCGATGGGGGACTTCGTTTTATAACACGTAGTGATTCGTGTCTAAATATCAAGAGTTCTTCTTCTTCTTTTATTATGGCTCCACCAATGTTAATCGGTGATTTGACAATGTCAAGTAATATAGCCTTTATAGTGTATATAGCCGATTAATCGGTATTTAAGATAATCCTGCCGACCGTAATATGTCTTATTGGTCGTTGACTAATCACAACCATTACAGCACGGACAGGATTAAACTGGATTCCCCATGACGTCCTGGCGGACGCGTGCGGTATTCACAAAGGAATCATATCAAGAGTTATGAAGATATTGTAATGAATGTCATAAAAAGTAAACGTCAGAATATAGAAATATTGCGAAATTCACGTAGTTGCAACATTTAAATTTTTTTTGATGTGCTAATCTTATGTGATATAAATAATTTGTATGGAGTAGTTTCGTGAAATGTTTTTGGCCTCTGACTTGACATGCATCAAGCATTCACATGACGGATCCACCGTACCCCTGGTGGTAACGATAGCTATATTATTGGACCCACGTTACCCCCATAGTGCTGTCCTATTGGAAACACAGGAATTCATATTAAGTTTTACAATAATAATTATCAGCCTAATGTGTGCCTTTTATTTGCATTATTAGAACAAACGAGTAGTGTCACGGGACAGAAACGCTACTTTACCTAAATGATGACGTCATTATGTCGCCAGTCGGCAAAACTTTCATATAAAAAAAAGCTTAAAATAACTTAATCTATGTACAAAAACACCTTAGTCTTTACTTTAAATACCGAATTGGAACATACATTATTACAAAAAAATATATAATAGTTGATTAAAAATTAGTTGGGAACTATTACATAATCTTGAATTGGTTACCGATAAAGCTTTTAAAACTTGAGTAGGTAAAGGGCACACACTGGCAGAAAATAATTTGCATATTCAACTGTTCTACTTGAAGTGCCGCATTTCCTCTCCTCACGACGTGCTTCAGAAGAGGTCGCATTTTAACCATGTTGATGATAGATACTCATGCTGTTATAAAAATAAGTTAATTGTACGTGCTTCTATATTGTGTACAACAAAATAACATCGGATTAAAATTACTTTGTATTCGGGTTTTGGCAATTATGTATTTTAATTTCCGGTGGAAAATTGATATCATTGGTATATTTCTTTTCTAGGAAGTCACCGGAGAAAGTCTTCGATGTATTACACAGTAACAAAAGATGAAAAACAAGACGTCAAATTATATAATTGCAATGAATGTTACAAAAGTTTTAAGACCCAGAAATATGTCTCTCAGCATTATCATGTCGTACATTTGAAAGTGAGGGTAGAAGCAAGAAAATGTCCTCACTGCGATTTAAAAATTCCCGCGAACCTACGAGCTTTTCATTTGGAGGATGAGCACAACATCCCTGCACCCAAATGTGGAATATGCGCGAAAAGATTCGCTTTCCAAAACAAATTATGGCTACACCAAAAGTCAACCCATATGAGGGAGAAAAACGTAAAGTGCCAAGTGTGCAATAAAGAATTTTTCGATAATCACGGATTGAAAAAGCACATGGCCTCGCATTTAACTGAACGAGTATACGAATGCAATGTTTGTGGGAAGAAATTCAATTGGAAGTCAAATCTGGACGCTCATTTGAAAATTCATTCGGGACGAAAGCCCCACCAGTGTAAAATATGTGGAATCGCTTTTGCTGAGAGTAGGACTTTGAAATGTCATATAGCAAAGCGACACATTGGTGAAACTAAGTGAGCTATTTTTTTTCTCTACATACAAAAGGGAACAGGGTCGTACCTACTCATCCGATGATCCCATCCCATGTTTGGGTGAGCGTTATTCTAAGCCTAGGCTTAATTTCTCGGCGGAGACAGCTAAATGTGTCGTAGGCTTTTTTTCTATTGTGTTTTTTTAAATCTGCGTGATCTGCCATTCTTATCTTGTAACTTGATTTGATATCATAAATAATAAAAAAAATATACTATATTGAAATTCGTTTTGGTCACTGCATAGGACAACTACAACCCATGGGTGGATAAGGGTTGTACTGTTGAGACTTCTATAACCACTGGGTCCACTGGTACTCCGGACTCCATATTCTTGGTTGAAACTTTAAAATTATAGATTGACCGGGAAGGTTTGCCAGTATTTAACATGTTTAGGAGCTGAGCATTAACAGTATTAGTGAATCAATTCGGGGGGGGGGGGGGGGAAGTTAGCCCTAACCAGTTTTCATGGCGTATGCTATCTAATCCGCCAGAGATATAACAAAATGATGTAGGAATGAATTGTTAAGCATAAAATTATCTACTTAACATCCGCGGTAGCATATAGTTATTTCTAATATATTAGCAGTAATAAGCGTATTTATGTAGGTATTAAAATTTTTGTAAATTCACATAGTACCTGTGCGTCCGCTAGTATTAAAATATATTGTTTATAAAGTTTCAAGCCATCAAAGCATACTTTTGTTTTTTAGGTAGGCGGGTAAACTTCGAGATAGACTCCAGAGACTACGCCGTCATACAAGATTCAAATAACGGCAACATTAAATATTCCTGCAACAAATGCAGCGCTAAAGTAAAGACACTGACTTACCTGAGACGACATATAGCTACTAAACACTTCAATTATAATTCCCTACCATGTCCTGAATGCTCGGAATTGTTCTGCAATAATTCTGATAGGAAAAAACACATTCTAATCACACATAAAAGTGCGGGTAGTCATGAAAAATACGTTTGCGATAAATGCGGTAAACAATTCGCTCATAGAGAAGGCATCACTCAGCATCTCAGAGGCATACACACGGAGAAGAAATGCCAAAAGTGCGGGACTACATTTCAATCGAGATATCTATACTTGAAGCATTTATCCCACAAACACGATAGGCCCATGCCAACGTGCGGAATCTGTGGATTTCAAAGTGTAGTGGAAAGCAGGCTGATTGTCCACCAAAGACAAGTACATATGAAAGAGAAAAATATCTCCTGTGAATACTGCAGTTTGCAATTTTTTAGCGCGTCCCAACTAAATTCTCACCAGATTAAGCATAGCAATGAAAAGAAGTGCATTTGCACCGTCTGCAATAAAAGCTTTCGAAGAAAATCTAATCTTAACATTCACATGAGGATACATGTTCAAGACAAACGTAAAGTTTGCACTATTTGTTCCCAGGCATTTGTTCAGAAGTCCAGTTTGAATTATCATATGAGTAAACATCATTACATTTAAGAGTCGAATTTTGCAAAACTATGTGATCGGAATATGAAATACATAACCTCACTTATACTTTATCTCAGTTTCCAATTGCCAAATCTCTGAATGATCAGTAATTATTTTATATTATGCCTTTTTTACAAATACACTACTATCATCTTGTTTTCACCTGGGCCCAAGAATGTATCTCCTTTGCATTTTAACCACATATGAGGTTACATAGTTCGCCGACGCGACGTCTGTCTCAAAACAAATAATATCTGTCTAATTCTTATTCTACTAGTTGTCACTTTAAATACGTGTATTTTATATAGAGATAAAATACTTAAATTTATTTGATCATTTTGTAAAATTATGGTTGTAACCATCAAGGAAGAATATTATTGTTAACTCTTGTGTCTGATCAGCTCCTCCCTAGGGCGCCTTTAAATTAGACGCTTATAGAAGCGCTGCAGTGGCGCGACTGTGGCGCAGTAGACGCGCGCGTCTGTAGCGCTCCATCGTCCCATATTGCAGGGTGATTTCTAACGCCTTTAAATTAGACGCTTATAGAAGCGCTGCAGTGGCGCGACTATGGCGCAGTAGACGCGCGCGTCTGTAGCGCTCCATCGTCCCATATTGCAGGGTGATTTCTAACTTCCTCAATAAAATGTCATTGTCAATTTGATCTACATTCATATTATTTAAGTTTAATTACAGTCGCGTATAATTTGCACTATTTTGTATCTCTGTTGCTAACAAAAACGTGTTGGTACACAGATTAGTAATGTACGATAGATCGTGAAGAGCGAGCGTGCACGGTACACTCTCGGCCTGTCATTTAAAATTTTATTCTTAAAAGACGTTATAATCAACAATTTTGTATATTAATGAGTATTTTTATCATAAATTGTGTAAAGAATACTACTTTTTAATATTTATAAAGTTTATATAATTAAATGTATGAGAGGAGTAGGTATTTAAGATTTTACATTTACAGAACTGTTTTTTTTTAATTTAACATATTTGTATATTAATAAATATTTTTTATCTATTTTACACTTTGAGTATTGAAGATGTTACATTTGCAGAACTGGTTTTTAAAAATTGTACACTAAAAAGACACGCAAAGTTTGTTAAATCACAAGAAAAAAAACTTTATAATGTAACTCATTTAATATATAAACATGTACAAATATATGTTTAAATAAATGTATGTTATAAATATGTATTTAATTTTTTCATTTCAAAGTTTAATTTTCAATAATCGCACTAACTCTCCCTTTATATTTTACCTTACGGCGTGGCCAGAGTCGCTGGTAGACTTTGTTAGTTATCGTCAATCGCCAGAGAAAATCAATAATATGGACTTGAATCCTTAATTTAACACCTAGGTACAGTATTAGGGTACTTTCAGCCCTGATAAATAACCTACAAATGAGACGCACGCTTATATAACAGATTTACAAAAAAAATTAATTTGGGAGGGATGAAATTTATTTTCTTCTTTGCTTGCAATCTTTGTAACTGCGGTAATAATACTATCATGGTATTTACTGCATGTAGTGTGACCAGATATTGGTAAAGCACACATAATTTTTAAGTGGAATAATATTTTTTTCTTTATTTTTACTTCTTCAGCCACTTCTCCCTATCATCTGCTTTTCTCCACGATCTACCCTCTCTCTTCACGATACCGTCACTCCATCTGCGGCATCGTTCGGCGACACTTCAATGGCCCATTCTAGGTCTCCGCTCAGTAACCCTTCTGTCCATCTACCATCGTGTCTTCGAGCTACATCTCCCCCCCCATCTCTACTTCAGTGTTGCAACTCTAGTTCCAATGTCCATCACTCTTGTCTTCTGTCTTATTTGGATATTGGGTATTCGATCACTGAGGGAGATCCCGAGCATCCTATGCTCCATAGGCCTTTGTGCCACCTTCATGGTGGGAAGTACTTGTTATTTTTACTAGTAGTAATAATTGACATTAATTGGTGAAAATACTGGAACCTAAAGTTTATTAATTTATCGATCTTTGATATAAGGATTTAATATTATCTTTAACAAATCTCACTTACGATACATTTAAATATCTCTGTTTGTAGGTAACCAATCCGTTGAAGATTACATAGATTATGTGCAAACTGGCGATGGTTCTCTGAAACACATGTGTAAAATGTGTAATAAGGTCATGAAAAACGTGAATATTCTCCGTGGCCACATAAGGACTGTACATCTGAAGATAAAGAAAAACTTGTCCATTGAATGTCTAATTTGTAATGAAAAATTCACTTATTACAGAAAGAAAGATAGACACATGCTCTTAAAACATGGTATTGCTAAAGGAAAGATCAAGTACGACGAATACGCTTGCGATATTTGTCTTAAAAGATTTCCAAGAAAAAATACATTGGCCGAACACATGCTAGATTCGCACATTGAAAAGAAATGCTTTTATTGCGACCTGAACTTTACCAGAAAGACCATTATGTTTCACTTGAACCAAAAGCATGATCATTCTATACCAACATGTGGTGTTTGTGGATTAAAAAGTACACAGGAAAGCAAAATACTAATCCATCAAAGAAAAGTTCACATGAAGGAGAAGAATATTGCATGTGAACTTTGCGAGATGTCCTTCTACAGTCGCAGTCATTTAGAGTCGCATATGATAAAACATAGAAGCAAAAAAAAATACAGGTGCAACGTCTGTGGAAAGTTATTTGCTAGGAAGGTGTCGTTTGACGAGCATTGCCTAATTCATACGGGAGAGAAAAAGTATGCTTGCAAATTTTGTCAAATGCGATTCACACAAAGAGGTAGCCTCAGATGCCATATCAAAAAACGGCATTCTGCACATAAAATTACTGGAAACCAGAGCCTGTAGACGCAACCAAACTGTAAAAGCTCAAATTGAATACCTACTAATTAAACGAAAAACATCTTATATGAAGTAACACTGTGTTACGATGGAGAATGAAACCACATTCTTATAATTAGAAACAAAGTCCCCCGCCGCGTCTGTCTGTCTGTCTGTCTGTGACCTTTTCACGCAAAAACTACTGAACGATTTTGTTTCGGTTTTCACTACTGGATAGGTTGATTCGCCGGAAAGGTTCACGAATTTTAAACATAGACCTATCATGTTTAAGAGCTAAGAATTAACAGTATACCTAAGTGAATCAAGTCGGAAAAAAGTTAGTATGCTGTCTAATCCGTCATGTTGTACAAAAAAGTCCGCGGTTGCATACTTTATTATATCTCTGATAGATAAGTAATAAAAACTGAATAAGCGTATTTTTGTGGGTATTAGAATTTAACTCGCTCGTATTTTAATATAATTAAACGATAAAACTTTTTCTTTCTTTTAATAAAACACCCCACACCAAGACACCAATCAAATGCATGTTCATGCCACATAACTTTTAACCTTATTAATATAATATCAATATCCAAGAAAATTGATTATTTTAAAAGAAATTGTTTGTATACTAATGGCAATATTTGGAAAATTCTGAACCTTCAATAATGGTACAATGATGTTTGGAAACTAAACTTATTTTGTACGTGTTTTGAGCGTTTAGGCGACATAGGTCGCATTAGTTATTGATACCATTACAATCATAGATGTACTTGAAGTGACTTTGAAATTGAAAAAATGAACAAGCTTAGATTTAATTTTCTACGCTACCTGAATGTCAACAGTAAAGTTTGCCGAGGAGCACTGCCAGCGACGTCACCAGCAGTGCGCTGGTTCAATTGAATGGTGTTACAAAGGAAGTTACTACTAGACGTTGCAGATCAAAAAAATCAGCACTTGATATAACACGGTATGGTGATCTTGCTGTCATCCAGGATCCAGGGGCCTCTTTGTAGGAATTTTCTGGCAGCGATGTTAATAGTGTGTGTGCAGTAATTTTTGGAGCTCAATACAGTTTTATAGGCGGAAGTACTTGGCGTTGCAATTCGACACGCGACCGTAATGAGTTGCAGTTAGTGTTAAATAGCGAATCATTTAGGTACTCGCACGCGGCCATCAAGGGTTCCTACCAATCGACTACTACTACTTAACGAAACTCTTTATATAATAATAATTAAGATGTAAAGTCTAAATGTAATAGTAAACCAAAAAACTGGCGCGAATAATCTTCATAATTTCATTTCAGATGAAACTTCGCTGCCAGATGTTGACTTCTCGTTAGACCCAGAATGTACAGTACAGAGATACATCTGTAACATTTGTGATGCATATTTCTGTCAACCAATTGCAGTTAAAAATCACATTTACATAATGCATCACGGCATCAATCCGTTTTGGTGTGAACACTGCAACTATACTTCTCCACACTACAACAACATGCGATGCCATTTATCAAAAGCTCATCGTATGGAACTTCCGAAACTGAGTACGTTTTATTGCAAACTGTGCTATCAGCATTTCGAAGATCTATCCCTTAAGAAGAAACACATGAAATTTAGACACAAACTGTTCAACTGCCATAAATGCCAACTGCTGTTTACTTTAGAGAAATTGGATACCCATTTGAAAAACATACATGGAACAGGTGTCCCGACGTGCGGTGTATGTGGCTTCATGTGTATAACTAAACACAAACTATATATACATCAGCGTAAGATCCATATGATGGAGAAGAATGTGGAATGCCAGATGTGTGATAGGAAGTTTTTCTCTAAAAAACTTTTAGCTTCTCACATGATTCATCATGCTCCGTCAAGAGATTTCGAGTGTAAATATTGTAAGAAAATGTTTAGGACACCTAAAACTAGGAAAACACATGAAATGATTCACACTGGAGAAAGACCTAAGAAGTGTACTATTTGCAATGAAGCGTTCATACAAAAGCCAAGCTTAGACCACCATATGAAAAAACGTCATCCAAGCCAAAGATAATGAGTAAACAAATTGCTTAGACTTCGATAAATAATCGATCTATCATCACGCCTTTTATCGCAAGAGGGGTGCCACTTGTTACGATCCTGACATACTTCTTTCGCTTCTTTTATATTCATCATACCTTTCATACATGCGCGATTGTGTGTCATTTTAATATTTCCATCGATCAATACATTTTTTATATGTTCAATGAAAGTACACTTAGGTCGTCCTCTGCTAGCACTTCCTTTCACTTCAGCCATATAAAACCTTTTTAGTCAATCTTTCATTCTTCATTTTTACGTGTCCAAACCAGCGTAAACTACTTTCTTAATTTTAGTCACAATATCATTTTTCACTCCGCATTCTTCTCTAATGACATCATTCCGGATGCGGTCAAAAGGTCGTCCTCTGCTAGCATTTCCTTTCACTTCAGCCATATAAACTTTTTTAGTCAATCTTTCATCCTTCATTTTTTCAACGTGTCCAAACCAGCGTAAACTACTTTTCTTAATTTTAGTTACAACATCATCTTTTACTCCGCATTGTAACAAATGCAGTATACTTAATTGAATCTTCATGTACTCTTAAGAGTGTAGTGTACCGCGTCCATGTCCATACAAACGGAGAAAACGTTTTACTACCCCTAAATATCATTTAATTTTAACGATTTTGTAATATCTTACTGACATAATGAAAAACTACGTACGTATTTTTTCCTTTTTCAAAATTCGTAATAGGTCAAAAGTTATAAGCCCCTCAAATCTCGGTTTTTTTGGTTCATAACTTGCTTGTAATAAGCCGTCTGTATTTGAGAAACAAAGCAAAATTTCAAAAAAAGCAAAACGTACGTACGTAGATTATAATCTGCTAAAACGTTTGACACCAAAATTATAAGGTTTCGTTATAGTTTAGTAGGTGTAAATTGTTTTCCCCCAAAACGCAATTTTCAACGAAGAACATACCTACGAACACTCACGAGCTGCAGTGTTCTCTGTCGCACTGATGCCCGTGGGAAGAGCGCGCTTGAGACAGAATATGATTTTCTAAATACCTATTTCGCTGCGTACGCTGAGCTACACGATCCTCTTAAGTGAAAAAATCCATTCTTGAGATCTAATTTACTGTAAACTCTTGCATCACATAGTCTGTCTACATAATCCTGGATGATTGGCAGTGGAAATTCATCCTTCACCATTTTCTTATTTATCTGCCTATAATCCACACATATTCTAGTTGAGCCGTCTTTCTTTTTAACCAATACGATTGGACTGGCATACTCTGAAAAACTAGTTCGCACAATTCCATTATCAATCCATTCGCTTACCTGCTTTTCAACTACCTTTTGCTCCATTAATGATAAACGTCTTGGTCGTTGTGCCACTGGAATGTCATCTCTCAATATTATTTTCATTTCAATTGGTGAGTCCCTTATCTTCAAGGCCTTGTACCCGTTAATTAAACTTTGAACTCTTCGTTGCACATTTAAATCGCTACTGTAACAAATAGGTTGAATTTCGTTAACAAAACAATTAATTTTACCTATAAAATTTTCTTCAAACGTTGGGACCACAGTGACTAAACCTTTATTAATTAAAACAGTAGTACACATCAAAAAATCCTGACCAATAACAATCTTATATGGAATTACATTACTTGGTACAATATAAAACAAGACTTTGAAACTATATCCATCAATAGTGATTTCGGTGCTGAATTTACCCACCGAACTTACTCTTGCATCGCCAAGCCCCGTTAATGTTACATTATCTTTTACATATTTTACATTAAATTTTGAACAAGTCACATGAAATTAAATTTAAATCGCTTCCGGAATCTATTAAACAGTCTACTTTTACACCGTATATTTCGACACTTTTCACCGATTTGTTATTTGACCTTTTGTTTACATTCGACACTGATTGACACTGACACTTGTTGTTCGCTTGATCAGCCACCTCAACCAATGTGGAGTTATCATGGGTACCAACTTTAACAGCGGATACGTCACGTGACTCGACGAACTCGCCCTCTGTTGACGAAATGTATGCACTACGATGAGCACAACCTCGATCTTCCGCTTCCGGCCGCTGTTGCGCATGCGCTCTCGATGCTTCCCTCCAAGTGCCGTTTGCCTCACCGCCATTTTTTCTGCAATCTGATGCAATATGTCCGAATGCGCCACACTTGTAACATTTAATTCCAGGTCCAGACCGACTTTTAAATGCCATCGGCCGCCTACTCGGTGCATCCTCTTGTTTAATTCTGCAATTTCTCACGGAGTTCACGTAGGGTCTTCGCCGTATATAAAATGGTTTTATTCGATTCATAGTCCGATATGCCATCGATCACATACTCAATAATTGCCTCCTCCGGCATATTTACGCGGTATCCCAATTCTTTCATGTACAATAGGTATTCGTGGAATCCTTCAGTTTTCAGCTTCTTTCGTTTTGTCATTAACTCGTGGATCTCTTTAATGTTCACTTCATCTGGGAATTCCTTGCTCAGCGCCCTTTTTAGATACTCGAACGATTTGAAAGGCTTCTCTGACCTCAACCATATTGCCGCGGTATCGGTAAGCGATTTGCGCGCTAACAGTAAGGTTTGTAATGGCGTCCATCCATAAATTTCTGCATTCTCTTCAATATCCTGCGCCCAGCGCGACACAGAATACCACTTATCCTGCCCATTGAAATGTGGAATGTTGTCTTCGCACAACTTTAGTGAAATGGCATCCATCTTGCACACGTCCATATGTTCACCGTACACAGCATAATCCTTTTTTCTCTTTGTCATCCCAATCCCGGACGAGCCCCCAAAATTGTGGGGAATGGGATGTGAGGTAAAGAATTAGAAAAATACTTGATTTAACACACGAGTTTATTTTTAGCAAATTTTAAAGTAGAAACACTACATCACTCTGTATAGCTGTATATCCATCTTTTTTTTCATTCTCTCACTCGCTCACACCTGTATATCCTTCTCTTTCACTCAAAACGTTCAACTACTAAAATAATTTAAATCCTACATGTATATATGCATTTTATTTTGTAACATAATTATACAAGCTTTCCGCCGAAGTTATAGGTACCGGGACGATTCTTGAGCGGTGGTCGTTAGATGCGCAGAACACAATTTTTGGGTCTGCTTGACGGTATGAGGTATTAATTTTAATTTTACCAGCAGTAAAAAGCAATCGTAAAAACAAACACCAATAAATCAATTATAATAAATATACAAGTTATATTGCACTCGAATTACATATGCGCAAACATTCCCCCACTTTTTCGTCGAGCGCTCAAGAACCGTCCCGGTACCTGTACTGCTCCTATAATCTTCCTCAATAAACGATCTATTTAACGCAAAAATATTTTTTCAAATCGGAATTATATAGTTCCCGAGATTATCTTATAGAATACTCCCCAATTCAAAGTAGTACAGATATTCTTTCTCACGAAGTCCTTTTGGCTATGAATGTTATCAGGCGTGCATATGCACATTGTTTTAGTGTGCGTAACCTCAGAAGTATACAAATCTATGGATTGAGCGCTCCCGAAACGGACTTCGTGAGATAGAATCTGTAAATTCGGTGGCCGAGTGGTTTAGACGTCTGGTATTAACTAGGCGGACCACAGTACAGGACCCGGCCATGTGCCAATGGGGTTTTTTATAATCAAAAACTTGTGTACAATATCCATACATAGTTCTACAAATCTCAACAGAACTGGCCACTCGTTACGTATAGCCTCACAAATACCATCGGCTAAAAGAGTATTGTAAGTTGAGTAAGAGGACATTGTAGCGTGGTAACGTTATTCTAATTACCTTATTATGCAATTTTGCCCACTTTAGCACCTAGAAGTTGTAGACTGTTTCATTGTTTTCAGTATTTGCTATTTAAACTTTGTGTAAATTAGATTTTGAGAAACACCAATTCTCAATATCATTCCATATTATAAAACAAATAAAAATTCCCAACGCGCCATCTGTGCCCGTTTCATGCCATAAATACGGATTTTGTTGCGGTTTTCACGATTAGATAGGTTGATTCAGTTTATGAATGAATCAAGTCGGGGGATAAGGTGCGCCAGCTCAATTCTATGCATACCTTCTTAATCCGCCAGAGATATACCAAACTGTTTCCATCTCACACTGGGATTACACTTTGTCTTACAGCTAGTAATGTTTTCGTATCGTTCTATTCCAGGAACATCGCTGCCAAATATTACAAAGGACTTCTCGTTAGATCCAGAGAGTAACGTAAAGAGATACATCTGCAAAATATGTAATGCGTATTTTTGTTCATTAATTGCCGTTAAAGATCACATTTACGTGTCGCATCTCTCCATCAACCCGTATCGATGTGACCATTGCGACACTACCTGCCCAAACTACAAGATCATGCGAGATCATTTAATAAAAGGACATGATATGTTGTTTTTGAAAAATAAATTACCGCAATGTTTATTTTGCTACCAGAGCTTTGATAATCTTAACCTTAAGAAAGAACACAAGAGATTTAAACTACGATTATTTACTTGCCATGACTGCCAACTACTGTTCCCTCTGAAAAAGTTAGACGAGCACTTGAAGAATATACACGGAACCGGCTTGCCTACGTGCGGTATCTGTGACTTAATATGTCATACTGTACACAGATTAAATATACACCAACGTAGGAAGCATATGGCGGAGAAGAACGTAGAATGTAAAATTTGTAGTATGAATTTTTTTTCAAAACGTGGTTTAAGAATGCACATGATTAAACATTCTTCTAAGAGAGCTTATCCGTGTCGATACTGTGATAAAACTTTTGCTAGAAGTGGTACTAGAATTATGCACGAAAGGATACACACTGGAGATAAATCTAAGAAATGCACTATTTGCAATGAAGCGTTCGTACAAAAGGCGAGCTTAAACTACCATATGATGAAACATCATCCAAGTCAAGTATAACTCGAAAGAGATAATTCAATTATTCAAGAGTTTACCAGCATGCAATAGTAAAACTGAAATAAGCACTGTTTTGAACTCTGGATATTGGTCGCATCTCTGGAATAATTCCTTTCAGTATATGTTTGATGCCCCATCCATGCCGTTTTAAATTGCGGCTTGTATTGGCGAAATGCGAAATCTCAGCAAAGATCAGTTCCATCTTCCGACATAAATCCATTTAATCATGCCGTTTGCCTTTGCACATGACTGTACCTTATTTATTCATGACATTTTCTAACATCTCTTGTATTATAATAGTACATTATACTTCTTAGACCTTTTGAATGAAACAAATTATTTATTCTTTCAACCAATTTGTAACAATATTTTTTAAATACGTAGATCTGGAGGATAGTGAACCCAAATATATATTCTGTTTTATTTAATAAATTGTTAAATAATTGAAGACGCCCGTAGCCCAGTTAGTATATAATATTATGACCCTGTCTTGTTTATGTTAAAGGCCACTTATCTTTGTTTCCGACGTTCGCAAAACAATATAAAGCAAAATTCATAAGTTTCTATCATTTTATGCAGATCGAAATTATGACCCACACTAGCGAGATCATTATATGATGGCTGTATTGCCGTTGTTACAGTGGGTGGACAATGTAAAAGTAAAATTAATATACACAATGCTGTTTTAGTTCCATCACTTAATTATGGAACCGAGATTTGTAATTGGAATAGAAGCATGAAAGTAAAATAAATACGGTCTTTACGCATCCGGAACGATGTCATTAGATAATAATACGGAGTGAGTGATGATGTTGTGACTAAAAAGAAGAAAAGTAGTTTACGCTGGTTTGGATACGTTGAAAGAATGAAGGATGAAAGATTGACTAAAAAGGTTTATGAGACAGAAGTGAAAGAAGAATGGCAGAGAATGATCGAAGGCAATTATGAAATTTTTTTACAAGTGTTGGGACTCTCTTGTTAAGTTTAGAACACCTGTATTAGGAGAAGCCTAGTCTTCCAGCGGTACTATAATAGGTACTAGGCATAGTACATCTGTAAACACAGGTACTAAGCATATACAATAAGCAAGTAAACAAAATAAATGAAACATACATAATATAGGAGAACTAACACACAAAGATATCAGAACACATAAATAAATATCTGAGGGCCTATAAAAACACACATTGCAGATTCATACAAGTAGGTATATTATTTTTCACTTTGGTCATAATCTAATGTGCTTAGCCACATACTTAATTTTTGTTTGCATTCGCGTTCGAGTCATTGTGTAAATGTTCAAAATTTTATTCGCTTCATTTGGCCAATTGTGTACAATATTGTTTTGAGGCAAGCACACTTCTAACCATGTTTTTATTAAATAACCATAGGTATGTGGTTTTCTTCTATTTAAAATGTTTGGTCCACTGATATGTTTTTATGGACCTTGAGTATACATTGTAATACATATAACTGTCGAATAGACAACACATTTGCATCTATAAATGATAGATCTTTGTGCTCGTTCGGTGTTAATAAATCTAGTTTTAAATGTACCTCCCCAGATGGTAATAAAATAATAGACTGGACAAGAGTTTTGTAAATATATATAAGAAGTTGTCTATCAAATACGTTACCGAGTTATTAAACCTTTAAAATTTAAAATTAAGTTTTTTTATTCTATTGACGTTTGTTCTATCTGAGGATACCAGCAGAGATTTCTGTCACTCGTTACTACTAAATATTTGAATGAATAAATGAAGCGAAAGAGGTATGTCTGGATCGTAGCAAATGTCATTTGATTGTCTCTGCCTACCCTCTTGGGATAAAAGGCGTAATGATACATAAATACTATTTTTTTTTTCATTTGTCATTGATGCCATTCCCCCTATTCCACATGGTCCCATCTGACATAATATTTTCGTATTGTTTTATTTCAGGAACAACGCTGCCAAACATTACAAAGGACTTCTCGTTAGATCCAGAGAGTAACATAAAGAGATACATCTGCAAAAGATGTAATGCGTATTTTTGTTCATTAATTGCCGTTAAAGATCACATTTATGTGTCGCATCTCTCCATCAACCCGTATCGATGTGACCATTGCGACACTACCTGCCCAAACTACAAGATCATGCGAGATCATTTAATAAAAGGACATGATATGTTGTTTTTGAAAAATAAATTACCGCAATGTTTATTTTGCTACCAGAGCTTTGATAATCTTAACCTTAAGAAAGAACACAAGAGATTTAAACTACGATTATTTACTTGCCATGACTGCCAACTACTGTTCCCTCTGAAAAAGTTAGACGAGCACTTGAAGAATATACACGGAACCGGCTTGCCTACGTGCGGTATCTGTGACTTGATATGTCATACTGTACATAGATTAAATATACACCAACGTAGGAAGCATATGGCGGAGAAGAACATAGAATGTGAAATTTGTAATATGAAATTTTTTTCGAAATATAATTTAAGAAGGCACATGATTAAACATTCTTCTAAAAGAGCTTATCCGTGTCGATACTGTGATAAAACTTTTCCTAGATGTGGTACTAGAATTATGCACGAAAGGATACACACTGGAGATAAACCTAAGAAGTGCACTATTTGCAATGAAGCGTTCGTACAAAAGGCGAGCTTAAACTACCATATGATGAAATATCATCCAAGTCAAGTATAACTTAGAAAAGATAAATTGATTATGCAAGAATTTTGACAACAAATCTGAGATCGGCCTGATTCGGAAACTTCCTTGAATGTGTTCGTTTCTGACACGACCCCATGGAGTAACCCCCAAAACCCATATAAGCATTCTCATTTCGGCAGCATGTAGTTTATCCATCTGTAGTTTCTTGAACAGCCAATATTCGCCATAAGCCATAACAGGTCTTAAGTAGCCCACGCACTGGTCCGATATCGCACCGAAAATTTGTGTAAATATTAATATACGTAAAAGAAACAACAAACTTACGTATAAATTATGATTACCTACCTATTCTGAGATAAGTATCTATCTAAAGACTCAGACGGCTGAGATAAAAGCCAAAGAGTACCTTTGCCTAATTATGTTTGTTTTTTAAATGCAATCCATTCAATCAATGCCGACGGCCATTTTCTTAATTTTTTTTATCACTGGCGTGGATGTAGCTTGGATAAGTTCTCAGCCATTTGTAGGTGGGTAGCATATAGCTTTATTGATGTTTAGGCCGCTAAAATTATTGCATGTGCCTACTCTGTTTTTTCTGTGCTTATTCGTTGACCAGCTCTTTTCAGAGACTGTCTCCAATCTTTCAACATCAGTTCCAGGTCTTCGTGATCTTTGCTAATAAGAGAGATTTTTTTTCTGGTAGTAAGGTACATTCTTTTTGAAATGACATCTTAAGACACTTTTTGGGTAGTAAAGTAAGGTGCTTTTTCTGTAAATAATGTTCTAAAAAGTAATACATTCTTCCATTGTCTAGGTCTTGGCTGTATATTTTAGCAATTAGAAGTGCAGGTAGGTATCATTAATTAAAACCTCTCTTCTTGCACATTCCAAGCAAATATGAGGCAAAATCCATAACTTTCGTTATCGTTCGTCCATTCGCCATTACTCCATTACATAATATTTTCATATTGTTTTATTTCAGGGACAACGCTGCCAAATATTGCAAAGGACTTCTCGTTAGATCCAGAGAGTAAAGTAGAAAGATACACCTGCAAAAGATGTAATGCGTATTTTTGTTCAATAAGCGCCGTTAGAGATCACATTTATGTGTCGCATCTCTCCATCAACCCGTATTGGTGTGACCATTGCGATACTACCTGCCTAAACTACAAGAGCATGCAATATCATTTAATAAAAAAACATTGTATGAAATTTTTGGACACAAAACTGCCACAATGTTCTGTGTGCTGCCAGAGTTTTGATAGTTTTAGTCTCAGGGAAGAGCACAAGAGATTTAGGGTAAAATTATTGAGGTGCCATGAATGCAAATTACTGTTCCCTCTGAAAAAGTTGGATGAGCACCTGAAGCATATACATGGAAGCGGATTGCCATCATGCGGTATTTGTGAATTAATATTTCCTACTGTGCACACATTAAATGCACATCAACGTAACAAGCACATGGAGGAGAAGAACGTAGAATGTGACATTTGTAATATGAAATTTTTTTCAAAAGGTCATTTAAAAAAGCACATGTTTAAACATTCTTCTAAGAGAGCTTATCCGTGTCGATACTGTGATAAAACTTTCCCTAGAGCGGGTACTAGAGTTATGCACGAAAGGATACACACTGGAGATAAACCTAAGAAGTGCACTATTTGCAATGAAGCGTTCGTACAAAAGGCGAGCTTAAACTACCATATGATGAAACATCATCCCAGTCAGGTATAACCGTATAACTCAGAAGAGGTGGTAATTTGGCTGTGCTATCGAAACCCGAAATAATGTAAATAACGCAAGCCTTGTGTGGAATATTGGCAAATGTTACTAGTTACCACGTATGATATTGGTCCAGTCTATGGAATAATTCCTCAAGAGCCGAGACAATCAAATGCCATTTGACATACCTCTTTCGCTTCTTTTATATCCTCAAGAGCTATTCGCATCATCAATATATTTAAAAAAGCGTTCGCTAATGACCAGAAATTTGAATATTGTGAAGAACGTGAAGATTTTGACATATTGCTTTTATTCTATAAATTCCATTCTGAAAAGGCAAAAGAAAATTACCATACAGTCTTTAAGGCCCAGGTGCTGTTGACATCAGAATCAGAAGATTTGGGAATTCATCTGTAGGACTTTTCTCGTCATGTGTTCTGGTGGTCGCCTTATAACGTATCGGTACCACCTAAGACGGTTTCTGATATCTTAGAGATCGGCCTGATTCGGAAACTTTCTATAATGTGTTCGTTTACGACATGATCCTGCATTGAGTATCACCCAAGGGCCAAGGCCCATCTGAGCGTTCTCATTTCGGAAGCATGTAGTTTATCTATCTGTTGTTTCTTGAGCTGCCAACATTCGGCGCCATAATTCATGGCAGGTGTTACAGACGTCTTATATACTTTGCCCTTGATGTGAACAGGCATTCTTATTGTTTACTCAAGTAGCTCTCGCCATTTCAGCCATCCGGTGGCTATGCGGTTAGTGACATCAGCTTGGCTTGGTACCATCGTTACTGATTGTTGAGCCTTAGTATTCGAAGAAATGACATCAAATGGCACTTTTTGCGTAGTAAACTAAGATGCTTTTTCTGTAGATACTATTCTAAAAAGTACACATTCTTCCCTTGTTTAGGTCTTGGCTGTATATTTTGGCAATTAGAAGTGCAGGTATCATTAATTAAAACCGCTGTTTTTTATACCTACTTTTCTCGTCAGTTCTTTTTACCACAAGGATCGTACATTGCGGCCACTGATCATTGACTCTGACGTTTGCAAAATCCATAACTTTCGTTATAGTTCTTCAATTCGTCGTTGATGCCATTCCCCCATTCAATGTCCCCATGTGACATAATATTTTCATATTATTTTATTTCAGGGACAACGCTGCCAAATATTACCAAGGACTTCGCGTCAGATCCAGAGAGTAAAGTAGAGAGATACATCTGCAAAAGATGTAATGCCTATTTTTGTTCATTAATTGCCGTTAAAAATCACATTTACGTGTCGCATCTCTCCATCAACCCGTATTGGTGTGACCATTGCGACACTACCTGCCTAAACTACAAGAATATGCGAAATCATTTAATAACAAAACATCGTATGAAATTTTTGAAAAATAAAATGCCACAATGTTCTGTGTGCTACCAGAAATTTGATAATCTTAGTCTCAGGAAAGAGCACAAGAGATTTAAAGCACGATTATTAAAGTGCCATGAATGCAAACTACTGTTCCCTTTGAAAAAGTTAGAAGAGCACCTGAAGCATATACATGGAAGTGGATTACCGTCATGCGGTATCTGTGAATTAATATTTCCTACTGTACACAAATTAAATGTACACCAACGTAGCAAGCACATGGCGGAGAAGAACGTAGAATGTGACATTTGTAATATGAATTTTTTTTCAAAAGTTCAATTAAAAAAGCACATGATTAAACATTCTCCTAAGAGAGCTTATCCGTGTCGATACTGTGATAAAACTTTCCCTAGAGCGGGTACTAGAGTTATGCACGAAAGGATACACACTGGAGATAAATCTAAGAAATGCACTATTTGCAATGAAGCGTTCGTACAAAAGGCGAGCTTAAACTACCATATGATGAAACATCATCCAAGTCAAGTATAACTCGGAAGAGATAAGTTGGTTGTGCTATCGAAACCCGAAATTATGTACATGTCGCCGCCAAATGGTTAAAAATTTAAAATACCCACTCAATTGAATGGCTAGGCCGTTCGTTCAATTAATTATGATATCTTAACGTTCAATGTGTTGGCTGGTTGAAAGCTAGCTCTCTAGAAACGGCTGAACCAACAGCCGCCAGGTCATTTAAAATTTAGTTCCTTATTTTGTTACTATAGCGCTAATAGTCTCTAACAAATATGGCGTCAACAGCTGATTATTTGTGTGTGTTGTTTTATGTAAAGTGGTTTGTTTCGAATTAAAATAGACAGTATAATAAAAGAAAAAGGAACACATAATCAGCCGGATACTAGTTTTAAACAAAATATTGAGTCTAAATAATACGAATACGACGAACAACTAAGAGGCTGCGACGTTCAGCCCTTATGTTAAACATTTCTTTCAACATTTTGGCTAAGCATCCTTTAGCCATTTAATGAAATGCCTAGCCATCCAATTGAGTGGCTGGTTTAACCATTTGGCGGCGACATACACAAAGCATACCACGTATGATATTGGTCGCGTCTCTGGAATAATTCCTCAAGAGCTATCCATCTAATTGAATGCCATTTGCTACGATCCTGACATACCTCTTTCGCTTCTTTTATAATCTCTATTTATATCCTCAAGAGCTATTCACATCATCAACAAATTTAAGAAAAAGCACTCTATTGAATATTGTGAAGAACTCAATTACCTTGTTTATCTTGCTTTATGTAGCAGTAAACGCGATGGTAGACTTCGTATCAGTGTTGCCAACCCCATCCTGGAGTAAAACTACATGCATGCAAAAAACTGTAAATATTAATTAAGGGGAGGAACGAATAATTTTGGTTGATTGCTGAACTGAAATTCCCGAATTTTACGAATGCTACAATTTGGGCATCGAAAACTAGAGGATTTTATCTAGTATTGTGTAGGATGAAAACATGATTGGTGAAAATTTTCTCGATAACATAAATTTTTGAAATCACCTCTTCAAAAATAGTCATACGACCATACTCTAAAGGGATTTACGTTTAAATTTTATACGAATCTGTAGGTAATTTCAGTACCTAGTATTGATTAAGAAGATTTTTCCCTGCATGTGATCGTTTTTTAATAAATTATATATTTGTAATGTGCCGCTTACATCATTTATTCCGAGAAGCGACACATTATGCCCTTCACACTTCTGCAGCAAGAACGGACAAAGCGCCTTCGTTTTCTTGCATGACGTGATCGTTGCGCTCGAACCACTCATGGGCCCGAACCACGAGTTTAGGGCGTGGCTTACGATTAAAAATTTCTGAGTCGTTCCTCGTCTTAAAAGGCGGATAATCTAAAGTATTTTCTTATTTTGTATTATTTAACACATATGGGGAAGGTATAAACACAAAAATTGTGTGATCATCAAACTTTTAATCAATTTAACTAAATAAACTAAACAAACTTGGAAATAAAACAATAGATATAACAATCATTCTAATATTATATCAAGAATGTTAGATATTATCATCAGCTACTATGAAAATCTTTTGATTTTCTATTTAATCTTTGTTTATGAAATCATACATATTTTTATTGAATTTCTTAAAATGGTCATTGTTCGCATCGAACTCGAAACAATTTTTAATTTCTGATTTTGTGTGCAAAGTAGGTACCTTTTATTGTGGTCGTAGAAAGTTTATTTCTACGTTTCGTTTTCATAACATTAATGTTAAACAAGCGTTCTGCTAGCAGTACTGTGGGGCAGACACAGAAGCTTTTTGGTCAAATTCGGTAATAGTGGATTTTGTGCAGATCCATCGCCTTTTTTTAATTGGGAAACAGCCCAAAATTGTTCCATATTGAACGTCTCGATTTCGTTAAAATTCAAGTTGGTGTTGCGAAGAGTTCTCCATTCCCTATCAAATTCTGTTACATTTTCCAGGCAAATACTTGGGAAATAATATAATAGTTCAGAAATTGAAGTTATTTGTTTTTTGCTCAAATCATGATCTAAAATCGCTTTTGGGTTCAACATCTGTAAACACTTTACGGCCTGACGATCTTTGTCATCGAAAGGAAAACTTCGCTTGGTTTGGGCTGCTGCCTCAATGTAAAACTCTTCACATTTTCTGTAAAAATTCGTCAGTTTATCGTCGTCTAACTCTTGAGTATACCTTTTCAACCGAATCAAATTTGATGATGTTCATATTGTGTTGGACGATGTTTAATACATTGAATCGCCACATTCGCTTGAAAACAGTAAGCCAAGCATGAAAAATTTTACGTAACTCCATCACACATCCGCAATATCGAGTAAAAAGCTACCATGAACTTACTTCGTAAATAATTGTTTCGGAAGGAACCATAGAGTACGATCGGAACGGTACGAGGTCTTTTATTAGGTAGGTAAAAATGAACATGTAAAATCCTGTTATATTTATTAATATGTGGCTTTTTGTTAGTAATTAAGATACGTAAAACGGGGGCAGATCATTTTTAAGAATTCCCATTTGTCCCCATTTCTCTTTTTTAAGAATATTTTATGGTTGGAACCCTCAAAGGGAACACTGAAAAAGGTGCAGTCTTGTGTAGCTATGGATCAAAGTGAAATAGGTGAATGTAGAATATTTTGAACCTGTCATTTGCAGGGTCAAAGTAAATATATCTCGCATGTTCATAATGGTATCACACATATAAGTTCATCAAAAAAGCGTTCTATAGCTACTGTGTCATGTGGAATATTCTGTAGTATTCTCTGTTGAGATACCTAAATCAAGCATGTATATTGTATAACTACGCTAAGTTAAGATGGTTCGTTTTCCATACAAAAATGTAATTAAGATAAACTAATTAACTAATTACATTTTTGTATGGAAAACGAACCACCTTAATGTACTTAATTTTAAAATTATTGTATAAAGTTGAACTGTTATTTTTTTTTTTCATTATGTTGTTGTTTGTAATAATTATGACATTTGATAATGTTATAATCACATAATTACTCGAAAGGTGAATTAAGATAATTCACTACAATTTTGTTTAGTACATATTTCATTTGTATCGAACGTTATGTTAATTTTTTAAATGTTAAAGATTCGTTTTTTTAAATAAATTGTATGATACCGATTGTATTTTCTTATATTGTTTTTATTACCACAACACTTCTTCGTGCTACATTTGTTGTAGTAGAAACGTATAGAGATCTTGGAGAACCTAATAGTTTTCTATGTGAAGAACGAACCGAACGGACTTTTGAGCAAATATATATTAGCCAAGAAAAAACAATTTAATTAATTTTGCTTCAGCAATCTTTATAATACTACAGCACAATAGTATTGAGAAGGTACAGAAGTTTATCTTAGTAGATTTGTTTTAAATTCAAATAAAAGTTTCAGTTCAGTTGCGTTGACAGCTAGTTCAGTCAGACAATGACATATTTGGCAGTGTCTTATTTCTGACCATACATTATGCCCACTGAGTGGGCAGTGTGGGGGTGAGCGGGGAGAGACAATCATTTGTGCAAATTTGCGATGTGAGACAGAATATTGCCAAACTCAAGCCTGGATCAATATGAGAGAACCTGGCAGCGAAACAAAAGCAGTGCTACGTATGGTTAGTATCTTAAAAGACGTTATATTAGCAACTTTATACATAAATTAAATTTTTTAACCTATTTTACATTGCGGAATTAATAATCATATTTTTTTAAACAGTTATTTTAAAAATTACAATAAAGAGACATAAAACAGGTCTAAAAATACTGGCCTTTATTCATAAACGTTTATTAGCAACGTTTTTGTTAAAATGTGTTTTGTTTCTTTCTATTATTAGTAAAGACAGGTTTGTTAGAGAGTGACAAAACATATTTTAACAAAAACGTTGCTAATAAACGTTTATGAATAAAGGCCACTGTATACAGTCCACTATCTCAGAGTTATTAATCGCATCTCGAACTGTAAAGTGTTAGCAGGTGCTATTCCATACAAAATATTCTGCGGAAGGTGGTTATATAATAAAAATGTGAACACTTGAAGACCTGATGATGCACTCTATAGATCTATTCTACCTGAAGAATTATATGACATGTACCTGAAAAGATTTTGGATTTGTTCAAATGAGTTCCTACTTACTGTTAATTATAACGATTGACGCACTCAATAAACACTCCAAGCATTATCCTAAGTCCTAATGGACATTTTTGTATATTTTTCCATAAAAAGTACTGTCACACCGAGCCTTTCGCAAACTTCGCCAAATTGGTAGGTGCATACTTATACTGAAGTCCGAAGGCAATTATGACTATTATTTTCGTCAATTTGCTGCTCCAGTCATACTTTTACAGATCACTTTTCTCTTTTGAACGATTGTTTCCGTAGCTTTGCCTGCTTTTATTGAACACCTTCAATTTGTGTTCGTTTGCTTTTGAAGTTGAAGTTTGCACAGTCAACAATGATACGGTCCTCGTACGTAACCAATCGAGGAATAGCATCCATGAAGGTTCTATTAAAATCTGTTCAATGATGCTTTTGTTTATGGAGTCGAATTCATGGGTTTGTCATGTCTTGCTTGCATTTTCCTCGTCGACAGAGCAATGGTTAGAACTCGAAGTTCCAAGATTCGATCCTCACTTGAACCAAATGCGTTACTCTGTGACTTATCTTAAAATTTAATAATAATATTATATCAAGTTGTTCATTGTTTTGCTACAAGATTATAGGTAGAGAGATTGCGACAGAAAGTGGTAGTAAGCACTTGCCGGCAGAAAACCTCTTTTTTCGTGCCGGCAAGTGCTTACAACCACTTTCTGTCGCCATCTCTCTAGCTATTAAGCGTTGCGAAAAGTCTAATAAAATAGCCGATAATATTTTCTATCACCGATCAAATGATATTAAAATTTTTCGCATTTAAACGATCACAATCTCCGATTCCACTTTAAATTGATAGATCGGTCTCCTTCACGGCGCGGCGGCGGTGTGGCCAGAGACATCTATAACAGTGTCCACTTTTAATCAGTTGCCAATATTAAACAGAACAGGTGGCAAGCCAGTTTGTTGCACTTAATGGACGTAGATTTGTAACTTCACTTTTAGAAAAAGTGCCCTTACAAGCGCATGAACCAACCATTATATATTCTTAAAGAATATATTCAGCTATTTCGGGTTCCTCCGGTTACAAGCCCAATTGTTGATAATGAACAGTCACGACCAGCATGTCGTTGACGACTGACTCACCGGCCATCCCAAATCCCAAATGATATGGTAGGTATGGGTGGTAAGCGCGGTATGTTATAGGTAATTATGAAGGAAAACCACCGCCCGCACGTAATAGGTTCACTCTTTAGTGGAAAAGAAGTCGATTTCTGAACATCATTGATCAATAGTATCGACGGTAAATATTTAAATTTCTTTATTGCAGATGAAACCTCCCTGCCAGATATTGAAAAGGACTTTTCTTTAGATCAGGAGCATATAGTACCACGATATATCTGTCATTTATGTGGTGCTTATTTCTGTTCCATTGTTGCCGTTAAAAACCACATTTACCTCACACATTTGCACGTGAATCCGCATGTTTGTGATAAATGCGGCAAAAACTTTCTGAACGACGAACATTGGCGTATTCACTTGGTACTTACACACAGAATGTGCCTTCCGCGCCGTAAAAGAAAGTCGGATGAGAGGAATATATTTTGCAAACATTGTTATGAAATATTTGATGATGCATCTCAATTTGAAAATCATATGACATACAATCGCGGTTTACACAGTTGTCAACAATGCCGCCTGCAATACCCGCTACAAAAATTAGAGGAGCACATGAAATCTGTGCATGGTGAAAATTTACCCTCGTGCGGTATATGTGGTTACAGAAATGTTAAACAAGACAAAGTATCAATGCACCAACGTCAAGTGCATATGAAAGAAAGAAATGTTGAGTGCAAACTATGCCATTTGAAATTTTTCGACGCCCACTGCTTAAAAAGACACATGGTTAAACATACTTCGGAGAGGAAATACGCGTGTCAATTCTGCCATAAGACTTTCCCAAGACTTGGCACTATGAGAATGCATGAAAAAATTCACACTGGAGACAAAAAGAAAATGTGTACTATTTGCAATGTAGCATTCGTACAGAAAGCAAGCCTGAATTATCACATGATGAAAAGCCATCCACATCTTGTGTAACTCGTAATTAGAAATTACTCATCTTAAACTGAGTACTAAAATACTACAGCAGCAAATACTCGCTAAAATAGTTCTAAACTAGTTACTATTTTTATACTGTTTCAGAAATTATTGTTGTTGTAGTTAGTCGAACTTCCTTGTCGATATGTAAAAGTTTGTTGTCTTTCATCAAATCAATTAATGATAAAGTAAAAAAATAATAAAACCAGACTACTAAAAATCATAGTCTTTATTTTTCCCTTCATCTGGGGTATCGCCATGATCGCAAGCCCTATCGTTATCAAAATTTATATCATAAGTACCTATCATTATCGCTATGAAGTTGGCACCCCCAAATGCGATTTTTCAGTTTTTTTTCATCAGGTTCGTTTGTCCACCAAAAATTTTTTTTGTCCACCTCTCAAAAAAGTTATTCAAAAAAAAAAATTGGGGGTGGTAGTTGGCACCCCCAAATGCGAAATTCCAATTTTTTTCATCCCGTTCGTTTGTACATCGTTAGTCCACAATTTTCCACCAAAAATTTCTTTTGTCCACCCTTCAAAAAAAGTTATTCAAATAAACATTTTTTATGAATAAAACGAAAGAAACTGAATTTCCGGGTACGTTCAAACTACACTAAAGGTTTGAAAATCAAGTTTATAAAGTAGGCAAACGATCCAACCCCTCAGAGAAGCGAATCCACCCCTAGGAAGCTAGAGATCCCCCGTCAAAGTGAAAATACTTAGATAAATACTGAATTAACTCACGCATAACTACGTCTCTAAGAGTGGACAAATGACAATATGTGGTGGACAAATGAGTTTCTGAAGTGGACAAACACACCTACCCCTCAGAGAAGCAAATCCACCCCTAGGAAGTTGGAGATCCCACGACAAAGTTAAAACCCTTAGATATATAATTAACTCGCGTATAACTATACCTCTAAGGGTGTAAAAATGACAGTATCTGGTGGACAAATAAGTGTCCGAGGTGGACAAACAGATCTACCCCTCAGATAAGCAAATCCACCCCTAGGAAGTTGGAAATCCCACGACAAAGTTAAAATCATCAGATATATACTTACCTCACGCATAACTATATCTCTAAGGATGGACAAATGAAAATATGTAGTGGACAAACGAGTTTCTGAAGTGGACAAACAAACCTGCCCCTCAGAGAAGCAAATCCACCCCTAGGAAGTTGGAGATCCCACGACAAAGTTAAAACCCTTAGATATATAATTAACTCGCGTATAACTATACCTCTAAGGGTGGAAAAATGACAGTATCTGGTGGACAAATAAGTGTCCGAGGTGGACAAACAGATCTACCCCTCAGATAAGCAAATCCACCCCTAGGAAGTTGGAAATCCCACGACAAAGTTAAAATCATCAGATATATACTTACCTCACGCATAACTATATCTCTAAGGATGGACAAATGAAAATATGTAGTGGACAAACGAGTTTCTGAAGTGGACAAACAAACCTGCCCCTCAGAAAGGCAAATCCACCCCTAGGAAGCTAGATATCCTCCGTCAACGTTAAATTCAGGGCTTTTTTCTTTAAAAATGTTTATTTGAATAACTTTTTTTTGAAGGGTGGACAAAAGAAATTTTTTTGGTGGACAAACGTGGACTAAACGATGTACAAACGAACGTGATGAAAAAAAAATGGAAATTCGCATTTGGGGGTGCCAAATTCCACCCCAATTTTATTTTTTTGAGAGGTGGACAAAAAAAATTTTTTGGTGGACAAACGAACTTGATGAAAAAAAAACTGAAAAATCGAATTTGGGGGTGCCAACTTCACACAGCCGCTTGAAGAAATTAAAAACAATTGCATTATGTAATAAATAATATATACGTCTTATATAAGAATTTTCTTTTGATACCAAACATTTTTAAGTTGTGTAATTCATCTATAAAATCTGCCATGTTCATTTTTTTAAATGCTTTATATCCTATGACACGCGGATTGATGGCACGAATCCAAAGACACCACATTTGTCAAAAACATAACCCTCCTTTTGTTCCGTAGTCGGGTAAATAGAAAGATAATTTTATTCGGCGAAAGTAAACAAATTTTGACATTAAACATCCGACATAGACGAGTAAAAGAATTTGAAACCATTTACTTCTATTTTACAATCTTTTATTGATACTAGCTGTTCGCCCGTGGGGCCCCATACTAACTTTCATTACTTATTATACCCCCTTCCGTATCAGAATCGGTTCAGTTTAGCCGTGAAAGCGTATCAGACATATATAGATCGTTTATAGTATCTGCTGCAGTTAAATTTTGTACTGTCCTGATTGACTTGCATTGTTATATTTGAAATAGCTTCTCAAGTGTTTTTGTCAATTGTCTGTATTTGGTTTCGAAGGAGCTAATGAAGTAATATGTCCTGTTGTAACGAATCGAGCCTCTATTTAACTCGGTTCCGTATCTTTTTGCATTAGGATTTACCATTAGATTAGATGATATGTCATGTTCCTAAATACAGCAGGCTCAGGGGCTGGCAGACATTTTATATTCATGTCCTTGAGTCTCAATATATCTAAGAGAGCCGATTCAAAGACAAGATGCAATGATTTCCTGTGAGCAAGTTTCAGTGAAGCAAAGCTGGAGCAACGGCACTAGTCGCCAATATAGTTTGAATTATTACAAAATGCACACTAACCTTGTGGTTCAAATGAAGTATTCGCCTGATCGCTTTTTCTGGTGACAACAGAGCCGGTTACTTCCTCGCTGAACGAATCAGTATCGCCTTGGGGTTCAAATGAAGTATTCGCCTGATCGCTTTTTCTGGTGACAACAGAGCTGGCTACTTCCTCGCTGAACGAATCAGTATCGCCTTGGGGTTCAAATTAAGTATTCGCCTGACCCCTTTTTCTGGTGACAACAGAGCTGGTAATTTCCTCGCTAAACGAATCAGTATCGCGATTCAGGGGGAAACGCAACCCAGTTTCTTGCCACTATTACACGCGGACCTAAATTATATAGTTATTTTTAAAGATTCGTTTTATTTTTATTTTAGTGTGTAAATATTTGTATTAGACAAATTGAAAATATGTAACTTTTATTTCAGGTGAAACCTCCCTACCAGATATCGAAAAGGACTTTTATTTAGACCAGGAGCATCGAGTACCGCGATACATCTGTAATATATGTGATGCTTATTTCTGTTCCACTGTTGCTGTTAAAAATCACGTTTATCTGATACATTTGAAAGTCGATCCGCATGTGTGTGAAAAATGCGGTAAAAACTTTCCAAGCTTCGAGCAATGGCGAAGCCACTCGGTACTAAACGTGAAGGCGTTCCATTTTCACCGCTCATATCTTCCACACGAAAAGAAAATCTTTTGCAAACATTGTTATCAAATTTTTGAGGATGCATCTAAGCTTGAAGAGCATATGGCATACAGTAGCGGTTTATACAATTGTCAACAATGCCGTTTGCAATACCCTCTACGAAAATTAGATGCGCATATGAAATCGGTTCATGGTGAAAACTTGCCATCGTGCGGTATATGTGGTTTTAGAAATGTGTTTCAAACCGCAGTGGCAAAACACCAACGTCAAGTGCACATGAAAGAGAAACGCGTTGAGTGCAAAATATGCCATTTGAAATTTTTCGACGCCTACTACCTAAAAAGGCACATGGTTAAACATACTACGGAGAGAAAATTCGCTTGTCAATTCTGCCATAAGACTTTCCCAAGACTTGGCACTATGAGAATGCATGAAAAAATTCACACTGGAGACAAAAAGAAAATGTGTACCATTTGCAATGTAGCATTCGTACAGAAAGCAAGCCTGAATTATCACATGATGAAGACCCATCCAAACCTTGTATAGCTCGGAATGAGAAATTAACTCATCTTAAACTGAGTACTAAACTAGTTCCTAATTATTTTATACAGTTTCAGATATTTAAAAATTCTTTTTTGTTTGAGTTAGTCGAACTTCCTTGCCGATATGTAAAAGTTTGTTGACTTTCATCACATCAATTATGATATTAAAGTTAATAAAAACTAAAATCCGACTCGGAAAATCTTTACTGAAAAGCAAAGAGTTTCCCGCCTGAAATCATACCACAATCATACTAATCTATACTAATATTATAAAGAGGTAAAGTCTGTGAGGTTGTAGGGGGAAATCTCTATATCTACTGAACCGATTTTGAAAATCATATTACCAATAGAAAGCTACGATATCCCTGAGTGCTATATTTTATTTTGTTCGAAAATATCCACGGGCAGAGCCGGGGGCGCATAGCTAGTTATATTATATACACATACTAAAATCGCCGTTTACTAAGTGGGCCTCCTAAAATAACCACCTTTTTAAAGCATTTCTGCCGGTAATAAGACAGATGTGGTGTCAAAAGGTGTGACACCAGTTTCACTCTCCGTTATTACGCATTTAATACACTTCCATCCCCGAGCATAATACATAATATACTCTAACAATTCCACCCTGGACAGCCAACTAAGGCAAGCCAGGGGCGAGAGTCCTCCTAGGTTTAGCAGTGAGGACGCCTTCCCCCTGCCTACCTTCTCTCTGGATCATTCGGGTTCGGTGGTGTCGCAGACGGTCAATATTATGTAATGATAATAAGCTATTGACTAATTTGATTTGTTGTATATTGTTTTACTGAAATAAATATAATGATCGACACGGGTTTGCCTGCTTTTATTGAAACCCTTCTTGTTAACTAGCTTTTATTTAATACTAGCTGTTTGCCCGTGGGGCCCATACTAACTTTCATTACCTATTATACTCCCTTAGGAGCCATCTCCGTATCAAATGTCATTAAAATCGGTTCAGTTTAGCCGTGAAAGCGTATCAGACAGTTATAGGTCGTTTATAGTGTCTGCTGCAGTACTAATTGTATTGTCCTAATTGACTTGCGTTGTTATATTTGAAGTAGCATTTCAAGTGTTTTCGTCACTTCTATTTTTGTACATATATTCTTTGGCATTTATAATAATAGTAAGGAGTGTCTGTATTTGGTTTGGAAGGAGCTAATGAAGTAATATAGCCATGTCGTGAATAATCAAGCATCTATTAAAGTCGGTTCCATTTATTTTTGCATTAGAATTTACCATTAGTTTAGAATTTTATATGATTATGTCATGTTCGTAGATACAGCGGGCTCAATGGCTGGCAGACATTTTATATTCATGTCCTTGAGTCATAGAGTACTAAGCCTATGGAGGGGCCATAGACGGGCTCCCCCTTTCACCAATTTTTTGCCCTTTGACCAGTTAAACTGACCAGGTGCGCAGTAATAAGTTACCTTAGATTTCATTGGTATCGTTTTGTGTTGCGAGACAGAGCTCTAGGAATAAAGTTAATTGTGATGTTTTAAATGGGAAAGGCGATCTAGGACGTCAAACTTGCGGAAACATAGTGTTTCCAATCATTAATTATAATTATTATGTTTCTATTTTAACATAATCATCATATAACGTAAAATCCGTTGCAACAATAAAACGACAGAAAAAAACAGAGCTGGTTACTTCCTCGCTGAACGAATCAGTATCGCGATTCAGGGGGGAAACGCAGCCCAGTTACTTGCCACTGTTACACGAGGACCTAAATTATTTAGTTAATTTAAAGATTTATATTTTTACTAGCGGGCCCGGCAGACGTTGTCCTGCCCAAACGTTGGCTTGCCTGCTATTTACTTTCCTTCGTCCGTGGAAAACAACTACCACTACCCCTACTCCAACCCCTACCACTACCGCTACCCTACCACTACCCCTACCCCTACTCCAACCCCTACCACTACCGCTACCCTACCACTACTTCTACCACTACCACTACACCTATCTCTACTCCTACCACTACCACTACCACTACCACTACCCCTACTCCAACCACTACCCCTACCCCTACTCCAACCACTACCCCTACCCCTACTCCAACCCCTACCAATACCACTACCGCTACTATCCTATGTCCGTCTCCTGGCTCTAAGCTACCTCCCCATCAATTTTCAGCGAAATCGGTACAGCCGTTCTTGAGTTATAAATAGTGTAACTAACACGACTTTCTTTTATATATTAAGAAAAGTATAATACAGCCCCATCTATTGACGTTTGCAAATACATTTTAGTACCTACATATGTAAAAAATCAAGATGACGCCACATATTCACAATTATAATAAAATTTATAATTTTAGCTACCCCTACTCCAACCCCTACCACTACCGCTACTATTCTTTGTCCGTATCTTGGCTCTAAGCTACCTCCCCATCAATTTTCAGCCAAATCGGTACAGCCGTTCTTTAGTTATAAATGGTGTAACTAACTGACTTTCTTTTATATATATAGATTTTATTGTGTAAATAATTGTATTAGATAAATTGAAAACCTAAGTCTATTAACTTTTATTTCAGGTGAAACCTCCCTACCAGATATCGAAAAGGACTTTTATTTAGACCAGGAGCATCGAGTACCGCGATACATCTGTAATATATGTGATGCTTATTTCTGTTCCACTGTTGCTGTTAAAAATCACGTTTATCTGATACATCTGAAAGTCGATCCGCATGTGTGTGAAAAATGCGGTAAACATTTTTCAAGCTACGAGCAATGGCTAAGCCACTCGGTACTGAAACACAGGGCGTTCCATTTTCGCTGCAAAAAAATCCGAAACGAGAAGAAAATCGTTTGCAACCATTGTTATGAAATTTTTGAGGATGCATCTAAGCTTAAAGAGCATATGGCATACAGTAACGGTTTATACAAATGTAAACAATGCCGTTTGCAATACCCTTTACGAAAATTAGATGCGCATATGAAATCTGTGCATGGTGAAAATTTACCCTCGTGCGGTATATGTGGTTACATAAATGTTAAAAAAGACAAAGTATCAATGCACCAACGTCAAGTGCATATGAAAGAAAGAAATGTTGAGTGCAAACTATGCCATTTGAAATTATTTGACATCTACCACCTAAAAACACACATGGTTAAACATACTACGGAGAGGAAATTCGCGTGTCAATTCTGCCATAAGACTTTCCCGAGACTTGGCACTCTGAGAATGCATGAAAAAATTCACACTGGAGACAAAAAGAAAATGTGTACCATTTGCAATGTAGGATTCGTACAGAAAGCAAGCCTGAACTATCACATGATGAAGACCCATCCAAACCTTGTATAGCTCGAAATGATGAAATAGCTCGTAACTTGTCGTAACCTATACCAACCGTCTACAGCAGAAAAACTCACTAAAATAGCAAAACGAGTTCGTATTTATTTTGAACTGTTTCAAAAATTAAGAAGATTTGCCATAGATGGGTTTGAGTTTTAAACTTTTATGAACTCTTTGTTAACTATTGATAAAATAAAGATTCCACAAGGTGAAGACTCAGTTCATTTTAACATTACTGGTTCACAAGTTGAAAATCGTGTTTATTCTTGCTACTGCGAGTTAAAATACGTGTGATAGCTCATTGGATTCGTAATCACCTCTAGAAAAATGTGCAGAAGTTTCAAACCCGCACATAAACAATTGCAAAAGTTATTAACAATTAAAGAATCCCAAAATTTCTATATTTCCAAAAGGTCTATATTTTTGCAAATAACTCAAAAGTTATTAATGTCAGAGAAATTTTAATAATATATTCATAAAGAAAGGAAATTTTGGGGAAAAAAATGTCGACTTCCGGAACTTCGTCTCTATTATTAATACTTTTAATAAATGTCGAAAATAAGCGGTCGGCGCTGTGCTGTTAAATTTTTTTTTATTGATTTTAATCGTTTATTTTGTTATTTTTTGTTTTAAACAAAATATTTAAAAAAAAATAATAATTGGAATTTATATACAGGATACAAAAAAATTTTTTCATTCATATTTTGACGTTTTAATTTACATTTTTGTTATTTTTTCTTAAATATAAAAAAATAAACAAGTTCGACAATTATTTATAACAAATTGTTTATTTAATAATAAATTAATTAAATATGAATGAAAAATTAATAAATATGAAATTTTTTTTTTGTATTCTGTAGATAATTACAAATAATTAATTTAAGGATCAACATTTTTTAGATATTTTGTTTAAACCAAAAATAAATAAAAAAAACTATTTTAAACAATAAAAAAAGAAATTATTTTTATAATAAAACCAAAATTTTATAACATATAATGGGCATAGAACCCAACCCAACCCTGGTGGAATTAAGAGAGCTATGAAAATACTTAACAACAAAAAGGACTGGATACCTAAGCTAAAGGATTGCTGGAGCGGATGTGACTAAAAGACCAGACATGATCGAGATAGCAACTGACTACTTACTACAGGACACTGTTCTCTAGCGACGACACACACAGGGAAGAGATCGAACTTCCAGAAGCTAAAACGATACCTTTGATTTTAATTAAAAAAAATAGGGATCCAAAAATGTAACCCAAGGTATATAAAAAATGACCTAAAAAATTTTTTACATCGCGTGCGCTGCGAAAGCTATTGATAATAGAACAAAATAATGTACTACGACTTTGCAGAACACATTATTATCTACAAAGAGTCGCGACAGCAAATATAGTTTTGTCACAATTAATCAGGGCGCCAGAGGTGCCGAGCATGGAAGTGTTTTCCAACGGAGCGAATTTGGGCTTAAAATTACAAGAAAAAACATCATATAATAACATCCTAAAGTCTTCACATTGAGCGAGATATTTTTTTTACCGTTTTTGTTAAGTGTAGCGAAAAGTATTGTTCCTAGAGAAAAATGTTGAGAGTAAAAGTTGTGCAGGTTTTTAAATACCCAATCCTCATGCAGAATCATCACCTGCACAACTTTTACTCTCAACATTTTTCTCTAGGAACAATACTTTTCGCTACACTTAACTAAAACTGTAAAAAAGAGTAAAAAAAAATATTTTTCAAAAAAAGCAACTTTCCCGACCTCGCTCAATGTCAAGACTTTAGGATGTTATTCTTTGTATTCTTCTTGTAATTTTAAGCCCAAATTTGCTCCGTTGGAAAAAACTTCCATTTTTCCCGAGGAAAATAGCTCTGGCGCCCTGATTTTATTTTAAAAATTTAATTGAAATGCCACCGCTAGAAAAGGCTCTTTATTTGTACCGTGGTATTAATCCTTATCACAATAAATTATATCATATTCACGACTGCTTCATTACCTTTAGTATATAACTTTTTGAATTATTTAATTCGGATATTCCATTCGAAAGATATCACGAGTTTAAAGATGTTTTTTTATCGCGATTTTAGTATTTTTGTATGAACAATATCCAAAGTTAGTGGTAGTGGGTAGTGCAGGCTAGCCAACGTTTTGTGAGTCTGTGTGTATGTAGAGGGTAATCTCTGAAACTACTGATCCGATTCTGAAAATTCTTTCACTAATAGGAAGCTACATTATCTCTGAGCGCTATAGGGTATATTTTATTTTGTTCGAATATCCACGGGCGAAGCCGGGGGCGGAATGCTAGTTTGCCTATAAAACAAGACAGGCCTGAGGTCATTGGTTCCCAATTTACAGCTCACCGCGTCCGCCTAAAAATTCGTGTTTAGCAGGTGCGAATTTATTAGTAAAAAGCTCATTTGGCAAAATGTGACCCAAAATGCCGCTACAAGGCATAAATGGCCATTATAGAGAAAAGTGAACCAGGCTATTAAGTTCATGTAGAACCGTAAGTACTCCAAAAACATTCCATGGATATCCTCAATGAGATTGTAATTTTAGTTCTGTAGTTGTGTGGTTTTGACACTTGTATCTAATAGGCTTTTGATTATTTTGATTACTTATAATTTCTTGTAATATTGTTTTACTGAAATATAGTGATCGATACGGGTTTGCCTGCTTTTATTTAACCCCTTGTAATTTATATTTTTACAAGCTTTTATTTAATAGGTACTAGATGATTGCCCGTTACTTCGTACGCGTTGTATTATGAATAGAATGTTGGTAGATACAGTGAACCACTGGCTTACATGTTCTTGAGTAGATAGGTATATCAATATAAAGAGGTCCCTAAATTCCCATACATGTTTGGGCTAGTCTGTAGTACCGATGCATAATAATTTTAGCTGCCTTATTTTAGTAAAATTTTACTTTACAATATTAGTTATTACGTATAATACTATAATAGTAAAACTAATTAGCAATGTTGTAGTCAGCTATCAACTGACAGAAGGTCGATACTTTATTTTTCATCCCATCTATTCGAAAAGCGACGGTTTGTTCCTCAATAAGTGCGAGCAAAGTGAGTCTTTTCTCCAAGAGACTTTCACAGCGGGCAATAATGAGTTTTGAATTTGGAACATTGCTTCTAATAAAACCCCCCACATTACACATCTTCCTGTGCGTCTACCGTTTGTGTATGCTCGGACGCACAGCATGATGTGTAATGTGTGGGCCCCATTATATTGTTCCGCGACCAACGAGATCGAACGCAAATCCCCGGTCCTTATCTCTCTGTTTATAGGTGGAGAAATGGCGACAGAAAGTGGTTGTAAGCACTAGCAGAAAACCTCTTTTTCGTGTAGTCTGATGGCTCAGACCTCCTCGCTCTGCTTAGGATTCTACTTTAGAAACCCTCGCCGTAAAAATATTAACATAAGAAACTAAAAATATTTTATTCAAAAGCTTAACAATACAGGACATGTTTTAAAGTTTATCATCATCATCATCAACCTTTTTTAGGATCCACTGCTGGATCATTAGTTTCCCTCTAGCGCAAGTTCTATAACATATACATATTACAAAATTACTATTCGCATAAAAAAATCCATGTCAAAAAAAAATCGAAGCGCATGACAGTAATTTTGATAAGAAACTTACACCAGAGAGCAGCATCAAAGACCAGATGGAATGTCTTCCTGTGAGGAAGAACGGGCTTAGGTAAAGCCGGTAGTCGTCGTCGAGTCACCAAACAGCTCAAAATACAGATACACACAAACTACATGTCCTTCATGTTCATGCAAATAAAGTATTCGCCTGATCGTCTTCATCTTGAGAATCAGTATCGCGATTTAGTGGCGAAATGCAGCCCAGCGTTACTTGCCACTGTTACACGCGGACCTAAATTATTAAGTTATTTTTAACATTATAAGTCTACCAAAGGAGTTTATTTCATTTATCATACTGGGGACCAAAATTGGTTAGTCCAGTCCGACTATAATGACAAAAAATACATTATTTACGCACACAAACACATGCAGTCCATGCAGGTGGACATAAAAAAACTCCAAACTGTAGTCGTTAACCCTCTTAAAATTATAGTCTGGTTCACAAGTTGAAAATCGTATTTATTCGTGCTCATTGGATTCATAATCACCTCTAGAAAAATGTTTCAAACCCGCACATAAACAATTGCAAAGTTATTAACAATTAAAGAATCCCAAAAAAAGGGGGTCTATATTTTTGCAAATAACTCAAAAAAAAAAAGAAAAGACAGGTGAAACATAGAATTTCAAGCTAAAATCTTTCAATAGAACGTGCGGTGTAGATTGTAATAAGTACCTATACTTGTAAGACACTGTAATAATCAGAACCCAGCATGGTTTTGTTTGGTTTGGTTTTGTTTACATCCTTTTAGAGACCCTCGTCCTCGGGTTCTCAACTCAGTCGCGTAAATTTTCACTATTAATGACAAAAAACACCACAATATTATAGTTTTCTCGAAACTATCGTAAAATAATCGACAGCGTCAAAACCGCAAACTATTTGTTATAGGTAGATCGAATGCAGCGCCATCTGCATTAGCTTTGCGTTTTCTTCCCCATTTGTAAAGGGGGGCTCAGACTACACGAAAAAGAGGTTTTCTGCTGGCAAGTGCTTACAACCACTTTCTGTCGCCATCTCTGTACCTATTACGAATTGTTGACAATTTGAAATAATTTAAAAGTTGTTACTTTCTAATAAATATACTAATACGATTTCAAATAAATAAACAAATAAATGAGTTGTATCTAAAAGCACCTCTTTTTTATTTTTCGGCTGCAAAATTAGTTTTACCTCGGGCGGTGTACTTTGAATTACTCGAGTTCTGCTTAGGATTCTATTTTAGAAACCCTCGCCGTAAAAATATTTTTTTGCTCCCTTGTGATACAATCTACTTACTATATTATCACTTTTGGACGTGTTTATAACATTTGAAACAATATAAAATAGTAATAAAACTATAATAATTAATTGTTTATAAAAAATTAGATTGGTTTACTTACATATTACATAGTTACAGATGTAAAAAAGTTGTGAAAGGTGAAAAATGAATAAAAAAAGAAAAAAACTAAATTAAATATATTTCCTCTCCATAAAACTATAAAATCAAGTCTCGGACTTTGACAATTATTTAATGGTTTGCCAACAACAAAATGTTGAAATAGGTAAAGAAATAGACCACTATTCCAAAACATAAGAAACTAAAAATATTTTATTTAAAAGCTTAACACAATACAGGACATTTTTTAAAGTTCTTTTTTAGGATCCACTGATGGTCTGGTCCACTGATTAGTCACCCTCTAGCGCACGTTCTATACCATATACATTTACAAAATTACTATTCGGCATAATATAAACCATGTCGAAAAAATATTTTTCGAAGCGCATGACAGTAATTTTGATGGGAAACTTACACCAGAGAGCAGCATCAAAGACCAGATGGAATGTTTTCCTGGGAGGAAGAACGGGCTTAGGATTGCAGGTAAAGCTGGTAGTCGTCGAGTCACCAAACAGCTCAAAATATAGTTCAAATTAATAACAGATACACAAAAACTATGTGATCGCCTGATCGTCTTCATCTTGAGCTCGTTTCTTCCACGCTGTACGTATCAGTATCGCGATTTAGTGGGGAAATGCACCCCAGCGTTTCTAGGTACTGTTACACGCGGTCTTAAATTATTTAGTTATTTTTAACATTTAAGTCTATCAAAGGAGTTCATTTCTGTTAACTTTTATTTCAGGTGAAACCTCCCTACCAGCTATCGAAAAGGACTTTTATTTAGACCAGGAGCATCGAGTACCGCGATACATCTGTAATATATGTGATGCTTATTTCTGTTCCACTGTTGCTGTTAAAAATCACGTTTATCTGATACATTTGAAAGTAGATCCGCATGTGTGTGAAAAATGTGGTAAAAACTTTCCGAGCTACGAGCAATGGCGAGTCCACTTGGTACTAAAACACAGGTCGTTGCATTATCACTGCAAAAGAAAGCCAGACGAACGGACAATCTTTTGCAAACATTGTTATGAAGTTTTTGAGGATACATCTAAACTTGAAGAGCATATGGCTTACAGTAGCGGTTTATACAATTGTCAACAATGCCGTTTGCAATACCCTCTACGCAAATTAGATAAGCATATGAAATCTGTGCATGGTGAAAATTTGCCCTCGTGCGGTATATGTGGCTATAGACATGTGCTACAATCCGTAGTGACAAAACACCAACGTCAAGTCCACATGAAAGAGAAACATGTTGAATGCAAACTATGTAATTTAAATTTTTTCGACACCTACCATCTAAATAAGCACATGATTAGTCACACTTCTGAGAGGAAATATGCTTGTCAATTCTGCCACAAAACTTTTCAGCGATCTGGCACTTTGAAACTGCATGAAAAGATTCATACTGGAGACAAAGATAAAATGTGTACCATTTGCAATGTTGGATTTGTGCAGAAAGCTAGCTTGAACTATCATATGATGAGAAATCATCCACACCTTGTATAGTTCGAAAGGACAAGTTAACTAAATTTATGTAGGTATTTCCCATGTATTTCCATTGCTTGTCGTTCTCGCCAGTCGGCCTAAGACATGATGGGACCAGATTATTAAGACATGTTGCATCATATTCAATAGAGATCAGGGTGTCGTGTGAGCGAATATGGAATCATTAAGGTGTGGTCAGGTGCGTCGGTGGCCGAGTAGTTAATACGTCTGGTATTAAGACGAGGAATGACTCAGAAATTTCTAATCGTAAGCCACGCCCTAAACTCGTGGTTCGGGCGCAACGATCACGTCATGCAAGACAACGACGGCGCTTTGTCCGTTCTTGCTGCAGAAATGAGAAGGGCATAATGTATCGCCTCTCGGAATAAATGACGTAAGCGGCACATTACAAATAAATAATTTATTAAAAAACGATCAAATGCAGGAAAACATCTTCTTAATCAATACTAGGTACTGAAATTACCTACAGATTCGTATAAAATTTAAACGTAAATCCCTTCAGAGTATGGTCGTATGACTAAAAAGGTGTTTTTGAAGAGGTGATTTCAAAAAATTAAGTTATCGAGAAAATGTTCACCAATCATGTTTTCATCATACACAATACTAGATAAGATCCTCTAGTTTTCTTTCGATGCCCAAATTGTATGTTCATAATTCATAGCATTCGTAAAATTCGGAAATTTCAGTTCAGAAATCAACAGAAATTATTCGTTCCTCCCCCACGGGTTCGATCCCGGATCCCGGCGTCTATAAAAAACTTTGCTAGTTTCCTCTGCATTACACAGTTTATCAGTATGTACCTACATCTATAGGTAACTGAAATCTAACATTTTTATTATTTATTTTAATTAAAAAATATTTATCAACGCGTTCAATAACTAAATAAGGTCCTTCATAAAATTGTTCTAAAGGCCTTTTTACTCTGTCAATCTGTACAAAAAAATAATTAGTATACCTGTATTTACAAATACATTTTTATTTAATGTCTTCTAGGTCGTTCACTTATAATATTTTATAATTCTGTTACAAGTTTGTATCCTCTGAAAATTTTAATTTTTTAAAAAATTCACAGGGCACTCTTATTATAGTCCTCTAAAACATTTGACTAATTGTGTACAATTTGTCCTCTCTGAGAGCAGTGCGAATACCCAACCGGTAGTGTGTCTGTCCATCTTATACAATTGTGAGATTTGAGAGCGGATTTTAAAGTTCTATGCATTCTTTCTACTTTGCCATTACATTATGAATGGTGACTGATGGTAAATTAAAGTTTTGAACTACAAAGTATTGCTAACTTGCTAAACAGTTCATATTTGAATTGAACACCTCTATCACAAATTATAGTTTCAGGTATTCCATATCTAGATATCCAATTATTATAGAAAGAGTTGGCAAAGGTTTCTGCTGTTGAGTTAGGAATTCAGTAAAGCGATCAATATAAGACATTTCCCTCAGAAGGAGGTAAAGGGCCTACTAAGTCTATGTGCAGGTGTCAGGTTCTTTATATATGTGAAAAAAATTGTTTTAATATGCCTGTTTAACTTTACTTTTCTGAGAATATCTACATGTTTGTGCCCAGGATTTGGTATCCTTTTTAATTTTAGTCCATATAATAGTTTAATTATACATTTGATACCACATGTGAAAGATTATGAATCTGATTAAACACAATTTTCCTGAAATTTCTCGGGTATATTGGGTCTAATATTATTGGTGGAAATATCTATCTATATAATAATATTTCCTGAACTTAGTTCACATTAGCTTAAACTTTGACTCTTTTAAAAACTGCATCTCTGTCATTCACTTGGACTTTAGCTATTAATTAAACTAGAGCTGGTCGTTTTTTTGACTAACCGTTTCAAGAAACAGATTTTTGCCATGTAACGAGCGAACGCTTTTATGCCAGCTTTTTTATTTTCTTCTGGTGTTGTACGGTACAACCAAATATTTTTTTAAATCGATTCTGTAGTTTCAGAGATTACCCCTACATCAAATCTTATATACTGTACCTCTTTATAATATTAGTATAGATTAGATACATGCACGCATAACACATACTTTGGGGTTCCGTGTTATAATATTTAGAACCGCGACATCTTTCGTTTCGACTCAAAGGCCAAACCGACGAATCCATACAGGGCCAGCCAGGGAAGGAATGCACGGCCCGAGTGTGTCCAACAGCATAATGGCCGACCCAGCAGTTCTAGTGTTGGACATTCTCGGGCCATGCATTCCTTTTGATGACAGTAGTTTCTATGCAAACAATAAATAGCTAAAATAATTTATTGTTCCAAGTTTCCTCATTCTGGTCAAAATAAAAGATGTAGCGGGGGGGTCCTATGTATGCTAACCATAAAAATTCTACCAAACATATTTCCGAGGCGGTTTTGAAAAAGAAACTGGTTTGCTGTTCTTTTAAAATGAACCATAACGCTGTATCAATCAACGGGTTTTTTGAATGAATGAAAATAGTATGTACGATTTATGCCTTAGGAATAAAAAACCGTTTCTTTTAGCACTGCTTTTCGAAGCAGTTTGTCGATTTATAAAACGGGTTACGTTCCGTTTCACGTAAAATACGAAACGACCCAGCTCTAAATTAAACTAACTTCCTCTATCGTAGACAAAGTAACCGCTATGATATTTTCGTTACCTTTTATATGGCGAATATCCGTTGAGAACTCTGGAAATATATTGTAATTGTCTCATTTGTTTCCGAGAAGCTTTTTATTTTTTTTGTCTTTAAGCAAATATTAAATCGGTCAGATCGATGACTTAGGTAGTTACTTACTCCAATTTTATCGATATAAGATCGACTAGTTCCCATCTCAATAAATGCAATACATTCGCTGTATTATTTGCCACGTGTAGCATCTTGACGCTGATTTGTCATAGCGCACGGGTATTTCAAATTAGTGAATGTTACATTGGAGACACATGATCACATGTTACTTTCTTGCTCGAATGGCACATCTCCCTATTAGTATAGAGGATCTGTGGATCCACTCAAACACACACAAAAAATGACATCAAAATCGGTCCTTTAGGAGGAGTTCAGTTACATATTGGCAGATCATTGTTTTCTACTGAGCATTATCAACCTTATATCTACTTGAATCCTTCGAACGCCCAGCGAATATATTCCGGCCATCGATCAATATAAATGAAAAGATGGAGTAGGTATCTCAGCCCTTTTTTTCAAAATATCTGCTGGTTTCCAAATTGCAGTACGTCAAATGATTTAGAATATTATTTGTTTTTTTGCGAATGGCCTAAAATAGCTGATCGTAGGTCTGGTTATTGGTTATCGCTACTTTTCAAACATTAAACTTTAATTTTTATTAACCTTTCTTTCAGGTGAAACCTCCCTGCCAGATATCGAAAAGGACTTTTATTTAGATAAAAAGCATAAAGTACCGCGATATATCTGTAATATATGTGCTGCTCATTTCTGTTCAACTGCTGCAGTTAAAAATCACATTTACGTAACGCATTTGCACATCCATCCGCATGTTTGTGAAAAATGTGGTAAAGAGTTTCCGAACTACGAGGATTGGCGAGTGCACTCTGTAACCGAACACAGAATGTTCCATTTGCGTCGCAAAAAAAATACGACGTTTTGCAAACGTTGCTATGAGGAATTTGAAGATAAATCTCAATATAAAAATCATATCGCATACATACACAGTTTATTCAGTTGTCAGCAATGCAGCCTGCAATACCCTCTACAAAAAATAATGGAGCACATGAAATCGGTGCATGGTGAAAATTTACCATCGTGTGGTATATGTGGTTACGTACATGTGAAACAAGACGTGGTGGCAAAACACCAACGTCGTGTGCACATGAAAGAGAAGCATATTTCATGCAAACTATGTAATTTAAAATTTTTCGACAACTGCAACCTAAAAACGCACATGATTAGTCACAATTCGGACCGGAAATACGCTTGTAAATTCTGTCACAAAACTTTTCAAAGAACTCGCACTTTGAGACTACATGAAAAAATTCATACTGGAAAAAAAGATAAAATTTGTACCATTTGCAATATAGGATTCGTGCAGAAAGCCAGCTTGAACTATCATATGATGAAAAATCATCCTCAACTTGTTTAACTCGAAGACTAATTTTAAACTCAAATAAAAATATTAATTAAATTATTTGTTTTATTTCTTCAAAGGCACCGATTCCACAATCAATCATATTTATTAGTTAGTTTGTTTTTCTTGGTTCAAGGAGAAATAAGTAGGCGTAATCAACTAATCATCATTGTATTTGCGTCGCTTGTTGTTTATATATATCAGCGGTCAACACGACTGTCCTGGCTCTTACGCCCTTGATGCCCATATGCAAGACCACGATGAGACCCGACTTCACCAGACTAGTCTTGGTCTCGTCTTGCATCAGAATAATTGGTTTCGGTCTCGCTCTTGCACCCCCCAGTTTTGGTCTTAGACTCTTATAGGGAGCCCAGGATGCTAAATGGGGATTTACTCAAGCGTTGTGGGGACCTATTGGATTTTGAAGATTAGATGGTAGATAGAAAGAAAGGTTATATGATGTATACCTTTTTATCGGTGGGGGAGCGTCTACCTACAGGCTTTCAAAAATGTAAAAAAACCAGTCACGTGGAAATACTCGAGCGCGTCAGATATTGAACGTGTGTCTCCGATGATGGAGGTATGATAATCTGCCAGTTTGCTTGCCGTACGGGAAGGGTTAAAAATGGGAGGAAAAAAATATTCGACCGCGTCAGATATTCAGAGGGGATGTTAAGTGAACCCGAATGAAGCTCCCATTCAAAAGACTGACGATTCGGATGTGACGCAAGCTCCTGCCGACTTTTTGAAAATGCATAAAATCGCCATCGTCGTGTTGATTAATAATAATAATAATAGGGGGGTTTTCTTAATCAGACAATAAAAAAAAACATGTTTTTTTTATCGCTGGATGTGACAAATAAAATAATATAGCATAAACGGAATATAGCATGCAAATAAAAAAATAACAAATTAAATGACAATAAGAGCTAATATACAAACCTTTCAGGTGTGGAAGAACTGGAAAGGTCAGATAGAGATTATGTACATAATGTTACATTAAAAGTTAACAGGAACGGAGACATTAAAGAAGATAGGAAAAAAAAACTTTTTTTTACTAATTGTTAATTATAAACTCAAGCAGTGCACCAATTTGTAAGCAAACTTAGGGTGTTCAAGTTCACCCTCAAACGAAGCGATTCCAACAATAATCTCGCCTATAACTTAATAATATTTTTTATAATTTTTTTCGCCTCGTCGTCACGGCATACGTCAAAGTCGTCAAATTACTTAGGATATTATTTGTTTGTTATTTTGCGAATGGCCTAAAATAGCTGATCGTATGTCTGGTTATGGGCAGGGGTATCAGTCTATGAACAAAGACGGACAAATAGGTATACACATCAAAGAAGTCTAGGGAACAAAAATTAAGAATAAAAAAATATTAAGGGAAACAAGAATTATGTAAAAAAAATAAATTAAGTGGTATTAATTGTAAAATTAAAAAAAAAACAAGAAACATAGGCACAATAGTTTGAAAAACTAAATTATATTCAAATTAGTAGTCTGTCGGACCTCCTAAAGTATTCATTACCGCTCTACATCGTCTTTCCATGCTTAATATGATATTGTTAATGTTGTCCTGTGGGATCATGTTCCAAATTCTAGAAAGATGTAGAAAAAGGTCTTCCTCAGTGCGCAAATTTTCAGGCATCTCACTAAAAGCTCTTCGTTCGAGAAGATCCCATACGTGCTCAATGGGATTCATGTCAGGAGACTGCGCCGGCCACGGTAACAACGACACGTCGTTCGCCCGGAATACATTAATGACCAACCGTGCAGTGTGCGCGCGAGCATTGTCTTGTATGAAAAGGAAATCTTCACCGATTTGCAGTCGGTGCGGAATCACAACAGGTCGGACCACATTGTCGTGGTATTTTAGAGCACTCAAATGACCCGTATCCAAACGAGGTCCGTTCTTGCACCGAAGCGGATTCCGGCCCAAATCATTATTGTACTGCCTTGATAAGGGTGAACTTCCTGGGTATGCTGAAGACTTCTGTTACGTCCAGGTACTCGCCAAATACGTCCTCTCCTGGAATCCGGATGAAACCCGAAGTTGTCCCGATTGTTCCAATGAAAATGTTCACGAGCCCATGCTAATCGTCTCCTTCGATTTCCTCGTCGTAGAGCTGGGACTTTTAAAGGTCTACGAGTGTGAAGATTAACTTCATGTAGCCAGTTCCTAACAGTTTGGTCACTAATAACCAGCTGGTGTTGCAACTGTAGTCTCTCCACAAGTTGTCGAGATGTGATATTGCTCTGCCTTCTAGCAGCATTTTCTAAAAAACGGTCTTCTCTTTGTGTCATTACCCTATATCTTTCTCGGTGTCGTTTGGCCACTTCTCCATTAAGACGACACCGTGAGTCTGGATATCACGCTTTGCTGGGTTTCTATGGCCATCGCAACCAGTGCCGGTTTTAACACAACCAGCGCCCTGGGCGAGATTTCTACGGCGCCCCCTATCTGTCATTCAAACCCACAAAAAAAGGCAAGGGATAAAATTAAATAACCATTTATTTAAAAAAATCTAATTAAATTTTACTTTTCTAGCCTTTCTACCAGCGAACTGCAATTTCATTTTCGATTGACAAAGTTGCCAAGTTTGTCAATCTAGATTGAGATATTGTCGATCTCAGATAAGTTTTTATCAGCTTAATCTTCGAAAAACACTGGATCCCATTCTAGTGTTGCCACCATAGCGATTTTGTCGCTAGACTTAGGGAATTTACTAGTAAGTAAGACTTGCTCAATGAGCGAGCGGACATAAAGGGGCGCCCCTTTTTATCTGGCGCCCTGGACGGTCGCCCAACCGCGCCCTACCCTAACGCCGCTACTGAATTCGCAACGTCGCGTTGAGTGCGTCCGGCTTCCAGCATTCCCACGGCACGAAGCTTCTCGTTGCGAGATAAATGACGGTGAGGCATTATGCACACACAATGTTTAAAAAGAGTAGCGTAAAGTATTTTGTCTCCAGGGAAAATTAACATAATTTCTTATCTATCAAACGTAATCAAACTGACTTGCGATTTGCTTGCGAAACGAAATTCTTATTTTCCCCCCTTAACTGTTTAAGTAAAACTTTATTTTTTATTTTATTTTAAATTTAGAACATTATGCATTTAACCTACATGCATACTTTTTACCTGCCAGTACTATTTTCTAAAAAAAATTTAAAAATATTTAATTATAAAAGTTTGATCTCTAGACTTTTTTGATATGTGTTTTGGTTATCGCTACTTTTCAAACAATAAACTTCGAAATTATTAAATTTTTATTAACTTTTTTTTCAGGTGAAACCTCCTTGCCAGATATCGAAAAGGACTTTTATTTAGATGAAAAGCGAAAAGTACCACGATACATCTGTAATACATGTGCTGCTCATTTCTGTTCAACTGCTGCCGTTAAAAATCACATTTATGTAACGCATTTGCACATCCATCCGCATGTTTGTGAAAAATGTGGTAAACACTTTCCAAACTACGAGGATTGGCGAGTGCACTCTGTAACCAAACACAGAATGTTCCATTTGCGTCGCAAAATAAATACGATATTTTGCAAACGTTGCTATGAAGAATTTGAAGATAAATCTCAATATAAAACTCATAGCGCATACAGACGCGGTTTATTCAGTTGCCAACAATGCAGCCTGCAGTACCCTCTACAAGAAATAGTGGAGCATATGAAATCGGTGCATGGTGAACATTTACCATCGTGTGGTATATGTGGTTACGTACATGTGAAACAAGACATGGTGGTAAGACACCAACGTCGTGTGCACATGAAAGAGAAACGTATTTCATGCAAACTATGTAATTTAAAATTTTTCGAAACCTGCGACCTAAGTAGGCATATGATTAGCCACAAGACTCACAATTCGGACCGGAAATACGCTTGTAAATTCTGTCACAAAACTTTTCAAAGATCTCGCACTTTGAGACTACATGAAAAAATTCATACTGGAGACAAAGATAAAATGTGTACCATTTGCAATATAGGATTCGTGCAAAAAGCCAGCTTGAACTATCATATGATGAAAAATCATCCTCAACTGGTTTAGCTCGAAAAAAATCGACTAATTTTAAACTCAAATAAAAATGTTAATTAATAGTACATTGTGATACAAGGGTGGTAAGTAGGATATTACAAACGAGTTGACTTTTGACAGTGTCACGAGTTTGTAATAACCTTAACACCCGTGTATCATACGACGTTTTTCAATACATTTGTGAGAAAAATAGGTATAAGACCTACCAAGTTATCTGTGAACTGAAGGGCGGCGCTCTGTTCGCTTCGGTGTTGCCATTCTATGAATAATGGCCCATTATGAGGAATAATAATTATCTAATCTAACATGACACATGTTTAATATCAGGTTTAATTTACATATTATATATATATATAGCGTTTAAAAAATATTTATAAATATTTTTATGGTCTCTCAAACAAGCGCAGCCTGTAATGACATCATATTATATTAATTTAGTAAGCCAACAGTAAGTAGACCTTTAATTAATATGGGAAAATTGTTTAATAGTAATTAATAATATGAGACATTGAAGTAGGTAAATATGAATAAAACTCTATAACATTTGAGTAAATATATAATTAAGTATATTTAAATCTTTTTACTATATGTATGATCATTGGTAATCATTGACATGCCAGTTAAGCAATCATCTTCTGAATCGGTATCACTATCTGTTTCACTATCACTTTGCACATTTATAATAAAGGGTTCATCCAAATAACCCTCCTTAGCAAGATACTCGTCTTGTAATTTACGGACATGGTTGCAATGCTTTTTCCACTCTTCCACCGTAATTTCTTCAAATGCTTGACTGACCAGGCAGGATAAGGTGGTAATCGTAAGCATTTGTGCCCATTTTCCGCGAATATAGTGTCAATTTCATAGATAGGAGCTGGTTTATTTCTTTTTACTATTTCCAATAGCTGTGGTTTTGTCATATCGTCGGAGTACGCAAGGGCATTTCTAGCAAGCCATTCTTGAATGTCTTTTTTCAATGCATTGACATTGGGACATTTATTAATACATATGCTATGATATGGAGCATTGTCCATTATAATGACTGACGGTTCTTTTAAGTTTGGTAATAGTTTTTCCATTACCCACTTTTTGAAATTGACGTTATTCATATCATCATGATAATCACCACTTTTTGTTTGTGATTTGAACACTAATAAAGCATTTTCTACAAAGCCCATTTCACCGCCTGCATGAACTATAATAAATCTCTGTCCTTTGGATACAGGTTCTAGAACACCTTCCACACCTTCACCTTGCCAGCATTTGCCTGATGTATGTGATGAATGTATATATGTTTCATCCAAATATACCAGAGGCAATGGGTTTTCTTCTTTATTATTGTTGTTGATTACTTGCAGAAATCTTGATCTCCATGCAGAAATATCGTTTCGTTCCATCAGTACCTTTGCTTTGGGTTTTTTTGAAGCGAAAGCCCATTTGGAGGAGTAGTTTTCGAAGAGACTCACGTTGTCCTTGATAATTTATGTCTTCTCTTAGAACAGTAAGTAACTTACTGACTGTAGGCAATTCCTTCCTCACTGCATAAAATTCATGTATTTTTCGTCTTATAACTCCCTTATCGAAATCATCAACCACAATAATACCAGTACTACGTTTTCTTGATTTTCCAGGCGTTCTTACTTTGGCACCAGTTTCTTCAGATTCCCTTCCTTCTTTAACTATTTTTGAAAGCAAACCTTCACTTATACCTGAAAGAAAAAATAAAATACATGAGTAGGTAAACTAAACGTTAAAATAAAATTTTGTCAGTTACCTATTTAATACATTACAGATTTATTGTTCAAATTTAATAATTAAAATAATTAAAAATATTTAGCAAGTTACGTGGGGAATATTGTGGGATACAAGAGGTCACACAAATCTGTAGCGGCAGAAACCCTTTTATATATTTTATTATATGGAATAATTGGAGCTTGTTGGCGAGCTTCCTCTTCAAAAAAGGCTTTCACTTTTAGAATAATATTCCGGGCATCACTTTTAATAGCTTTCGGCATGATTGAAATCGAAAAAGTTGTATTATCCAAAAATAAACATAAAATACTCGAACTAGACAGCAACGACAGACGAATGACGTTTTCAACATGACGGCTGTAGTTCCATTTTTCACCACTTCACAGATAAGTTGGTAAGTCATAAAACAAGGATTGTAACTTAGTACGTAATACGCATGCGTAAAATTTGTTTTTAATTGTTACAAAATTAAGAGGCAAAGAAAGTGAACGTAAAGTTTTGACGATTTTTTTTTATAAATAAGGGTTCTGCGGTATTTAATATAGGTACAATTTACAATAATGTTGATAATTTATTGCTTAGTTTTTTAAGTCGACATAACTTTCAATTGGACTTGTAGAAATTTAGAAAAAAATGTAATGAAATCGCCCTAGGGCATAAACGTAATATTATAATCAACTTACGAGCCATGTTTACTGACATTGAAAGTTCACTTTTCGAGCAAGTGTATTGAACATTATTTGTTTTATTTCTTTAAGGCATCGATTCCAAAATCAACAATGAAATATTTATTAGTTTGTTTTTCTTGGTTCAAGGAGGGATAAGTAGGCGTAATCTCCTATAACATAATTATTTGTATTTGCGTCGCTTGTTGTTTACAACAGCGACCAACGCGGCTGTCCTGTCCGCCTTGGCTTTGATGCCCATATGCAAGACCACGATGAGACCCGAATAGTTTTGGTATCGTCTTGCATCAGAATAATTGGTCTCGGTCTCGCTGTTCTTAGACTCTTATAGTAGGGGAGCCCACGATGCTAGATGAAGATTTACTCGAGCGTTGTGGGAAACTATTGGATTTTAGATTAGAACTGATAGTAGAAAGAAAGAAAGGTTAAAGGTATATGATGTATATACCCTTTTATGGGTCGAGGGAGCGTTTACAGGCTTTCAAAGAAGTAAAAAAAACAGTCACATGGAAATACTCGAGCGCGTCATCTATTCAGAGGGGATGTTAAGTGAACCCGAACGAAGCTCCCATTTAAAAGACTCACGGATTCTGAAGTGATGCAAGCTCGTGGCGGCTTTTTGGCAATGCAAAAAAAGTCGCCATTTTGAAATCAGCTTTTCATACAGACACTTGTCACATTGCAATTTTGGGGACTTGTGTTGTGATATTTGGATCATTAAAATGTAGTAAATTCAGTTGTTGATGATTCCAATTATTATTCTTATCTTATATCTTATTATTAGTTGAAAACATTTTAATGTATAAATGTTATTACCATTGCCTAAAAGTTGTTTGGTTTTGAAGGGGGAAGAGTTTGCAATTTAAACCACCCCCCTGGCGTGGGTGGGGGTAAGTTCAGATTTACAAATGGAACCCCATATTTTTTATGGTGTTTATTGGGAAAGAATGAGCCCGGCAAAAAAAAATTTTCGGACAAAAGATGTTCATATTTGATTGGAGAACACGATACGCGAATAAAAAATATGGGGCTCCATTTTAAAATCTGAACCCTACCCGCGCCAGGGGTTTGAGGGGGTGGGGGTGGTTTGACGTACAAACGATTCTCCCCTCGCATACAAACAACTTTTTCCCCCGACATTTTTCGGTGCAAAAGAGAAAAACAGAGTATTTCCCGGGGTGAAAGTTAATTTTCGCACACTTTTTTTATGGTGATTATTGGGAAAGAATGAGCCCGGCCAAAAAAATTTTCGGACAAAAGATGTTCATTTTTGATTGGAGAACACGATACGTGATTAAAAAATATAGGGTTCTATTTGAAAATCTGAACCCCACCCGCGCCAGGGGTTTGACGTACAAACGATTCTCCCCTCGCATACAGTATAGCAGAGGTTCTCAAACTTATTTTGTCCACCGCCCACTTTTAAAATAAATTATTTTCAGCGCCCCCCAATTTTTTTTTACTTTACCACATCTTAAAAATCACAAAGACATTCATTATTTCTGGACCCCTTACCACCCCCCTCTAGGCCTCCAGCCCCCACAAGGGGGCGTTATCGCCCACTTTGAGAAAGACTGCAGTATAGTAGTAATATCTCCTTTTGCAACACTGGACATATAATATTGAAATACTGACTGTTTGTTATCTTCTTTGAATCTGACGTTAAAAAATATATATTTTTGGTATGACATTCCAAGAGAAACAAAATAATTTCATTTGCCGATGAATTGAAAGCATCTGCAGAGATTGAATGTGGGTTGGATATTGGAGATGCTAACCATCTTTTTTTTCATGTGAATTACATAATCGGGATAATTTCATGAAATCTTTATTAAGTAACAATATTCAGTTTCCCATCAACATAGTCTTCTACATTGTCAGATCCGTGGCGAGTAGGCACCACGGATGTGCAATAGATTTAAATAAAAGATGAGGTTAAGTTACAAAAGGTATAATAATTAACAAACAAGGTAGAATAATAAAAATAGGTACTAGTTAGGTATAGGTAGGGAATGCAATACCGGGATACCGGGATCCCGAAATACCGGGACCCGCATACATGTTGCGGGACTAATCACGGTCGAAAAATTTGCGGGATCCCGCTGGACTGGCGGGATTATAGAGAAGCGTGGTACATACGTGTTTCTCTAAGGTGCGGGGCGCCGAGCCCTAGGGGCACCGTGTGAAGGCGTTTGATTACTTTTATTTTGCCAGTTACAACATTTAATTATGACGCAATGCAATGATTTATTCATTGAATATTTATTGTCATAAAATCTATAGATAAATCAAACTAAACTTTATAAGAAATAATATTATTTTTGGAATCATCGGGCCGGGTATACCCTGCAAACACCTGCGACCTTTTCTAAGAATTTTATTTTTTATATATTTATTATATTAATAAGCCATTTAAAATGTAACAAAAAGCTTATTTAATTTGGGTTAAAATTAAAACCGTGAAAACGAGGTCTATTAGGTCTTTATTACGATTATTTACGATTGATTTCAGAGGTTTAAGTCGACCCTGCGGGATCCCGCGATGGTTCAGTCCCGCAAATATCGGGATTGAAATTATTTTGTGGGATTGCATTCCCTAGGTATAGGTAGTCAGGGGTGAGTTCGAGTTCGGCCCAGAGGAACAATACCTAGTTCGCTATAGATACTTAACAAAAATCGAAAAAAAGCCTAAAAAAATATATTTTTCAATAAAAAACAACTTTCCCGACCTCGCTCAATGTCAAAACATTGGGATGTTATTATTTGTATTTTTCTTGTAATTTTAAGCCCAAATTCGCTCCGTTGGAAAACACTTCAATGCTCGGCACCTCTGGCGCCCTGATTACCTACTGTTTCAATCAGTTTGGTTGGTGTTGATAAATTGTCTTAAATATGTGATAGTCCATGTTCATTTAGTTATATTAGGCAAGTAGGTACTTATTCTGTTGGTGAGTTAAAATATGTAGAGGTACTTATACATACCAACAATGTATTGCTGTGTATAATATTACTAACCTGAATAATAAAAAAAAAACATCTGGTAAAATACCTTTAACATTTTAATTAACTTGTGAACAGTTTCTTATTATGTACACGACGGTGTACACAGGTGAAAATTGTGAGTTTAAGAACTTTTAAGGTATATCTAGAAAATTAAATAATCCAAATTATTATATAGTCATTATTATAGTCATATGTAAAGTAAAACTTGTACCCATTGCCCTAATTTTAATAAACAATAATATTAATATAGTTTAGTTTCATTGCTTTCCAAACTTTATTAATTTTCATTTTAAGGCTCCTTTATTCAAATAAAAAAAAAAATTAATGACTTAAAAAAAATTGCAGCTTATTTAAAACATAAAAATGTACATTTTCACCAAATTTCATAAAAATAAGATTTTTTTGAATTTTTTCTCCATTTTTTTAAGGTTATGTCAAAAAATAGTTCGAACAAAAATTGTAGATTTTTTAAGTTCCTACAACATTTACATTTAACTTTTTTCGATAGGAGGTCGACTTTTCCCAGAAATCGTGAAAAACCGCGTTTCACTCCTAAAAACACATTTTCGCACCCCCACCCCCCTTCCGGTCATCTGTTGCGGTCCAATCGATTTTTCCTCGTTTATCTATAATTTATCCTAAATTTTCCCGCTACTGCTAAGATTTTTTCAGACTTGGATTTAATCTAATTTTAATAGTTTGTGGGGTATCTACACACACTTGCATGACCCACACACACTGTTACACACACACACACATGTATTATGTAAACGAGCGCGGGCGCACTTCATATACCTAGCTGCCTGCCCGGCGCTCCGCAGTCGTCCATAACAGTCCCTACCTTAGTTAATATTTGTTTTGTGATGCGGGATGATGATGATTGATGAACGGTTCTCCTACTCAACCCTGATGGCTAACCGAATCCAGGAGCCCGAGGGAAGCTGCTATATCCTGATCCGTCGCCCTCGAAGAGACCGGCAGAGAGATTTGTTAGGTTAATACAGTGGGAGAAGGACTCACCTGGGATAGGAACACCGCCTCGCTTGCACTGACGAACAAGTTCGTCCTTCGACGCACCACAAGTTTTGTTTTGTTGTTTAGTTCGCTTTTATAATTGATTTAAATTTTAAATCTCGAGACACATGTGCACTGTCGAGTTGGCTTTCAAGTCGTTTTCTATTGCACTCGGTTCATACGACGACGTTGCAGGCGGTGATTGGTTGCTCGCATGCCGTCGTGGGTTTGTGTACAAAGAAAACAGACAGACTACTACAACTACTTTCCATCGCTTGGGCCGTCCTAGCTCATGCGGCAGGTCCCCTAAGATGTGATGGTACCAGATTATCAAGACAGGTTGCATCACGTATGACCCAATTATCATGAGGGTCAGATCGTTTTACTATCCTTGCGGATTCTGCACCATTTTGCTCTAATCCATACTAATATTATAAATGCGAAAGTAACTCTGTCTGTTACGCTTTTGCGTCTAATCCATTGAACGGATTTTGATAAAAGATACGGAGAAAGCTTGATCCCTAGGGAAGGACATAGGTTTTTTTTAAATTAATAGTAGCGATAGAGATGTCGTTTGTCGAGGGATAAACTTATTTTTACTTGTTTTGACTCATAACGAGTAAAAACTACTTTATCCCTCGACTACAAATGACCACTCGACAAATGTCGAAAACGTGAGACAAAACGAGTAAAAATTCTATCCCTCGACATACCACATTACCAAGAATTAACTATTTTCAAAAGTAGATATTTTGCCGTAGAGATTAAAAAATTCGACTACATATTGAAAGAACGAGAATCGGGCCTCACATCACGTGTCACGTCATAACTTTTAAACACATGTTTTCTTTTGTGTAGAACTATTTCATTCTATCATTGATTATACATATTAGGGTTTTGGGTAAAATAGCTGATAGGAGCATCATACGTGTGGACAATAGGTTGATTGTTATAGTTATTATGGTTATATTAGAAATAATTTCATTTTTATTAACTTTTCTTTCAGGTGAAACCTCCCTGGCAGATATCGAAAAGGACTTTTCTTTAGATCAAGAACATATAGTACCGCGATACATCTGTAATATATGTGCAGCTTATTTCTGTTCAACTGCTGCCGTTAAAAATCACATTTATGTAACGCATTTGCACGTTCATCCGCACGTTTGTGAAAAATGTGGTAAAGACTTTTCAAACTACGAGAATTGGCGAGTGCACTCTGTATTCGAACACAGAATGCACCATTTGCGCCGCAAAAGAAAGCCGAGCGAGAGGAAATCCTTTTGCAAACATTGCTATGAAGAATTTGAAAATACATCTCAATTTGAAAGGCATATGACATTCAGTCGCGGTTTATACAGCTGCCAACATTGCCGCCTACAGTACCCTCGACAAAAATTAGAGGAGCACATGAAATCGGTGCATGGTGAAAATTTACCCACGTGCGGTATATGTGGGTACAGAAGTTTGAGACAAGACGTGGTGGTAAGACACCAGCGATCTGTACACATGAAAGAGAAACATGTTAAGTGTAAGCTGTGTCATTTGAAATTTTTCGACACCTACCTCCTAAATAGGCACATGATTAGTCACAATTCTGAGAGGAAATACGCTTGTCAATTCTGCCACAAAACTTTTCAAAGATCTGGCACTTTGAAACTACATGAAAAGATTCATACTGGAGATAAAGATAAAATGTGTACCATTTGCAATATAGGATTTGTGCAGAAAGCAAGCTTGAACTATCATATGATGAAAAATCATCCAGACCTTGTATAGCTAAATAAACAACTGTTCAGCAACTTAAATTGCTTTTTTTAATGACACTAAACTTGAATTGATTAGTATCTAGCTTTCCGACCCGGCTTCACCCGTGTATTTTAATATCACCGATTACCATAACATTATTAGTTATTGCTCGTCGCGGCTCCCAAAAGACGTAGCGTAATGTTATATTCTAAAGATATACAGGGGGTGTAAAGGAAAAGGTGCACTAATTTAAAAAATCACCGCTTAGGGAGTAAAGTGTGTATCAACTTGAAACTTGGTACAAAAACTTTTCAAAATAAATAATAAAACATTGTTTTAGAATTTTTCAAAACAACCCTTAACACCCCTCGGTGTTAAATTGTGTATGGGGATACTACGAGTAAGGAAAGGATATTGTTTCGCATTTCAAAAATTTTCACGGGGAACTGAAATACGCAGGCATGCATTTTAGAACTTCGGGCTCACGGGGCATCTACGGGGGTAAAAATTAAAATTAGGGGAAAACTATTTACTCACATATACTTTTTCAACATAAATATAATAAAAAAACCTTAAATATTAAACCTTAAAAACTAAAAAGAAAAGGGGTGGAGGAATCAAAAAGAAATCCTCTAGCTCTGAAGAAAGTCCAACCGTGCCAAACGCACTCGCTGCGTTACCCCTTTGAATCTCCAAGCTTATGCGGCGAATGAAAATACTCTTAGCTCGGTGATCGCCAGACAGATCAACCGCAAAAGCTAAATACTCAAAGTAATCTAGCAGCGAGGAATTAGAAGCTGCGGCGCCTGCAGAGCTGGAGGAGGCGGCGCCATGGCTTGGAGCCAGCGTGTCCACGCTTGTGGCGTCCCACACCAGAGCGCGGCCTCGAGACCATGGAACTGGAACGTTTTATTATATTATCTTGGAATTCGACCGGCACTCCTTCTACAGGACAGGCCGTGGTGTCCATTAGCCTCAACATTAAAACCACTACACATAAATGTGGTTGACAAAGCTGTACCACTATGCGTAGCCCTACACGAATTCTCAGAGTATTTTTGCCATGAGCCTGATTCTAGTTCACAGGATGCATTTTTTTATATTTTATATATATATACATAAATTATGGTACTATTCCTAATACAACGGGTACGAAGTCGCGGGCAATTACTATTTACAAATAAAAGTAACTTACCACTTGATGGTGGGCTCTTTTTCCGCAACTCGACGTGCGCATATTTTGCGTGACGTGGGAAACTGGGAAGATGTATCCATCCCAGGTCCTCTAACCGAGTAGTGTAGTCTCCTCAGCTCATGTTGTTTGCTCAGTGGGAAGCCACACGTACATATTTTATTACGTACGTATTTCATACATTGAACCTTCATTATTTATCTCTGTCGCTCGCGCACAAATATATTGCGGTCTCGCTCGTTCACCCAATCTGTGCGTGCGAGACAGAGATAAATAATGAAGGTTCAATGTACGAAATTCTTTCTCTTGCGTAAAAACCCCTTCAGGCCAGTGAAACCCAGTTTTAAAATATATTGCATCGGTATCTGCCGCCGGACAAGAAGTAAGTATATAATCGCTTAGATCGAGGGAGACAGCAAACTTTGCTTTGAAGGAGTTGTCTTTTTGGCCACATGTCTCCCTGACAGGATTTATTCCCATATAGACATCACAGACTACTATATATGACGGGGAAATAGGCATGCCGCCTTCAAGCATGCCGCACACCATTGTTGTAGTATGCTGGCGCTCTACTAGTAATTTCGCGATAAGAACGAAACCAAAAGTGTAAATGGGTAATTCTGTGGATCTTAGATCTGTAGCACATGGAACCATAGTTAATCACGTCTACTAAACACTAAACAATATTAGATATTTTACAAAAACTGTTATATATTTGTGTGGGTATAATTTCCTAAGAGATAATAATATCAAAATCAGATGTGTTAAATTTTTCTGAATCAGCTGAATTTTCATGAAATATTCACAAGGTGGGAGGGACATCACCCTTTATAAATCCAAATGTTAGTATCTGGCGCAAACCGATTCGAATACGAAATGACTAATTTAGGATCAATAAATACAGCAACAGGTTTGCCGTTCTGTTCAGAAGAACTCCATGACCTCGTCCCTCCATCACATTTTCGCACCCGCACTGCTCGCACAGGATATAGGTTTCTTCCTCACACAGTGGACACGTTCGGCATACGAACGAAAAAGTTCAGTGACTCGTTCCTGTGTCGCACTGTCAAAAAGTGGAACGAACTTCCGGCGTCGGTTTTTCAAGCTTCCTGCAACCTGGGGTCCTTCTAGCGGGAAAAAGCATCTCTATGGGCGGCATAGTGGGCGCATTGCATGTTCTGCTAGCGCCTATATAAAAAAAGACAACTCGAAAAAAGTGTACCTACACTCTTACTGGTGTCTCTGACCACACCGCAAGCTATTAAAGGCCGTGAAGATGTATTAATATGTTTTCTATTTATTTATTAAATGAGAGCAGTAGTTCCATTAAGTGCAGTAATATATCTGTTGAGCTAGAGGAAGGGGGTGTCAGACAACTGTTATGTATTAAACAACAATGTTCGTATTGGAGTACCTTCTTTATTACTTTTCTCGCGCCATTATTCTGAGGGGTTGCCTTGTCAAGGTACTAAAAAGGGAGTAAAGGGAGCGGCGCGGCGGAGGGGGCAATGACGGCATAAGAGTGTCATGCCGTTTGCCGTCACGGCATACGAGTCGATCTTACCTCCATGGCACGCCAATATATATTTCATATTAAAATGGCGCACCCAGATTTTTTTTTAAGTTTAATAAATAGTACCTACAGACTTGGCCTGCGAGCTGTAATTTTTTCTGTTTTTAAATACTGAACTCAGTTAACTAACCAGCCTCTATCAATCTATTGTTGGGTATAAACAGTCTTCCAGGACACTCGCAGCATCAGGTACTCTGCCATCCACATCGGTGACTATGATAGTGCTATGCTAAAAGAAAACCAGTTTTCTCAGGAAACACAATTCCTTGGCAATAGAAAGGCTCGCGTCCATTAGAGAATTCTCTTTACAGAAAAAAAATTCGATACGGCAAGGCTAGTGAATTCCAAATAACTATTTACAGAGGGTAGTGGAAAGTTAAAAATAATGTTTTTTCTTATTTTACAGATAGACTCAAAGTGGTAGCTGTTACAACAGATAACTACAAAGTACTAAAAGATGACGCTACGGGCCTCAAGAAATATTTATGTAAATCGTGTGATGACACTGCCAAAAGTTTATTAAGGATAAAAGAACACATACTAAGCGTTCATTTAAACACGACCCCGTACACATGCCAATATTGCTGCCAGAAATTTGCCCAAAGCGATACCAAAAAATACCACATTAAGAGTGTACATTTTAATTGTAATCGAAAATCTATTAACTGTAGCGCTTGTGATCGAAAATTTATGTCGAAACAATCTTTGGCAAACCATATTAGAAGCTACCATATGCACGAGCGAAACTTTAACTGTTCACAATGCGATATGATGTTTTTTGAAAAAAGACAACTCAGACGGCATATGGTGAAGCATAGTGCGGAAAAGAGTTTAAAGTGTAAAGTTTGCAAGAAATCTTTTAAACGGCCATTTTCTTTAGCACTCCACGAGAGAATACATGCAGACGATAGAAGGTATAATTGTAAGATATGCAATAATGCATTTATACAGAAAACAAGCTTGAATTATCATTTAAAGAAATATCATCCTGAATCTGTGTAATGTTGAATAAACCATCCTCTTCAATTTCACACAAGAATCAACTGATTTGAACCCTTAAACGTATTGTAAATAGCACCCAATACGTGTGCCAATAGGTAATCTTGTTCAAAACATGATTTGACTTTGGAGGAAGTAGGATCAAGGATTAATAAATAACAAATACAAAAAATATTATCAAATATTTATTTTGTTTTAAGTAGGTAGGTACTTATATTTACATATTACATAATAATTATAATGAATTACATACTAAATATAAAATTTAGCTCGTCATAAAACTAAAATATTCACCGATATAATAATTATTTTTTTTTTATTTATCGCTATGTCGCTATGAATAAAATCATACTCAAGAGCCCATAACAAATTAAACGCATTACAGAAAAACAAAGCATTTTGTTAAAAGGACAAAAAAATACTTAAATTTTTACACTAGGTTTCATACAAACTTTCATTCTTTTCTATAATTATTAATGTGAGAAAAATAAAAATCAGGTATGTAAAACTGGGTTCAATCAACTCAGTTAACTTTAAAACTACAACCTATCACATTGTTACTCCCAGCAGTCACAGCACAATTAATAATACAAATAGCAACGCTTATACATAATAATGTTATTACAATTATAATAAAAAATCAATAGTTATTTAACAATTTAGCGAGTTCTGTAGTAGAATTTTGTCAAGACAAACCTTTATATCCCTTTTTAACCATGTTACGCGTTACGGAGGCATAGTTACAGTCTATATGGAGAAGGTGTGCAGAAAAAACGGCTCTTGGTGCAGGCGGTGAGACACGAGGAACTGGTTTAGGCCCTAACCTCTACCCGCGTCATCCTCGCACGGCTGACTACCCAGACTGAAACTCGTTGCACATTGTGTTACAAGAACGAGTTTCCAATTGCGGTGCGAATCTTTTGGGTATCACCAGGCGGAGTGCGAGCCAAGTAGAATACTTTAACGACGAGTAAACATAATTAACCGCATAATATGTCTGGTAGAACCTTCAAAATCTAGAGGTATCACTTGAGAACGGCACGACTGATTTAGTAGGTATTGATTTTCTTAAATTGGGATAGTTGCACGGAAAATTCGGGAAGAAATTAGGATTAGGATGAACTCAAGACCATAGGGGTCGAATTTTAAAATGGTCTCCACGGGCAAAGCCGGGGCGGAAAGCTAGTGTCCAGTTAATATTCAATGTTCATCATGTTAGTTAGGGTATGCTCTCCGTTTCTCTAAAATTCAAATATATAATCCTTCCTCATTTTATACTGCGTTAGCGGTAGACTATTATTTTAATACAATAACATTTGGATGTTTTTTAACTTTTTAACAGATATTCGGTAGTATTAGTAAAATTCAAGTTAATATCTCATATGACACAAAATCTCAACAAAATGTAACAATTTTGCAACGACGTCTGCATGCAAGTGACTGACTAAATTTCTCTCCGATTTCAAACGGACCCCTTGTAGTCGATGCATTCCGAACAACTCGGTTTCCTACCGTGTCAGAGAAATTCCTGGATGCGTGTAGATAAATACAATGGTACAAGACAGATTTTTTTTCCAAACGCGCTTCATTATTATATTGTACAATTAGCAGTTGCCCGCGACTTCGTAAGCGTTGAATTAGGGATATAACCCAATTTCACCCCCTTAAGATTTTCGAAATATCCTTTCTTATGCACTCTACACCTTCCAATTAACATATTTATATCTTCAGTGGTTTAGCTTCTGTCAGTCAGCGACAAGACGGTTTTATATATTTAGATAAAGTGAAGTGATTGATATTATGTTTGATATATGTAAGCATTCGGGTCGGCAAATCATCATATCCATGCGGCTTTTCAGAGTTTAGACCACTTTCCCGTGTTTATTTTTGAGATGAGTTTTCAAACTACTTTTATGTACAAAAGATAGGCAACAGTAAGAACACGTGTGCGCTTTGATTTTGTTATGTACCTTCATGTGCTGTATCAAAGTCTTCTTTCTAGAATACCACTTTAGGCAGACATCGCATTGAACATTCTTGCTCAAACCATGCTTCCTCATGTGATCTGTCAAACAACCCCTGAGAGCGAATGTCTTATCACATATCGTGCAGCGATGCGGTCTCTCCATAAGATGAAAATATCTTGTGTGGTATGTCAGATTTGATCTACGGATGAAGGTTCGATCGCAAGCGTTGCACTTGTATATAATCTGGTTCATATCGTGCACTTCGTACATGTGAGTATTGCGCTCTGTGTAATGTCTGAAGGTTTCATTGCAGTAGCAGCACTTGTGTTTGTCTTTTTTAAGATGCACAGCGTTAATGTGCTGTCGCCTCTTCGTTTTAGTGACAAATACTTTACTGCATTCCTCACAATCAAAGTCACCAGACTTGTGACCTTTTATATGCAAGACTAGCGAATGTCTGTTGATGAAGGCATTTTCGCATTTGTCGCAATTGTAATTTTTGTAATGTGTATTCATGTGCCGTGTTAAACTATTAAAGAGAGAAAATTGAGTTGCACAGTGCACACACGCATACCTGTTGGTGTCGTTAAATTTAAATTCTAATATATGGCTAGGTATATCAAAATATACTCCATATTCATGAGTTTTTTGGATATGGGTCAATGCCTTTTCAACGAGAGAAAATTTTATATTGCATACATTACAAGTAAGATCTGTGATATCCAGTTTGACAACGTATTTGAAAAATTGAGCATCGTTCATGTAATTTAGTTTGTCACGTACGTGATTGTTTAGTATATGCAGTTTAAGAGCACTTGGTTTTAAGAATTTATTATTGCAGAACTCGCAGGCGAAATTCGTCGTCGATCCAGTGTTCACGTTACGTAGCGGCGTTGCATTTGTATATTCTAGTATAATGTGTAAATTATAAAGATGCTTCTGCAGTTCCACCGGATTTGGTCTGCCCTTCGATTTCACTTGTTTGAATTTGTTGACAGCTGCAGATTCCCTACTCGATGAAATTTCGCTTCTGATGTCATCATTCGTGAGATCAATACCTATGAACAAACATCTTAGTTTAATGCCATGAAATTATTAATGTGGAAACAAAATTTTATAAATACACAATTTGTTTTTGTTTTTCATTAAAGTATGTCTGTATGCATGACCTCATGTCTCAATACTGGAACCTGTATGATAATGCTAATATGCTTATTAATGACATGCAAGTTTCCAGCGACTCGCGTTAGGGAGTATTCCCTTTTACTTTCAGTCGTTGGATTGTGTATTGCCATATCTATATTGGTGACCCCGTATGAACACAACCTGTCCAGCCATATCGACGACCCGGATATCCCCGCAACCAACTCCCACTTCCCACTTCCCACTGACGACATGTCAGTCCTGACCAGGTCCTCGGCACGACTTGACAACAGGTTATCCCCACATCACGACATGTGATTCCGCCGCCGTGCCGTCAACCGCAGTTCATCTCATAATACCTATAGAGAGAAAATATTTGTATGTTTCCTAAGAGGCCTGTCGACTCAACAGCATTGCTTGCAAGTCTATACAAACGGTTAAATACCAACACTACTGCACATCATACAGCGATAGTGGAAGAAGATGTGGTTCTGTCAACAAAAGCAGAACTTGATCGCGAAATTAAGAAGGTTATGAGTGTTTTGACCGAAGAAAAATCGGTACTTAATACTATGTCTGAAGATAGTGGTGAAGACGATGTTTAGGTATATTGCTATCAGATTTGAGAAGGCTCTTTTTGAGAATGGTGGCGATAGAGGAAAGCATTTAAATAAATGCCATTTAACAATTCCCCCAACAAGTGTTAAAGCAGAAAGAGCCGTCTTAACTGCAGGGTATTTTTTCGATACATATTGAAAGTCATTATAAACGCTATCCTTTACTGTGCCGAGAACAATATGACATTAAGAGGATCGTCTATTGACAGTAAAGATTGCGGATTTTTTTTAAACACCATTAAGTTAATCGCAAAGCATGACCCAGAAATACGCTGCCATATTGACGCCATGAAACTTCCAGGAAGCCATCGTACTTTTCGAATACCATTCAGAATGAAGTGATAAACCTTCTTGATAATAAAGTAAAGAAAATTATAGTGGGTAAAATTCAAAGTGCAAAGTACTTTGCGATATCTTTTGATTGCACCCCAGATATAGCGCATAAATAACAAATGACTCAGATTATAAGGTATGTAAAAGTTACAGAAAAGGGAAATTGTTCAAATGAAGAAAGATTTCTTGATTTCATTGAATCAAAGCAAAAAACAGGAGGTCTGGCAGAAGAAATTTTGGGAAAACTGCAGGCTGACGACCTTGACATTAAATATTGCAGAGCTCAATGTTATGACAACGGTTCAAATATGGCAGGCAAATATAAAGGTGTGCAAGCTCGTATTATGGAATTGAAACAATTTGCCTATTTTCTGCCATGTTCTGCGCACTCTTTAAACTGGGTTGTATTACATGCGGCTAGCGTGTCGTCAAAAATGATGTCATTTGTTTTTTTTTCATCATCTCCTGAAAGATAGAACACGCTTATGTCGCATTTAAGAATTTCTTTAAAGAGAAATAGCGATACTCGATGGTCTTCGAAAAAACAAGCTGTATCTACAGTGTACAAACAGTAGTCAAACATTATTAAAGCTCTAGAAGACCTGTTGGAAATAAAAAAAATTAAGAGACATATTCAGGAGCTAAAAACTTCCTAAACCAAATTTAAAAATTGCACTTCATTTGCAGTTTGGTAGTGTGGAATAATATCTTGGACGAAATTGACAAAGTTAATATTATCTTACAGAAAAAAAGCATTACTGTTGCAACTGCTAGCAGGCTAATTGATAGTCTAAGAAATACAATAAAGGCAATAAGAAATGAAAAGCTTTTGATTTTTCAGCAGCAAAGTAAATATATGGCTAACTTCTTGGGCGTATAACCTATTATTGAACTTATTAGGAAACAAAAAGTTCGGAAACATTTCGATTATGAAGCTTCTGATGAAGGCGCAGACTTAAATGAAAGTGACAGGTTTCGCATTACGTACGTACATAAAGGCTATAGACACCATAATTGAGCAACTCAACTGGAGATTTGAGAACCTTCAGATGGTTTCACAAGACTTTGACTTTCTCACTGGCTCAAACTTAAAATTATTCGATGAAAATATGCTGAGGAAGTATTGTATGGACCTGCCTAATAAATACGCTGCTGACTTAAATGGGCCGAAGTAATAAGTGCGAAAACCTTATTCCCGCCATTGGATAAAAATTTTGAAACAATGGACCATTTAGGAATCCTGCAATTAATTAACAATTTCGACCCAACAGCAAATTACAAAAATATGAAGACAGCATACCGAATTTTCCCAGTATCCCAGTAACTTCCGCGTCAGCAGAACGATCATGCAGCAAACTAAAACTAGTCAAAAACTACTTGCGATCTTCAATGATTAAGGAGAGACTGAGCAGTTTAAGTTTACTTTCTATTGAACATAGCGTAACGCATCGTTAGACTTAGATAAAATAATCGACGATTTTGCCTCACTGAAAGCAAGGAAAGTTAAATTTAAGCGATTGTGAAGAATATGAATAGAAAATGTATCATTATAGTGTTGACTTCACTTATTGTTAACACATCCGTGATATCACGTACACCATACAACAATGGTGTACGGTGCCAGGCGAGGCGCGGGGGAAAAGGGTATAGGATTGTCGAGAGGTGGCTCGGGCATTGGTTAGAGCGCGATGGAGGAAGGTGTTGTGAGATTAACGTAGAACAAAGGAGATTGTGACATATAATATAAACTATTGATAATCAAGGATTGTCGTTTTATTGATGATAAGTTGACCCGCCAAAAGGTCAGAAAGCGGGATTCACCAGAATACACAAAATTTTCTGGACACGCCCACAATTGGAGGAAACGTAAGTACATTCGAAATCTATAAAAAGTTTATTTATAAAATAAAGGGGGATGGATTGGTACATAATTTTACTTATTTTTCTCTCAATCGTCTACACTTGTGACATTTTTTTATTAATATGTGTGCTTCGGAAGGCCTGTAAAGTCCGCACTTCTTCACTCGAGTCGTTAAATGTATCACCATTTGGGATGTTAAGTGCGACAACAGGCTTCCCACTTGTTCCTAAACGGAACTGGCAAGATGTGGACGTTGTAACTAGTGCCCCTGGCAACACCGCATATTATGAAGGTCGCGAAGTTATGTGTGCGACGGACATTCAGCGCAAGGAGATTACATCATCTTATGTCTCAAACTCACGAAAACACGGGAGAGCATGGCACTTGAGTCGGTTATTAGGGATGTCGAAATTTCCGAAACAAAAGTATCGATATTTGTGTAAAGAACATTAAAAATAAACCATATCCAGTTATATCTAAAATGAAAAGCATTTGGTTTTGTTAGAAACATAGAATAGTGTTTTAGTAATGATATTTAAACAATTTTACAGACAGATAAAAAGCTTAATTCTGATATTTATCCTACAGTGGGAAAATAAGTGTCTGGTTATAATATCCTTTGCTGTAGGCTCTAGTTGAACTGTCTCTGTGGTAATAAATGGGAGAATCCAAGTAGTACTAAAACTAATTAGCTACTGAAAAAAAAATAGTTTCGATATAAATTCTATCGATAATCTACATTTCTAATCACAAACTACAGTACAACCCTCGATAGTAGGATTTTATATTTATAACGTGTTATTAAGCTGGTACTTTTAAGTTTCAGAGCAAAAAGGAGTGGAATATGCACGCATCGTGCTCGAGGATAGAGCCGGTGCTGCATGACGATCAAAGCAGACCCAGGTTTAAGGGTCATGATCGTAAGGAGTGGAATATGCACGCATCGTGCTCGAGGATAGAGCCGGTGCTGCATGACGATCAGAGGAGACCCAGGTTTAAGGGTGATGATCGTAACGAGTGGAATATGCACGCATCGTGCTCGAGGATAGAGCCGGTGCTGCATGACGATCAGAGGAGACCCAGGTTTAAGGGTGATGATCGTAAGGAGTGGAATATGCACGCATCGTGCTCGAGGATAGAGCCGGTGCTGCATACCCAGGTTTAAGGGTCATGATCGTAACGAGTGGAATATGCACCCATCGTGCTCGAGGATAGAGCCGGTGCTGCATGACGATCAAAGGATACCCAGGTTTGAGGGTCATGATCGCGAGGAGGATAAGGAGATATCGTGTTAGAGGATAGAACCGATGTCACAGGTTGATAAACGGAGATCCAGGTGTAAGGGTCAAATTCGAGACGGGAAGGAAGAAGGAGTTCGTGCGTCGTGCTCAAGGTCAGAACCAATTGCAGGGAGATCTACGACTGATGTAATGAGGAATATCATAGGGAGGCGCTGGGACGTCATTTTTCGAATGACCGATTAGATGGCTCAGATGAAGAAGAAAGAAAGAATGAAAGAGACACAAAGGAAAAGGCAGAGATTAGGGAATTACACTAAGAGTTGAGAGTGACAAAAATACAAATATAACATCAGAATCAGATACAAACCAAATACTAAATAAGTTCCTTAGTATTTTAAACGACGTCAGAAGTTCGGACAAACCTAAGTTGATTTTCAATAGTAACGTTATACCTGAGTTTGATCTCATGTCAATAGAACAGACTGTTCTAACTTGGTAAACCAAAGTAGAAGAATGTGCCGAAATATACGGGTGGGACAAAAGGGCTACAATTCATTACTCTCTGCCCAAACTAAATGGGGTCGCAAACACATGGTAGGTATCAAGGGTTACCTACGTTACTGCTTAGTTGGACTAAGTGGAAAAGAAAACTCATACAATCATTTCACTGTCGCGAGGATTATGCCGAACTTCTGACCGATATGCTGACTTATAAGGTTAGATACGGGGAATCATTGAAGCACTATTATTATGCAAAGATTAACATGCTAAACCGTTGTAGGATTGACGGTCGGCAAGCCGTAGACTGTATTCTTCACGAGGTAGAGGATCGAGCCGTAAAAGTAGGGGCACAAGCAGCACAATTTAGCGAACCTGAACAGGTACTCAAATATTTCAAAACTGTTAAGGTTGGACCAGAGTAGGGATAACAGAGATGCGTACTCAGCTAGAATTAAAACCGATTCGATGGTCAGGCAGGTAAAATCTGGAATAGTAAATTCGAAAATTCGTTGCTATAACTGTAAGGAAATAGGTCACCTTAGCTTTAGGTGTGAGAAACCTCTCATCAAATGTACATGTGACAAAATAGGACATCCATCTACGACATGTTTTAAAAACAGAAATAAATATACAGAATCTGAATCCCAGGAGTAAAATAGAAGCAAAAACATAAAGAAGGTAGCGAAGCTAAATTATGATGACAATCAAAATGAGAAATACTTAATTGAAATAAAAATAGATGGAAAAATCATCCAGTGCCATGTAGATTTGGGAAGTCAGTGTACGCTGATTAGAGCTACAAATGCAAAAGAACTTGGCCTACAGATTTCCAACGAAGTTGATTTACCTGTACTCAGAGGTATAGGAGCTAATATGATACTACCGCTAGGTATAGCCGTATGTACAATCGAGGTGCAAGGACTGATGGAAACTATCGATATATTTGTAGTAGATGATTATGTTTTGTTTCATCCAGTACTACTGGGTCGTTCCTTTACAGAGATGCTTGATATTGTCATCACCAAAACCCCAGATGAAATAATATTTCAAAGAACTGTAAAAAGTAAAATTCGTCTTATTTCTAAAAATGATGTGGATATACCACCAAACGAAATGCAGGCTATCAATATAATTGCAGATGAACAAATAACCGACAATATTTATGTGAACGGATCACTTAGGGACCCGAAGGCGAGGAGTATTACCTTTTACCAGGAGGATATGAAATTAAGAATGGTTATGGCGCTTTGTTAATACACAACGCATCATCAAATACAATTTGCATTAAAAAGGACGTTCTGCTAACGCGTGCGACTACTATACCTACAACGCCAGTACAAATGATGGACACCTGTATATTGTCGTTTGACTTAACAAAAGGAAACGATGGAATTAATTACTGTAATCCATTACTGAACAGGGATGAACGTCGTGAGTTACAAACAGTACTTACCAAGTAAGGTGTCTGTTTTTCTAGTGGGCTCAAGGACTTAGGCTCAGCAAATGCTATGGAGATGATAATAGAACTACAAGATGCAGAACCAGTAGTTTATCGACCATAACGCATGTCTCACGCCGAACGAAGTCTGGTGAGGGACATGGTGGAAGAAATGATTAATAGTGGAATTATCAGAGAATCATCATCACTTATTGGTTCAGAAAAAGACAGGTCATAAACGCTTGTGTGTAGATTATCGTGCTCTTAATCGGAAAACTAAAAAAAGAACATTATTCCCTGCCACGCGTTGAAGACCAGTTGGACCTCCAGGCAGGAAATACTCTATTTACTTCACTAGATTTGGCATCCGGATACTACCAAATCCCAATAATGGAAGAATCGCTATGCAAAACGGCGTTTGTCACGCTTGACGGGCAGTACGAGTACAACCGTATGCCATTTGGGTTGGTCAACGCACCATCAGTTTTTCAAAGGACAAATATTGAAGGAGACGAAAATCAAGTATGCTATTGTTTATATGGACGATTTCAAAGCCTTTTCAGAAGGAATGATCAGATTGGAAGAGGTTCTACAGCTACTAAAAAGGGGTGGTCTGACGTTAAAACATAGTAAATGTAATTTCTTTTAGAATAAAATAGACTTTTTGGGCTTTGAAGTGAGTGCTGAAGGAATCCGTCCGGGAAATAGAAAAACTGATGCGGTTGCAAAATTTGCGGAACCTAGGATCCAACATGAATTACCCCAGTTTCTTGGTTTGTCTGGATTTTTCAGGCGATTCATAAAAGGATACGTTGTAATTGCATCACCATTGACAGATTTACTTAAAAGGAACACAACCTGAGAATGGACCTTAAAACAAGAAGAGTCGTTTATCAAAATCAAAAACATGCTTGTAGAACGCATTGTACGATCCGAAGGCAGAAACACAATGGACAACATTTCATTTTTTTAATCACCCATTTTTATTACTTTAATTAAAAATATATTAAAAAATAAGTTACACGTATTTTTCTATTTTATTTTTGGTTGAGTTTTTATATTTTTAATTTAATTATGAATTTTTATAAATTCTGAGGACTTATAAACTAAAAACCATAGCTAGGACTAAAATTAAGAAATATAAACTGTCACCCAAAGAAAGTGACAGATAGTGTCAGTCAAGCCACAGAGTATACGTTATAGAAATGCAAAGAGTATAATATACCGTGTTCCAAATAGGTGTTGCCGTAGCCGGAACTCAAATCGCCTACAACATTATTCATAATGTATATAATAATACTAGCTTTTGTCCGCGGTTTCACTCGTAAATATATTTCCTGTGATAGCCCATTCGAAACTAGCAAAACTTCCAAAAAAATATTATATAAAAGAAGTATTTTTATAATTATATTTAAAGAATAATTATTAATTTAGCTTTAAATGGAATAAAAATTGGTAAAATTAATAGAGGGCAACACCTGAGTTCAACTCTGCCACAGACATTAGTATTTTTAAATTAGAGTGTTAGCACAGATTAGGGCACCTATTAATCCTTAATTTTCAATATTTCAGTATTTTTAAATTAACTCGAAAATTAAAGGATATAAAAAATAAAAAAAAATAAAAATAAGCTTTCTAGCATGTAATCTCTAAACGGTTTTCGAATTTTGGTACCTTACGAAAAATGAAATGTTGTCCATTACACACAGACGCAAGCAAAAAAGGATTGGAAGGAATATTACTTCAATATAACGTGGAAGGTATTTTACAACCAGTTACATACTTTAGCCGAAAAATTACTATTGATGAAAGAAAATTACATTCTTATGAACTTGAAACATTGGCAGTTGTTGCCTCCTTGCACCGATTCGGGTATATCTAATCGGTATACCATTCAAAATAATTACAGACTGTAACGCTCTCAGATCCACCCTAACGAAACGGGATCTCATTCCTCGAATCGCCCGATGGTGTATTCAATTGCAAGAGTATGATTTCGATATTGAATATAGACCTGGCTCGCGTATGTCACATGTAGATGCATTGAGCCGAAATCCGGTTGATACAGATACACCGCACACAATAGATGTATTGGCAATACACGAAAATACAGAACAGGACTGGATAACCATAGTGCAAACAACCTATGATGATATCAGACAAATTAGGGACATTCTAAATAACCCCAAATCAACCCAAACTTCTGACATTCAAAAAAATTATAAACTTAAGAACGAACGAGTCTACCGTATCGTAGGTGACGAATTAAAATAGCTAGTCCCCAAAGATGTACGCTAGCAGTTATTAAAAAGAATCATGATGACATAGGACACATGGGATTTGAAAAGACATTGCAGCGTATACAAACAAAATACTGGTTCGCAAAGATGCGTCGCCTCGTTAAAAAGTACGAAGCTTCTTGTCTCGAATGTGCTCACCATAAAGCTGGTGGAGGAAAACGCGAAGGATATCTTCACCCAATTGAAAAAAAATTGTACACCTTTTCACACCATACACGCCGATCATTTGGGGCCTTTCATAAAAAGTAAAAAGGGAAATTGTTATTTGTTTGTATTAATTGACGGCTTTACTAAATATATAAATATTACTCTGGCCAGAAATACAAATTCTGCCACTACGATCAAGGCGTTAAGAGAACACGTAAGCTATTTTGGAGTACCAGCCCGACTCATAATTGATAAAGGGTCATGCTTTACATTTAAAGATTATTAATATGGTATCAAACATGTCGAAAACCCCGTTGCAACAAGTTGATCGCTTCAACAGAACTATACTTGATGCTCTCTCTAGATCAGCCCACGGCGACGATGAAAAATCCTGGGATGAACATATCTACGACATTCAAATAGGAATTAATACCACACAACACAGAACAACACAAAAGACAAGGAAGGAAATTAAGGACAGCAAGGAAGTATAAAGAAGGTGATCTTGTACGAGTAGAGAGACAAACACCAACTCAACGGTAAATCTCAAAAACTTGTTAATAAATACCAGTGACCTTACCGCATAATAAAAGTGCTCAATAATGACAGATTTGTTATTGAGGATACCCCTTTAACACGCAACAACCGTCGAAAGTATGAATCCATTGTAGCCATAGACGAAATACAAACTTGGATGAACTTTGAAAGAAATTTTGAAAGTAGCTCAGACGAATCAGACAATGATGCCAAGGAGTAGGTACTAAAGGTAGACTACATTTTGGAATAATTTAAAGGATTAATCAATTAGGTTCTAAACTAGATATTATGCTATTTGGATTTGCAATACTATTTGTGTCAATTTAGAAGTAAGCGATGGGACTCGCTTTGAACAGGATGGCCGAGCTGTTGACTTCACTTATTGTTAACACATCTGATATCACGTACACCATACAACAATGGTGTACGGTGCCAGGCGAGGCGCGGGGGAAAAGGGTATAGGATTGTCGAGAGGTGGCTCGGGCATTCTCGTTAGAGCGCGATGGAGGAAGGTGTTGTGAGATTAACGTAGAACAAAGGAGATTGTGACATATAATATAAACTATTGATAATCAAGGATTGTCGTTTTATTGATGATAAGTTGACCCGCCAAAAATAGGCTGATTTGGTTGTGTATATTTTATAAAAAACTGTTGTTATACATATTCCTCAGATAATTATTTGGTACTAGCTGTTGCCCGCGACTTTGTACGCGTCTATTTCGGATTTCGTCATGTTTACCTCTGTACATCCCCTACCTGTCATCATAGCGTGATGGCATATACACAAAAACACTCTCTACAAATTCCTTTACCTTTCCGTAAAAGTCTTGTCGAAATCCGTTCAGCAGTTTCAGTTTTGCACCTCTGCCTACCCCTGCCTGTGGTCATGGCGTGATGGTATATAGCTTATGTCCATCCTGAAATTCCATTCTAACTAATGGTGAAATATTTTTTAAATCGGATGAGTAGTTTAGAAGATCTTAATCTGTCCACCCCTACCCGTTGTCGTAACTTGTAGTAGCTTGATGGTATGGCCTAAAACCATCTTCGCCTTTCAAATGATACCGGCATATCGGTTTGATGGTTTCAAAGTCTATTAACGGATCATGTCGATCCCTTTGCTTTGTGAAAAACAATCTATCGCACGGGAACCGTACATTTTTCCGGGATAAATAATAGCCTATGTGCTATTCCAGACTATAACCTATCTCTGTACTTTCATACAGATCCGTTCAATATATATATTAGTAAGATATCACCAGGAATATTTATCTTGAAAATTTCGAACCCTACTATACACTTAATCGCAGCCGTAATAAACTTCGGTTCTGTCTGATTATAGCGTGAGATTTATAAAACACCTTTTTAACTCAGAAAAAAGTTGTATTGTAGAACAAAAATTGTTTAATAGTAAGTACGGCAAACTTAGACAAAAAATACAGGGGGAGGGGGCGCAAGAATCAGGCTTTTTCTTATTCGCACGGCTCTGACCTTCGCATCTGTTGCAATTATAATTTTTGTAATGTTTATTCATGTGACGTATTAAATTATTAAAGAGCGAAAATTGAGTAGTACATAAAACACAATCATACGTCATTTAATTTGAATTCTAATTACATCAAAATGTATTGTATATTTATAAACTTTTTGCAGATGGCTCATCATTGCCTCTTCAATACGAGAAAATGTTGTACAGTTTGCTAAACGTAGCACAGCTCTTGTAATTTAATTTATCACGCCCGTGATTGTTCCACCGGGTTTGGTCTATACCCGTGTCTATCGATTTAGATACAAAAATAAACAGATTCGTTAGATCGACTGCAATTTTACCGAACGGATCGCGGGCGCGGGTAGGTCACGTTGACTTTGCGAGCCGTGCGCGTATTCCCGAACAAACTGGCTTCTACAAGTTTCATATATTAGGAATTGTCGTATCTATCTAAAAATATAACTTGTATGAGTAAGTATTCTATAAAGTCTAATTTAGTTTTGAGAGCAATTATTTATTGCTCACAGTCATTGAGTTCTATTTCTAGATCGAAAACGGTCCTTGGTCTGGTCTCTCCTCTTAACTAAACGACATGACTTAGATGTGTTTGGTTCTCGGGCCACTTAAGATTTTTTCGAGTGTTCTTAGTGGTAATTCCTAGTTATTAGTTTAGAAATTGTTTTTGTGTAAATTATTGTTATTGTATGTTTTGTGTTATTATTATTATTCAATTACTTTTTTTTCTTATCAATGTTGTGTTGTTGTTAATAGCCCTATAATTGACACTGCGTCTACTAAGTTATAAAAATTTACAATGCATATGTGTGGACGTAGGTGTTGTTGGGCTATTTATAATAAATAAATAAAATAATTAGACTAGGGCCTAACATAGGTACTCATATCCAAGCAAAATATCATCCATGCGATTTTTAGACAATTCTCCCATGATTACTTCTAAGATGAGTTTTCCAACTACATTTTCGTACAAACGATTGGCCACAGTAGGAGCATGTGTGCGCTCTGATAGTGTTATGTATCTTCATGTGTTGTATCAAGGATTTCTTTCTAGAATACCACTTTAGACAGACATCGCACTGAACATTCTTGCCATCACCATGCTTCGGCATGTGATTTGTCAATTTTTCCTTCAAAGGGAATGACATATCACATACCGTGCATTGAAACGGCTTCACCATAAGATGAAAATGTTTCGTGTGGTCTGTCAGTCTTTCTTTAAGCTTGAAGGTTCGATCGCAAGCGTTGCACTTGTAAATAATCGGCTTCACATCGTGCACTTCGTACATGTGACTATTGCGATCTTTGTAGTATCTAAAGCGTTCATTGCAATATGAGCACTTGAACCTATCTTTTTTAAGGTGCACAGCGTTAATATGCTGTCGCCTCTTGGTTTTAGTGTCAAATACTTTACCGCATTTCGCACTTGTCCTATCATGCCCAGAGAGTCCAAATTTGAAAAGAACACTTTGCAGATGCTGCAATAGAATACCAAAATATTACAAGACACGTCAAAACAAGGTGGCTGTCACTGCATCCCCACTATTGGGAAAATTCTACGCGGGTTTCCAGCTTTGAAGTCATATTTTATAACTCTTGGAGATAAGGAGATATAAATTTCTAGTCTCCTCATTAAGAGTTGGCAAGCCTACCTGTGGCTCCGACAACTGCAGGGCGAGCTTGGCCAGAATGTGGACAATCAGATTGGCATCAACAGACTGTTACAAAGCTCCTAGATATTCGATTACATTTTCTAAGATACAATGTTGACCAATCTAAAGTTAAAATCTGGCTGATAACTAAGGGAACCACTCATGAGAAACATTTATACTGTTAGAAAAATGGGTTTGCGTTCTGGTGGGGCTGTTAGGATATAGAGCGCACCTTCAGTTGGTAACACTGTTTACACTTGCCAAACTTTTTGTACTTCTCTCTGAATAAATGTGTTACTTTTTCTTTACTCAGTTATTATCATTTCTAATAAGTTATAACCGGGCCAACCACTATAATCCTTCAAAAATATCATCCATGCGATTTTTATACAATTTTCCCATGCTTGCTTTTAAGATGAGTTTTCCAACTACATTTCTGTACAAACGACTGGCCACAGAAGGAGCACGTGTGCGCTCTGATATTGTTATGTATCTTCATGTGTTGTATCAAGGATTGCTTTCTAGAATACCACTTTAGACAGACATCGCACTGAACATTCTTGCCGTCACCATGCTTTGTCATGTGATTTGATAATTTTTCCTTAAAAGGGAATGCCATATCACATACCGTGCATCGAAACGGCCTCTCCATTAAATGAAAATGTTTCGTGTGGTCTGTCAGTCTTTCTTTAAGCTTGAAGGTTCGATCGCAAGCGTTGCACTTGTAAATAATCGGCTTCACATCGTGCACATCGTACATGTGACTATTGCGATCTTTGTAGTGTCTAAAGCGTTCATTGCAATATGAGCACTTGAACCTATCTTTTTTAAGGTGCACAGCGTTAATATGCTGTTGCCTCTTGGTTTTAGTGTCAAATACTTTACCGCATACCTCACAAGCAAAATCACCAGATTTGTGACCTTTCATATGCACGAATACTGCATGTCTTGTGATGAAGGTACCTTCGCATACGTTGCAAGTATAATTTTTGTAATGATTATTCATGTGACGTATTAAACTATTAAAGAGCGAAAATTGAGTTGTACAGAACACACAATCATACGTTTCGGTGTCGTTAAATTTGAATTCTAATATATGGCTGGGTATATCTAAATGTATTGCATATTTATGAACCGTTTGAAGATGGGTCAATGCCTGTTCAATACGAGAAAATGTTGTATAGCATACATTACAATTGAGATTTGTAATATCCAATTTAACGGCGTAGTTGTAAAACATAGTACCGCTCATGTAATTTAATTTATCACGCCCGTGATTGCTAAGTATATGCAGTTTAAGAACACTTGGTTTTAAGAATTGATTACTACAGAACTCGCAGACGAAATTCGTCGTTGATCCAATGTTCAAGTTACGTAGTGGCGTTGCGTTTGTAAATGCTAGTATAACATGTAAATTATGAAGATGCTTCTTCAGTTCCGTTCTTGGTCTGCCCTTGGGTCTCATTTGAAACGAGTATTGTTTCAATTTGTTGACAGCAGTTGATTCCATTTTCGGTAGAATTTTGAATAGCGCAAAACCTATGAACAAACATATTGGTTTTATAAAGGTCTCTGATCATAACTTTAATATAGCGTGATTCCATTTATTTTATATACTATTATTATATAGTAGCTTTCCGTCCCGGCTTCGGCCGTGGAAATTATTTAATTGTGACAAGAATTTATCGTGAAGGATTTCCGGATAATAGTTTTAATTTCGTATCTGCGTAGTGTGCAAGCAGTGTGATGGGCTTTAAACTAATATTTAAGTTCTTTGTTTAAATCGTATGTTTGTATAATTGACCATCATTTAGAAAACTTCTGGTGTGCATTTAATTAATAATCTGCGTGAAAGACTTTCAAATTTCAACTAACCATGAGTTTGATCAAGTCACGTTTGAACCGTAAATCAGTAAAAACAGACATCAGCGAAGGGGTAAGGAAAATAATAAAATCATAAATGTAAAAAAATTCAGGTACCTATATTATTATTAAATTACACTATTGAGTCAAACTATATTATTATTATTATAAGTATAGTTATATCATGTTTACATCAATGTGTGTGGTCACGCGAAAAAGGAAATTAAGTGGAAATAATTGATTCTGCAAAAAACTTGTTTAGTTTCAACTTTCAAAGAGAAGAGTCAATTTGAAAAAGGCTTCGTCTTAATTGGCTATCGATCGTATTACATTTTCTGTTCCTGTGCTCGCGCAATGTCTTGAGAGCTTCAATTAGGACACTCCAAAAAGAATTGTGTGTTTAATTTCGTCGTGCGACAAAATCGCATCGTTTGCTCGTACGATCGATAGCCAATTAGGATGACGCCTTTAATAATAAAAAACTACTTCACAAAAAAAATGTGTAGACTAAAATGAGGTAGTAGCTCCAAAGAATCCAAACACCATTTACAATCCCATCACATATCCCTTTGCGTGCGATCACACACCATTAATAAAACTACAAAGAGTCATAGACGGCCATTATATTGCGTTGCACTTATTTATAAAGGAAGCCTTTATCACACTCAGCACACAGCACAGCAAGGACGTCTATCATTCAAATGAAACCGTTTAATATGATTCGGTGTGTACTACTGATAGGAGGCGTAAATCAATCGGTAGAAGTACATACGCTGTAAATAGCTTACTGCAATGCGGGCACATCCACTTGTTTTAAGGGAGAATTAAGAAACAATTTAAAAGTTTGTATAATAAAATTAAGTGATATACTGTGTTTTCTATTTGAACACTCTAAACGAAGCCTCACGTTCCCAACAATATTATTGGTGAAAAGTAACCCCGAAATATCACTCACTATTAAATATTATATAAATAAATAGTTGTATCCAAGTTCAGGGTCTTGTGAGTCCTCATACTATTTTCCCATGTTTAGTTTTAAGATGAGTTCTCCAACTACATTTTTGTACAAACGATTGGCCACAGTAAGAACAAGTGTGCGCTCTGATATTGTTATGTATCTTCATGTGTTGAAACAAGGTTTTTTTTCTAGAATACCACTTTAGACAGATCTCACACTGAATATTCTTGCCGTCACCATGCTTCGTCATGTGATCTGTCAAATATTTCTTGATTGGAAATGACATATCACACACCGTGCATTGAAACGGCTTCTCCATAAGATGAAAATGTTTCGTGTGGAATGTCAATTTTGATTTAAGGTCGAAGGTTCGATCACAAGCGTTGCACTTGTGAATAATCGGTTTCATATCGTGCAGTTCAGACATGTGAGTATTGCGATCTTTGTAGTATTTGAAGCGTTCATCGCAATAAGAGCACTTGTGTCTATCTTTTTTAAGATGCACAGCCGTAAGGTGCTCTCGCCTCTTATTTTGAGTGTCAAATACTTTACCGCATTTCTCACAAGCAAAATCACCAGATTTATGACTTTTCATATGCAAGAGTACAGAATTTCTGGTGACGAAGGTACCTTCGCATCTGTTGCAATTATAATTTTTGTAATGTTTATTCATGTGACGTATTAAGTTATTAAAGAGTAAAAATTGAGCAGTACAGAAAACACACGCATACGTTTCGGTGTCATTAAATTTGAATTCTAATATGTGGCTGGGTATATCAAAATGTAATGCATATTTATGAACTTTCTGGAAATGGGTCATTGCCTCTTCAACACGAGACAATTTCACTTTGCATATATTACAAGTGAGATCTGTAATATCCAGTTTGACAAGGTACTTGTGAAATTGAGCACTGCTCATGTAACTTATTTTATTACGGTCGTGATTATTCAGTATATGAAGTTTAAGAGCACTTGGTTTTAAGAATTGATTACTACAGAACTCGCAGGCGAAATTAGTAGTTGATCCGATGTTCATGTTACGTAGTGGCGTTGCGTTTGTATATTCTAGTATAATATGTAAATTATGAAGATGCTTCTTCAGTTCCGGGTTTGATCTGCCCTTGGGTCTCATTTGAAACGAGTTTTGTTTCACTTTGTTGACAGCAGTAGGTTCCATTTTCGGTAGAATTTTGATTACGGTGTCATCATTCGTGAGCGCAAAACCTATGAACAAACATCTTGGTTTCATAACAGTAACTAGATCAAACTTTTAATTATGTACTATTTTTTGTTATGTTTTAGTATATTTTAGTTATGTACTAGCTTTCCACTCCGGCTTTGCGAGTGGATATTTTTGAAATGTGATATAAGCATTTATCCCGAAGAATTTCCGGGATAAAAGTAGCCTATGTCACTTGCTGACCATGCAAAAAATTACGTCGTCTCTTTGCTTCGTTTTGGCGTGAAATAAGGATAAACAAGCACACTTTTGAATTTATAATATTAGTTAGAATAGTTAGGATGAAAAAAATATAGACAAAGGAGAAACTCGTATTAAATATGATATTGTATATAGGATCGATTAATATACCTATATCTTATTGTATCTGCGGCTTTATTAATAAGCATTATGATGAGTTTTAAAACTAATATTTAAGTTCTTTGTTTAAATCGTATGTTTGTATGATTGATCATAATTTAAAAAATTGACGAGCAAAATAAAATAATACAATGAAAATTTTATAATCTGTAGAGAAGGCAAAGACTTGTCCGCCATGTTTGCAACCACTTCAACTACCCTTGACTCAAAATCACGTTTAAACTACGCACAAACTCTGTAAATCAGAAATCAACGACAGGTTAAAGCAGTTAGGGGAATAGATTATTAATGTAAAAATTTATTACTTCCCCTTACAAAGATTTTATTATTTAAGTCCGAAAGAAAAGTTTCCCTTCTAAGATTTTTTCGTAAATATGAATTGTTCATTATTGAATTAAACACTTTATGGATTGCATTTTTATCAAATTATACCTAGTTCCATAATGCATTTATTTTTTAATTATTCGTCCGCCAACAAACTGGCGCGTGGCCATTTTTTCTCCATAGAAAACTCAAACATCAATTACATCGCTTGAAATAAATAATTATTGTAGTTGTAGGACAAGAATATTATTGCATACATAGTCAGGTGTAGCGTGATGACAGCACATGGTATTCTACGTGCTCTTCTACCCAGTTAAAACTCGAGGACACACCTTTTTTACGTAATAAGGGTACTTAGTGTAAATTAAATAATATTATGAAACTTTGCCATGTGTGTTGTGTACGCTTTCTTACTTAACCAGCCTTTATTACATTCAGCACAGTTATGAGGTCTCTCATTCAAATGATACCTTTTCAAATGACGCGTCAACTGTTTCTTAAAGCGAAAGGTCTTGTTGCAGGCGTTACAATTTAAAGCTGTCATCTCTATATTATGAACCTGCTTAAAATGTATCAATCGGTGGTTGTACGCTGTGAACCTCTCAGTGCAATGCGGGCAAATATACTTGTCCTTCTTAGAGAGATGTACTAAACTCTCGTGGCCCAACTTTCGCTTCAACGTTTCAAACACTTTGTCGCAGGAGTTGCAAGGATACGTTCCAGTCTTGTGCCTCTCGAGATGATCTCTCAACCCCAAATTATTGATGAAGGCAGATCCGCACTGCTCGCAATGATAATTGCTATAGTGTACGTTCATGTGGCGCACGAGACAATAGAACGTATTGAACTCTACGGAGCAGTGCGCGCAATAAAATCGTTTAGGGTTGGAGTCATCAAATTTGAATTGAACCATATGGTTTGGTATATCTAGATGTACAATCTTGTTGTGATCGTTCTTAAGATGGGGCATTATTTTCTCAAGATCAGGGAACGTAATGGAGCATAAGTTACATGTCAAATCTGTCACGTCAAGTTTAACTGCATAACTATGGAAATTAGAACCCTTCATATATCTCGGCATTGCGCTGCTGTGGCTGCTACGATTATGCGCTTTGAGTTGGGACGCTAGTGGAAATTTCTCATAGCAAAATACGCAAGTAAACGTGGACACTGGGGTGTTGCGTATGGGCGTGGCGTTAGTAAAAATTAAAATTGCATGTAAATTTTGTAGATGCTGAACAATTTTTCCTCTACTCCTCGACAGGGACAGGATGATATTTGTTTGATTTTCGATCACAATTTTCGAGGTTTCTTGTTGAACACCTATGAACAAAACAACTTCCGTTAGGCTAAGAACTGTATTTCTTATATTACGTACTAATGGAACCCTTATCGCGAGACTTCGGTGCATGTCTGTCCGTCTGTGTATTACTATATACATTTTTACAACCGTTATTCTGAGCTACAGTTGCTATCGACATGTCATTCGCCCTAATAATTTTACAGTGAAATTTCACGTCATGCTCACTCAAGCCTAATATCAAACTGATGTAGCAGAAGAAACTTTGTCACATTATGGCATGTTTCAGTCAAATATTTATTATTATTAATGGCCAACAGTAACTACCTCGTCGCCACAATTCTTTTTTACTTCTTACATTAATCATAAACTACTTATAATGACATCGCCGAACCGTGTAGCATTCATGCTAGCTAGTCTTCTGTTTAAGTATATATATTAAATTAATACATGATGACAAAACTTTGTACCCTTTTTTATCCATGTTGTGTGTAGCTGGTCACTAAAAATTGCTATAGTTAAGTTAAAGTTTATTATGTAGAAGATATGTACAAAACAAAAATTGATATATCATTTAAATTATATCAAAATATATTAAACGAATTATGATAGGATTTCGACCAGAGAGTAAGTATAGTTATAGTTTATTCAAAGCGAGCTAACCAAAAATTCAAGCTATGTAAAGACCAAAACAATTAGGCACATGACAGGAATGCGCTTACGGCGCCCGTTCCCCGCCTCATCTCCCCGCGCTTCCCCTAGTGAAGCGTAGTCGTGTCGTCGCTATCGGCAGTGATTGAACGAATTTAGCGCTTCTTGAGTTTTTCGTTGTTAGTTGTTACTTACTTGTTTTTTATTGTTTTTTAATTTTAATTTTAATGACGCCATTTTTGAAATGTGCCTAATTGTGTTGATCGAGTAGTAGGTATTCATATTATAAAATATGTGGAAGAATAAATAGAGAAGTCTTCAATATTTTTTTAACCACATTTATTTCGTAATTATATTTAAAAACAAAATAACACTCGATTTTAAATCTAAACTAAATCTTAATTATAGTTTCTTAAAATAAATCTATATAAACAAAATTATTATATGAACCAAAATTTACTGGAAAAATAACAAAATATTAGGTATACTAACGGACCACGGATAACGGATTGTTGCATGTACGTATCCAAGACATGGTATTAATTATACAAATTGACTCTTTAAATAAAGCATTTTCCCATGTTTGTTTTTGAGATGAGTTCTCCAACTACATTTCTGTACAAACGATTGGCCACAGTAGGAGCACGTGTGCGTTCTGATATTGTTATGTATCTTTATGTGTTGTATCAAGGATTTCTTTCTAGAATACCACTTTAGACAGCCCTCACACTGAACATTCTTACCGTCACCATGTTTCGTCATGTGATCTGTCAAATAACTCTTGGCAGAGAATGCCATATCACATTTCGTGCATCGAAACGGTCTCTCCAAAAGATGAAAGTTTTTGGTGTGGAGTGTCAGTTTTGATTTAAGGCTGAAGGTTCGATCACAAGCGTTGCACTTGTGAACAGTCGGCTTCACATCGTGCACTTCATACATATGAGTATTGCGATCTCTGTAGTATTTGAACCGTTCACTGCAATAGCAACACTTATTTTTATCTTTTTTAAGGTGCACACCGTTAATGTGCTCGCGTTTCTTGTGTAGAGTGCCAAATACTTTACCGCATTCCTCGCAAGCAAAGTTACCAGACTTGTGACCTTTCATATGCATAAACACCGACTGTCTGGTGACGAAAGTAGCTTCGCATTTGTCGCAATTGTAATTTTTGTAATGTGTATTCATGTGGCGTATTAAACTATTAAACAGCGAGAATTGAGTTGTACAGTGTATACACGCATGCGTTTCAGTGTCGTTAAACTTGAATTCCAATATATGGCTGGGTATATCAAAATGTACTGCATATTTATGAACTTTTTGGAGATGGGTCAATGCCTCTTCAACTAAAGCAAATGTTGTATAGCATATAGTACAAGTGAGATCTGTAATATCTAGTTTGACAACGTATTTGCAAAACTGAGCGTCTCTCATGTATTTAAGTTCATTGCGGCCGTGATTGTTCAGTATATGCAGTTTAAGAAGACTTGGTTTTAAAAATTCGTCATCACAGAACTCGCAGGCGAAATTCGTCGTTCCAGGGTTCACATTACGTAGTGGCGTTGCGTTTGTAAGTGCCAGTATAATATGTAAATTATGAAGATGCTTCTTCAGTTCCAAGGCGTCTGTTTCGCTCGTCGGTTTCATTTGGAACAAGTTATGTTTCACTTTATTTACAGCGGCAGTTTTCCTTTTTGGTAGGATTTCGATAAGGATATCATCATTCACGAGATCAAAACCTATGAACAAACATCTTGGTTTCATACCAGTAAACTAATCCATAACTTTTGACATGGCGTGGTTTCCTTTACCATTGTACATCTCAAATTGTAATACCATAACGCACTTTAAATACTACATGATCAAATAAGAACTACATTATTTAAGTTAAGTTTGTTATTGTTTAAATCGTATGTTTGTATGCTTGACAAGAATTTTAGGTAACTGAATAATATACCTAAGCTGTGTTTTTACCCAAAATTAAGATAATGCAATTAAAAATAATATTATATAAATGAATATTAATTATGATAACGTTCCATGTGTGTTGTGTACGGTTTCTTCTTTAAGAAGCCTTTATCACATTCATTACATTGATAAAGTCTCTCTCTCAAATGAAAGTGTTTTATATGACGCGCCAAGTCTGGGTTAAAATTAAAGGACCTGTCGCACGCGTTACAATTAAATAACGACTTCTTATCATGAACCTCCCTTATATGTTTACATCGTGTTACGTAAGACGTGAATCGCTCACTGCAATGAGGGCAACTAAATGTATCCCTCTTAGAAAGATGGATTCTTCTCTCGTGGGACAGCTTTAGTTTGAATGTTTTATAAACTTTGTCGCACAGCTCGCAAGGATACGTTCCAACCTTGTGTCTATTGAGATGTTCAGCCAACCCCGCATTGTTGATGAAGGCCGTTCCGCACTGATTGCAATTATAATTTCTATAGTGCATATTCATATGTCGCACGAGACAAGTGAACGTTGTGAACTCTACGGAACAGTGCGCGCAACAGAATCTGTTAGGGTTGGAGTCATCAAATTTGAATTCGACCATTTTGTTTGGTATCTTTAGATATAAAATCTTTCTGTGATCATCCTTAAGATGAAGCATTATTTTCTCAAGATTAGGGAACGCCTTCGAACATAGGTTACATGTCAAATCTGTCACGTCAAGCTTAACCACATAATTGTTGTAATGGGCATCTTTTTTATATGTTGACAGTAGATTGGTATGGCTGTTATGAATATGCGCTTTAAGTTGGGATGCTAGTGGAAAGTTTTCATAGCAAAATGCGCAAGTGAACGTGTTAGCTTGGGTGTCACGTATGGGTGTTGCGTTAGTATAATCAAAAATTGCATATAAATTGTGTAAGTCCCAACGAGTTTTCCTTGATTTTGGAGTTTTGATGCAATTTTTTGGGTTTTCTCGGCGAACACCTACGAAAAAAATAACTTCTGTTAATTAATGTAAGACCTTATAGCGAACTTTTCAAGGTCAGACTGCATGTCACGGCCATTTTCACAGAAGCTACTAGCTCAGAAAACACGCGTTAGTATTGTTTCCGCGTTAACTTAAAATGTTTATAATGTCTAAAATTATTGAAAATTTTCCCAAAAAAAAGTTTAGAGGTGAGGACATTGAGCAAACCCCCAAGCAAACATTAAAAGGCATCTGCTCTCTTTTATGACAGTTTTCGAAGTGCGGCAATCATACAATAAAGTTTAATTAAAAATATAACGAGGGTGTTTCCAGAATCTGCGTTGATAATGATTTAACCCTACATTTTTTAAGTTCAAACTTATTATCTCTGAAACTACGCAAACCCCATTATGTCGTTCGCATACGGCACGTATTAACTATCGTCCACGATTATTTTAGGGTGCCATTGTCATGAACGGTTTAAACCTAGTCAAATTAAAAGGTAAAAAATTTTAGCTGAATTTTAGTAATTTATAATACAGACCTTAAATTTAAATACTACATGACCCCATCGATCATACTTGTGCTAAAAAAATATTCAATGTCAAAGATCACAACGAGGTGTTTTTGCATATACTGTAAGCGTTTTCGTAACAATAACATATAGGAAGGTTGTATTGCATCATAAAAATGAAATGGTCAATAGTTCTCATCTATGCAACCTGCGCAAAAAAAAAAATTGAAAGTTAAAGTAACATGCAAGCTATCGCATATATCTCTCAAACGATGATAAGTGCTATCGTAAAGATAATCGTTACAAAAAATAATAATACTCAAGCTCACAAAACATTTTAAAAAATATGTTCACGATAAAAGAGAGAGGCTTGATTTTCCGCTGGGTACCCTGAGACCGTAACACGGTTTCGGGAGCTGTAAGGCAACCAGTGAAAAAAAAAATGTTTATTATAGTGAGACCGATGAGGACTTTTGGACATTTCATTTGTAATGATCATTACAACCTAAAGTGGTATGGATGTGGAGTTTTGACATATAATTTGTAATTAGTACCGATTTTCATCTCTATGCGAATCCGACGTTGATTCGCTATTTAGACCGGAGTAGTATTTTATGAAATGTAATTTATGTAATAACATATCGCAGGTCTTGTTAATCCATCTATCATCATCCAAGTTTATCTTAGAGGTATTTGAGTGGGGTGTGATTGTGTCAGTGACAGGACTGCTGAGCTGAGCTGTACATTTTTCAGAAATTCTACTTAACACTAGGTTTGCTATGAATCTTCATGTGAGCGGTCAGATTCCTCTTTCTCGAAAAGCACTTATCACAGATCTCGCATTTATACGTGCGCTCCTTGGTATGCACAACATAATGCTCATCCAGACGAGCCTTTTGGAAGAAACCGTGCTTGCAAATTTTACACTGGTACATGCGCTCCATTAAATGATCCCGTCTCACGTGAATCATCAACAACGTCCTGGCGACAAAGTCTCTATCACAGGCGTTACATTTGAACTTATCGACCTTGTGCCTGTCTACCATGTGCCTAGATTTTTGATAGTAATTCGGAAACCGCTCACCGCACACTTGGCACTTATTGTATCCGGGCACGTGTAAATGCACGAGATTCTCGTGTTTGCGACGCTTGAATTCAGACTCGAACTCAAGCTGGCAATGTCGACAGGTGATTCGCTTTCGCGGCGGTTTACTGTGAGTCGCAATGTGCCTGATCAGTCGGTATTTGTTGACAAACCCTATACCGCAGATGGAGCAGATAAAATTTCTGTAATGCTCGTTCATGTGTTGATTTAGCATTTTGAAATTGTTGTAGCTTTTCCTGCAGATACAACAGACTAAGGTCGTGCCAGCATTCAATTTGAACGGTTGTATGTAGTCAGCTATATTATTGTAGAAGAGTTTATCGTGGATATCAACTAGGTGTTCGACTAGAACTTTGATATCTGCTAATTCGAGATCGCAAAGCGTACATTTCAAGTCGTTTATATCCAGAAACACGACATGGTTTCCTAAACAAAAGTCTTCTTTGTATTTTATCCGTTCTTTCTGGTGCTTACGGTGCGTGTGGGCACGCAGTTCGCCGGGATCTTCGTATGCTTTTGGGCAGAAGGCACAAAGGTACCCATTGAAGGTTCTATCTCTGAACGGTGTCGCATTTGAATTGTGTATAATTAAATTGAGGTTATGCCGTTGCTTCCTGCATTCTGGCACACTTTTTTCCGATCCCAGCATTGTTAAGTAGTCTAACGCATCTTTGTTAAGATTATTGAATGCCACCACAGTTTGTCCGGTACGCCCTACAAAAAAAGACCACTTAATATTTTCTTCAAACTTTGAACGAAGGAAGCAATGTCATTCCTATATCTTAGGTACTAATGACGTCAAACTTATACCTAATGTAATAATAATAACCTATACACTGTCTATATATTTCACGAATTTTTGTATAGTGTCATTCAAACTCGTTAGTTTATTAAATGCCCATAAAATAAATGTATTTAAGTCCATTCAAATTTAAAATGTTATTTTTTGACCTATTTTATGACGCGAAATGTCTTTAGTAGGGGCTCACAACAAACGAAAACATTTTAAAGGAAGATCGCTTATAACTTTGCAAAGTCAACCTGCACACGTGTGACTCTTAGAGTACGTTATCAGAAGTTATAAATTTAACAAAAGTGTGATTTTTCAGAAATACTTGACTATGGCGTCGCCGCGGTACGATACAGTCCAAAAAACAGCCAGTGTTCGTTCGCGCGTTAGACAGAAACAGCACTTGCCACAATTGACATGTTTTCATTTTTTACAAGGTGCCCTAAATCGGAAACCGTTTCGAGGTTTACATATATCTAACACCGTACATATTTTTTCGGATTTTTTTGTTACATGTATATCGAAATTTTTGAAAAAACCTCGGGGTGTGGTAAATTTGTACGGATACTTAATGTACATTTGCGCGCTCTATAATGTAAAAAATAAAAGCTGTCGGTCTCTCTGTCAGGCAAGTTTCCAGTTCAGTGTTGCCAAATATTTTTGCAGATGGGAACAAAACAGGAACGGATCTAATTTACGAGCTTAATTTACGGATTAATTTTTGTGGAAAATTAAGTAACAATTACGAGATTTGAGATAACAATATATAATAACAACAACCAAAGAGTAATACAATATATAAAAGAGTATGTACAACAACAAACAAAGTCATTAAGTCACAGACTAATAGAATCAAACTTTTTTTAATTTTGTGGGGGAAAAGGTTAATGCGGTATGCGTCCCAAAACTATATTTTAGAATAAATCAATTTTCAAAATTATTGTTGGGCGACTTAAAATAAAAATTTTGAAAAATGAAAAAATACGTGTCTCCTGGTTTTGTAAGTACTTTCTAAGGAGCATAAAAAACATAGGCTTAAAATTTTGAAATCTTGTGAATTATGTAACTAAACTAAAGAGTTCGGCGAGGTCAAGCCTCAAGCGAAGGCTCAGGGCACTCTCTGGCAGCAGAAAGAGGCAGAAGACTAGACCAGGAACCAGATTACACCCAATACAGAGCCAAAGCCAGGGCAGATTATAAGTGCGGTGTGATATTTAGTATTATAAAAGATGGAAGTTGGTTACAGCCCGGTTCAAATTTATCAAAAAAGCTTAGGGTGTTAGCAAAGCAATGTAAATAAGTGTGAATATCAATATTGTGTATTTATTTACTACGGCTGCGTCTGAACCCTACACCTACTATGACTTTTTTTATTACAGAGAGAGAATTCCAACGTCTGTTTTCGTTACACTCTTAGAGGTATCAATATATTTAAATTAGCTAGTAGTATTTCAGTTTAACAAAATTCAAAAGCAAGAGACGTAAGCAGAGTAGATTTTTAGTCAGGCAAAATAATTTATACGGTAACTGCAATAAAACACGTGTAATAGGGTAATAAATTCTATATTTTGATATACTTACAGCAAAATATAATAAAACGGTGCCTATATTTTATTTAAATGCGTAATTGTATAATTGCTAATTTTAGGTTACCCCTAATTTATGCACAAAGCTAAAATAAATTTTAAATTAAAAAAATATATGTACACGATTTCTCTATAAATATTTATAAGTATACGCTTATTATAATAATTTAGATGTATTTATTTATAAGACTGTACAACATTTCAATATTTGTTTTCATATACCATTTTAATGATTACTTGTAAATGACGATTCTACTAAATGGACGTGCAATTTATTATACCTATTCTTATCGCCTCGACCAAAATGAATTGAATTATAATTGATGGAAATTGGTATGGGACGCAACATGCGGATGTGTACTTGTGTAGACACCCTCGCATCACACTTTCCATGTACATCTATCAAAGCTTCAACATGGACTATCCACCAAGTTTTATTCCTGTCCTTATTATCTGTCTTACGGCCATACGGAGCTCAACACAAATTATCGGACGGCATATACACTAAACTCTCAATTTTCTCCCGCTCCTGTTGTTCTCGCATACGATTCTCGGCGGCCAATTGCTTCAGCGTAACATCCCTGTTGTCAATCAGGTGCTTCACGTCATCAAATTCCTTAAAAATATCCAAATCGTCCTGATGCAGTTTGATGTGACTTTTCAAGCTGCACTTCTGCACAAATGTCTTCTTGCACACTTCGCACTGGAATTTCCTGCCGTCTTCGTGGACTTTCAGGTGCTCTTTGAGCGTGCGACAGCGTGAGAAGACTTTCCCGCAAACATGACAGGCGTGCTGCTCGCCGCCGTCGTGTTTCGCCACGTGGTCGGTCAGGCCGCGTTTGGAAAAGAACTTGGCGTTGCACGTGTTGCATTGGTAGTTCTTCTGCTGCAAATGGTGGTGTTTGATGTGACGGTTCAGCTCGAACTTTTTCTTGTAGACTTTGTCGCACGCGTTGCACGGGTAAGTGACGCGCGCTTCGTTGTGTACTTCTACCAAATGCTCGCTTCTATCGTAGTAGCTCACGAAGATCTGCGGGCAATGGGGGCATTTGTTCCTTAGCCATCCGCCGGTGTGGACCCCTTTCTCGTGTTGTTTTTTCTTCGACAAGGACGTGTAGGTTTTCTCGCAATACACGCAAGGGAAGTTGCCGTTTTCGTGCGTCTTCTGGTGTTTCCTTAAGGCCGCTATCGTTATGTACCCCGCCCCGCATTTGTTGCAACAATAATTGCTATAATGGCTGCTCATGTGATGGTAGAGATTCTTAAATGATATATGCTCCAATGAGCATATGACGCATCTGTAACTAGTGCCCGCCTCCAATCGGAATGGTAGAATTATGTCTTTGATATTTTTATATATAGTTTTGTTATGAACGGTCACTAGATGGTCTTTCAAATCGTTCAAATCGCTCATCTCCATATCGCAGACAGTGCACTGCAGATCGGTTATATCGATTTTTATGGGATTGTAGCTCAATTTGTAATCGATCATGAGGTTCAGTTTGTCTTTTTCACTTTGCTGCGCCGTGTGCATTCTGAGATCGTTGATATCTTTGAAGTATTGACAGCAGTAGAGGCACGAGAATCCCTTCATGGTTTTGTCGCGGAAGGGGCTCGCGTTGGAGAACTGTAGTATAGAGGTAAGATTGACCCTGTGCTCTAGCCTCTCCGGGGTAGCGCTCTCTTTCTCGTATTTCTTTTTCTTTCGCCGTTTCTTGGTTTTCCCCCGGGTGCCTATAAACAAACATCACCATTATCTTCTATTTCACATCCACATCCCGGGGGTACTAGGCTAACTCTTCGATATTATAACTTGCTCATTTCTTCTTCTTATTATTGTTGGACGCGTCTGAGTGACACTGTTCGGGTAAAACATCTCATTTCCGATGAGAGGTTTGTCCTGGTTAGTCACCAATCACTGGACAGGCCGGGCCAAAAGTAATATTAAAAATGAAGCAGGCATTTGTCTCGGGTCAGATATGTCATTTGTGATATGCTCATGGATAGTAAAAGATAGGTAGTAAAGATTAGTTTGACGGCAAATTGGTACATATGAACTTATTCTATGCATAAGACATACCTAGAAAGACTTATATCCCAGATTGACCTAGACATACATCGCAATCATGTTTAGCATAATATGATTGTTCAGTATCATTTCATAGATTTTTCTCCATGATACCAAATCTTGTTTAATGGTAAGCTAGTAACAATGCGGCAATACATTATTTTTAAAGATCCTACATAAAGGTGACAAACAAGATGGCCGCCACATTCGTCCGCCATATTGAATTTGTTTTTTACCCTATTTTGTATGCGTTTCGCGAACACATAATAAATATTGGCAATATATGGTATCATACACATACAAACATACGAAGTAAAAAAACTGTATGCTGGATAACTGCGAGAGAAATCTCTCTAAAAACCGACCGACTACTAATTCTTTAACCTGAATTTACTGTACTAAATAATCCATTCCAGCAAAGAGATATTGTTTGACAAGTTTGATTTTTAGCACAAATTATAAATAAAAATATATTATCTTTTTTGCAAGAATGGTAATGAATGGGGTCCTAATTTAAATGCATAGTTTTGTGACATTCAGGGGAATAGTAGACTATTTGTTCATACTATAATGAAAATTTAATTATTCAAAATTACAACAAATATTTTTCAAAAGAAAATCTGTATTTATTTAATAAAATAATATTATACAGAATTATTTATTTTGCCTGGGCATTTGTAGTTAGAGCCACTATTGCGCTGAACGCCACATTGTTGTCAGTTTAACAATAACTGCTGCTAAAAATATTCTTTGAAGTTTGGACCGGAAATACAAAGATAAATCCTACAAACATTGATCAAAATTAGGCACAGTGCCCGCCTAAGTGCTGTCACACGGACGTAGCAAGTAGCATGACTCTGACGTGACTTGATATATTTATAGCGTGTCACTAGTAGCAGGTCATACCAGATCACGCGTCACGTCACATAGGTGGACACGCTTAATTATGTTACACTATCCACTTGCAAACTTATAACGCAATATAGAGAAACCTATATTACAGTACCAGATAACTTAAAGGATGTTACTGAAAATCTTCTGGCCATAACTGGAGAGACTACTCCACAATTATGCGCATAAGATTGCCTATGAACCGTGAAAACATGAGTGTCTTGAAGACTAGCCCAAACCTATCCGTAAGGCTGTTAGTATGGTTGTGTCAATTGTCAGCATATACATTTTTTTCTATATACGAGTATATCTTCAAAATCAAATGTTTTTATTCAAAATTTGGAAATAAACTTCAATCTAAAGTTAAATATGATAAACTACTACCACTTTGGAAACTTCATCTGTGAAGAAGTGGCAAGAAACTTCACGGAACAGCGTTACCGGTACAAACATACAGTGGCCAGTTCTGTTGAGGCATTTTTTTTTTAAATAACAGGTTTGGGCAAGCCTTTGAGATCAATTGACAAGAACTGGCACATTAAATATTTGATATTTTACGTTCTATATTTGAATTTTAGATACATTGAATGTATATTAGTTCGCGCCAGCTCTTGTTAAACGACCTATAAACGAAGTATAACGTTTTAAGGTTTGTACTTGGAAAAAATCAAGTCTGCATCAGCATTCCAAATGACATAACCTTATCGCATATTAGACTTTGTATTTAGCTGATGGCAAGCTAAAGTGCAGTAGGCGTAGCATTTGGAATGTTCACACGTGAATACACAAGCGTTTCTTAACCATATTCACAAAATATTTTTCACGTATATTTTCCGAAATACATTAGTTAGTAGAGTAGCTTAAGGCGACGCGTCACAGCGCAACGAGCTCAGTATTACGCACGACTTATTTTGACCATCTCTTTAGAAATATGTGAGCAAGATGGACTACTATTAACATCGATACGATAACCAAGGATAAGATAAGATAGACCAAGATTCACGTACCAGAAACATAAGAAAGTACGATTATCAACAAAACCTGTCTTAATATCTTTATACACAAAACGGACTTCAGCAATTCAAGTATTGTACAAAAAATATTAGAAATAGCAAGTTCTAGTTAATGAATCCATAAAGTATGTGAAATTATTTTTACTCGATATGTAATAAAAATATACATTAGTAAGTACCTATATTAAGCTTTGAGTATTTACCAAAGGAGACGTGAAGGGTATAAATCACCGAACAATTTTTTCTGCCACTTTTGGCGGGGGGGGGGGGGGGGGGGAAGGTAAACGCCTTGTACTAGCCCCTGTACCACTGTATTTTTCTGTCGTTTTATTGTCGCAACGGATTTTACGTTACCTATATGATGATTATGTTAAAATACAAACATAATAGTTATAATTAATGATTGGAAACACTAAGTTTGACGCCCTAGATCGCCTTTCCCGTTTAAAACATCACAATTAACTATTTTCCTAGAGCTCTGTCTCGCGACACAAAACGATACCAACGAAATCTAAGGTAACTTATTACTGCGCACCTGGTCAGTATAACTGGTCAAAGGGGAAAAAATTGGCGAAAGGGGAAGCCCGTCTATGGCCCCTCCATAGGCTTAGTACTCTATGATGAGTTTTGAATCGAATTGAAATACCGATGGTGGAAAATAAAAGAAGCTTATGCGCTAGTCAGTATTGAGGGACCGACTGAGAAGAATAAGGGATTCCACATCTGGTCATGGCGACGAACGCACGCGTTTTCGTCGTGGCGTGATGTGGAATCCAGTTTAATCCTGTTCGTGCTGTGATGGTTGTGATTAATCAGTGATTAATAAGACATCACGGTCGGTAGCAAATTGATGTTTGCGAACAGTGGTATGGTTGCTATAAAAATTAAATCAATTAAATTAGTAGAATCGACCCATAATACATTGCTTTCAGATTAAGAAACGCTTGTGTCGTTAAAAAAGTTTGACTTACTGCTAGACGACTCTCCCTTCTCGGTCTTGATTTTTTTTAAAACGACCGACGGCTTTGTCACAGTCTCCCTCTTTCGCTTTTCCTTCGGCACCGGTGGCGTCTCTTTGATCGGTATGAGGTATTCTGAAATTAGAAGAAAAGTCCAGTACTTCATTCCAAATAGCGGGCTCACAAAGAAAATCTTCCCTACGATCTTTGGGCAAGTATACAGAGGCAACCGGTTGTCTGCATTCGGAGAATGTCCGAGCAAATCCGTGTACTGTCTAGTCTATACCCAACCCAGCAATTTGCTCGGCATTCTATTGTTGGGCATTCTCGGGCCGGGCATTCCTTGGCTAGCCATTGTTGCGGACCCGTCGTTTTTTATCTTCGAATCAAAACTACAGATGTCGCGGTCCTTAGTATGCTAACCCCACCGATTCCCGTATTATTATAAGCATAGTTGACCCGTGCGAATACTCCGCACCGTGGTGTCAATAACTAGTATATTTAAAAAAAAACATTCAATTTTGATTTGTTTGTTTATTCTTCGTCATTAGAGGGGAAAATAATCTTTAAAATAGCGTATCAAACATTAACTTTGAGATTATGGGCAAATAGAAATGAATGATGATGGAGACCATTACAATAAAAAAAGAAACATTTCATTACCTGCCACTGCAGTGTCATCATCTGTCCCAAAATGGTCATCATCATCATCATCATCAACATCAATTGTATTCTGTTTCTCTTCAAATTTGAGAAAATCATCTGCAAATATAGAATAATAATTCATCTCGAGTACAAATAAAACAAAGTTTCCGGAAGGCTTACGAGTATTAAACATAGTCCTGTCATGCCAGGGAAAAGTTGACTCTAGCGCGTTTTCATAGGGTATCCTGTCTAATCCGTCAGAGATATAACAAAAAACGATGTAGGAAAGAATTGTGTAGAATAAAATTATCTACAAAAAAGTCCGCGGTAGCATATATATCTATCTCTATTTGATAAGTAGTCACAAGCGTATTTGTGTAGGTATGTATTATTTGTGTATCTATACTAATATTATAAAGAGGAAAGATTTGTATTTTTGTGTGTATGTTTGTAATGAATAAACTCAAAAACTACTGTGCCGATTTTAAAAATTCTTACACCATTGCAAAGCTACATTCACCCTGAGTAACATAGGCTATATACCATTACGGCATGACGACGGGAACGGGGTGGACAGAGGTGAACATGACAAAAGCTATGTATGAAGTGTATGTTTGCCAACATTGTGAAATAGTCACGTACGAAGTCGTGGGAAACAGCTAGTTTATTATAAAATATTATAAAGTTTTTAAGTTTGGATGTAAGGCGGTAATCTCTGAAACTTCTGCACCAATTCAAGAATAGAAAGCAAGGATATCGCCGAGCGACATAGGTTTTTATTTTGTTCGGGAATATCCGTAAAAATCCTCATAACTTTCACATGGTATATTGGTTTGTCAATAGACTTAATTTTTATAACACGAACTTTCAAAGACAACATTAATTTCGAATTGTTATCGTAGATACTCTTTAAAAGGATGTCTCAATAATTGGTTTTAATGGGAGATATTGTTAAAGTTCTGGGATAAAAAGTAGCCTAGCGATCCAACTGTCCAATCCAATCACGTTCATCTGTTGCTCTGTGTTGGAAGTGACAATTGTGACAAACAAACACACTTTCGCATTTTTACTTATAGGTGCGTCGGTGGCCGAGTGGTTAAGACGTCTGGTATTAACTAGGCTGACCACGGGTTCGATCCCGGATATGTTTTTTATAATAAAAAATTCCGAAAAACCATACAGGCTTTTCCTTCTACATACCTAAACAGAACTGGCCACTCGTTAGGTATAGCCTCGAAAAATCTTCGGCTAAATGAAAAGACTTTGGTACATGTACATAATCCAACAAACCACACTTAGAGGCTTCTCCATTTAAATATACCATCGGCTAAAACATGGAGACATGGTCTTCAGCTGTGTGCCCTGGGACCGTAATATGGTGTAATGTACTGTACCTGATATATCTTCAAGAATCTCAACCTTTTCAAACTGAATCTCCTGTTTGTCTTCTAATTTTATTATATCACCTGCAACATAATGTTTTTAGCTATAAGTATAAGTAGGGTACAACTTGGAACTAAACAAACACATCTTCACGGCGTTTATACCGTGCAGTGTGGATAGAGACACTAGTAACAGTGTCCACATGTTCAGCAAAGTTCAAGTTCAAAAGATCATTTATTTCTTAGGTACACAAGATACACTTGAAATCGTAAATTCTATTTTTTCTAATTATAATTTAATTTAATGCCGAAACTGCCAAACGTCGCAAATACGCATCTCTTCCTGAAGAATACATATTTGTTGCGTTTGGGGTGGAAACACTGAGTCTGTGGGGACCTAACAACACCTCTACAAAGAAATAGCCAAAAGATTGGTAGAGGTGTCCCACAACCAAAGAGCTGGCTCATATTTGGCCCAAAGGATAAGTATAGCTATTCAACATGGCAACGCAGCCAGTCTTATGGGCACTCTCCCAGAAGGCAGTGATCTTGATGATTTTTTTTATTTATAAGTTTATTTGTAAATATAGCATAGTAGGTATATGAAATATAATTATATACCACGATTGTGAAACAAACTCTAGGTTTTTTTATTTTTTATATATACAGTGTAAACTCTTTATAACGTCGTTCGTTATAACGAAAAACTCTCTATAACGTAGAAATTAGTTCAATTTGGTTGGTTTACCACAAAACCCATACATTGTTTCACTCTTTATAACGCAACAGCCATTCTCTATTATGAAGGAATATTTTCCTATTTAGACATCAACAACATACATATTTAACAGTGTAATTGTTTTTCTTACAAAACTAATCTTTTGAGGTGCCTAAATTTCTAAGAAAGATACCTGAGGTCATAAACAACTGTCTCGCTTTTGTTATTGTTAATTGCCTTAACAGGTGTGCCATTATTCTTAGATTACATTGTCTGTAGGAAATTTTGGTCTCAGTTACTAAATGCACAATCCTCACCAAATCCCAAGACATGCACAAAATACTTTAAAAAAATACAAATATTGGCATAGCAAAACACGTCTGGCAAATGTGTTTAGAATTGATAGTAATAAAATTAGAAATTATTGTAATTGGTTATTTTCTCTTCTCTCCGTATAACGAAAACTCTTTATAACGAAAAAAAATGCTCGGTCCCTTGAAATTTGTTATAAAGAGTTTACACTGTACTATTATTTATAATTAATAATAATAATTTATAAAAATAAAAAAAATCCAAAAACTGAATTAAAGAAAATACATTTTTACAGCAATTTAAAAAATACAATGTATACAATAGCAGTAGTCCATATTAATAGACCTAGTGTCACTTCTTTAACAGACTTAAATTATTTGTTAATTTTAGAAGAAGTGCAGTCGACGTGCCCTTTGAAGCATGAGAAGTCGATTTTTTCTTGGATTAGCATTTTTGGGGCACAATTTAGAATTGAACCCAGGACCTTCCAGTTTCAAATCAACACTCAATCAATTAGGCTATAGAATCCGTTTTTTTACCTTCCCTCAAAAAACCCTGGAAAGGGGCCTACCATAAATTACGTCATACGAATTTCATGACTTTGGACAACCCCCCTCCCCTCTTGTCACAGATAATACATACAAGAAATAGTTGTTTTATATGACATGTCACACTTTGCTGGACCCCTCCCCCCTCCCCACAAACCTGTGACGTAATTTATGGATGGCCCCAAAAAAGCAATCTCAATTACTACCCACCTGAAGCTAGATGTTTGTAATTTTGCTTAAATAGTTTCTCTGTTTTCAGTACTTGTTGTTTGAATTTGTATGCAGTCCTCAGTTTAGAAATACAAAATCCACATATTGCTTGTAAACGTTTATGGTCTGTGTCTAATAACTGTAAAATTAAATTGTAAAATATATTAATAAATGTAAAGATGTACAGCTATAACATGGTTTCACCCATGGAAAAAAAAATTAAATGTGACAGGAATTTATCCCGAAATATTTTCAGGATAAAAAGTAGTCTTACTAACCCTGCACTATTAAAGACCATGGAATGTTCGGTTTACTGGATTACTACATAATATATTCGATTGTCTCTGCCTACCCCTCTTGGGATAAAAGGTGTGATGATAGATTTATACATATGTACATATTTCTTTATTTATTAATGAAATTTATCTTAAAATAATCCTTAATTAAGGACTGTTTCTTTTGCAACTCATAGTCCTTGTTTAAAAACTTTTTCTCCGAGGGTGCGGGGTGCCAGACTACTGGACATGACATGCTAATGTACTTAATATATTAGTGAGACTCTACTGTAGTAGTAAAGGAGTGATATACTATCCGGCTAGAGTTGGATAAAGCCGAACATAGTTAGGCTTTTTGAATGCTTGTCCGGCCAAATGAAATGGTGTCCGACTTGTCCAGCTTTTGTTAGGCTTTTTACATTTGACCAGTCACTTGGTCGTTCGAGCGAATAATAAAGAAAACTGATTCGTTATTCAATTTTATTTCATTAGAATTTAAAAAGTTTTATGGTAAATGATCAAAAAAAGCCTGGTTTTACATACAAAATTTTTAGGGTGTCCAGCCTTTTTACCCAACGGCTGGTTTATCCGGCTATTAGGTTTGACAACCTGGCAACCCTTTCACCAGCCCATAAACTATCTTAAAAATCGCGTTTATCCGTTGCTCTGTTGTGGCGTGAAAGACAAACAAACAACACTTTCGCATTTAGTTAGATCCCCAGTCTCTAATCCATGTGAATGATAAATTTCAGACGGAATTTTCTAGAAAATATTTAAGCTTTAAGGTCACAGTGTCCGAAAAAGCTATGATAACATGAAATAGAACTTATATTTCTGAAGATTCTATCCACAACATGCATGTGGGAAACCATACAAACATATTATTTCCAATTTTAGATAGCAATATGAAACTTACGTCAATATCAAAGCATTCTTTAAGCATTTCTCCATAGATTTCTTCATCACCCAACCATGTATATTTTGTTTTGAGGTCCTTGTATGAACCCTCGCTGTTACAACATCGACATATATGTCGCCCTTTACTTATCTCCATTTTGGTGAATCAAATAAATCCAATTAATAACACTTTACTTTAATAATGAAGTCAATTTAGCTTTATTTTGTTGAAAAATCTCATAAAATACACCGGCGCGTCGGTTATCGCTAAAGTGAAACAAGCGCCATTTTGTTTTATTCATTCCGTCAAATCCAATCCAACCAACCATAGAGTAACTTATGGCTGTATGGTTACATAGACCTTTGCCTTTTCCTCGGAAAGAATAATTATATTCTTGGAATACTACAAAAAAAAAATGCGTTTAAAAAAACTTTTGGGCCATGTCGACATTTAATCAACTTGAGGTTTTTTGTTTCTCTCTTCATTTATTGTGGCTCCACCAATGTTAATCGATGATTTGCCAATGTGCCGATTAATCAGTATCTAAGCAGAGCCCGCCGAACATGATATAAAATCACAATTCACAATGAATTCCCCTGTTTCCCATCATGTCTGTCACGTTGTGTCACGTCCACTTATCAGCAAAGAGAAAGGCAAGGAGAGCTCAGCGGTGATTGACAATTGACACTTGGCTATAGTCAGTTGCTATATCCATAGTCTGTGGCTCTGTGGTTGTCATAAAAATATATTTTTATTTTATGTTTGTTTGTTTGTCTCTTGTCTGTTTTTTGTGTTTTGGTTTATAAAATCCACAAATACATGTTTATATTGTGATTTGTCTTCATTCTTTAATGGAATAATGAATGAATTAAAGTAAAACATACGTGTGGTAATAAGCTATAAATACACGAACAAAATGGAGATCAATAATCCTTGTTGCTGTTGTCTTACGAGACAGGCGGAGAAGGACATTACTTGGCTTGGAAAAAGTGAAACTTATTCACAAATGTTAAAGGAATGCTTCGAAATCCAAGTAAAATAATTGCTTACATTTAAGTAACATTCACTTAAGTATATTACTATGGAAAATTATTAACCTAGATCTCAATCTAGCATAAAGTTGTTAATTTACTGCTGAAACTTAACTATTATATATAAAATATAAAGCAATACTAGGCAGTAGGCAGGTATGAACTATAAGCACTAGTATAAACAAGTCCTTAGAATGTTGGCATACATTGATTAATCTCACTGCAGATTCTTTGCACATTTCTCTTTCTCTAATACTTTGGGTAGAACCTTTAAACATTAGGCTTTCTAACAGCCATATTCTTATACCTTGCGGTGTGGCCAGAGACATCAGTAACAGTGTCCACTTTTTGCCAGTTGTCCATGTTAAGAAAAATAAAAATTAATCAATTCTGGGTTAGGAACATATATCTGCAAAATTCGTATAATCCTGTAATTTCAATAAATAAGTCCAAATTTATCCATTAATGCTGTCAGAAGCAATTTTCAATGTGACAGTAACGTTTGTTTGAGTCAAAGAAATGAGTGAGCATTGGTAACCTTTGTTTAAGCCATGTACTCCAAAGACAGGTCATTTTATATAATTATCCAATTCATAAAATTACCTAAATAATACAGTAAAATTATTTGTAAGTAAATAACTAATTATGTAGGTACCTACAGAAAAGAAGACCCCCTTTATTATCACTGAGTAACATAGTAAGAGTAACAAAAATATATAAAAATTAATATTATATTCTATAGACTCTAAGGCCGGGCCCATACACTCGGAATTTCGTTTAGGAATTTCGTTTCGAAATATCGATTCACGATATCGAACGCAGTTAATCCATACAAATCTATGTACCTAGCAGTTAGCACATACAAACAGTAGTTTTCCGTTTTATCTGATTTGAAAGGCGCAAGGTTGTGCGTCGCGCTTTCGACTGCCATGATTGACCACGACTGAGAAGATGAGAAGTATCTCTTTTCTTGATATAATATTGACTCATTTGCAATGTTTGGGTATTCAGGGGATGCACCCAATAACGGCGACATATTTACTTAACATTAGCAAGATACAGCAACAATGCAATCGCAATTAGAAAATCGTCGTTCATATTTGCTGTCTGTCTAAACTCAATACTAGCGTAGGTCTAACAGCCTTGTTATTCCGAATTGAAATAAACGTATGTATGTGATATTTAACAGACTCGATATTTCGAGTGTATGGGCCCGACCTTAAACTATAATGAGTAACCTCAAAAACTACTGGACCGATTTAAAAAATTAAATTTGCATTTGATAGCCCAATTCTTCGGGAAGGTTATAGGCTATTTAACATCACGCTACCTACCCAAGGTGGTGAATTGTATTCCTAATACAATGTGTACGAAGTAGCGGGCATTATGAGAAGAGATATAAATAGAGAATTGGAAACTGAAAAGTTACATAGGCAACTTCCACTAGTATTTTATAAAAATACAGGATTATAATGTTTCCCATTTTATCCACTGTCCATTCTAAAATTCCAGATTGCATTTGAGGACAGCGAAAGTGGGATCTGTGAAGTATGTGTGGTGAGATTGCAAGATGCGCTGGACTTTAAGAGACAAGTGGTGCAGTGTCACAAGGATTTTTTTCAACAAAAACTTAGGGATTCAGTTATAAAAAGTAAGAAATGAGAGAATTTTTAACGACACCTGCTCCTCATCTTTACAATTTTTTACCCCCCTTGGTAACGACCCATAGTATATGCCAAGACCCCCACTAGATTCATGTAGTAATTTTAAATAATTTTTTTTCAAACAGAAGAGGGTTTGGGAAGACGCCTTGTACTAACCCCTGTACCACTGTATTTTTCTGTCGTTTTATTGTCGCAACGGATTTTACGTTATATGATGATTATGCAAAAATACGAACATAATTATTATAATTAATGATTGAAAACACTATGTTCCCGCATGTTTGAAATCCTAGATCGCCTTTCCATTTTAAACATCACAATTAACTATTTTTCTAGGGCTAGGATACCAACGCAACCTAAGGTAACTTATTGCCTAGAAAAATAGTTAATTGTCAGTTTATTGTGTTAATAGTTAACTGATCAAAGAGCAAAAAATTGGTGAAAAGAGGAGCCGGTCCATGGTCTTAGGCTTAGTACTCTATGAGTAATTTTTTTTTTAAATTACAGTGGAAATGGACTCTGATGTTTCGGCAGTGAAAAAAGAATACATGAGCGATTGTGAGGATGACATCTTTATACATAACTATAGCTCAGGTGTGTGCATCTATACTAATATAATAAATAATTTACATTTATTTAGGTACACAGACTACTCAGCCCCCCCCAAATCCCGTATCTGTTGCTAACAAAAAGTGTTGGTAACCATCGTCAACATTGGGAAAGCTAGATATTAATATTGTGTGAATTTTATTTCATGTGCTTCATTGTAGTATAGTAGACCCTAGCATAGTACCTACATATAAAAAAATGTTAGTTGTACTTCCTGAAAATCGGTGCAGTATTTATAGCTTAAACAAAAAGTAGCCCCACCGGCAGTTTGATTGGCCGCCCCTCCTCCCCTCCACAACTTTAGCACTCTTATTAATAAACTCGAAGTAGCGACGTAGTAACTAAACTGTATTTCGTCTCCGTCTAACAAATCTGCGATTCATTATGATAGACAGACGAAACACAGTTTAGTTACTACGTCGCTACTTCGAGTTTATTAATAAGAGTAGAAGTTAACGACCGACAGTTTCGTGTTCAGGACATCATGAGGAATCCAACGGTGCCAGTCCTACATACCTACGTATATACAGGAAGTACAATAAAAACTCGTTCTATAGCGCATTTTGCTTGAAAATAGTCTCCAATCTGAATGCACAAAAATCTACCAAAAATTTACCAAAATCAACGAAAGTGTCAAACCAAGTCTTCTTCTTTTATTGTGGCTCCAACAATGTTTATCGGTAATTTGCCAATGTCAAGTATTATAGCCTTTATAGTGTTTATAGCCGATTAATCGTTATTTAAGGAGCCGCCTCATGATTTTTGTCCCATACAAATCAGATGTTTCGTTTTTCCAGTTTTACGCGATAACTGTATGTGCTAGACTCGAAATCAACAATTGCTTTTCAAAGATAAATAAATTCTAAAGTTTCTCATGGAAAGAAAATAACCAAAATCAGTTGCACTACACCTAAGTTTTTATAAAGCCTTGAAAATCCTAAATTTCACGCGTATTTCAGCCAAGTTTGCGACTCGAGTTCTCTTAATATAATTCGGTATGTAAAGTAAAAGTTAAGGTATGCTGAATTCAAAACCGTTTCGAGATATTGGTTTAATAATTCGTATTTTTCAATTTATAGTTCTTAAAATCGTGAGATTGTCTTTATTTTTTCAAAAACAAATAATAACTTAACCTACATTTCACCTATGAATGACGTCATTATATCGGCTAAATAAAAGGAAAATATTTACTTGTCAACTTGTCAACCAATGTTACCCTGTTACTAGATATACTACTATTTCAGTAGTTTTTATAACTAATCTAGTTTATTATTTAGGAAGAATGTTTAAAGCATTTTTTATGGTAGGATATTCTTTGACCTTTGTATATATTTTGTATCACAACTATGCAGACTACGGTATAAAAGCCGTAAATATGTATTTCTTTGTTGTTGTTTTAATATGTTTTATGTAGAAGTGGTAGGTTTTGGTAGATTTTGTAGGATTTAGAGACGGCAACACTATTGTTTGTTAAATGTCAAAGTCAAAGAACACAGATGTTCTTTTTTCTGTACCAACATATCAAAGGTATTGAAGTATTCAGCCGACAAAATGACGTCGTCAGTGCTAAAACTTTGATAATTTATTATAAAAAAACTACTTTATAGAAATCAAAAATCAAATTAGTTTCTTAAAATAGCTTAATCTTTAAAATAAAAATATAAAAATCGTACCTTAGCTTTTACTTTACATACCGAATTACTAATTTTAAATGATCTCGACATTAAAAAATAGATAATTTCACATAGGTACTTTAAGAATACACTAACTAGAATTTAATTCCTCTAATAGTTTTTGTATTCGAAATACCGATTTTGTTGAGAAATGCTACTTTCTCATATTTCTGGTATGTGAATATTAGTCTATCTTATCTTATCCTTAGTTACCTTATCGATTTTAATAGTAGTCAATCTCGCTCATATTTTTCTAAAGAGATATGGACAAAATATGCCGCGCGTAAAACTGAGTTCGTTGCGCTGTGATGCGTCGACTTAAGATAATCCCGCCGACCGCGATATGTCTTATTAGTCGTCAACTAATCACAGCACGAACAGGATTAAATATAAACTGGATTCCACATCACGCCTTGACGAAAACGCAAGCGTTCGCCGCCATGACCGGATGTGGAATCTATAAAGTTTTTTTTTTAATGGTATAAAGAGTACCTATGTAGGATTCCACGTGACGCCTTTGTGATATACGCACGCGTCCACCAGGACGTCATGGGGAATCCAGTTTAATCCCGCCCGCGCTGTAATAGTTGTGATTAGTCAGTGATTAATAGGACATATTACGGCCGGCGGGAGCATTCTACCTACCGATCAATCGGCTTATTGTTACTGTGTCGTCTGTATTACATTGGCGGAATCATCAAAACCCTGATGGAGCCATTTTGAAAAAAAATAGAATAGAATAGAGTACCTATGTAACTATCAAAGTGACAGTATAAATGTTGCCATACCAAAATTTTATAATTTAAATATGTGGTCGCAGCCAAATGACAAATGACAAGACTTTTTCAGATTTCGACGAAGAGGACGACATTCCCCTGTCACCGAAAGTGCCAAAAAGTTCCAAGTTCGCGTCACCGAGGACGCCGGGTGCGTCCCAATCGCCGAAGGGAATGCGCGGCAATCAAGACGATTTGGTCAAGAAGATAACGCAGAAGTACGTGCAGAAAGTTCTTGATGAGCGGAAGCGGCAGTTGGATACTTTATTTACTAAAGGTATAGTCAGTGTTTCTCAAAGTGGGCGATAACGCCTCCTTGTGGGCGCTGGAGGTTTAGAGGGGGGCGATAAGGGGCCCACAAAAACTAATATAGCACACTATATATAAATTAAAGTAATGAATTTCAGTGTGATTTTTAAAATTGGTAAAGTAAAAAAAATTGGGGGCGCTGAAAAAAAATGGATTTTCAAAGTGGGCGGTAGACAAAATAAGTTATCATCTCCTCTTCTCCTTCCTCGCTCAACGATTCAGTGGGGAAATGCAGCCAGTATTATAGCCACTATTCCACGCGATTTAAAAAAAAATTACATGTAAATGTACATAATCCGACAAACCACACATAAAGGCTTTTCCATCTAAATATACCTCAACAGAACTAGCTACTCGTTAGGTATAGCCTCGCAAATGCCATCGGCTAAACGAGGGAGACTTGGTCTTCCGCTGGGTACCCTGGAACCGTAACACGGTTCTCTGGAGCTAAATCACTACGTATTATAAAACAATGTCTGTCTGTGCAAAAATTATTGAACGGATTTTAATGAAGTTTTCCCCGTTAGGTAGGTTTACGAGTTTACCTATCATGTTTAGGAGCTGAACATTAACAGTTAAAAATACCATAGATTATTCAACATCTTTGTAATTAATTTTTTAATGAGCTATTGCATTAAAATATCAATGAATGCATATAGTTATTTAAAAAATAATTATTACGGGCGCCACCCACAACCACAGACCCAACAGGCACAACACTTTAGATTAAATACTCTTAAAGGCCTCTACGTGTTGGACCTATGTCCCCATGCAAGCCTTACAAAGGACCGGACATTTTGTCTCTGAACAAAGGTCCTATATCCATATTTTTTCTGGAATAAACTACATATTCTCAATTTCTCTGTAAATAATCCACCTGTGTCACTGTAATTTAGCATATAGTTACTTATTGAATATATCGAAGTGAAATAGGTGTTATTTTTTTCAATGGGTTTTATTTAATAGGAAATATGGGTGGTTAAACTTTGTCCCCGTTTTCTCTTTTATAATCTATCATAAAGCTCCTAATTTAAAAAAAAATCGAAATAGTTTTTAATGGTATAACAGCGCTTTCAATAATTAAGGCTGGGTTACCCCAAATTCACCGTTTTTTGAACCAATTTTTAATAGGCAAATGTCGATTGTTTTGAAATAAAAAAAATATGTGATATAGTTCAACATATGCTCTATATATTTGTACAGTTAAAAACATGAAACTTTTAATATCGCTCGATCATAAAAAAAATGGAAAACAGGTCTAAACTTCGTTTGTTTTTCCAGTTTTATTCCAAATCTAACAAAGATTATGTCAAAATTTTTATATATATATTATCGTTTTACTGATTAAGATCGTATTGTACAGTTATATTTTTGTAAATAAATAGGTTTTTTTAAACAATGACTAAAAGCTTAATATATATAGAAAACGCTCCGCGCGCGTCTTGCCAGAAGCCTGCCGGGCGTTGTCGAGGTCGGACCTGTGTCGCTTTTGCCGCTCCCCGCACTTGGCTACTGTATTGCAACCGGTTTTTTATTTTTTGACAAAAACATGGGAATTTAAATAAATAAGAAAAATATATTACATAATTTGAATTGTCGTAAGACCAAGTAAACAATCATGTATTTTTTTCATAATTTATAATGTTCTCTTATCTATAACGTCACAGTATAGACATTATCACATTACAGTAGAGAAACTATTCATATACCTAGATTATGTTAATAACTATTTATAACTTTTGAATGTAATTATTTTAGTGCATCAAAGCATCGATCAAACAATGGAACCTATGAACTTGTTCAATGTATCGATGAAGAGTAAGTGTAATGCTACATGTAATCAAAATTAGTCTAAAAATTTTTAAAACAAACTAAGAAATAATGAAACTACATGATCACAGTTTTTTTTTTCTTAAGGGCCTTTAAGAGTAAATCGAACTTTTGGATCAAAAACTGTACTATTTGAACAGTATAATTTCCGTGAAGCACTTGAAGAAATTCCCTGTTACTTTATAGATAATATTGTTGTCTAAAAAATTAAGAAAACTTTTAAATTAACAAATAATTTTTGAATTATAACAAGATAATTGAGACGGCTTTTCTCAATTTCGCTTTCATCATCAAGTTTCAAACTTATAATATCTGAAATCACTTGCCGATCTCACAATAATAAAATATTAGACTATAAATATTCTCAGGAAAATAGTTATCAATAAATATATTAATATTTTGCTTCTTTTCTTCAGAAATTAAAAAACACAATGATATTAATAAAAAAAGTAAAAATTATAGCACATAAAATTGTTATTTTCTCTATAAATCACACTTCATTTTAAATGATAATTATTTATTGTAATAGAACAACATTGTAATTTTGTAATATTTTTTAAATATTTTTAAAAAGTGCTATTAAAAACAGCGCGTGATGTGTTTTATTTTGAAATTGAACCTTTATCATACTGAGGACCAAAATTGATTAGTCCAGTCCGACTATAATGATAGAAAATACATTATTTACGCACACAAACACATGCAGTCCATGCAGGTGGACATAAAAAAAAACTCACAAACTGTAGTCTTTAACCCTGAATGTGGTGGGTTTTCAGGAAGTAAACATCTATCTATATATATAAAAATGAAACCCGTTTTCCGTTGTCACGACATAACATGAAAACGGCTTGACCGATTTGGCTGATTTTAGTCTTAAAATATTCCTAGATATCCAGGGAAGGTTTAAAAGGTCAGACAATTCGAATAATTGCCGAAAAACCCCTAAAAACAGCCCTTTTCTTTTTCCCATAATAACAGAGTCAACGAGTAACAATTCTATTGCTATTCAATAAAGTTCATTTTAAATTAAAAGCACTCATTGTTGTCTATGCAATGTAGATGTGTTCCTAATGTCACCGCACAAAGTTAAAATTCGCGTGCGTGTTGGAGAATCTAATGTCGCGTTCCGACACTCAACAAAAGTGATAATATCGCGAACGCGACCAAATTGAATAGTCACAAAATGTAATTTAAGTAATTTAATAGATCATTAGTAGTACTGATTTTCAGTTTGGTCGGCTTCGCGAAACTTAATTTTGCCTAGGAGTAGGGGTAGGAGTAGGGGTAGGAGTAGAGGTAGGAGTAGGGGTAGGTGTAGTGGTAGGGTAGGGTTGGGTAGGGGTAGGGGTAGGGTAGGGGTAGGGTAGTGCAGGCAAGCCAACGTTTGGGCAGGACAACGTCTGCCGAGTCCGCTAGTTTAATATAAAATTTAACCAACTTAGGGTTTTCCAGAAATTATCATCTCTTTCAATCTGTTTTGTTGATAGAGGTTCTTTTGCTCCTGCACAGATTTTAAGAAGACACACTTGCCTCTCAGTAACGTGAAGTTGCTCTTGTTTTTACTCTTTTTATTTACTGTACATACTGGTGTTCGTGTTTCTATTATATTTCATTATTTGTATTTTGTTTTCTACAAGCGTATCATCGCCTACTAATCCGTCAGGAGTTGCTCCAATATATGGATAAGTTTTGTCTATGAACAATCCACAAGACTCAACATTTACGTTTTCTTGCCCTTGTATTTGGTAATATCAATTACTTTTTTTATTTAGTGTTTCTATAAGAAATCAATAAAAACTTATTGTTTATCGCTATCCATTACTTTTATTTTATACCTGTTTAGATCCCAAAACCCCACCATTTAAAAGTAAACTTTGCCTTTTAAAAATTTAATAGGAAAAAGTTACATAACGGCATAGTTTATTTACAAAACTTTATCTTTAAATGAATATAAGTACATATATATCAAGTTTTCCTACTGCATATTTTTTACTGTGACGCGCGACGCCACGAATCTAGCGGCTCGGGGTAATGTGAGTTCAAACGCGCTGCGCAAGCGCGATGTTATTTACGCAAGGGTTGAGAGAGCGCTAAATGCCTACCGCGGTCGGATAACAGGCCCTTAAGAGCTTTGTGATAGATTATGAAAGAGAAGACAGGGGCAAAATAATATTTTATTTTACCACCCATATTTCCTATTCAATAAAACCAATTAAAAAAATAATGGCTATTTCACTTAGATATATTGAATAAGTAACTATATGCTAAATTACAGTGACACAGGTTGATTATAACTCTTTTTTTAAAAGCTGATAATCCTCAAATTGTAGCTTTGCTAAAATGACGTAGGTCTGGGGGCTCTGGGATCTTGGACTATATAGTTCAATACTAATTTAATAATGTTACAGGCGGTCAAGACTGTATGAAGATGGTTGTGCGCAAGAAGTCATCCAGCAAAGAGATTGTCGCAGTGCGCAAAAAGACATCAAGCAAAGACATTGTTGCAGTGCGCAAGAAGATATCAAGCAAAGATATTGTTGCAGTGCGCAAGAAGATATCAAGCACAGCTATTGATGAGAAACCACTCTCAAAGCAACGGCACAGGAACAACTTAATTGCTTTGTTAAAATATTCTAACTGTACGCCGTTCAGTAGCAAAACTTTGAGCGGTTATGGGTGTCTCTTCTGCAAGGAAACATTCATGGATCCGAAGTTCCTGCGCGTCCATACAGAAATCCACAAAACCGATCTAGTTTTCAAATACAACAAGGATTTCAACAACCTAGCCTTCAAAGTGGACATCACCGATCTGATCTGCAAAATCTGCAGCGAATCCGTTAAGGATATAAAAGAATTAAAGCATCACCTCATAGCGAAACATAAAAAAAGTTTAAGCACGGAGATAAAAGACTTTATTTTGGAGTTTAAACTCACATCGGATAACATATATAATTGCGCTATGTGCAGTGCTACTTTCGAGACGTTCAAAATGCTGCAGCAACATATGAATAATCATTACAGGAATTACGTATGCGACGCGTGCGGTATGGGTTTTATTAATTATACGAAATTGAAAACGCACCAGACCTGCCACGAAACGGGAGAGCATACGTGCCAGTTTTGCGATAAAGTTTTCGCTACCAAAACGAAAAAGGCATATCACGAAAAATTCACCCACACCCGTGTGAGATACAACACTAGTTGTCCACATTGCGCCGAGTCCTTCCAGAGCTATTATAAACGAAATCAACATATGATCCAAGTCCACAACACTAGCGCTGCATCCTATAAGTGTAACATCTGCGATAGGATGTTCCTACTTAAATCTCAACTCACGAATCACACGAAAAAAATACACTTAATGGAACGGAATCATATATGCTCGGAGTGTGGGCAAGGATTTTACCAGAAGCAATATTTGAAAGAGCATATGATTAAACATAACGGCGAGCGTATACATAAATGCGATGTGTGCAATAAGGCGTATGCTAGAAAGAAAACTTTGCGGGAACATATGAGGATACACAATAATGATAGAAGGCATAAGTGTGAGGTGTGCGCTATGGCGTTTGTTCAGAAATGCAGCCTTAAAAGTCACTTACTCTCAAATCACGGTATAAGGATGCCCACTGTAAACTTAGGCAGTTCAACTACATTTTGAAGTTGCAGAAAGCAGGGCAATGTCAGGCCTATCTCACTTCGCTTTTCACAAAAATAGCTATATTTGTGTATGGCAATTAAAAATACTGCCGATTATGTGATTGAACTGTCAACGAAAAGTGAGCCTTATCGGAATGCAATTAGACTCGTATTGGCTTGTGCCTGATTATGCAATTGTTTTGTATTTTCATTAGAATTTCAAATATGTATATATATATGTTATGAACCAAGTGATAAATAGGTCATTATACATAATGCCCGGGCATTGTGAAAAATGACCAATATGAGATGGCAATGTGATAAAAACTATTCAAGTAATTAAATTGTCCGGGCATTATACTAATGTCTATCACCTATTGGGCAGAGCAATAAATTACTATTCTCTTTATTTTTGACATTAAATCATAACTTAAAGACTCATTATTTAGAATTCACTAGTTTTTTGCACTTAAAACTTAAGGGGCGGTTGTCAAGGTCATCTTATAACTGTCAAAAAACTGTTAATAATGAAAATATGGCTCAATCCAATTTAAAATAATAACTATGAATTGTGTGGTGAGGATTGTATAATGTATAAATAAACTCACCTTTCTAGAATTAACTGAGATTTGCCATATTTTTGACAGTTATAAGATGACCTTGACCAACGGTCCTCTGCCATTCCGGTCTCTGATTGGTCAACGAGTGTCACGCGATAGTTTCCCTCCCCGCACCCCGTCCAATGTAGCTTTATTATAAAATTGCCGATGGTCCGGTAGCAATATTCATAATGACCAGAGAATGTGATAAATAAAGAAGTTAAGATAATAATTAATCACTTTGCCTGATATAGATAGCCATTATTCATAATGCCCGGGCATTATAAATAATGACCTCATTAATCACTTGGTCCATAACATATACAAAAAGAAACTTCTATATGTTGTTTCTTCTGTGGCAATTTGTGATTACGAAAGAACAAATTCTGTTATAATTATTTTTATGTAAATTGTAAACCCATTTTTTGATCACTATGTACATTTCATAGTTCATACTATCGCTTCGCCCGTGGTATTTTGATATCGCTGCTTACTAGGGTTTTTCATTCCTTTTCCCGGGACTTTTTTTTGTTATGACGCAAGTCAAGGAGCTAATAAAAATGTCTATTTTTTTAATGGAGACCTAGGCAGATATTTTACGACACCCCAGTTATAGCTTACGAAATTAAAATAATACCCATCGCGCTTTAGAAAGAGACCTCACTTTTGTAGAGCGTCATCCCCCCCCTGCACCATACAGAGGGCGCCACTCAGCATTGTTCTTAGTCGTGGTAGCAATCATGGCGGTCCACAGCGCGACGCACCTTGTCATGGTTAACTTTCTTGGTAAGAATAGTGCAGTGGTATCCCCTTGTCTTCTGCACCAGACATTTTGAGACATATTTAGGTGTTCAGGCTCGCTGTAGCCTCTTCCAGCCAGTTGCCTTGCTAGCTATATGGTTATACCGGCATTGCTCAGTCGTCAGAGGGTACCAAGATGAGAATTGGGGTCGGATAGATCTTATTCCGTTCTATATTACAGTCTAGTAATAATTAGAGATTTCACACCTTGATAGCCTTTATACCTTTCGGTGTGGCCAGAGACACTGGTAACAGTGTCCACTTTTTGCCAGTTGTCCATATTGAACAGAACCGGTGGTAAGCCTGTTGCTGCACTTAATGAACCTAGATGTGTCACTTCTTAAATCTGCCACTCCTACACATGTGACGTTGCTACAGTGGATATGCACTAGAATACTGATGTCTATTTTTTAACGACTTCAAAAAAAAGACGTTACTCAATTCGACCGTATATATATTTTCTTTTTATTAAATTACTATTAAGTATTAAGGGTCCTATATCTATAATTTTTATGGGGTATAAACTACTCCCAATTTCTCTGTAAATGAACCACCTGTCTCACTGTAATTTTGCATATAGTTGCTTATTCAATATATCTAAGTGAAATAGCCATTATTTTTTCAATTGATTTTATTGAATAGGAAATATGGGTGTTAGATTATTTTGCCCCATAATCTATCACAAAGCTCTTAATTTTTTTAAAGCGCTGTTATACCATTACCCTTCAATTATATACATCGCGTTTTTTTTTTGCGTCGCATTAATAATAATAATTTTTATTTTCAATAAAACCCATTGAAAAAATAACAGTTATTTCACTTAGATATATTGAATAAGTAACTATATGCTAAATTATAGTGACATAGGTGGATTATTTACAGAGAAATTGGGAATAGTTTATCCTAGAAAAATTATGGATATAGGAGCCTTAAAGTAATATCTGCCAAGAACTGTACATATAAATAGGTAGAATAATTTTGTAGGAGACTGCTTTACAAATGTTAATTTTTAGTCAATGTTTTTAAATAAATAGATAACGATTTGGTGATCGTGTTCTTGGCACGGCCCCTGCAGTGATTCTGTGGGATTAGCATCAATTTTGTTATATTGTATGAGAAAAACGGGCGTAATATCCGTTTTTTTTTGCTTGGCTTATTTGGTAAGCAACCTTTGCATGTCTTATTTATTCTTAAAAGACATTTTATTATATATTATATAAACAATTTTACATATTTATTAAACAAGGTTTAATTTGTTATTTAAAAATTAAACAATAAAAAGATATGCAAAGACACCAAATACGACAAGTCTAAAAAAATGTACTATAATTAGTTAGTACTATAGCACAGAATATATTGATGTTAGAAGATACTTTTTTTGTTACATTTCAAGTATTTTCGATGTGGCAACATTTATTAGAGATTTGTCATTTTACTGTACTTAATTAAAATTATTAGGGAAAATATAAAAATTGTTGTGATCACCTTATTTGATCTGTAATGAGCAGAGATTTAAATCGGTAGGTACATAGATATATCTTTGAAAGATAATGTATTCGCTGAAAACTGTGCGTGAGATAGAAACAGTTTAAATGCGTGCGATCAAGATAGAACAATGTTTCTCTGCTTTCAACTTTTCGACAAATTTCCGCATGTTTTGTTTTGGACATCTTGAAAGAATGAAGGATGAAAGATATATTATATATAGAAAAGGTTTATATGACAAAAGTGAAAAGAAATTCTGGCCTAGGGGAACTTTTTATTAAACATATAAAAAATATTGATTGAAGGCAATGTTAAAAGAACACACATTCGCCGAGCACATATGAAAGGAGTGATAAATATAAAAGTAGCGAAAGAGGTATACTTACTACCTATTCCTACCCCTCTTGGGATGAAAGGCGTGATATATAGATGATATCTACCGATTTAGATCTTTGGTGATAGGGCGTGTGTAAGTTTTATAATTATAAAAATATAAGCAATATTCGATTTTAGAGTAGAATAATTATATTGTTGCAAATTCGTTGCTATAATGTATGTAGTGGGCCGATCGTAGAATTCAGCCATTTCATGACATGGCCAACTAATATCTGTCATATTATCGTTAAATAACTAACGTATTTTGTAAAAGGATTTTTTTATAAGAATGTAAAATAAATTAGCAACATTTCATGTTTTTTTTTGGATGAATTCGAGGATATGGCGGGTTTAAGTTGGCCAATTCTAGGATTGGCCCACGACATGTATTATGCATTATACGATATATAGTTTGTTGAATAAATGTGTTTTTAATATTTATTACATATGAAATTTTTAGTTAAATACAATATGAAAAATACCTCTTTTATCCACTAAAAGATTATTTTTACAAGTAAACGATTTTTGCAGTTTCTATCAACGGCTAAACGACATAATTTTGTTTTTTAAATTTGAATAATGCTTATTATTTGTGTTTAGATTTTTTTTCAATATGGAGATGCTTTTGCCATCAGTTATATTTAACATTATGCAAAATGTGAACAATGTGATCACTTTCTCTGGCCCCAGTGGAATTTAAAAAAGCAATGCTTGGCTTGTAATTTTTGCAGTAAATTTAAAATATTTTTCGCTCCCTTCTATATTCATATTAAAAATGTAAAACACAAATCTTAACTCAAAAATACCTATTAAAATATCACATTATATTTGTTAAGTATAACATTAGGTAAATTAGTATGTTATTATATTTGGGTATTATTAAAAAATATTAAAATTGCGATGTGTAAAAGTTTTTATTATAAAAAATAAGTTATTCAAAAATCTTGTTTTATTTCTGAAGCCAACATCAAAGAATATAATCACTATGTTCATCCTTATTGGTTGTCCCACGATACCCATCAATAACTTCGACTCAGTTTGAGTTTTTTTATGTCCACCTGCATGGACTGCATGTGTTTGTGTGCGTAAATAATGTATTTTCTGTTATTATAGCCGGACTGGACTAATTAATGTTGGTCCCCAGTATGATAAAGGTTCAATTTCAAAATTTTAATAGCACTTTTTAAAAATTTTTACTTTGTTTTATTATGATTGTGATTTTAATTTCTGAAGAAAAGAACAAATATATTTGTTGATAGGTAACTATTTTGCTGAGGATATTTATAGTCTAATAATATTTTTTTATTGTGAGATCGGCAAGTGATTTCTGATATTAGAAGTTTGAAACTTGATGATCAAAGCGAAAATGAGAAAAGCCGTCTTAATTATCTTGTTATAATTAAAAAATTCTTTATTAATTTAAAAGTTTTCTCAATTAACATTTTAGATAACAATATTCTCTATAATGTCACTAAATAACAGGTAATTTCATCAAGTGCTTCATGGAAATTATACTGTTCAAATAGTACCTTACAGCTTTTAATCCAAAAACAAGATTTACTCTTAAAATGGAAGTTAGCAGTTTAAAAATGCTATAAGTAATCCATACTAATATTATAAATGCGAATGTAACTGTCTGTTACGCTTTTACGGCTAACCCAGTGAACCGATTTTGATGAGATTTGTTACGGAGATAGCTTGAACCATAGGAAATTACATAGGCTACTTTTTTTTAAATCCACTCCTAAGGGGGTATACTAAGGGTTTAAAGTTAGTGCCTACGGGCCAATCAAAATAGTTTGAGATTGTAGAGGGCGCTGTTATAGACGGTCAGATCTCAGTAAATATCCCGGAATAGTTCATTCTTGGGGTAAACATTGAACCAAATAATTTGTTATCAAAATATCGTTATTGCACTATTGCCAGACTAAAAAAAATTGTTCCGCTTTTTGACGAATCTCGTGAGTTAATCTCCGGATTGACTGTAGTGGCATTTCACATCACGATCATGTTCGGGACTCGCCTGGATTCATACGGGTAGAAAAGTTATCTCCAGCCCTTCAGCTATCTCTGTGCAAAGAGTCACGTCAACCCGTTGCTTTTTTGACGTCAAAACACACTTTTACATTCATAGTATTTATAGGTACTGAGGTTTAGTGTAATGGGAAGAGGCGAGGACGAAGAATAATAGGGTATTAGAGTAATCAAAACTAAAAATATACTTAAGTCTACTTTTTTTTATTCCGAGCCATACTTTTTTTAAGTTGTTTTAATTCACGCTTAATAGAAATATCCCTTTCACGGAGGCACTTATATTTTTCATATAATGACTTTAATGTTTGCTTGTGTTTCGCTGTCAATCTCTGTTTTCTTCTTAACTGATCCCTTAAATGACTTTCGATAGGATTATCATATATTGAATCTAGGTCAGAATCTTCTATTTCCATAGGTGGTTCTTCACTAGAATCACTAAATTCATTCTTCTGTTTTACAGTTTCAGGTACGATCTCTATTTGGTTTTCAGGTGGTGGATCAAATTCGGGCACAGTTACAATTTCAACTGGGTCTTCAGTTGTATCAATTGTTGATCTCGATGCCGATAAACATAGTGTTGGTAACACAGCTTTTCGAAGTTTCCGAACACACTTGCCGGCTTGACTATAAGAAAAATCTTCTTTCTTGAAATGTAATGAACAGACCGTAGAAGATTTATGCGGTATCCAACTGTCATCTTTTCGGGATTTTCTTATAATGGATATCCATTCATTGCGTAAATGTGGATTTGATGGAATACTGAAATAAAGAGCAACTCGTTAACTTAATAATATTACTATATTTACCTACCTACTTACTCTAATAATTATTTCATACATAAGTTACACAAAATCGAGTAAATAATTGAATTACTTATAATCAGATACCTATTTATAATGTAATTTAAGAAAAATGTGCACCACTTTAGTGTTTCATTGAGGTTGAGCCAAAATACATGTTTCGAATTAAGTACCTAAGGTATATTTTTTCGCTAATATTCTTTGTAGAATTTCTTATTTAGAAAAAAAAACCAAACGAAACTTAATAATATTGATTTTGTCGTAAAACATCTAATACGTAGAGTCTGTCTAATGAATCGTGTCATTTGGTTATTTTTAAAGTTTTAGTATGACAACATTTATACTGTCACATTTATAGTTATATACTCTTTATATGAGGAATTATTAGGTTTGATACTTTCGTTGATTTTGGTAAATTCTATAATTCTGTTTATGAACCTGTATGTATGTATTAAACATTCACCTGTCTGTATGTTTGTATTGTATTGTAATTTGTTATGCAGATTTATGAAGTTTGTTCAGTCTATCAGACAATTATACCGTTTACAGTTTTGAAACGAATTTAAATAAATTTGGTACATAGTGTAGAGTAAATATGATATAATAATAATAATCCTTTTGTCAGAAAATTTTAACATATCATACATATATTCAAAATTTTTTAACTCCAAACAATCGAAAAAATAGGCTAAAAAATATGGTCTATGGCATTTATATGATGGCAACAATTATTGCCTGTGGCCTGTGGTTGACTGGCAAGCTGAGTTGTCTTTGTATGGTCTCTATATGTATCCTTATATTAATAAAACGTCTGCTAAATAAAAGTATTTTAATCAAGTATCATCATAAAAATTGAAAGTATCAAGTCTAGCAATTCCGTGAAAGTCAGTGTTTACAGCTTAAGATTTTTTAAATTTGCCGCTCTTTTGAAATGACACAATTCACTGGACAGACTATAGGTACGGGGTTTCAGTCAAAAATGTTTGCGTTAAATAATCTTTATAACTTCGTACAACGATACAATGTTGCCAATAGTATTAATTGAAAGACCGATCAACAATGCTCAATAAACCTTTTATCTTCTATATTAAAATCTAAGATTTCTCAATTTTATCACGATTATACACCTTGTTCAAAATTAAATCACACGAACCACTCAATTCGTGACAGATAGACCTTATAGAAGTGGGGAACGCATTGAAAATAAATAACATTTAAAAAAATCACCGGTTTCAGAACTTACCCCGTTTCGATGTTATCCACAAAAATAAATGTCTACAACCAATTTACCTTTATTTCAAGGTAAACTCTTGATTTCAAAAGTGGTAACATAATTTAGACGTATAAAAAGGATTTAGACTCTATGTAATCTATGGTTCAGGTTTTGTTTATAAAAAATAAAAACAAACCAGATAAAGTAGCCAAATATCAACACTTACCTATGAAACGATAATACGCTTTCGTTTTTCGTTTTTTGGGAATTTTTGCAATGTATAAGCACACAAGATTTCATTATAAAGAAATTTATTTATATTTTATAACACATGACAAACGTCCAATCCTGCATGACGCTTTTTGACTGACTGGCCAAAGAGAATATAATCACTTGCTCTAATCTAAGGATGGATTGACTGACTGACTTACCACAGACTAATTAGCATAAGATAAGAATAATACTCTTTTCTTAGAAGTTTTATGATGAATTAGTTTGATTATCTCTTTCGATCTCTTTGGACCCGTGCTTTGGACTGACCCAATAATTATTACAAAATAACATTGGCAACATTTTATACAAAAAAAATAATTCATTTCATTTGCTCTGTCTGTGTTCAAAATGGCGTCGAATATCCGAGTAAAAAGACGCTTTGTCCGCAATTAAAATGAAAAATTACAATTTTCCTATTATTTAAGGTTGTATTTAGCTAGTTTTTAATTAAAATAGATTATTTTATGTAGTAAAAATGGAGTTTGATCAGCTAGTGGTAAAAGACGGTCCAGGTTTGTGCCGGTGCTGCCTTTCCGAAGGTTGTTACAAGGATCTCAGTACTGAATATACTTGGATGGGAGAAAACGAAATATACGCCGATATGTTACTAGAATGCTTCGACATAAGTGTAAGTTAATTAAATAACACATTTAATTTAATATATTTCATTATTATTAGTTTATGTAATTCAGTAATAATTACCAAATCGTGTACCTACAATAATTGTTTTTGTTTACTAATTCCCATCAGAAAAAATGGCGCGAAATATGTATTAAAATATTTTATATCTTATTTCCCTGAAATACTGCATAGCATAGCAATATGGCTTGCCAATATTTGGTATCTTAATTTACCTCTTTTACTTTAGTAAACTTAATCTTGGAGAATATAATATTTAATTAGAATTTATAAAATTGTTTTAGAAAAAATTCACCCTAAAAGTATGGCATATTATTTTTCTTTGTATCAAAGTTTTCTTATACAAAATACAACATGGCTTCTTCATGGATCATTAAATGCAAGATGCATTCATTATAATTTTGTTCATTTTAACTTTCGAAAACTGCCTTTGTACTGACACCAGTTACAGTGTTCACTTTTTGCCAGTTGTCCATATTAAACAGAACAGGTGGCAAGTCTGTTGCTACATTAAATATGTCACTTTTTTAATAGATGTAGCTCCTGCCTGTATCTACTATTTTAAGAAAAAGTGCGTGCACTCCTAAGCATGTGAAGTAAATTTTAAGCACATACTTTTAAAATTGTTGAATATATTATAATATTTGAACCCAACTTGGGTTCCCCACAGCACATCTGGCAACCCTGTCTCTTTCCCTCATATGATCACTAATCCATAACCTTTCAGATCACCCAACATTCAGACGGTCCCAACGGGCCCAATCGTCTCATATGCGAGGTGTGCATCACACGGATACGTGATGCTTGTAATTTTAAGAAGCAAGTATTGATGTCTGAGAAGAAGTTTGTTGACATGGTTGGCAGGGCTGAGTTTAAACAAAAAGGTAGTTGTTCTGCCTATTACAAAATAATGTTCTGAAAAATTTGAGATCTTTAAACCCTGGGGACAAATATACATAGTCATGACTATTTTTTTCTGGATCACAAAGCAATAAACACAACTTTTATTTGTTTATTGGAGTAATTTTTTTATCAAATGACAGGGTGAACTTTAATATAGTATATAATTACTATGATAGGATAATGGCCATGTACCAATGGGTTTTTAATTATAAAAATAATTTAATTTAATTATAGCCTTGCCACACAAAGCCTCACAAATACCATCACGGTTAAACGAGGGAGACCTGGTCTTCTGCTAGGTACCCTGGAACCGTTTTGCATAGGGTGTTTGTTTTAGTGTAAATACGTATTAAGAGCTCAAATAAGTAAAATTTAAAGCCGCTATGTACAATATCAAGAAACGGTCTATTTAATTCTATAATTCCCGTTTATAGACATCTTTTTATTTCTTTGAATTAGAACACCAAAAATCCATTTTTATTGCCTGTGTGAGAGGCACTCTAAGCAGCATATTCCGCCACACAAAGCCTCACAAATACCATCACGGTTAAACGAGGGAGACCTGGTCTTCTGCTAGGTACCCTGGAACTGTTTTGCATAGGGTGTTTGTTTTAGTGTAAATACGTATTAAGAGCTCAAAAGTTTCGAATACCTAGACTTTTGGAAATTGGCTGAAATAAGTAAAATTTAAAGCCGCTATGTACAATATCAAGAAACGGTCTATGTAATTCTATAATTCCCGTTTATAGACACCTTTTTATTTCTTTGAATTAGAACACCAAAAATCCATTTTTATTGCCTGTGTGAGAGGCACTCTAAGCAGCATATTCTGTGGGAGCGTGCAGACAGCAAACTTTTTCGTACCTTAAAAATGTCGACGTGATTGATTAAAGCATCTGGTTAAAAACCATCTAAATATACCTCAACAGAACTGACCACTCATTAGGATAGCGTCACAAAACTTAATCTTCCTCTGGGTACCCTAGGGCTGATGTTCTGGTTCCTGGAGCTAAGGGAAAGGCAAATACATAATTTATGTTCTCCCGTTTTCAGCTGTGATAATATACCAATCCTCCTCGATGAAAACAGAAATGGATCCCGTACCTGGACCCTCGGAGGAAGATGGCGAGATTGAGTACCTTGAGGAAGACTTGGACTTTAGTGAGGGTAAGTGTGCTGAACTTGGGTTTGTTGTCAATGATAAAATACAAGCAAAACAAGCACATGTTCACGGCCTTTATACTTAGCAGTGTGGCTAGTTACACCAGTTGTCAGTTGTTCAGAACAGGTGGCAAGCCTATTGCTGCACTTAATGGACCTAGATGTGTCACTTCTTTAAACAGACTAATTTTTTAAAAGAAGTGCGGGCGCCCTCCGAATCACGAGATGTCGATTTAAGGAAATTGGTGCTTAGCATTTTTAGCACCAGTGAGCATTGATTAAGGCTTAAGCTATCTATTGTCTCTCTTATATCTACTTAGGTTCATTAAAATCAATATTTCATAATGTATCATTATGTTACACCTGAGAATGGCTTGACATTTTTGTTTGTCAAGTGATTTAAATGATACAAACTTTTGTCCAACTTTTTTTATTTTTATTTTATTTTATGTATTTGTATTTATGTATTGTGTTTAACGAACAAAACAAAAAAAGAATTATTCAAATCGGTCCAGCCGTTCTCGAGTTTTAGCGCGACTAACAAACGTCAATTGATTTTTATATATAAGAACTAGCAGACCCGGCAGACGTTGTCCTGCCCAAACGTTGGCTTGCCTGCACTACCCCTACCCCTAACTTTGGATATTTTTCATACAAAAATACTAAAATCGCGATTAAAAAATGGGGGGTGGGGGTAGGAGGGTGAAAAATAGTTTACCACCTATTCTCAGACCTGCCAAATATACACAAAAAAAAAATCATGCAAATTTTATTTTAAATTGGATTGAGCCATATTTTTATTATTAAGAGTAATTCTAAATAGCCATAGATTCATAAATAAAAACAATTCTAGTTTTAGAAACTACGGCTATTTAGAACCCTAAATAATAAAAATATGGCTGAATCCAATTTAAAATAATAACTATCAATTGTATGGTAAGGAAATAATAAACTAAAATATAAATAAACTCGCCTTTCCAGGATTAACTGAGGTTTGCCATATTTTTAATAGATACAAGATGACCTTGACCTTGAATATAATGTCATAATGTCAATTAAAATGTAAAACAATGTCATAGTCAAAGACATGCAATATTACAGCTTTACAACATGCATCGCAACATACAATAATTTTATAATGGTACATTACGATATAAGGGAGCTAAGTTGGTCATTACAGTCGAGGCTGGATTACAGCCCAAGCCGTGAGAAAATGTTTATTTATCATATTTTTAATTATAATTTATTCACAAAAATGTTTAATTACTTTTTTTAGATATACAAACTCTTTGCTGAAATTTAAAAAAAATATGTAAAGTAAAAAGCACTAGTGCGTTATGATAATGTATAAAACTCTTGGGTTTTATATGCTACTTTGTGTATCAGAAAACGGTGAAATAACAGTCACTTTACGAGCAAGTGTGTTGAAAAATACAAATTGTCATTCCCCAGTTGTTACAACATAAGAGTAGTATTCGCTTACAGAATAGAAGCAATAGTCAATGAGCCATAGCTTTAGTCTGAACAAGTTCAATGGCATAATAAAATGTATAATAATTTGTAGACTACAAGCCCGACGAGACACTTCAGAGCATCCAGGATGAAGACATTACGGTGTCCACGCTCCCGATTAAGTCGAAACGCGGTCGGAAACGCGCCGATAAGTCGGAGCGGCGCGCCAAAACGTCGAAGTCCGGCGAGGAGGCGAACGCGTCGAAATATACAGCCAAAGGTAAGGTTAAGTGCTGTTTTTTTTAAATGGACGCTCGCTCGAACGGCTTGAATGTCTCTCGGCAATGGCTCGACTGTACAGACAGACGCGCGGCCTTGGAATTTCTTTCACCTAGATAAAAAAAATTGGACGGCAATGTTAAAAGTAGGTATACACAATCGCCGAGCATGTATGAAAGGTATGATGAATATAAAAGAAGCGAAAGAGGTATGTCAGGATCGTAACAAATGGCATTCGATTGTCTCTGCTTACCCCTCTTGGGATAAAAGGTTTTACCCGCGTGAAAATTTCATTTCTCGGCATCTTCATTGGTGAAGGTCGTGTCTCTCATTAAGAGGTGGAGTTAATCCCCGGTCCTGGGCAGTCCTCATGGCATCAAACAGCGGCAGAGCTGTCTGTGATTTTATCTGGTCTGCCCATCGTGTAGGTCGATCGCGTGGTCTTTTAACGTCGTCAGGAGCGACATGGCCGAAGTTGAGGATGCGTTGGAAGCAGATAGATGACAGCCTTGTCGTTATGCGGGATTCGCTGAGAATGGAGACGTGTTTGTCTGCGTCAATATCGGCTTGTTTGTTTTCTTGTACCACCTGCGAGATAAGCACAAGTTTATTGTCATTTTGTTATGAATGTTTTAGTAGGCGCTTTAATGCATCCCAAAAACCAAAATCTAATGGATGAAAGTATACACGCGAGGCCCAAACCCAATTCATATACATTTGGGAAGTAATATTATATAAAGAATCTTGCCGTTCGAGTATGCGCTCAGACTTAGTTTTATCTATCAGAACATTTACTGTGATTTTTTTATGTTGTATAGGTACTATAGGTTTATGCCCTGACTTCGCCCGTGGCTATAGCACTGCATTCTAGTGCATACCCGATTCCATTAACCCATATCTTTAGAACTCTTGCAAGATATTAGACGAAACAAGGAGTACATTTGTCGTACATTTTTCTTTTGTAATCACATCTCAGTAGTCTCTGAAAGTTTGTATTTATTTAATACATTCAGATAAACAGACAAAAGTTCTGAAAATTACTTCTGTTTCGTGTAAAAGTCCCTTTTTGATTTGGCGTTAATTCGCCCTACCTTTTACACTCGGGACTGTCTGCTAAGTGGCTTAGATCACGACTAGACTGAATCTTGTGTACTATAAAAACATTTATTTAGAAGATATTTTCTTTGACTTAGTACCTGAAAGTAACTAAATTACATATTAAATATTAATTACAGTGAATGTTCTGTTGTGTGCTATTTGTTTGTTTGATTTTTCATTTTCAGAGTTGCTTAAAGTTTTTTTAGTAATTAATTTTAGAGGCCTATAAAAAGTATTTAAAACTTTAAGAAACACTGATTTGTGTTAAGGCTCTACAGGCCTTTTGAGTAGTAATTAGACGCTAAAGTACGCGGGTTTAGGGTAGGGAAGTTTAGGCGCGTAGTTCAGCGTCTAATTTCGACTAAGCCATAGGCCTGTATAGAAGGAGTAACGATATGCAGCTTCCTTTGTAAAAATTACGCACGTATTAGTACTGGTTGGTTAGATTTTTAAATGTAGCAAGCGCCACAAGGAATTTCGGCCATTAACATGCCTTGTACTATATAAATGTAATTATAATTTTAGCAACTGTCAACGCCATATAAATCTGTCGCTCGACTGTCGGTACCGCGATTTGTGGTACAGGGTGAAGCGAGTGACAGGAGAACGAAGCAGTTTGACAGAGATAAACCTTTTTTGACACATGCCTCAGTGAGCTCAATGTACGAAATTATTCCTGGTTTTGGCGCGTGCTATATTTTTTGAGTTACTCCATGCACAAAGTATTTTGACTTCGTAATGTTGTCTCACTTTTATAAGATGACAAGAAAAAATGCCCTCAAATATCACTAATTTGACACAAATTATAATAATTTTCTTTCTAAATCGATTCTATGTTTTATTTAAATGCTGAGATAGGTTTTTAATGACGTTCAATTTATCTAGAAATCTGTAAATAATTACGATTTAGGTAATGTTGTTATCTGTATACCATAGCATACTTAGAGTTTTTCGTAGAATAGATGTAGGTGTAAGGGTATTTATTATAATAGTAACTAACATTTGACGGTAGACTAACACGTAGTGGGTATGTTGATGTAAAGTTTGTTAGAAGTATGTCTAAATAATACATTATTTGGTTTTCTTATTATATGCGAGATTACTTTGCGAAAGTACGGTGTTATTCTATTGAGAGCTACCGAAGGAGTGTCTCCATTAAGTGTGCCATCACAAGGCCTCTCAAAACAAAAAAAAAACAACCACAGAGCCCCTTAAATACGTATGACGAAAGTACCAGTACAGTACAGAAAGTAAATTTATTTTTAGGTGCCAATACACCGGTGATGGCATATGGTGGTGAACAAACACAAACACTATCAACCATCAAACGAAACAGGCTTGTCAAGAAAAACGCCATTACATTATTGCAATACTCCAACATAGTCCCCTTTAAATGGCAGAGGCAGCATTACCTGTGCTTCTATTGCCACGCCACGTTCCGTCACCACGAGGACCTCAACGCTCATACCGTTAGCCAACACAACAATGCCGACCCGAAAGCGGCCGTAAACTATCTAAAACAAGACGAGAAAGTCAAAGCGGACGTGACAGTAATAATTTGTCGGCTGTGCGACACCAAGTTGGACGATTTGAATTCACTGATCGTTCACTTGACGGGAACACACAATAAGACATTCACTGACGACAATAGCTACGGCCTCATACCGTACAAATTCTTAGATGATACATACCAATGTCCCATTTGCGAGGAGACTTATCAGTATTTCACCAGATTGAATCAGCACATGAACGAACACTACGGCTCGTGTATATGCGAGGAGTGCGGAAAATCGTTTTTGAGCAGAAACAGGCTTAGGTGCCACTCGTTAAGTCACGGTGCCAAATTTCGCTGCACTTACTGCACGGAATCGTTTGTTTCTTTGAAAAGGCGGCAAGCTCACGAAGGCGAAGTGCATGACAAGAAGAAAACTCACAAGTGTTTTCACTGCCCTGAGAGGTTCAGCAACTACCTTTTGCGGATACGGCATCATAAAAGCGCCCACAACGTTGCGGTGCCGGAATTTCCATGTCCATATTGCGGAAAGGTGTATCACGTCCTGAGTCGAATGCGAACTCACGAGCGAGAAGTCCACGTTAAGGAGAAAAATCACGCCTGCCACATTTGCGGCCAGAAATTCTTCGCTAAACACCATGTTCATAAACACATGAGCATGCATAAACCAAATAAGGAGTACCAGTGCCATTTTTGTAAGAAGACCTACAATAGGAAAGAAACGCTCCAAACTCACGTGCGGCTGCATTGTAGCCAGCGAAAGCTTCAGGAGTCTGCAGATATACCTTGACGATTAATTATTCTATAATAAATATATTTTGATCATAATTTATTGATTCTTCTTTAAAACAAAACTATCTACGGTTTCGTACCTTAGACAACTTATTTTTCATCTTTAACTTAAATATAAGATGACCATTGAAATGATGACCAGTGGCTCCGTTGAAGTATTTCACACATCCCTACTTTGACTAAGTAACTGCTGTTATCGGTCTTCCACAGCCAATTAGACTAGGACCGCTTGAATAGAAACATTGAAAGGTTACACTTATAGCGAAAACGTTTCTTTTCAGATGATAATCAGCTGATGGAAACGCTTCTGAATTCGCTAGCAGTAAAGCGCCGCCACAATCTACAAATACTATTCAAGTTCACAACAGTTGTACCCTTCAAATGGTCCACTAAATATATATGTTTTTATTGTGACGAGTCGTTCTCTGAAAGCGAACACCTTTATTTTAGGAAACACACTAAGTTTCACGGCTTGTCCTTCCCCGATTTGCCGGCTATTGAAAAATATGTCAAAAATAATGAACACGTGCCGATTGATGTCTCGGATCTTACGTGCGAACTCTGTAACTTCAGTTTCGAAAATATCGACCAGTTAATAACGCATTTGGGCGAAGAACACGCTCTAGATTACGTTAAAAACGTTAATATACACCTAGATCCCCATAGGTTGTCGAATTTGAATTGTTTGACTTGCGATTTTACAACTGCTAGTTTTAAATATTTGAAGGATCATGTCTCTGAAAACCACCCTAATTTAAAATGTGTTTGTAAAATATGCGGCCAAGTTTTTGTTAGTAATGAATTTTTGAATGTCCATTCTATAGATTATCATAGTCCAGGCAAATATAGTTGTGATAAATGTCCGCAAACGTTTTATTCTAACGACGGTTTTGTGTATCACAAGGATTTAGTCCACGATTCGTTGTGTGATATTTGTTTTAAAACATTTCCAACCTTAAACGCCAAAGAGAAACATGTTGTCAGTCACTCCACCAAGTTTAAATGCTTTTCTTGTCTAAAATATTTTAAATCAAAGATCAAATTAAAAGCTCATTCGAAAAAGTGCTACGTATTAAAAGATGCCAATGTCGAAATTGTATTAGATGAGAAAGATGAGGACATTTCGAAAGATATAATAAAAAACATGAGAACTAATATGCATAATGTCTTGAATATGTCCACACTGTTACCTTTTAAATGGTACATGAATAAGTACCGTTGCTTTTATTGCACGTTAGATTTTGATGATATCGAACTGCTCAAAGAACATAGTATCACAAATCACACTTACTGCGATATCAAATCTCTGAGGCGATGCAAAGGGGAACAGGGTGAACTAAAAGTTGATACTTCATCGCTTGTCTGTAAGGAATGTTCGTTTGTAGTCGATAACACTGACCAAATAATAGAACACTTGTTAGCAGAACATAAACTTGAATACGACAAAGGTGCTGGCACATCGTTTCTGGAATTCAAACTGAACAAAGCAGATATATTGTGCCCATTCTGCAAAGAACAATTCACGTTTTTCGGTAATGTACTTAAGCACATAAACGACAAACATTTCGAGAAAAATTTCATTTGCACTTACTGTGGGTTATATTTTTGTAAGGAAGTTAACCTTAGAGGCCATATTGCCAATAAGCATAACGTTGGTTTGCAGTGTAACCACTGTTCATTCATTTTACCAAATAAAAGTAAATTAATTCTTCACATGGCCAACATGCACGGGACGAAAGTGTCCAAGTGCAATTTGTGCGCGGAGAGTTTTACAAATCCATACATAAGAGCGAAGCATATGGTAGAAAGGCATAATGTAGAATTCAAATGCAAATATTGTACCAAAGTTTTCATTAAAAAGTCTATTCTTAAAAATCATTTGAAGAAAAATCACCCCGACCATATTGATAATAACGAAGCGACAACGTCCTTAATAGCTCAAGATTCAGTTAAGAAAGAAGTAGAACTTGAAGACGAAACTGATATGGACTATAGTTTACTATCTGTACAGCAAAGTCTTCACAAGGCGACTGATTTAGATGCAACCGAAATGCCCTATGTCAGACAACACAGCAACAAAATGAGTAGACGAAAATTTAATATTCAATTAGTCTTGAATATGTCAACAGCGTTGCCTTTCAAATGGTTTCTAAGTAGTTTTAGATGTTTCTATTGCTCTAAAAATTTTCATGACCCGGTAGATCTTAAAGAACATTGCTCCTCAAGCCATTCTAATATTGATCTTAAGAAAGCTTTAAAGCGTTACAAAGGCGAGCACATAGGGGTAAAAGTTGACATAACAGCATTGTCTTGCAAAATTTGCTCATTTCCTGCCGGCGATTTAAATACGCTGATAGATCATTTAACTTTACAACACGATGCAAACTATGACAGAACCTTGACTGATTGCTTTGTACAATTCCGGTTGATCAAAGACAACATGGTGTGTCTTACCTGCAATCAGAAATTTGCGTTCTTTGGCCATCTCCTCATACACTGCAATGAACAACATCAGACGAAAGAACACATTTGTAGCTATTGCGGCTTAACATTTTCCAAATTTGTAAACTTACGCGCGCATATATCTAATCGTCACAAAGAAAACTCCCATTTTTGTAGTGAATGCGATGCTACATTCCAAACCAAACCCAGGTTACTCACTCACATGGCTCGGCACCACGGTACTAAGGTTTCCAAATGTCGGGAGTGTTTGGAAAGTTTCACCAGCCCGTATCTTAGGTCCAAACATATGGTAGATAAGCACAATTTGGAATACAAATGTCCCCATTGCGATAAAGTTTTTCCTAAAAACTCTATTATGAAAACTCACATACGCAGAGTTCATTTGAGAGAGAGAAATGTCCAATGCGACGTGTGCAGCGAAAAGTTTTTCGATAATGTCCTATTACGGTTGCACATGGTGAAGCATGAAGGTGTGAGGAATTTTAAATGTGAATTCTGCGGAAAAGCCTTTTTGTGGTTGAAGAATCTTAAAGCTCACATGAAAGCTCATTCTAAAGATTTTGTTCAGAATCCATGTTAGATTGATAATAACTCATTTATATGTTTAGTTTGTGTCTGTCTCAATTTATGTAGAATAGATGGGGAAAGAAATTATTATTGTTAAGATTTTAACTGGTTGACAAAATTTTATTTTTTTATTACTATATATTTAATAAATCTCCAATATGTAGTAATTAATAAAATTATTTATACGTAATGGAATCATGCTTTACTTACCAACTTAAATACATTATTGTTAAGAATTCCGTGTGTAATAGCCATAATAATTTCCAGTCTTATTATAATACTCGATATCTAGGTTAAGATTTAATTCAACTTATAAATAACATGTCTGGGACATTAATGCTGTCTAATTGTGTAATATTAAATAGCTACCGTGTACTAACTAATTAAAATTGTATCTAAATATGTATCGGTTTGTTATTTACATGATCCCTGTGGACCCTATACCTTTGATCTAATAGAAACTACCGTAAAGGGGAATTAAGAAAGAGAATTAATTGACCATCAAAAACAATTATAGAGAGTAATTTATTTTCAGGTGCAAAATTCAATACACTGGAGCGCAAATGTAAGAAAAGTGAACAATCTAGAAACACTTTAATTAAACGGCGAAATGTCGAATACGTTCTGCAATACGCGAACGTTACCCCATTTCTCTGGTACAAGGGCAGATACAGATGCTTCTATTGCCTAGAAGCTATAAAAGAACCAGATAATCTTCGCGAGCACACCCAGAAAGTACACCAATTCGCAAACCTCGAGTTGGTCGTTCACGATAGAACAAAGAACAACAGGAATAGGGACGCCGCCGTTAAAATTGATGTCACAGATATATCTTGTAAACTCTGCCCTCAAGCAGTTAAAAATTTAGATCAATTGATACACCATTTAATCATAGCACACGATGCTGAATATGACGTTAGTGTACAGAATTGCTTGTTGCCATTCAAGCTACACAAAGAATCGCCTTCGTGTCCAACGTGCGAACAAAAATTCATTTCATTTGAATACTTATTAAGACACGCCAACAAAAACCACCTAATGCACAATTATAAATGTGAAATCTGCAACAATAGTTTCCAAGGCGAAAATCATTTAAAAATGCACAACAGATACTACCATCGAGAAGGAGGGTACACTTGTGATTATTGCGGTGTTAGTCTATCAACACTATCGAAGAAATTCGTTCACGAGAAAAATCTTCATTTGGCCAATCTGTCCACATGCCCTCGCTGCCCAGAAACCTTCAAAAGTCCCTATCTGAAAAAACAACACCTAGCCAACGTTCATGGAGTCGAAGAGTTGCGCATAAAATGCCCTTACTGCAGCAACATCTATCCCCAGGAAAGCATCATGTCGAGACATATGCGTAGGGTCCATTTGAGAGAGAAGAACTCTTCCTGCGAAATATGCGGCGATCAATTCTTCGGCCCCTATGACTTGAAACTGCACATGGTGAAGCATAACGGCGAAAAGAAATACATATGCTCCGATTGCGGGAAGAAATTTTCAAAGAAAAGTAACCTTAACACCCATATGTCGATCCATCAGCACGTTGGTGTGAAGACGTTCGTATGCAACATTTGTTACAAAGCTTTTGCTCATCAATCTAATTTGAAAGTGCATATTAGAAATCGCCACACTCAATTCCAAGTTATTGAGCAGACGACTGATGGTAACAATGAGGTCGTTGATGAAGAAGCTGGCGAAGTTATTACTATGGAATATGTTACTCAAGATCTAAACAATGACGTAGAAGTTACCTATCAACGTGGTTAAGTGATGATTCTGTGAAAAAATACTAATTAAAAAAAATCAAGTTAAATTATTAGTAATTAAAAAAATCAAGTTAAATTATTACTAATTAAAAAAATCAAATTAAATTATACTATGATTTGTCATGAACTAATGGCAATCTACTGTCATGTGTCAGTGGGAAGGATGCTCATACAAATTGTACATATTAATAAAAGGTTAATTTGCCTTGAAGATTATAATACCCATATCACAATGACTCGATAACAAACTTTCGTGACGAAAATAATTGGCCATGCTACATATTTTTGATATACTTTTTTTATAATTTATTTTGAAAATATAGCCCATTTTAAGAAACTAATTTCGATATTTTTGTTTTTTATCCATTGCGTTTATTTTTAATATATTTTACAAATTTTACCCGCGAAAAGTAAACGTGACGTCACAAGTATTTCGAACAGGATTAAAATATTGGCCACTACACTTAAAAAAGTGACAGTCAATCAAATTAACGTCAAGCAAACGTCAGTCAAGGTCGACTAACCTCAAAATTACTCTTGTTTATATACTCGTGTTTATAATTATTTAAATTGAATAGTTTTTTACAATGGCAAGTAAATAGTGTTTCATCCCGTCATGTCCTAATAACAAAGAAAATAATTACACGTAAAATATAATTTATAAAGATGTCATTCAAAGATTAACGATTGCCCTTTTTTGTAGGCAAAGGTATTTTTTTTTCATACTGCTTAAGATGACGTCATACATCGGTCAAATTAAGGTTATTGTTTGTTATTGAATATCCTAAAAAGTATAGACTTAATTTAAAATCTGATAAATAGAAATTGTACTGATAGCTTATATCACGAAACGGTTTCGAGATCTTCGTTCCTGTTCAAAAAGTTAGCATGGCCAATTATGAATTAGCGTTTTTGTATATATTTAGTGTTGTCATTGTCATTGAAATTAAAAGGTTTCCTTAAAAATTATATTATTGTTATATATTGTAGACACTATGATAGTATAGGTGTTATCGTAGTTTTAGTTGGTATTACTTACAAATAACGATCCATTTATAGCGTTCTTAAAGAATCACTGTAGATAAAAATATTTATCAAAACCATCGTCGCAATTGTGGTTCACATTTGGGATCCTCTCTATTTGCAGGGACGAGAGAAATTGTCATCAAGAAGGAAACATATAGTTATACAGAGAGACTCCCCATTGTTAGAAGAAATGTATTGCTCTTGCTTCATTACGGAAAAGTTACACCGTTCCAATGGCACACCAAAGGCTTCAAATGTTTTTACTGTCAAAACTTTATGCCCGATCCGGCCACTCTCATAGCTCACACAAACCAAAAACACGCATCTGTTGATCTATTAACTTTCATACCGCGCAGAGTTAGAACTAGGGATATACCAATAAAAGTCGATGTAGCTAACGTAATTTGCAATGTATGTGATGAACCAGTAGATGGTATTATAGGCCTGATAGAACATATCATTGATATTCACAATGAAGATTATGATAGGACTGTAGGCGTTTGCGTTTTCCCGTTCCTATTAAGTGATGAAACAAATCCGTGCATAGTTTGTGGTGATCAGTTCGATAATTTTTCAAACCTTCTAAATCACATGTACAAAATGCATATGATTCACATGTATATGTGTCAGATGTGTGGTTTGAGTTTTGTTGATAGGTTGCGCCTGCAGCGGCATATTGCTAAATCACATGTTGAATTCAATTGTGAATTGTGCGGGATAAAGTTTGAAGCGCATCACAAAATGGTACAACACAAAATGAGGGTGCACGGAAAACTAAAGAATCACCCTTGCACTTTATGCAAAATGACCTTCCCAAATCTATACCAAGTTAAAGTGCACATGGGAAACATTCATTGTGTAGAAAAATATAGAATTAAATGTAAGTTTTGTCCCAAAATTGCAACAACTAAGGGAGCTATGCTCCTCCATGTGCAATCAATTCATAGTGAGCGCAAGTATGAATGCGATATCTGTGAGTACCGAACAGCCATTAAATGGATGATTAAATTGCACAAGCGTAAACATTTTGGTGAGAAAAATTATTTGTGCACAATATGTAGTAAAAAATTTGGAAGATCCAGTAATCTTAGAGCACATTTCAAAGTGCATACTGGTAAATTTGGTAGAGTATGTAGGCATTGTCGTCAAGGCTTTATTGATGCTGATACTTTGGAGGTTCATGATAAAGAATATCATTACATGGTTTAGTAAAATTGTTAATAGCCTTTGTTTTCTAATTGTTATTAGCCTTGTCTGTTTTAAGGTTGCTCGTCAAGTTCATTGCAAATTAAGTCTGATAATTTACTGAAATTGTCTCAAATAGCTAGAATTCCTTTAAACATAATGCAGACAGGTCATTTGAATAATTTTTAGTGTATTTTTTTGTTGTTATAACAATTTTGTATATTATTTTGTAGTAAATTTTTATTGCTGTTTATATCGATTCGATCGATTAAATTAAATTTCTTTGGATTCGATCAAATAAGTTTGTATATTTTTTCAAAAGCTACGTATTGTTTTTCAATACATATTTATAAGATTTCATTAATTTAATTAAATTTTGAACATGTATTGTGTTCATTTATTTCACTTTTCGTTTATATAGGATTTTTTATTTCTATAACAAATTTGTTTTCTTCTACTACTAATAAATAAATGACTTTTCAAATACTATTTTATTTTCTTAATCATTTACATATTCTTCACGCGTTGTCCATTTGTATTTCATAGGTTACTTTAATATTTTCTGGCTACCCCAAAGTGAGGAAACCCTAAACAACAATTTAATTCAGACGTAATGAACGCAAAACTATTTACCTTTCAGGGTTACAACCTAAAGGTGGCCAGAAGAAATTAAAGGCTTGTCAAAAAAGTCGAGACAGTAAATACGCACGTGATGTAAATGAAGACCTATCAGCCCCTGAAGATGACGCTCCGTTGATTAGCAATGTCAAAAAAAACCTTTCCAGTAAAAGTAAACGTATTTTAATAAGAAATAACGTGTTAGAGGTTCTAACAAAATCAAACATAATGCCTTTCAGGTGGTTAAAGAGTTCATATAGGTGTTTCTATTGTTATGACATATTTCAAGAACCAGCAGATTTAAAGCAGCATCAAACTAAACACGTAGGCGACGAAATTAAAAAGCAGGCCATGGAAAATTATTGGGAATCTATTGTTTACGTAGACATAAGTGATATAGCATGTAATCTTTGTCCAGTTGGAATATCAGATCTACACGATCTTATAGATCATCTAATTAATGTTCACAATATCAATTATAATAAAGATGTAGGTACATGCATGACTGCATTCAAATTGGACAATCTATCAGTGAAATGCCTTGTTTGCAGTGATGTTTTTCGGACATTCGGTCATCTTCTCACGCACACAAATAAAAATCATAAAGGATGCTCGGCGGTACTGTGCGATATATGTGGACAGCATTTTAAAGATTCACAACTGTTAAGAATGCACGTGAAAACTGTTCACCAAGCCACAGTAATTCTATGCCCTGAATGTGGTGAAAAATTCGATTCTAGAAACAAGCTTCACACTCATGCTATACATCATCATGATAAGAAGTTCAAATGTTTAGTTTGTCCCGAAACTTTCCTGTCTCATTACAAAAGATCACAGCACATGGCTGCAGAACATAAAAATAGAACCGAAATAAAATGCTTGCATTGTCCAAAAACCTTTGTTTTCCGAAGCATAATGATGACTCATCTTAGAGATGCTCATTTAAAAGAACGTAATCACATCTGCAGCGTTTGCGGATGGAAAGCCTTTAATAGTTATAGATTAACTAATCATATGTATAAACATAGTGGTGAGAAGAATTTTAAGTGTGAAGCTTGTGATAAAGCGTTTACGACTAAAAAGATCATGAGAGCTCATTTTTCACGTATGCATCGAAACAACCAGCCTAACTTTGACAGTAATTACGAAGGAAATAATTAAAATGTTCTCATGAAGCCATAAATAAATATATTATTAAATTTGATAACAATTTGATATAATTGAAATTATTAATTATTTCACAGTCGTTAGGTAGGATCACTCACCACTATCCAGGTTTGATAGTTGGTTTAATTCAGTGTCTTGACTTACAATTTGAAGATTTAAATCTTAATATTAATAATATAAAGATGGAAACAGAATGTATTAGAAGTACATGAATTCATATTTCCGATTTCAGAGTCGAAACGAATGGACACTGCTGACAGTTCACCGCAAAATAGCCGACAAAGAAAAAAATATTTTAAAATGCAGTTAAGAGAAACCCTTTTAAATATTATGCATAACACAACAGCAATGCCATTCAGAAGATATGGGAACAAATATAGATGTTTCTATTGCAATACAAGTTTCCCTTTTGTATCAGATTTGAGGGTACACACTCTAAATGAAATGAAAAAAATCGACGTAGAATCGGTTATTGTTAAACACATACCTGATCAATATGTTATTAAGTTTGACATTACTGAATTGAACTGCAAGCTATGTTCAAAGACTTTAGTCAATTTAGAAACAACGATAGAACATTTGATAGAACACGGCAAAGAATGCAACAAAGAATTTCTGCCGTTGATGTTAGAGTTTAAACTTTCCGATGACAATTTAAATTGTTTGATATGCAATAAAGAATTCAAATACTTTGGGCCGCTATTACTCCACACGCATAGAACTCATAAATCGAGACAATACAAATGTCATATTTGCGAGGAAAGTTTCTCCTCTACTGGCAATTTGAATAAACACTCGCGAACCATTCATGCAGTCGGAAAACCTAAAATTTCATGTAGATATTGCGAGAAAAAATTCCACGCTATTCATAGGCGAGATGATCACGAGAAACGAATACATAATTTAGATAAAAATAAATGCTCAATTTGTTCTAAAATTCTTGGCAGTGAATACAAAAGGAACACGCATTTAGCATTAGTCCACAATATATGGACGACTAAATATGATTGTACCAAATGCTCCAAGGTTTTTAGGTTCAAACATCAACTAGTCGATCACGATAAACGAGTTCATTTGAAAGAGAAAAATGTAACTTGTGAAGTTTGCGGCCATAAGTTTTTCGATAATCATTTGCTAAAATTGCATTCGGTTCGACATAGTAATGATAGGCCGTTTAAATGTAATTTTTGCGATAAAAGCTTTCCACGCAAAGGGGCTCTCGATTTTCATGTAAGGATACATACTAATGATAGAAGATGTATTTGCAATGTTTGTGGAAGAACGTTCATTCAGTTATCTAGCTTAAATGTACACATGAAAGTACATAAAGACGATCAATAAATTATTAAACCTACGAGTAGAATATAAGATACAAAACCGTGTGAGATCACTTGTCGCTATTTTGCCTTATTTTATGAAAATATGTAAATAGCAAACTCGATAATTCTTGCTTATAGAGAGATTATAGACTAGTTTATTTAATTTAAGGGATACTATTAGAATTATTATAAAGCAAAGCTTTAGACATTTTCAATTTTTTGGAATGTAATTTATGTAATATACTTATATACTATAAATCAACGCTGTAATATATAACTATTTATGAAGTATTAAAATTATTTAAAATTATTATTTACGATTTTATTTCTCCTATAACGTGTAAATTGTATACCAATACAAAATTCAACATATTTGTATCTGAAGATGTTGCATTGCATGATTATAAAACAACAAACACAGACAACAAGATAAACAATATTTTTACATGAAAATGTACAAATTGGAGTTTCGAATTAAATTACACAAAGTATCAATCGTCAAATGGATATATATCAAGTGATGCTTGATTTTTTGGGTTTCAGGCGAACAGCGAAAATCGAAGAGAGAGAAAAGGGACATGAGAACAGAAAAAGAAAGGAGGGACGAACTTGTTAAAGTATTGTCCCAAGTGCTTGAAAACTCCAATGTTATGCCATTTAGATGGTATGGAAACCGATATATGTGTTTCTACTGTTGTACAACTTTCAATGATTGTTGCGATCTAAAAAGGCACACCAAAGATGAACATGACGAAGCAATTCTGAGTGGGGTATTAAGAAATGTATCAGGACGGTCCAGCATCAAAGTTGATGTCAGCGACATGGCATGCACAAAATGTCAGAAGGACATATCCAATTTTCAAGAACTGATAGACCATCTACTCAATGCACACTCAGCTAATTTCGATATCACATACAGCAAATTAATAATCCCATTTAAATTATCAAATGGCCCGATGTGTTGTCTTCATTGCGGTGATATGTTCAGATTTTTTGGACCTCTTTTAGGTCACACGCATAAAGCGCACAGCGATTTTAAATTGTACCTCTGCGAGGTTTGCGGCCAAGGATTCTTTTCGAAATTGAACGTGGGCAGTCATATAAAGACAGCGCATCCTGGCAATTTAAAATGCGAGATTTGTGATAAGGCCTTCTCCTCATATTATACTTTAAGGAAACACTGCGACACTTACCACGAGACGGATAAGTTGAAGTGTCCAAAATGCCCGACGGTTTTGGGTAGTATTTACTTGAAGAAACGACATCTTGCCATAGTTCACGATGTCAAAAGCGAGCAATTCCACTGCGATATATGCTCAAAGTTGTTCACCATGAAGTGTAAATTGGAAGCCCATAAGCGACGGGTCCATTTAAAGGAGAGGTTGATTACTTGCGAGATTTGCGGCTTCAAAGTCTTTGACAGTCACCAGTTGAAGAATCATTTAATAACTCACACGAAGACCAGGCCCTTTCAGTGCGAATTTTGCAATAAAACTTTTCAGAGACGTAAAACTTTAGACTTTCATCGTAGGATACATACAAATGATAGGCGATACCCATGTGTGCAATGTGGTAGAGCTTTTGTGCAAGCTGCAAGCCTTAAAGTGCATATACGTGTGCATCATCCGCGTAACCAAGAATCTGATATCATTGATGATAATGAAACAGCTTTGCATAATATTTTGTCGGCAAATCCTTTAGAATAAACACGTATTTTACAATGCCATAGAAGTAGGTTAAGTATTTGAAAAGTTTCAAATGATCTCCATCCCACGTGGTATTGGGACTGAAAATCACCACAACCTCTCTTACCCTTAGCATTAACCAATTTAGTTCATATATCTAAGGTTTTTTATTACTGAGTAATAGACCATTTTAGAGAATATTCTAGCTAGGGACGGTTCTTGAGCGGTGGTCGTTAGATGCGCAGAACACAATTTTTGGGTCTGCTTGACGGTATGAGGTATTAATTTAAATTTTACCAGCAGTAAAAAGCAATCGTAAAAACAAACACCAATAAATCAATTATAATAAATATACAAGTTATATAGCACTCGAATTACATATGCGCAAACATTCCCGCGCTTTTTCGTCGAGCGCTCAAGAACCGTCCCGGTACCTATACCTATGTCTTAGTTTTTGTAATTTAGTAAATCTTGATGTTTGCATAATGTAGTTTTAAGAATATCTGATAGATCTCGCTTTTTACCGTAATTCTATGGGGACCCTGATAATAATTTCACCGCACGTGAAACTTTGCACTTTGGTAGATTAACTACCTAAAATAGAGCATGTAGATTAAGAATGTCAAATAAATATTGATTTGTAAATCTATAAAGTTTTATCAAACAGTCGGTGGAATTATTGTAGTATCAACCCTTTCGTCCGTTGATCTGACATGAGAAAGTGGTATTATTTATGTAATCTACATCTTATGTTATCTGCCAAACCTGCCTGTTTTAGGACAAACTACGCAACTAACCTAACCTTTCTTCCTATATGCTATATACAAATCAAATCAAATATTTATTGATGTAGAATCCCATGGATTGCTTAACAACGTCAAATAAATAAATAAAAATTATGTTCATCCATCTTTTCCATCTTTCAAATATTAAGCCCTTGCACCGTGTTACGTATCTCAGTTACTAACAAAAAGCCAAGGTTACCATCCACAGTTTAGTAATGAACGGCCTGTTATATTTACTAATCTGATGGATGGTAACCAGGCATTTTGTTAGTAACTGAGATACGTAATACGGAGGCTGGACATAAGTTTACTTTTAATAAAGATTTAAAATTTCATAGTTGATAAATCTTCTACAGGATTGGAACTGTATTATAAAAATTCACACAACATTCTGTTGAATATGGACAACTGGCAAAAAGTGGACACTGTTACCGGTGTCTCTGGCCACACCGCAAGGTATGAAGGCCGTGAAGGTGTGTTGTTTCTTGTTGTCTTCTATTTATATTATGCCTATCACAATTTATTTTAAAAGTAGCAATACGTTAGGTAGGTTAGGTTAGTCGCTTATAGGAAGAACCAGATGATCTGTTCTAAAATAACACCTTGATTTTGAACGCTTAACAATAAAAATATATCTTTTATATATACAATATTTTAACCCGCGCAGACCAGAGCAATTAGTGTGGCTAGAAAAACTGAATACTTATACCTATGTACTTATTGTGCATAGTGATTTTGTAAGGGATTCTGTAATGCAGTTATTAGCACCAAAGTTGTTCTGGAGACAGGATTTCTTGCATATACCTATAGATCGTTATTGTCATCGCATTAATTAAGCTAAACATTCGTTTGTTAGACTGATGTGAATTGTGGTCAACTGTGATTTCCATTCTGATAGCTATTCTATCAATCGAATTGAAGTAAATTATATTAATAAACATCTATTAAATAGTGATACTTACAAACTACAAGCCACAAATCACGGACTGTTTTGAATTGCAGAGCAACCTGATGTGACATTTGGAAGAGTCAAGAATATAAGTGAACTAAGAAGATGCGCAACAGAGATTTTGGATAAATCAACTGCCCTTCCTTTCCGGTGGTACGGGAAAAGCTACAAATGCTTTTATTGCATGACTCCGTTCACCGAAGCTAGCCATCTCAAAGACCATGCGAAGGAAGAACACAGCAACGCAAAACATGCTAATGTTGTCAAGAATTATCTCTACAATTACAAGCCTATTTACGTGGATATCTCGGATTTATCTTGCAATATATGTTGTGCTATAACTCCCACTCTTGACGATTTCTTCGATCATATCAATAATGCCCACAATGCTAACCATGCTAGTGATTTACGTAGTGTTTTCATTGGTTTTAAATTAACAGACGGTAAAGTTTCTTGTTTGTTCTGCGGCATGGTCTACGACTACTTCGGCTCTCTATTGAATCACATACATAAATCACACGAGAGAAGTGGATGTTTGCTGTGCCATCATTGCGGAAAAGGTTTCCAAAGGCAAAGCTTATTAGCGAGACATATTAAAGGGATTCATGAAAAAACCGGATACCATTGCCGCTACTGTGACAAACAGTTTCAAAAAGAACACCAATGTCGATACCATGAAGCGTCCGTCCATAAAGAGAGGAACCTCAAATGCCCCCAGTGTCCGGAAAAGTTTTACGGAAATAATCAAAGATTGCATCATTTGCGAATCGTCCACAAGCAAGATTGCGTTAATTGCGAGAAATGCGGAAAGCAATTCCCTGTACGGAGCCAATTGGTCTACCATGATAAGAGAGTACATTTAAAAGAGAAAAACTCTGTGTGTGGCATTTGTGGGCGAACTTTCTTTGGGGAGGCTAATTTAAAATTGCACATGGTGTCGCATGCCGATGACAAGCCGTTTTCGTGTAGATATTGCAAAAAACCTTTCGCTAGAAAGAGAACAGTCGCAATTCATGAGCGTATACATACTAACGATAAGCGATGCGTTTGCAAAATATGCGGAGAGGCATTCGTCCAAACCACCAGTTTAAAATTACATATGAAGAAACATTGGAGTGTGTTGAATAGGAATGTGGAATTAAATTAAATCTACAAGCTCAAATGGCAGACATCTCCCCATTATATACTACATTGTGAGAATATTCACTTCACTGTGATCATGACACGAGTTCTGCAGTGTTTCGGACATATTGCATGCAGAGAGGGCAACAACTTGGAAAAGCTTGTGGTGATGGGCAGGGTGGAGGGAATGAGACCTTGAGGACGAAGCCCTAACCGATGGTCCGATCAAGTATCCGAAAACCTGGACACCTCTATTACCACAGCCCTTCACCAGACAGAAGCTGATAAGTCGGGAGTCACGATCCTCAGTAATGAGGAACCGACTGTGAAGAGGATTTTTAGTAGCAAAGCTCGATAGTGGCCCAGAAAAGTATTCTGTTATAAAATAAGTTTATGTTCCTAACAAATTCAGGCTACAACTTTTTTGTTAGCGCAGGGGTCATACGAGAATTGGTGTATGACCCGCGCCAAATGCGATTGTATGGATGAACTCTCCACAACAAACTCTTGGCATGGCTCAATTTATTTGACGTTGTTTATACCCACAAGTTACCCAACGAAGACATTAGGTGAATAGTAGTCCTCATTTAGTCAATTATGAGTAGTGATGCCATCCGTTATTCCTATAATCTATGTAGCCATGTATGTATTAACTTTTCCCTAAGTCAAGCCATAATTCGTTATTATTAATTTATCTAGTCTAAGAACCCGCATCGCATTACAATTTTCAGCAATAATAATAGTATTTTTAATTTGATTTGTGATATTATGAGATAGAGATTTATAGAAATATTACATGATTGTTCCTTTTTATAGCATAAGCTTTTCTATGATCGGAATGGCGCAAGTAACTCGTGCCCTTTCTAATTATCTTCATCACTTAGTACAAATGCTAAATATTCTAGTTTATGTTACCTATTTATGTGTGAAATTTTAAGTTTTGAAAGTATTATACTTACGTAATTGTGTGTACTGTACTTTGTTGTATAATAGTAGTAATTATGTAAATTTTAATAAAAGTATTATTCTGGTCTATACTTATTTTTGAATTTTATTTTATTCTGAAACTATCGATCCAAAAGTTAGAGAAAGCATACACTAGTATTAACGCAATAATAAAACGTAACACAGAACTAGGTATTTTAATATTAAATGTAACGGACATAAAAAAGTCGTGTAGGTAATCGATAGGTGAAGCAAAATTGTTTGCCACCGAACTGTCAAATCTGGCTTGGAGTCACTTGGTGCCAAAGTGGAGTCAACACACTGAGAGGGATAAAAACTAGATCGATGTACATATATATCTCGATCCCGATCTCTTTCATACTTTGAATTATATCATAACGCTCTCTCGCTCTCCAGTGAAGGGAAGGAGACTAACATTTGTTCTATCTATTAGTTTATATGTCTAGGATAACGAAGCAATCACGACACCTGTTTTCGTTTACAGACACCGACGAATTTGTGGAGTGGCGCAAGAAAAAGTTGCCAAGTCAAATGCGGGTACATTTCAAAAAATTCCTGCAGATGACAACGGCGACACCTTTCCGCTGGTGTTCAGGACGATACAAATGCATATATTGCACTGCTTATTTCTTTGAATGGTCTGACTTTGAAAATCACTTGCAATCTACCCACAAGGATGTGGATTTCGACAAAGCTCTTAAGCTTACCATACAGAATTGCAACCACGTTTGTTTAAATATGGCAGATGCAGTTTGCAAAGTTTGCGTAACACCTTTGAAGAATATTTCGTCGTTCATTGACCATTTAATAGAAACACACAACTGTGATTATGACGATATTTATAGAGATATATTTGTGCCCTTTGATATGGCTAGGCGCACAACATGCTACACTTGCGATAGTGAATTTAAAACATTCAACGAATTATACAAACATATAATAACAGTTCACGATGTTGCTGCAAAACTACTATGTGATTTTTGCGGGACAAGTTTTACAACGCAATCGAGACTGAACTATCACGTGAAAGGTGTGCACGAGAAATCTGGCTTCAAATGTCAAGATTGCGGCAAAACTTTTCAACTGCACCATCAGTACAATTATCACTTTATATCTGTGCATAAAGAAAAAAAATACAAATGCAGTCAATGTAGCGAAGTTTTTTACAACACTTCCCAACGAAATCTGCACCAAAGAGTAGCCCATAGACTGGGGTGCTTCCAATGTAAAGAATGCGGCAAAGAGTTTACGCTTAAAGTTAAATTATCCTATCATATTAAAAGGCATTTGAAGCAAAAGGATATTAGGTGTGCGATATGCGGGCAGACATTTTATGAAAGAAAGCAATTGAATCGTCACATAATGTCCCACAGTCCAGATAGACTATTTCATTGTGTTGTTTGCAGCAAAAAATTTCCAACGAAGCGAGCGTTGATCTATCATGAAAAGATACATAATAATAGCTAACGTTAATAAGTACAACTATGTATCTATTACAGATAGATATATGCCACGGACTTTTTTGTATATCATTTATTCTACATAATTATTTCCTACATCATTGTGTTATATCTCTGACGGATTAGACAGCATACGCCATGAAAACTCGCCGGGGGCTAACGTTTTTCCCGACTTGATTCACTTATACTGTTAATGCTCAGCTCCTAAACATGATAGGTCCATGTTTAATACTCGTAAGCCTTCCCAATGAATCTACTTATATAAAACAACTATTCCACACCTGTATTATCTGTGACGTAATTTATGGATGGTCCCTTAAATACGAAGGTTGTAACAATTTTAGTATTTGATAATTCATTGACAATTTTTTACTTAGGTTTCGAGAATATTTAGGAAATGGTGTTTTATTGTGAAATAATACTTAATTTAATGTTTGGTAATATGCTTAATTATAAATAGTTTTTTTTTATGAAATATTGTTTGTATTTCTACCTTTGAACGAGGACCGTGAAGTGAGGGGAGGAACGAATAATTTTGGTTGATTTCTGAACTGAAATTCCCGAATTTTACGAATGCTATGAACATCTAATTTGGGCATCGAAAACTAGAGGATTTTATCTAGTATTGTGTAGGATGAAAACATGATTGGTGAAAATTTTCTCGATAACTTAAATTTTTGAAATCACCTCTTCAAAAACACCTTTTTAGTCATACGACTATACTCTGAAGGGATTTACGTTTAAAATTTATACGAATCTGTGGGTATTTTCAGTACCTAGTATTGATTAAGAAGATTTTTCCCTGCATGTGATCGTTTTTTAATAAATTATTTATTTGTAATGTGCCGCTTACGTCATTTATTCCGAGAAGCGATACTTTATGCCCTTCTCACTTCTGCAGCAAGAACGGACAAAGCGCCGTCGTTGTCTTGCATGACGTGATCGTTGCGCTCAAACCACTCATGCACCCTAAGATTTTGTAAGACGATGCCTCTACGGGCCACGCATCGTCTTATAAAATCTTAGCATGAGCCCGAACCATGAGTTTAGAGCGTGGCTTACGATTAGAAATTTCTAAGAGCATTCGCAGAAGTCTTAGTAACAATTTTGCACACGCCTATTATCTTGTAAATAAAGAAACAATATATGTTGCACTAGTATTCTTATAAAACTTATTTAGATAATCCGACAACCACATTTAGAGGCTTTCCCAAATCCCATCTAAATATATATCTCAACAGAAATGGCCACTCGTTAGGTAGGTATAGCCTCACGAATACCATCGGCTAAAAGAGGGAGACTTGGTCTTCCACTAGGTGGCACCGGTAACTAAGGCAACCCACGAAGAAAAAAGTTTAGTTAAAGCATCCACCATTATATAATTATCACTGACGCCTACAACAGTAACATTTCTCTCAATGCATAAACGCACTACTAAGTAAAATCAAAAAAAATGTGGTTTCAACCGAGTGAAGAAGGCATCATCATATCTTGATGTGTTGACAGAAATGGTTTGCCTTGCATTAGAGGTCTTCTTGTTAACCAGAGCGTTAGAGGTCTTCTTGTTAACCAGAGCGTTAGCATTCACATACTACTTATCTACTTTAGAGATCAATAATAAACCCACAACCCTATTCTTTGGCACATGGATTGGTAGGGGCGCCATTGTAACCTTAGAGATGCCTTTGTCATGGTTAGAACCAGTGGCGGCTCGTCCTAACTGTCCTAAGGAGCAACCTTATACTCTCAAAATTACTATTTTTAATAAACGACAAATTTTCTCCGTGCACGCGATTTTTAGTTTCTTTGAGTTGCGTTTTTTTCAATTATTTTATTGTGTAGTGTAGTGTAATGTATTCTTTCATCAAAAAGATGAACAATTTGAGGAATAGATTTTAGTTACAAATAAATGGTACCTAAGATTTTTTTCTGTACGAGCCGCCTCTGGTCAATACCACAACACTGTTTTCTGTTACTTAGTTTGGGCGCCATTGTGGTAAAAGCCACATACTTCCTTAATTTCCATATTAAAAGAATAATCGAGAAAAATCACCAGTGTTTTCCATTCCAGAGATAACCAGTTCAGAGAGTCCGGTGAAGAGGAAGCACCTCACCGACCTGAAGTTGTGTATTCGACAAATTTTAGAAATCTCTACTGCCATCCCTTTCAAATGGTACAGAGGTAGGTTCACATGCAACTATTGTCACAGCAGCTATTTACACTGGTCGGATTTGGATGAACATGTCAGAGAAACCCATGAAGATGTGAAAATTGACAATTCAGAAATACAAACGGACAAACCTACTTATTTAAATATACATAACGCTTATTGTAAACTGTGTACCGAAAAGTTCGATGACCTCGACATCTTTATAGGCCACATTGAGAAATCTCACGACTTCAAATATAGAGAAATTTCTAGGCAATTATTTGTTATATTCAAAATTACAAACACAAAATGCTATTGCTGCTATTGCAATATAGAGTTTAAAGCGTTTTATGAACTGTACAAGCATGTAATGGAATCTCATGGTGTGAAAGATAAATTCATTTGTGATTTTTGCGCTCTAAGCTTTTATTGCAAATTGTCTCTAAGGCGGCATATCCGTGGGGCACACCAGCAGGCTAACTATAACTGCAAATTATGCAACAAAATCTTTCAATATTATCATTTATACAGATATCATTACCTTTCAACGCATAAGGAACGGAATCACAAATGCACTGAATGCGATGCGAGATTCTACGACCCGTCACAGAAACGCATCCACGAAAGAGTAACTCATAGAATAGCGTGTTTTAAATGCGATATCTGCGGCAAGGAATATACCAGAAATATAGAACTGACTCGCCACAAAAGAGTGCATTACAATGAAAAAGATTTCCTCTGTCCGATATGCAACAAAACATTCTACGAGAAGCGACATCTTAATGATCATATGTCGACCCACAGCGATGACAGGCCATTCCAGTGTAAGTTTTGCAAGAAAGCATTTCCAAGGAAACGCGCTCTTAAAACTCATGAGAGAATCCACACGAATGACAAAAGGTTTGTGTGTAATGTGTGTGGTGATGCGTTTGTTCAGGGCACTAGTCTCAAAAACCATATGAAGAGACATAAAAAGTGATGAAATATTTTTTAAACAGACATTACAATCTTTTTGAGCGCTGAAGATACCGAGCGAGCGGTGCAGCACTATGTTAGGCCTCAACATAAGCTTCCAAATTAAAAAAAATTAATTAGGTAACTAGGTAGAAATTATTTCACAGATGTACCTACCTATTTTTATTCGTAATCACCTGCCAACTATACAGAAATGGCGACAGATATGTCCTGAGTAATAAGTACCTAGTAAATACGAACGGTTTGTTTATAATCCGCCATTTTCATCTATCTATCACGCCCTTTATCCCAAGAGGGGTAGACAGAGACAATCGAATGCCATTTGTTACGATCTTGACACACCTCTTCTTTTATATTCATCATACCTTCCATACATGCTCGGCGATTGTGTGCACTTTTAATATTTCCATCGATCAATACTTTTTTTAATGTTCAATAAAAGTACACCTAGGTCGTCCTCTGCCAGCATTTCCTTTCACCGCATTCTTCTCTAATGACATCGTTGACCGCCATTTTCAATACCATTATTGTACCTACCTACATTTTTTGTTGAAAGAATGAAGGATGAAAGATTAGACTAAAAACGTTTATATGGCAGAAGTTAAAGGAAACGCTGGCTAAGGACGACTTTTATTGAACATATAAAAAAAAAATTACCAATGGCATTATTAACAGTACACAGTGTATGTATGGTATGGCAGAGCTTGTATGATGAATATAAAAGAAAAATCAATTCTCTTGGGATAAAAGGCGTATTTAGAAATTATTGTGCATTATTTATTTCACACTATCCCACTTCTGATACGTCAAATGGACAACATTTCATTTTTTTAATCACCCTTTTTTATTACTTTAATTAAAAATATATTAAAAAATAAGAGACACGTATTTTTATATTTTATTTTTGGTTGAGTTTTAATATTTTTAAATTAATTTTAAATTTTTATAAATTTTGAGGACTTATAAACTAAAAACCTTAGCTAGGACTAAAAATAAGAAATATAAACTGCTACCCAAAGAAAGTGACAGTTAATGTCAGTCAAGCCACAGAGTATACGTTATAGAAATGCAAAGAGTATAATATACTGTAGAAATGTCCCGTGTTCCCGAATAGGTGTTGCCGTAGCCGGAACTCAAATCGCCTACAACATTATTCATAATGTATAACAATACAAGCTTTTGTGCGCAGTTTCACTCGTAAATATATTTCCTGTGATAGCCCATTCGAAACTAGCAAAACTTTCAAAATAAATATTATATGAAAGAAGTATTTTTATAATTATATTTAAAGAATAATTATTAATTTAGCTTCAAATGGAATAAAAATGGGTAAAGTTAATAGAAGGCAACACCTGAATTCAATAACTAACAACTCAGCCAACAGACATTAGTATTTTTAAATTAGAGGGTTAGCACAGATTAGGGCACCTATAAATCCTTATTTTTCAATATTTCAGTATTTTTAAAATAACTCGAAAATTAAAGGATATATAAAATAAAAAAAATTAAATAAGCTTTCTAGCATGTAATCTCCAAACGGTTTTCGAATTTTGGTACCTTACGAAAAATGAAATGTTGTCCATTGGTACTAAATATAAGGTCAGTTAGATGGGATAGCGCCACGTAAAAAGAGCGCTGCTGGCTGCTTTATTAGTGTAGGTACCTACTTGACTAGGCATATCACAGCATTCTAGGTAGAGTTAAAAAATAAAAATCAAATTATTTTAACGTACCTTTAATATCACAACACACATAGTCATTAACTCTTTAATTAATATATAAAAATAAATTAAAAAACAATATTTATTAAAAAATGTCTTTCATTTAAACAACGTAATCTATTCCTATATCCTTATTAAAAATTAAACAACAGCTAAACAGATGTCAAGGGAGCTTGCCCACCCATTGGTCTATTCATCGGCGCGCCGCCGTACGGTCCATTGAAATTGACCACAGATTGGTTAATGTATTTTAACATTTCTGCACTTGGTACTGTAATTCTGTAAAAACTCTTTTATTTATGATATGATTTTGTAGTGCCACAATTTAGGATGTAGGTCAATAAATATACAAAACCGTCGTGTCGCTGATTGACTGACTATCAACGCACAGCCTAAACCACTGAAGGTATAAATATGAAAATTGGAAGGCATATTCCTTAGGGAGTGTAGAGATGCACTAAGTTCGAAAATCAACCCCTTCGAAGAGCTACATTTATTGATTTAAAAAATCTATTCATTTAAAAAAAATATCTCTCAACTACTTTTTTTAATACAAAACTGTATTAAATTGACCAACCAATTGGTAGATGTACCAATTCATTTTTCATTTATTTTTTTCAATATAAACGTAGCAAAGAACATGAAATTCAAATGTTCCGTCATAGTTGCAATACATTACTATAAGGATAAACCGGGTAAATTGAATAGTTTGCTTTAAATTATCTACTAAGTTATTATTATTATCGGTACGGAACCCTCAGTGCGCGAGTCGTAGTCGCAACTTGGCCAATTATTTCTTTGTTGACTTCTTATACCGCAAAAGTACGCAACATTACGCCGCACGTTATGATCTACAAAAAAAATATATACACTATACCTAAGTACCTACAATAACCGATATTTAAATTACGTAATTTTGTCATGTGATATTGAGGATATTGCGTCGCATTATATTTTTGACTATTTATTTACGTATATCTATGTAATCAAATTGATTAATTTTAAAGCTATGTGTAGAAAAAAATTGCAGCTAGCATCATGGTTCATGACAATTTTAGAATTATAGTTTCTGATATTTTATTTTAATTTATTTATTTTTATTTAATTATGTATCTACTTATTTTCGGCGCTTGCAGTGGAAACAATGGGTCCATGGTCTGCCGAAATAGAAATATTCATTGAAAAAAACGCCTCGGATGACCTAAAGGCTGGCTCTTACCTAACACAGCCAGTGTTTTGGGAACCATGCCACAGGGAGGGGTTCTGGAAGAAATATTATTTTTATAATTTGTATATAGTTTTTAAATATATTATTTATTAATTATTATACATTTTAATTAAGATTTAGGTAAATGTGTAATTTTTTTTTAAATAAAATAAAAAAGAAGAATTTTAATTATTATTTTGTAGTTTTATGTCATTATTACTTAGTTATTTTATTTTGTTAGCTTGATCTAATTATTATACACTGACTGACATATATTCAGTTCCCTTGCCTTTGTCCCACCTTGAAGCAAATCCTGGCTAGGTTATAAAAAAATGTTATTAATAGATATGGATTAGATATAAACTAATCTTAAAAATATATAAGGCTGCCGTACCTCTACTAGCGTTAAGGTAATCAGGCTGGCGCAACTTAGAACAAAAAATTAGGGCTAGGAAAAATTAGCCAATACTAATGGCGTCGTATAGCCATCTCTTTCACGCCATATACAGATGACAGAGATAGCAAATATTTATATACCAATCCAACAGTATGATGTTGTTAGGTTGGTAGTACCTTTCAGCCCTAAGTTTGTTTCATTTTAATGTATGGCAGTCCCGACTCTTATTAAATAACATAGTGATTGCTACTTACTCTATGAAGGTAATCCCGCGAACTCCCAATAGTTGGCATCATATTTATTGTTTTTATATTATTTTTTTCGCGAAATTTAATTAATCAAAGGAAATCCAGGCGATTTTTAATATTAATTTACGATATTGTTTTATTCGTAAATTAGTTTCATATGTGCTATTTGTCCACATCTTCATTATTTTCCTATTTTTAATGTTACAGTAGAACCTCCATTATCCGAACCAATTGGGACGGAGACTAGTTCGGATAATCAAAACGCGGGTTTTTTTGGAACGAGATCATAAACGACACCTTTTTACATACATAAATATTAAAATTTGACATACATATTAACGTTGAAATATATTTACTTATGTTTTTTAACACCTGAAAAAATTCGAATGCTTTTTTAAATATGTTTTTTATAAAATAGTCTCCGTGGCAACGAGCAACAATGTATCTTTCGCGCCAACGTTAGTAAGTCATCGTTCGGATAATCGAGGTTCTACTGTATTTATATTATTAAATCCAATATAAATAAACCAAAACTACATCTATATTGCTTTCACTACATATAGTACATATTATATTATTAATTTGTACTTTACTTTACTTAAGTTGTACTTGAGTTCAAGGCCGGTATCCAGGAATTCACTTCTAGGGTTTACTCAGAATTTAAAAAAAAACATAGGTTAGTTAACCTAAAAAAAAAAAAAAAAAAAAAACGGGATTTAGGAGACAAACCCCCCCTCCACGCCCCCCTAGATACGGTTTATTATGAATCATACCATTATTATATTCTAATTATACAAACTTTTACGAACAGTCTCAACGCCTACTTAAGGGTAATATCGTCTCGAACTCAAACCAGTATCGTATTTATTGTTTTTTCACGCGTTTAATATATGAAATCAAACAACATATTACCAAGCGCAGTCGATTTAAGTATAATGGTAATATAAAAATAATATTGTTTAACATATATCTATTTATTATAAAATTTAATATTTTAAAAATTACTAACTAACCTACGAATAAAACAATATTGTATATCACATGACCAGCGTGCGCTTGGTAAAATTTAGTTCATTTGATTCATTAAATTTTTTCCCTATTGACTTCCGTTGCAAAATCGGTTTTTATAACGCGGGAAAAAGATGACCCCTTTTCCCCGACGGATAAACCCACATAATGTATCACTGGCTTTATGATGAGTACAACAATTTTTAAAATAACTAACGAAACTAAAACGCTTTCTTATTTCTCTGTGGCAAAATGGATTCTTTGGCAAAGCTGAAAAACGAGAGCAGACTGTATTTCTTCGACTTGTGCGACAGATAATCTGTAACCACGTTGCTGTCACCTGAAAAAAAAGCGGTCAAGAGTGAGTCGCAGTGTAAACTCTATCATGGGATTCTACGTCATGTCATGGCGACCTAAGCACGCGTTCCGTCGTGACATGATGGGTAATCCGGTTTAATCCCGCTCGCGCTGTGATAGTTGTGATTAGTCTGTGATTAATATGACATATCACAGTCGGCGGGATCATCTTAGATACCGATTAATCATATATACTATAAAGGCTATAATACCGATAAATAATCATCGATTAACATTTGTGGAGCCATAATAAAAGAAGAAAAAGAACTCTATCATCATGATTTCTATCTTAGAAGGGGTAGGCAGAAAATGTTGGCTTTCTATTTGGCGGGTGACAAATGTGGCGATTGACTGATAAGCCTGGTTAGCGGCGCGTACAAGTGATGCATGGTCTTGTATCTGTTACATAACCTAACCAGAGTTCCGGATGATCAGGCGCTTAGGCCAAAATACTCCCCGAGGAGTAGTTGCCCCTAGTTATTTTTTCCTGCGCAAAGAGGGCTCAATCAAAACCGTAGATGAGATAACATGAACGGAACGACAGTATATTTGTGTACAATATAGGTTTACAATAATTTGAATACCTAGATAAATACGCTTATAACTCCTTATCTATTAAAGCTATCTTTAATAGATATATGCTACAGCCGACTGATTTGTAGATAATTTTATTCTACACAATTCTTTTCTACATCATTTTATTATATCTCTGATGGATTAGACAGCATACGCCATGAAAACTAACTAGGGCTAATTTTTACCCCGACTTGATCATTATACTGTTAATGATAGGACCATGTTTAATATTCGTAAATTTTCCCGGTGAATCGACCTATTTAACAGTGAAATTCACATCAAAATCCGTTCAGTAGTTTTTGCATGAAAGCTCTTATATATAGACTAATAATAAAACGCGCTAATCTCTGGAACTACCAGTCGGATTTGAAAAAATCTTCTTGCATTTGATAGCCCAATTCTTAAGGAAGGTATAGGCTATATAACATCACGCTACGACCCAAAGCAGCTGAGCAGTAACCTTTAACGACCGTGGGTAACTAGATATACATACCTAATAGATGCTGCCTCTCTCCAGTAGTAGGTAGAACATTGTCATTAGCAGATAGTGACACGAAAAGGGCAAATGGTACTATCCACAAACACAGTGTGAAGTACGCTAGCACCTGGAAAAATAAGTGAAAATTTTAATTTAGGGTTCTGTAATATTTCTTTTATTTGGCGCGCCTTATGAAACAAAAAATGAGAGTGAAATATTACGATGCAACAAAACTCGACAGTATAAAGTTGCCGACAGTGAAATTTGGACAGTATGACGTTGCCGACAGTGAAATTGGACAGTAAGTATAAAGTTGCCGAAACTGAAATTTCACAAAGCGCACGCTGATGCAAGCTTAATTTTTTATAATGATAAATAGACAATTTAGTACCTATATTTAATTCTCAATTATAATAAGATATTATTAATATTTTATTATTTAATTGAATTCAAAATTTCGCAACCCTATTTATAAACACGCAATTTTATTCCCATTAATTTTATTTGTGTGCTAAATATTGTACCTACTTTGTACATACACAGTTTTTTTAACCCTGCATAATATGACATGATGCCCAGTCTGCTCAGAACCTTGGCTCTGATTCCCAGTTGAGGCCAGCAATTATGTGAAAAATATTTGGTCTATGGTCTTATGATAGAGCGCTGTTATTTTGCTGCTAATTTGTACATGGTATCCCAGTGTGAGTGTGTATGTGATAAAAATACAGTGCAATATCTCACCTCAGCAAAATAATAATAGACTTGTCCAAAATACCTAATAGCTACATAATGGTTTATAAGCAACAATATTATAGCGGAGAGGAATGTTAGACTCTTAACTCGGACCACTGGGAATCCTTTTAATAACACACTATGGATGGCCTGCGAGATGATACCCAGTATATTGAGGTGTAGTGGCAAGTCCTCGAAGACCATTAAACCCAAGTGAATGGCAACCGTGATCTGAAAACATATTTAGACATGTTAAAAGAAGTCTATAGCCTACCTAGGCTGTTTGATAAGTACCCGTTTTCTAAATATATTAATATCACTGGCCGAAAATAAGTATACCACCTTTTTAAGGCATTTTTCAGAGGCGGGAATATTAAAAAAAAAACAAATTGTATTCTTTTGTTTTTTTCTCATTTGACAGCGATTTAGTGAAAGCGTCAACTTAAAATTGTTAAAATGGAGAAAGAATAGTATCGGTCTGTAATTAGATTCTTATTTTTGGAAGGAAAAACATGTGATGAAATAAAAGTAAGAATTCAAGCGTTTTACCATGAATGTGCTCCTTCTATGACAACCGTCAGATATTGGTATAACGAGGTTAAACGGGGGAGAACTTAAATGGTTAAGAAAATTGAAAATATCGTTTTAGCCGACCGCCGAATTAAACTTCGAGAAATCGTTGATGCTGTAAACGTTTCAATCGAGAGGGTACAACACATATTAGAAGAAAAATTGGGTATGAGGAAAGTATCGGCGAGGTGGGTGCCGCGTTTACTCACGGAGGAGCAAAAACGGAACCGACTGACTACTTCGGAGCAGTGTTTAGCCGTGTTCAAACGTAACCCGAAGGAGTTTCTGCGTCGTTTCGTGACCGTGGACGAAACGTGGGGTCACCACTACACCCCGGAAATGAAAGAGCAGTCGAAGCAGCGGATTTTACCGGGTGAACCTGCTCCAAAGAAAGCAAAAACCGTCCCATCGGCTGGAAAGGTCATGGCGACTGTTTTTTGTGATTTTCAGGGTATTATACATATTGACTACTTAGAAAAGGGGAAAACGATAACAGGGCAGTACTATGCCAATTTATTGGATGAATTTGACGCCGTGTTGAAGGACAAACGACCCCATTTAAAAAAGAAAAAAAGTACTGTTTCATCACGACAACGCCCCGGCTCATTCGTCGAGAGTTGTGACGGCTAAATTAGCACAGTTACGCTACGAACTATTGCCTCACCCCCCGTATTCTCCAGATTTGGCCCCATGCGATTTCTTTTTGTTTCCCAACCTAAAAAAATGGCTCGGTGGTAAGCTATTTGGATCAAATTACGAAGTCATTGCCGCCACAGAGGCCTATTTAAATGACTTTCCAAAATCGTACTTTTTGGATGGTTTATTGAAGCTTGAGCATAGGTCGAACAAATGTATAGAGTTAAAAGGTGCCTACGTAGAAAAATAAATGCATATATACAAAAAAAAATGTTTTTTTTTTCCATAAACGGGTACTTATCAAACAGCCCTCGTAATTGGTAGGGCCTATTGGTAATCTAGATCTATTAAGTGTAGCAACAGGCTTGGCACCTTTTTTTGAGCCTAACAACAACAAAAACAAGCCTTGCCAAAAGCTCGACACTCATTATGGCGAAATAGAAACAGTGTAAATGCATGCATGAGAGTAAGAGAGACAATGATGATTCTCTGCTTTCAACATTTTGACAATTTTCAGGAAGATATAATAATAATAAGAGTGAAATGTGTTTGTTTGTTCTTCTTCATGCCAGAACAGAGTAATGGATCCACATTATTTTTTGCAGATACAGTTGGTGGGCTTGACACATGCTACTTTTTATCACAGATGTCAGCCTTTCCAATTAAGGTATCACTTAAATAATACTGATATTTTAATTAATTTGGGTTAAGTGTGAATGTAGGGATATCCAGAGGTTCAGCTTAAACCTTCCAAATGGTTTTTAGTTTTTTGAGACATAAATAAAAAAATATATTATAATACCTATATTTTTGTATAAAAAAAGCTATTTAAGATTAGTTAGGGTTGTCCATAAATAACAATTAAGCCTCATCTACTTATCTAGGTTAGGTTTTCAAAATCAATATTCTTACAAATTCGGTATGTAAAGTAAAAGCTAAGGTACGATTTTTATATTTTTATTTTAAAGATTAAGCTATTTTAAGAAACTAATTTAAATATATAGTTAATATAATATGTAGTTTTTTTATAATAAATTATCAAAGTTTTAGCACTGATGATGTCATTTTGTCGGCTGAATACTTCAATACCTTTGATATGTTGGTACAGAAAAAAGAACATTTGTGTTCTTTGACTTTGACATTTAACAAACAATAGTGTTGCCGTTTCTAAATCGTACAAAATGTACCAAAACCTACCACTTCTACATAAAACATATTAAAACAACAACAAAGAAACACATCTTTACGGCTTTTATACCGTAGTCTGCATAGTTCTTGTGATACAAAATATATACAAATATGTATATAAAAAGGTCAAAGAATATCCTACCATAAAAAATGCTTAAACATTCTTCCTAAATAATAAACTAGATTAGTTATAAAAACTACTGAAATAGTAGTATATCTAGTAACAGGGTAACATTGGCTGACAAGATGACAAGTAAATATTTTGCTGTTATTTAGCTGATATAATGACGTCATTCATAGGTGAAATGTAGGTTAAGTTAATTATTTGTTTTTGAAAAAATAAAGACAATCTCACGATTTTAAGAACTATAAATTGAAAAATACGGATTATTAAACCAATATCTCGAAACGGTTTTGGATTCAGCATACCTTAACTTTTACTTTACATATGAATTATGGGTTCTTCACTTCAAGGGGCTTTGGGGAGTGAGGGGTAGGAGTATTATCACAATTTGTGATATATATCTATATAAGATAGTTTTTTTCCATACTAATTATCTTTAAAACTAGGCGTTTCCGTAATTTGCCGCCTTTACTATGAAATTTTAAGAAGGTAATTGATTAGAAAACGCTTTAATTCGAAAGTCCTTTCAACACTTTTTTATCCCAGATATTCTTCGGGATAAATTCTTGTCACATTTCTAAAATTTCTACTGGCCAAGGTACAATACTTACAGCAACCATCCATGAGATCAGATACTTTGCAGTCACTGTGTATTCCTCTACTAATTCCGCTAAATAATATAAACCAGCAGCTGTCAAAGATAACATATTATTTTCGTTAGAAAACTATATATTGTAGAAAGGAGAGTTTTTGGGTCAGGTTTCTATGAATCTTATAAGAAAATTAAAAAAATATTTTTATAAACAAATAATTGATAGGCTTACCTATTGATAATGTAATAAAAACAGCTTGAAAAGCTAACGATATAATACTTAATATATACATAAATAACATTTTTATTTACTAAATATGTTTATATTTAATTATAAAAACATACTTTTAGGTTATATTATATGAGTTAACTGTCATAATGATTAATGACATCATCAGTCACAGAGCAAGTAAAATGATCAGTCATGCAAAGGTCTAAAAAAACCATACAGCCTTCTGGGATAGGCAAAAGAAAATCCATGCAGCCATAACTATCAAAATAAACTGTTTTTCTTATTTTCAAAATATGTACAAAGGAATCAAAAAGTTAAGAATTTCTTTGAATAACGAATGATAATATTTTAATTCAGTTCAATTAGATATTATTTAAAAACTGTATAAAAACTCAAAATTAAATAAAATCTTGGTCCGCGTGGAATTGTGGCAAGAATACTGGCTGCATTTCCCGCTGAATTGTGATGCTGATTCGTTGAGCGAGGAAGAAGTCGCTCTCTTATCACCAGATGAGATGTCGTGGGGGATATTATTTCAAATAAATATATATCTGGGCTAACATGACCATATATTGATGTCATTTGTTCTACGGTCATGTTAAGCCCTGCAGCTGATTTTATACAAAGAGTACTTTTTTATATCAACGACGCTTTATTAGCCCATACCCCATATACCCATAATCCCATATGTATCGCAGGGAGAGTTGAGACTAGGAACACACCCTTAATACATAAATTGCCTTTAAAAAAAATGTGTACCGATTTCAAAAATTATGCACTGAAAAGTGTGCTTTCCAAAAGCAAATGCACAAGTCACTATAAAAACACAAAAAATTTGAATAGTTCTCGATTTCTCCAGGATCCCAGCATCAGATCCTGACCTTATGACCATGGGACCACCTGGGAAGTATACCCTTTCAAACAAACAAAAAAATTCCAAATCGGTCGCGTCTTCAAGTAATAGGGGAACATCCATACAACCTCCTCCTCCTTTTTTTAAATCGGTAAAAATATTTTGACTCAACTCTCACTGCGTTATCTATTCTAGCATTCCGCCTCTGCTTCACCCGTGGTTTTTTTTAATTATGACGTAAGAATTTTATTTATCCCGTAGGATTTCCGATAGCACAAGAAGTATCCATGTGCAAAAATCACGTCAATCCATTGCTATGTTTTGACGTAAAAGAAGGAGAAACAAACTTTCGTACTTATAATATTACTTCGGATAGTAACATTATTGAGCTCACACACAGTTCACACTAAATAAAAGTCTGCATAGAGCGGGAGTTCACAATCGGTAACCAAACCTCATCGAGTACCAGCATGAGTCAGTCACTCTTCTCCTTCTCCAGAATGTTGGTCTGGTTATGAAAGAAGTGGCATTCCAAATTAAAGTTTATTTGTTTGTTTCACAACATAATTATCTGGTACGGCACGGGTGCGGGGTATGGTGGGTTCGAAGTGCTATAAGTTTATTTTGTCTTTCTTAATCACAACACAGTACGCGTATAGTACATTCTTTTCTGACCCGTGTACCAACATCATAACTTTTGAGAGAGGGTTAGGCTGAGGTGTTATCTACCTTAAATAACTATCTTCTAAATAATTAAGTACTTTTTATTTATTGTATTAAGTATATGAAAAACGCCTTATTCCTAAGTATACGCGTCTGATATAAACAGCCCTAAACATGCTAGCATTCGTCATCTGCTGTACTCAAGATTCTCTTTTTATTAAAACACACGCAAGTGACATACTCGTACATGTTCACTACCTTTATTATTAAACATTACAGGTGGCAATCCTGTTGCTGCACTTAATGATGCTAATGTGTCATTATCTTTAACAGTCTGAAATATCTGTGCCCTCCATAGCACGAGAAGTCCATTAAAGCACACAGTTTAATGAAAATTGGCGCTCAGTATTTGCAGCACAAGTGAGAATTGAACCCGGGATCTCCCGATTTCAATTCAAACGCCCTACCAATTAGGCTATCAACTCCTTGACATAAAATAAAACGATGGTAGTTATTTCATACCGTTTAATTACGTATTTTAAACCTTTTTGTTACTATTAAATGTTAATAAATTAAAGTATTTTCAGTTACGTTTTATCACGCCAGTTTTCACTATTGTTTTTTTTTACCATTGTAATGTTCATCATTAATTTTCATTTACAAATTTTTAATCTTTAAAGAATATGAAGTCATCTAATTTTCGTTATTTTGGCTTTGCTGATGGTGGTTCTGATCTTTGTTTTGCAGGACATGTAGGAGGAGAACATGTAGGCTTACCTGGTATAATAGGTCTAGGCCATAGTTGATATTGTGGTGGGGGCGCTGGTAAAGGTGGTGAACACGGTGGTTTAGCAAATAAGTGTTCATCAATTCTTATTATATCATAAAACGATTTTAGTTCATATATTTTGTTAAAAAGTTTAGAATTATTATTTTGTATTGATGTTTGCTTTCTTTTAGAATCGTCAAATGTTTCTTCTGGTACTTCTTTGTCGAATATATCATATTTTCTTGCAAAACATTCATGATCATCATTGGCTCCTTTGTTGCTAATATTTGTAGCTTTCACAACTATATTAATTTTGTCTAATTTGTCGTTAGAACTATTACCAGAGTCTTGGATATATTTGAATTTTTCCAATATGTGGTTACATATTGTTCTTAGATTGGATGTATAAAATTCTAGATCTTCTAAATTAATATAATTTAACGTATTTATGCTTTTTTGTTCATATATATTATTTCAATTTTTCAATTTAGTTTTAAATGGAAACGTGAAAGTATTTTCAAACATAAATACGTAATTATCAACTAGCGCAGATCTGAAATTGAGAGGTTTCTCTGAAAGTGATGGTTGAAATGGTGGAGACAGTTTCTCAAAATCTTTTGCAATAGGTAGTGGTTCAGGCTGTGGATTTGTTATTGGTAAATTTGGCATTCTTCCTTGTTGTAATTTTTTAGGGTGCTTATTAATATTTTGGGATTTCCCACCAGATGGAGGCCAACCACTGAGACGTTTGAATAACACTCCACTATTTTTACAACAATCAGTGTTTTGGTACAAATTTAATAGGAATTTAAATGTATTTAATAAATGTTTACATTCCATATTTTTATGAGAACATGTCTTCTTTGTTAGACCATAAGCAAATTCTTCGTTGTCCTTCAATACAGCTGATTGGCAAGTCACTGATTTTGATGCTGAAAATAAAAATGAATTAGTTTAATTAATATGAGAAGAGGAGAATTTAAATGAAGCGACTCTGGTACACCTCGTACCAGAGTCGAGGCAATTGAATACCTATCTTTACATTGGATATGCTAAATGAGTGGCAATTTATAAAATAATTACAGAAATAGTATTAAATAAAAGAAAGCCGACGCCGGACGCCTGGCAGATGTGGAACATCGAAACTATTTTGTATAGAAAATATGCTTGAAAGGACGGTTTATTAAATTAAATATAATAAGGCATAATCAAAAAGTATGGCATAATCAAAAGTTACGAAGTGAATTTGCTATAAAAAGTTTTTTTGACTTGTCTTATTCGTAAACAAACGTTGCATGTCTTTAAAAATTAGTTGTCATTTAAAATTCTTAAAAGACGTTATTATAACAATTTTACATAATAATTAACATTTTAACCTATTTTACATACATGTATGTATACACAACAAATAATAATATGTTTTTAACTCTTATTTAAAAAAATTACAATAAGAAGACATGCAATGTTTGTTTACCAAAGAAGGCAAGTTAAACAAAATACACTTTCGATATACGAGCGCAATGCAGTGAAAGAGAGGGGGATCTGAACCGCAACGCGTCGCCTCGACAACAGCCTGTCTGACCCGCCGCATTAGATGTTTCACATCAATAGGTAAATCATAATTCACCCGTATTTAGCTTTATCACGAACAACTGAAGGCTATTATTATAATGAACCTAGACCGTTGGTAACCGTACCTCATCGACAATAAGAAGGTGATTTCGTTCATTAGATTGTTAATAAAGTTACATTTTGTTGATGGCAAGCAAAATGAGATTGTCTCGTGCTGGTACCCGATGAGGTAGGGTAACCGAATGTGAACGCTTGGTCTAACTAAGTAATACATTTTATATTGTTCACATTATAATCGATGGACGATTTTGATGGAAGAATAGAGAGTAAACCAAACTTAATTGTGTATACATTTATGATTCAATGGTACGGTATCATCTGCTTGCGAATCATACTTGCAACTTGGCTGGTTTTTAAGGTTCCATACCCAAAGGTTGCCAACGGAAATCCTATTACTATATAGCTCCGCTGTCTGTCACAGGGATGTATCTTTTGAACCGTAATTTCCATCGCGTGTGCTGCGGAAACTATTGATGATAGAACAAAATAATGTACTACGACTTTGCAGAACACATCATTATCTACAAAAAGTGTCGCGACAGCATATGTCTAACTATTATAGTTAAGATACACTTGAAATTTTTACAGATAATAAAATTAAGAGGATCGTGTAGCTCAGCGTACGCAGCGAAATAGGTATTTAGAAAATCATATTCTGTCTCAAGCGCGCTCCTCCCCCGGGCATCAGTGCGACAGAGAGCACTGCAGCTCGTGAGTGTTCGTAGGTATGTTTTTCGTTGAAAATTGCGTTTTGGGTGAAAACGATTTACACCTACTAAACTATAACGAAACCTTACAATTTTGGTGTCATATGTTTTAGCAGATTATAATCTACGTACGTACGTTTTGCTTTTTTTTAAATTTTGCTTTGTTTCTCAAATACAGACGGTTTATTACCAGCAAGTTACGAACCAAAAAAAACGAGATTTGAGGGGCTTATAACTTTTGACCTATTACGAATTTTGAAAAAAGGAAAAAATACGTACGTAGTTTTTCATTATGTCAGTAACATATTACAAAATCGTTAAAATTAAATAATATTTAGGGGTAGTAAAACGTTTTCTCCGTTTGTATGGACATGGACGCGGTACACTACACTCTTAAGGGGGTCCCTATACAAGAAACGTGTTTTTACGACGTTTTTTGCTCGATCATAATACATACAAATGTCTAACAAGTATAAGTAAGCATACTTTACAAATAATAAAAAGCGGCCAAGTGTGAGTCGGACTTACGCTAATTTTATTACTTATACCTTATACCTTATACTTAACCGATTTTATTTTAATACAATACATTGTTCTTGGTATGCTTCTCAGTGGTTATACCAGCGTAACCACGGGTTCGAAATGAATACAAGACCGACAATACTTCACTCAGCCTTATGATATCTTGCATAGTTATTGCCGAGGAATATTATTGTTTTTCAGGAACAGGAATTTGTTGATCTGACTATTATGAGCATAACTTTAATAAACAAACGAAACCAAAGGAAACAAAACTGGCATATATTAGACACTTTTATTTTCAGTAAATATAAAATTAGTGTAAAGTAAATATTCCTATCATCGTTCTCTTTTCGGAAATCCTTGACAAGGTTTCTCTCTGCACTGATCTGACATCTTTGGCACTGGAAGTTTGCAGCCCTCTTTCGGACATATGAACGGTCTTTTCCTATCTCTTTTTGATATAGGCCACGACGGAATGGGAGTCCAGGGATCAAAACTTCTCGCCAAAAATAAATTATTAATGTTGAAAAATATATCATCAACGATATCTTCAATAATAGCAGCACAATCAACAAAGACTTCTTTTAGACCCATTGATTTTTCTAAAACAGTGTCAGGGCTTTGATTATCATTTTCGTCAGAGCCAACTGGTTTTAAATCTAATGGAGTTCTTAAAGAATTGACTATTATTATTTGTGGTGTATCTTCCAATTTAGTGAAGCATGTCTTTTTTGGGCAAGGTTTCCTAGGTTTGCCGCAAGGTTCAGGTGGACACGATGGTTTTGGTTCTGGCTTCGGACACGGCTTCGGGCATTGAGGTGGGGACGGCGGCGGTGGACATACTGGGGGTGGTAGCGGACAAGGAGCTTTCTTATCACCACATTTACCAACCGGATCATCTGTCTCTTTACTTAATTTATTTTTTCGTTCAGCGGTTTCTCTGTGATTTCTTGCTCTGACTTCTTTAAGTAATTCTTGCAATGATAGCTTTTTGGGAATTTCTTCTATAGTTTTAATTGGTTTAATAGGTATTTCTTCTTCCTTGGGAGCTATTTGAGCAGCGTTAACATTTAATATATTTTGAACAGCATCTAAGGTGGTTCCGCTTTTATTTAATTCAGGTTTAATTTTGTCATTTTCGTTATCAATTACTGTTTCTTCTTTGTGTTTTTCTAGACTTGGTATTTTAACAGCATCTAAGGAGGTTGGGTTGTTAACTAATTCAGGTTTAATTTTGTCATTTTCGTTATCAATTAATGTTTCTTCTTTGTGTTTTTCTAGACTTGGTATTTTAACAGCATCTAAGGACGTTGGGTAGTTAACTAATTCAGGTCTAATTTTGTCATTTTCGTTATCAATTAATGTTTCTTCTTTGTGTTTTTCTAGACTTGGTATTTTAACAGCATCTAAGGAGGTTGGATTGTTAATTAATTCAGGTTTCATTTTGTCGTTTCTGTTATAATGTAATGTTTCTTCTTTGGGTTTTTCTAAACTTGGTACTATATTTCGTGCCATTATTTGAGAATTAGCTTCAATGTCTTGATTTTCGTTATCTTTATTTTCTTTGGGAGTTGCACTGTGAAGTACTGTATTATCTGCATTTGGTTGTATTAACTTTTCAAAGGCAACAGATTCTTTCACGTTATCTTTGGGTGTATGCTGATTATCTTGTTGGGCTAAGTGGCCTGATTTGTAAAATGGATTATGAAATTGTTTATTATACATATAGTGGTTATGATAACACGTATGTGGTTTATGTGCAATATGCCAATGATGTTCCTTATTTTCATTTTTTAAATCTGACCATTTTTTAAAATTGTTGTCTTTTTTGGTATAACTACAACTGCGACTTACATTAGGGAATTTATAATCATCTTTGTTAGACAGCCTTTGGTCTATTGGTGTATTAGTAGAATTTATGAGATAATCTTGCTTAAGCGATATACAAGTATTTTCATTTTGAGACTGCACTTTCTTCTCCATTTTACTTTTAGTTAATAGAGGCAGATTCTCTTTTGCCTGTTCCCTTTTAAAATTTGCAATATACTTGTCATATATTTTCTTTTTTTCTTTTACGTCTATATTGGATATATGGCTTGGCGGGTTTTCTCTGTTTGTTGGATGAATAAGCCATGGTTTACTGTGATCCGAGACAAAACTCACATTGCTGTCATTTTTGGATTGTACTATGCTATTCTGTTTATATCTGGACGGAACACCATCATGTGAATACGTATTGTCTTTCAATACAGGACCGTCGATAGGACTTTTTGTTGATTGAGATGAACTGCTTATCTGGTTATCGTTTGATACAGATGTACTATCTTGAAATGTGTTTTGCTTCTGAACGGATGCATTCTTTAGATAATTATGTTTCTTTTCATCTATGCACGATTTTGTATTTGTTTGAGAACTGCCTTTTTTAGGTACAGGGACATTGATCCATGTTCCCTTTCTAAAATCAAATACAGGCGGTAGTAAAGTATGATGTGAGAAATCTCGTGTTTCAAGAGTGTTTGTTTTACTTTGATGTTTCTCTGAATCAGGTTTTTTTGGCTTTGTGTTAATATATTGTGAAGATTTTATTTTAGTGTCAGGGCGATCTATCTTGTCAACGTTAGCATTATTTTCAACAATATGTTTAATTTGTGTCTCATTATTATCTGAATTACTTTGATTTGAATCTGATTCAACAAATGCAGCCGGTTTTGTCGGCTCCATGTTAAGATGTAAAGTTCTTATTTTGGGATCGCTTCCCATATTGTTAACGTAAGCATTATGTTTAACTGGTATCTTATTTGTATCTGTTTTATTTTGATGTCTATCTAAATCTGACTCTAGAGGTGAAGTCAGCTTAGTGGAATCTATATTTAGATGTTGTGATGGCATTTTATTTTGTTCGCTTTCTATATTATTATATTCAGCATTGGTTTCAATACTATGCTTAATATCAGGGCTTTGACTGGATGAAATTGGTTTAGAATATTGGGGTTTATATAGTGAACTAGATTTTCTATTATAATTTTCATTCAAATTATATTTATTAGTTTCGACTGCATTTAAATTATAGATACCTTTTTTCTTTTTACTAGCCGTGTAAAAGTCGTACTTATTCTCAATTTCTCTTTTATTACTTTGAAGAGATTTACCAAATTCTTCGTTGTCATTTGAATTTGTATTTGATACAAAATCTTCTGAACAATTTTTTAAATCTCTTTTTATACTATTAGCATGTGTCGGTATATTATCATTCAAAATATAGTTATCAGCTTTATTTGTACTCAAATTTAAGTTTTCTTTTTTATTTTTACTAGTCACGTACAAATTGTACTTTTTCTCAATTTCTCTTTTATTAATTTCAAGGGATTTTGAAAATTCTTCATTTATATCTGAATTTGTATTTGAAACATAATTTTCAATAATGCCTTTATCTTCATGCCTATTTAAATCTCTTCTTATACTACCAGTGTGCATTGGTAATTTTTCATTAATGTTTTCCTCAAAGTATATACTAGCAGCTTCCTTAAATAGCTTATCGTCTTTAACATTGGTAGGAATCTTACTAATTTCCTTATTGCGTTTATCTACACTGTGATTGTCTAATATAACTTCTCTACACGGTGCTAAAAATGCTTCCATGTGAAATACTTGTGAGTCTACATCATAATGTCCCATACCAGCAAATTTTAACGGCTTATCTGTTATAGCCGGTTGGAAGGCTGGTGATAATGTTTCATGGCTTGGAGAACTTGGTGTTGGCCTTATCGTAGGTGCTGCTATTGGCATTGTCACGGGTGGTTCAGTATTCTGTATCTTTGGACTCGATTGAGGAGTACGAACTTTCTTTTTAATCACAGGCTGTTTCGACTTTTCACCCTTTGAACCTCCACTTTTAAAAAACACCATATTATTGTATGGACTGTTGTTTATAATATTATTTACGACATATGAAAGGGGAGGAACTATTCTCTCGTCAATTATAAATTTTGGACGATTAAAATCTTCCAATTGTTTTAAAATTAGGCCATCTATATGTTCTGGTAAGACATTCAAACATTGTTTAGTGACTGCTATAAAATCATCTTCGAGATCGAATTTATTATTATTAATTTTACTTAGCGAAAAATTTGTATGTTGTATATTGATTTCATTAGGTGGTGGACCTCTTTTTTCAATGCGAATAGGTAACTCTGCGTTATCATATTCATTGAGTTTTTCAACTTTGGTAATAAGTTTTTCCACATCTTGTTTCTCTGTCTCAACAGCTTTAAGTATCTTTGCGTCTAATTTTGATGGAACTTCATTAGCCGCATTATCTTCCATGCCACCAAGGGCTTGCGATATATTTCTTTGAAACTTCTGCAGTTTTGTCTCAGGGTTCACCTGCATTTGTATCATTATCTGAGACAGTTTCGATCTATCCATAGCCTGTATATCAGGTCCATCTTGATAGCTGGTTGTGGCACTTTCTCCATATTTACCGTCCCCAAAGATAGCGTCAATTAATTTCTGGCATTTTTCACATTCATTTGTATTTGTCCTGAATTCAGAGTTGGTGCTTTTGTGGTATAATTTAGTCTTGTGTGTGGTTGTAGCTGAAATGATTAAATGTATTTTTATTAAGGTGTCGTAGTTATTCAAAATATAAATTTATAAAAGGTGCAAATATCTATATTTAAAATACTAAGGACTCACCCCGGCTTCACACGTGCGAAGGAATCTCGTCTATTCTTATGCTCAAACATGGTTTACACACACTTATTTTTCCTGTTTGTGATAAAATTGATAGAAACGATTTTGAAAAAAAATTAATTAATTCAAGTCTGTGTAAAACCGGGTGGAGTGATTTATATAATATATAATTACTCTACTTTACTAATATTTATTTCACTCCAAATATAAATATTAGTAGGTAGATGTTTCAGAAATGTTATTCTAAAGGTATTTGTACGTACTGTTTCTAGGTCCCCTACATCGGCAACAGAAGTGTATTCCATGGCGATTTTTGAATACGGAATAGTGAAATTTTGAGGTAAATCTTATTGACATTATTTGAATCGCCTAATATATGTTTTTAAAGATGTTCTCAGGAAAATTGTTAAATTTTAATAAATATTCATTTTTGCCTTTTACATTTTGGATAGTAATGACTTTTGACTTTTGGTCACATTTAAAAGTTTCAGTTGTCTAATTTATTTATTCAGCCAAGTACATTATTATAGAATAGGAAAGGAAAATATAAATAGAAGCTCGAATTGAATAGGGCCAGCCCAAAAGAAACTGGAAGTTGTCCTTCCTCTATGATATAGGTAATTTTCTAATCAAGAAGTTGAAGTTGTTTCTGTTTTAGTAGTTGTCCCTAAATTTTTCCCATTAGTCCCATATAATTAAAAATATTTAAAGCTTACAAATCATATAATAAGCTTATAATAAGTTACTAAATGAAATTACGAGCTAAATTATTATGATTAATTTATTTATTTTTAATAAAATTTCTAAAAATATATAATTGTAATAACGGAACGCAAATATCTCAAAATTGAGAAATTATATACTCTTTGGCTTTGGAGAAAATAACAAAAATGGCTGACGAACAGGTGAGTACCAAAATATTATTCAAATAAACTATTTTGTAAATAAATAACAGTCTGAAACATTATTTTTGATAAATTCAGACATATTTATTTATTGAAAAATTATATGCAATAAATATATTTCTGTATTTGTGGTACAAAAATTTACTTGTTATTGTTGTCGCAATAGTTTTTGTTTGCCGGTTTATTCCTAATTTTCCGGTTTAAAATGGTATATTTTATATATTTTAGTGTTATTTTTATGCAATAATTAGTAAAACTTTAGTTTGTTTACGTTTTGCCGGATTTTTGGTTAGAATTTTGTGTATGCTTTGACATATTTCACATAATTTTTTTACCTTCGCAGTTTGCAATTCGTACCTTGTTTTATTATTTTGTTGTATCATATCATTTTTAAAATGTTTTTTATTTATATACTCATATGATAAAACATGATTTTGATCTGTATTTAATATTGTTAAAGTTGAGCAAAATATTTTTGCAGAAATTCCAAGATTATGCATTTACAGTACCTATACATAATTAAGAATGTTGAATTGCTAAATATCTAAAAGCTATTTTCTTTAAAACAATAAATATATTTTAAATAATTTGTGAATATTTTTTTATATCCTTTATTTTAAGATCCATAGATATTATTTTGATCTTTGTGTTTGATAATGATGTATTGGCATTATCTTAAAGCATGATTTCCAATAGTTTTGTCAGTAACACTAAGTAGTTGTGATTTACACTTTATTTTGCCTAATTTAGTAGAAATTCTGCCCAGTCTCTCAGAATCTCACGTAAGGGGGAGGTGGGGGGGGGGGGACCCACTAAATCTCACCAAGGGGGAGGGGGGAGTCTAAATTTAAAGAAAAATAGCTCACGTAATTAATGGATGCGCCCTTAAGCAGAGACAATTGAATATTATTTGCTATGATCCTGACATACCTCTTTTGATTCGTTTATATTCATCATAACTATACATGCTCGGCCAAATGCACGTAAAGCATTCACACTTCTAAAAATAACAGATATTACATCTGCTAAAGAAGTGACAGCATATATTTTGACAGCGACATTTTCGTTTCGACATGCCCGGTCCGAGAATGTCCGGCCCAACAATGTGCGGGCAAATTCTGTGTACTTGTCTTTGCCCGGCATAGCAAATTTGCACGCACATTGTTGGGCCGGACCTCTCGGCCCCGGGCTATCTCTGGCCGGTCCTTGTTGGACATGAACGTTTTGGCCTGTTCAAGGACATTCGACCAAAACGAAAGTGTCGCTGTCAAAATATATGCTAACCCAGCTGTTCTGTTCACTATGGACAACTGGCGTAAAGTGGACACTGTTACTGGTGTCTCTGGTTACACTGCCAGAAAGAAGTTAGAAAGAGAAAGAGATAATGTCCCATAGAAAACTCTATGAGACTTTATTTCTTTCTCTTTTTAACAGATTTTATTGATGTGGAGTGATTTTCTCTAAGCCTGTCATGCTTGCACAGCAGGGGTTTAAGAAACAATGCCCTAGAATCTAAGACCCAGATTTACAGATAGCGTTGCCAGGTGTCTGAATTAAGCCAGGCATGTCTAGATATTCCAAATGGTTCGTGTAATATGACACATGTGCTGCTCGCAAGTTCTGTTGGCTTGAACTTGGCTTGACCTGCTACTGTGTTGTCTAGATCACCTTGTTTATGTTGCTATCAATACTAAATTAGTATAATTAGCCAAAGCTTGAAACCATAGAATATTATAGAAATAAACTACTCCAAAAAAGTGTTTCAGGATTACGTCATAGGCATTCACATTTGGCTCATCTAGAAAAGAATTATGCATTTGGTAAATGGATACAGAAATAGAGTATCATGGTAGTATATAGGTATATATCAATAAATTACGTCACATGAAATTCATCCTTGTCACATTACATTACATTTATACATGTGACGTCAAAAAGTTGGGTGACTACCCATCCCCCGCCCCCCTGGCACACTCTGTTGACTCCCTCCATCTCCCTAAACCTGATGTAATTTATGGATGGCAAGGTGTTTCATACAATCTGTAATCTGTTATAGAGAGACTATTGGCTGGTTGGCTGAGCTTGAACATTAGTGGCTGAGCTGGACCATTGGTGGCTGAGCTCAACCAATAGTGGCTGAGCTCAACCACCAGTGGCTGCGATAAGTGATTGCAACTAGTGTTCAAGATTTATTAATTTATGCTTTATTGAATAAATGAGTCTGGATGCTGCAGGGTGAAGTAATTTCTTCCATCTTCGAGCTACCTTGACTCGAGGCAGGCAACATGGCTCACAGCAAGGCCACTTAGGCCCCCATATTAATGAACACTCATGGAGGCAGCCTTAACTGAAGGATTTCTTCACTTGAAATTGTTTTTATAAAACTCCCCTTATGTCATGTCATGGCGACCACCGCACGTGTTCCGTCGTGACATGATGTGGAATCCAGTTTACTCCCGTCCGCGCTGTGATTAGTCAGTGATTCATAAGACAGAAGAAAAATATTACTTTATGAATAGGATTTCAAGTGAAGGAATGATTTTAACCGAACTTCAAAAGAAGGAGGTTTTATGTTTTTTTTTAATGTATATTAAGACGCTTGGACCGATCTGGAAAAATTTTTTTTTGGTTGAAAGGGTCCCATAGTCATCAGGTCAGGATCTGATCGGAGAAACCGAGAACTCTTCAAATTTTATAGGTACACACTGTGCATTTGCTTTCGGAAAGCACACTTTTCAGTGCATAATTTTTGAAGTCTGTACACTTATTTTTAAAAGGCAATTATTCAAGGAATTCGTAGTTAAGGTTGCCTCTGAAAGGGCCACTAAAAATATTTTTATAATATTAGTAAACTAGCGGGCCCGGCAGACGTTGTCCTGCCCAAACGTTGGCTTGCCTGCTATTTACTTTCCTTCGTCCGTGGAAAACAACTACCACTACTACTACCACTACCACTACCCCTACCGCTACTCCAACCCCTACCACTACCGCTACCCTACCACTATCACTACAACTACCCCTACTCGTACCACTACTACTACACCTATCTCTACTCCTACCACTACCACTACCCCTACCCCTACTCCATCCACTACCCCTACCCCTACTCCAACCCCTACCACTACCGCTACTATCCTATGTCAGTCTCCTGGCTCTAAGCTACCTCCCCACCAATTTTCAGCCAAATCGGTACAGCCGTTCTTGAGTTATAAATAGTGTAACTAGCACGACTTTCTTTTATATATATAGATTATTTTTATATTTTGTAGGAGGTGTGTCAAATTGAGCTAGTTTGCAAGCAACTATATGATTCTCCTGACCCATTAATACGAAGTCAAGCGGAGAAGGCTGTGGTGTCATTTCAAGAGTCACTGGACCCTTTGGCCAAATGTCAAGCTTTATTAGAACGGGCTGACTCAAATTATTCACAATTGCTGGCCGCTACTACGCTCAATAAACTTATTAGCAGGTATTTGATTCACACTATTCCTTAATTATAAGAGTCATTGGACCCTTTGGCCAAATGTTTTTTCTAAATCTCTTTTTTCTTTCTTTCTTCACGGGTTGCCTTACAGCTTCCGAAACCGTGTTACGGTTCCAGGGTACCCAGCGGAAGACCAAGTCTCCCTCGTTTAGCCGATGGTATTTGTGAGGCTATAACTAACGAGTGGCTAGTTCTGTTGAGGTATATTTAGATGGAAAAGCCTCTCATTGGTACATGGACGGGTTCCGGAATCGAACCCGGGGTCTGCCTAGTTAATACCAGACGTCTTAACCACTCGGCCACCGACGCACCTTAATAAAAATCTATAACTAAAATTTTTTCAAAATCTATGTCTATCCTTAGGCCAAATGTCAAGCTTTATTAGAACAGTCTGACTTTAATTATTTACAATTACTGGCCGCTACTTCAGCAGGTATTTGATTCACTCTATACTAGGGTTTTCGCGTACCCGGACTTTTTTCGTACCCGGGTAACGGGTATTATTTTTTAAATACCCGGGTATCTTCAATTGTGAATAACACTTCACATTATCCATGGGTTGCGCTCATTCAAATATATATATTTATCAAACAAAAACAAAAAAAACTTCACAAAATAATAAATGTTGTTTTTTTAATTTTAAACTGAACAACATTATGTCGAACAAAATAAGATAAGACCTAAGCAACAAAAGTTCACGACATAAAAAGATCCATCTCTGGAAAGACGGATGTAATTGTCGTATTTCCAGTATTTTTAACTCTTATTTCTGGAGAACATAACTGATAACCTAGTTATAAGTTATAGAAATACTTTAAAAAAATCGTGCATGCAAAATCATAACAAACAGTGACAAAAATAAAAATAAACTTCTATAAAACAATAACATGTAATGATGGTACTTCTAATAAAATGGCACTTGAAAAGTTATCTAATAATATTACATAGAAAAGAGATAAATCAAAGTTATAATTAATATCAGACTTGTTAAATAAGCTTTCAAAAATACTAAGGCGTAGAAAATAAAATTATTTTTGTTTATTCCCGGGTACCCGGGTTTTTCGTCAAGTATTTCCCGGGTCCGAAAACCCTACTCTATACCTTACGCGGCTTCAAAAAATTATAGGTTTTCCAGAGTCGCTGGACCCTTTGGCCAAATGTCAAAAAAATGCCAGATTTTCTTATTGAAAGCACAATTGGAATTTTTCAATGTCTGTGGAAAAAATCTTTGTGTACTGGACAAAAGATCACTGGCGCTTTATTTATTTTTTCATGATTGGTGGCCATTTTTTTTACAACACATCTGGCAACCCTACTTGGTGTCTTGTCTTGTAAGGAGTGCCATTAATTGAAGCGACAGGCTTGCCACCTGTTCTGTTTAATATGGACAACTCGCTAAATGTAAACGTTGTTACCTAATTTTTTTGTCTTAATTTTCAGATCTCAAGGCAACCTGTCAGTACAACAGAGGCTTGACATCAGGAATTATGTGCTCAACTACCTCGCTACCAGACCTAAATTGGCCAATTTTGTTGTGCAGGTATGTATTGTAATGAAGAGCCCCTCCCCCGTCCCGTCTCGCGGGTTCTAATGTACAGCATATATATAATCTATGTCCACTCCAAAGTGTTTTGCTCACTGTCTTGTGCGATTTACCGGTGTAGCTCCGTTAATATGCAGATTAACTAGGTAAAGTGCAAATATCTTTACTTTACTTTAAAAGTAAAATTTACACTTTAACTTGCATATTACCTAGTAGCAACGTATTCCGTATTCTATAAGGGCAACATTTACTTAGATATATATTTTTATTAAAATTACAACTTATCTATATATATAAAAATGAATTGCTATTCTTTGTCTCGCTAAAACTCGAGAACGGCTGAACCGATTTGGCTGATTTTAAATATTCCTAGATATCCAGGGAAGGTTTAAAAGGTGAGATAATTCGAATAATTGCCGAAATACCCCTAAAAACAGCCCTTTTCTTTTTTCCATAATAACGTTTTCTAACAAAAATGTTTTGAACCTTATTGTTATTCAATAAAGTTCATTTTAAATTAAAAGCACTCATTGTTGTCTATGCAATGTAGATGTGTTCCTAATGTCACCGCACAAAGTTAAAATTCGCGTGCGTGTTGGAGAATCTAATGTCGCGTTCCGACACTCAACAAAAGTGATAATATCGCGAACGCGACCAAATTGAATAGTCACAAAATGTAATTTAATAGATCATTAGTAGTACTGATTTTCAATTTGGTCGGCTTCGCGAAACTTATGCCCGCTTGCACCAATGTTAGGAGCGTCCTAAAGTAACGCGTAACCCATTTAGGTTGTCCTAGCGAGGAAAATGCATTGCACCAACGTTATGATGGTCCTAAATACGATAAGAGGATCTTATGTTTATGACGCCGATTTCGTTCATCCTAAAGTTAAGACACTCTTTTAAGCGTGTATTTCCCTATAAAATCCTTGATAAAATGAGCAACAGTGACGATCTTCTCGACCTTTTGGAAGATCTAGAAGGAGTTTTACCCAGATCAAGGATAAATTGTAAAAAAAAACGTAAATAATAAATAATTATTATGACGATTTTTTTAATATCGCATATTAGTAGCATTATATAATATATATCAACCAAATATATGAACGTTTAAAATACACCACCGATCGGTAAGTTTACACAGGTACCGTTATATATCTTCCTATTTTTAAATAGTTTTTGTCACTTTTTAACTTTGTACCTACCCTTTGTTTATAGGTAGGTAGGTATATATAATTTTTTTAGGAACAGCAACGGTTTTTTTACAACAATAATATCAAAAAATATGAAATACATAGTATACTACGCATAGAATCACGCAGGTCAGCCAACCGTAAAAGTAAAAATAGATTGATCAATCACTTAGTAAGGAAGCTCCTATCGTAGGACGATCCCGGCATTATTAGGTTGGTGCAACCAAAGTTGATATGTACTTAGGACTCTCTTATATTAGGAGAGTCCTTACTAGGAATATCTTTGTGTGACTTTGGTGCAAGCGGGCATTAATTTTGCCTAGGAGTAGGGGTAGGAGTAGAGGTAGGAGTAGGGGTAGGAGTAGGGGTAGGTGTAGGGGTAGGGTCGGGTAGGGGTAGGGGTAGGAGTAGTGCAGGCAAGCCAACGTTTGGGCAGGACAACGTCTGCCGGGTCCGCTAGTTTGCTTGATAAAAATAAGCTACCGCGGACTTTTTGTAGACCATTTTATTCTACACAATTCTTTTCTACATTTTAATAAAAAGCACATTGGGATCGAACCCGTGGTCTGCCTATAGTTAATACAAGACGTCTTAACCACTCGGCCACCGACGCACCTTTTCTTTTTTCCAATTTTTCTTTCCCTAAAATTAATTTAGACTATTTCGATAATTTAAAACAAATAGGCAAATCGGTCTAGCAGTTCTCAAGTGATGCGCTTACCAATGAACTGTATTTAATTTTTATTTATAGACTAGCGGCGCCGGCAGACGTTGAACGTTGTCCTACCCAAACGTTGGCTTGCCTGCACTACCCCTACCACTAACTTTGGATATTGTTCATACAAAAATATTAAAATCGCGATAAAAAATTCTCAGTTCTACCGAATATTACACAAAAAAAATCGTACAAATCGGTCAAGCCGTTTCGGAGGAGTTTGGTTACAAACACCGTGACCGAGAATTTTATATATACCGACTGCACCATGTGCTCTAGCCATATATCCGCCACATCACTCAAAGAAGGCGCAGCAGCAGAACTGGCGGCCCGCACAAAAATAAATAAATATATTAATTTAGATAATAGAGACATATTTGTTCCTTTCGCCGTCGAGACGAGACGGCTAAAACTTTCACCCGCAGCCTCAGCAAGCCTCTCCGTCTGGCCACTGGAGACCCTCTGAGCAAGGAGTACTTTGTACAGAGGATCAGCGTGGCTATACAACGAGGTAACGCGGCAAGCGTACTCGGCACCCTGAGCACATCGTCTAGACTAGACAATAAAAATTTGTAACCTTTTAATAATAAAAAATAATAAACTTATTAAAAATCTTCTAAACCTATTGATATAAACCTTCCTTTAGAAATGCACACCGTTGCAATTAATAATTTTAATTAATTCTACATTACAGGCGCTGGTGTCGCTGTATGCACGAATCACTAAGCTGGGCTGGTTCGACACGCTGAAGGAAGAGCTGGTGTTTCACAATGTGATGAATGATGTTACTAGTTTTTTACAAGTAAGTCTAAAAATTGCCTTCTTCTTTCTTCTTCTTCCTCTTCTTTTGATATATGGCAACAGTGCTGACTTTCGTCGCAATTCTGCCAGTCTCCAGTGTTTAATCTTGTGCAATAGTAAGCCGATAAATCGGTAGCTAAGATTATCCCGCCGACTGTGATATGTCTTATTAATCACTGACTAATCACAACAATCACAGCGCGGCCGGGATTAAACCGGATTCCACATCACGCCATGACGAAAACGCGTGCGGTCGGCGCCATGACCGGATGTGGAATCTTCTTCTTTCTTATTGCTTAAAATCGTGTCTATCCATAGAGGACTTAAGCCTAAGGAGGGGCCATAGACGGGCTCCCCCTTTCGCCAATTTTTTGCTCTTTGACCAGTTAAACTGAACAGGTAATAGGCCACAGACAGACGGGGGATTGTATGATGGATTTATAATTTTTTTTTTTATTAGATCAAATTTTGAAGTACCCCCTTTTTCCCCAGGGCTCAGCCGACATGTGCACGATAGGTGTCCAGCTCTTGTCACAGCTGGTCTGCGAGATGAACCAAGTGTCTGATGCTGAGGGGAACAGGTCCTTCGCCAAGCACCGGAAGACCGCCTCGTCCTTTAGGTGAGCTGTATGGGATTAAGTGGTTGCGATTTGTTCAGCTTATTTTTTATTAAAGTAGTAAATCAACCAGTCTTAAACATTATTAATTACTCAATTAGTACTTCTCCCCTTGATCTATTGACATAATAGTCGGCGACTAGTCTATAAATCCGACTATTCTGCCACTTTTATAGTCGGCGACTAACCAGCAAGTAGTCTAGTGTTTTTGGGGCCAATTAATCTTAATCGCCTCTAGGCTTTTTTATATTACGTAAAGATGACAATTTTCCTTTTTATTTCAGAGATACTCAACTATTTGAAATGTTCCGTCTGTCGTGTTCGCTCCTTAACGCGGCACGAGACAAGGCCCTCGACCTGGCCGATGAGAGCCAGCACGGCTTGGTCGCGGCCTTGCTAAAGCTGACTCACAACTGTTTGATATTCGACTTCATTGGGACCACTAGCGATGAGTCTTCGGATGATTTGTGCACTGTGCAGGTAAATTTTTTCCTACGTCTCGAAAGAAAATAAATGACTAAGAGTGAAAGAAAAACCGGCCAAGTGCGAGTCGTACTCGTGCAAATAATTACGTCGATCCGTTGCTCTGTCTATTGTGTTCGCTCCTTGACGCGGCACGAGACGACCTGGCCCTCGACCTGACTGATGAGAGCCAGCATCGGGACCACTAGCGATGAGTCTTCTGATCATTTGCGAACTGTAGGTTAAAAATTCGTACCAAAAATATTAAAATAATTTTGAAATTCACAATGAAACATAAAAAATTGAATATTTAAAAAAATATAATTTTGGAAGTCAATTTTGAGCTTAATATTTCGTAAAGAAACTTTAATGTAATGAAATATGTGTTTTGGGTGGGGGTGGGGTTAAATAGGTATGTATTTAGGATGGTTGCGCTCTGGGCGATCAGGTTTAATAAAAGTGTATTAGGTGCGACCCAAAAATATATTTAATACTTATTTTATTATTTCCTGACCCAAAGGTATTCGCATTCTTCCTTGTCGGTTCACTCTTGACAGAGCGGCCGTGGTCATCATGTTGCAGCACGATTTCGGGCAGACGTGATGCGACGCCACCCGTCTGTCGGCTGTGATACCGCAGATTTAATCTGGTCGATTTAGGGTGATCTGCCGCGTGTTCTTGTGTCTTCGCCCTACCCTGCACGACAAGGCGCTCTATGAAGTCGTTGTCCCGCCGCGATACTTAAGAATTGGAGTATTCTAGCCTGGACCATGGCTGATAAACGCTTCCTGGTGTCAAGTTTCTGTTCCACTCCACGCATTTGCCTCCAACACCACTTTTACAGGGCGTCTATCTTCGCATAGTAGGTGCAGAAATATATTTTTACGACCCCCGGGCGATCGCCCGCTTGACCCTATGAAAAAACATTACTGCCCATAGGATTAACCGATTTTTTTAAAATATTTCCAGATACCCACAACATGGCGCCCAACATTCTTAGAATCAGGCACTCTAGATTTGTTTTTCGAGCTGTTTCACGTGCTGCCCTGCGATTTGGCCAGTCTTGCGTTGTCCTGTCTCGTGCAATTGGCCTCTGTACGCCGCTCGCTATTCAGCAATAACGAGAGAGCGAAGTTCTTAAATCAGCTCACCAAAGGCGTTTTGAGGACGTTGGAGAATACGCAGGTGAGAATTGGAATTATTTAAAAGTGTACATAATTCAATTCAATTCATCTCAATCGCTACATATAAAACAAAGTCCCTCGCCGCGTCTGTCTGTCTGTCACCTTTTCACGCAAAAACTTGTAACGTTGTGCTCATTTAGCTAATAAATGAGACCATTTTTCTTAATGAGGTTTGAATAGTTGTTAACCTCCTTGCAAAAATAGTTGTTAACCTCCTTACAAAATAAGTTACTGACTACCTATAATTTAGGAATTTTTCAAATTAATCTGAATTTGGAACAGTGTCTGCAATTTATTAATTTTTCTTCCATTTTTAGTCAATTCCGTTTTAGCATTGCTAAGTAGCACACCTATTTCATAATGTCAATAATTTTAATAAATTGAACAAATTACAAATAAGCTACTTAATTAAAATAAGATAAAATATACTATAAAGGAGCATGATATTTGTAAGTACTATTACAATACGTGTTTAGATTCTATCATATCCTGGAAATCATTACTTATTTATTTCATTTTTATTTTCCAGCATGCTCCTTTTTAATCCTTTTATCCTTCCTTTTTATCCTTTCATTCTACATAAAAACTTGAAATAAAACAATATGGAGTAATATATTCATTTATTATTGTGGCTAGTTCCGGAAATCCTTATAACTCCCATGAGGAGAAAAGAGCTAGGCGACAAACTAATGAACGGATTTTCATGCAATTTCCACGAGCATGGACCTATTATGTTTAGGAGCTGAGCATTAACAATAAGTGACTCAAGTCGGCAAGTTCGGGGTCAAAAGTTAGCCCCAGCGAGTTTTCATGGCGTATGCTGTCTAATCCGTCAGAGATATAACAAAATGATGTAGTAAACAATTATGTAGAATGAAAAGATCTACAAAAAAGTCCACAGTAGCATATATATATATATCTATCTCTAATAGATAAGTAGTTATAAGTGTATTTATGTAGGTGTTTTTTTTTTATTCCAGAGTTTGTCCGAGCCGAGCAACTACCACGAGTTCTGCCGGCTGCTCGCCCGCCTCAAGTCCAACTACCAATTGGGCGAGTTGGTGATGGTGGAGAACTACGGACATCTGATACAGCTGATAGCCAAGTTCACTGTTCAGAGTTTGCAGGTCAGTGGGCTGAGATAGTTATGTAGAAATGGGAATACCCAACAATCCCAACGACTCCTTTGAGAAGTATTAAATATTTATAAAATCTATCCGACCCCAAATGTCATCCTCACCTGCACGCTTGGTACCTTCTGCTAGACAACAAACGAGGCTCTGGCGACCGAGCAATGGCGGTATAACCATACACCTAGCTAGGCAACTGGCTGAAAGAGGCTACAGCGAGCCTGAAGACCTAAATAGTCTCAAAATGTCTGGTGCAGAAGGCAAGGGGAAACTACTGCACCATTCTTCCCAAGAAAGTTAACCATGGCGAGTCTATTATACAAGGTGCGTCGCGCAGTGGACCGCCATGATTGACCACGACTGCTCTGTCAAGAGCACCACGACTAAGAAGATACAGGCTACAGTATTTAACCAATTAAGTTCGACTTATCATGTTTAGGAGCTGAGCAATGACAGTATTAGTGAATTAGTGAATCAAGTCGGGGGTTCATGGCATATGCTGTTTAAACCGATATTGGACCCTATTGTACGTCTTTTTTTAAACCACTTCACTCAATTTTCAGATGTGGCAATTCGCGCCGAACTCTGTCCACTATTTGCTCTCGTTGTGGCAGAGGATGGTGGCTTCTGTACCGTACGTGAAAGCCACTGAACCGCATCTGCTGGAAACTTACGCGCCCAGCGTCACCGCGGCGTACATCAACTCGAGATTGGAGTCCGTTACGGCGCTTGTCAGGTACGGAATAAAAAAACCGGCCAAGTGCGAGTCGGCAAAATAAAATCGGCTAAAAAAAAATAAAAATACACGTTTGTTGTATGGGAGCCCCCCTTAAGTATTAATTTTATTTTAATTTAATTATTTATTTTTAAAGTGAATAATATAACTCAATATTCTGTGAATATTTCAAGGGTATACCTGTTGCCGTTATCAATATCGGGCAAAAACGAACAAAAAAATCACTTTTGTTTTATGGGAGCCCCCTTAAATATTTATTTTATTCTGTTTTTAGCATTATTTTGTTGTTATAGCGGCAACAGAAATACATCATCTGTGAAAATTTCAAATATCCAACTATCACAGTTCATGAGATAAAGCCTGGTGACAGACGGACAGCGGAGCCTTAGTAATAGGGTTTCCGTTTTTACCCTTTGGGTACGGAACCCTAAAAACTAGCATACAGCCATTCGCAAATTTTGACGGAACAATGCCGATTATGTGATATGTCAACGTAAAGTCAGCCTTATCTGAATGCAATTAGACACATATTGGCTTAAGCGTGATTATCAAATTATTTTGTATTTCCATGGTCATAACCATACATAACCATAGAGTAAGTAGTAATCACTATGTTCTTTAATAAGAGTCGGGACTGCCATACATTAAATTGAGACAAAGTTAGGGCTGAAAGGTACTGCCAACCTAACAACATCGTACTGTGGATTGGTATAGAAATATTTGCTATCTCTGTCATCTGTATATGGCGTGAACGAGATGGCGATACGACGCCATTAGTATTGGCTCATTTTTAATAGCCCTAATTTTTTGTTCTAAGTTGCGCCAGCCTGGTCATAACCCGCAATTTGTTGGCTTATTTGTGGGTCTGTGTGCGTGTTAAAGAGAGAGGGAACGTGCGCGGATTTCAGTACAAATTCTGCACACCACCTCTACATTCTCTCAAAGTATACATTTTTAATTCCAAAAACAACAAAAAGAAAGAGAAAAACAGTAAATAATAAGTAGGTACAAACAACTAATCTAATCTAGCCATTAATATATTTTTCACAGATGTTTTAAAAACTTTCTTATTATTACAAAAAATGTCGACCGAGAGGTAGTTGTTGTTGTGATTGTCACAAATTCATTCTACTGTATATATTATACTATGTTTTTTCAGCTGAATACTGTAAAATATCCGTTCAATTCTTACAGAGATGGCCTCGAAGACCCCCTAGACGAAGTAGGCACGGTGCAGCAGCAATTGGAACAGTTGTCCGTGATCGGTCGGTGCGAGTACGCGAAGACGTGTCAGCTTCTGGTGGCGCACTTTGACCGGGCGGCCGCCGCGTACAGCGAGATGGATCGATCGCCGCAGGAGATGGTCATACTGCAAGGTGGATAATAGCATCACAAAATTTGCGTTGATTTGTGGTAGTTGTAGAATTAAGGGTCCTGTGTCTGTAATTTGTAAGGTGTAAACTATTCCCAATTTCTCTGTAAATAATCCACCTGTGTCATTGTAATTTAGCATTTATAAGCTTATTTCACAACTATAAAATATGGGTGGTAAAATATAAGACTATTTTACCACCGTTTTCTCTTTCATAATCTATATAATAATTATTATTATAATTGGTCAAAAATCATATAATAATTATTATTTTGAATTTTCAATAAGCTACCAAAAAATGCGAGGCATATAATTGAATAGTAATGGTATAACAGTAACATAATAATCCTTTATCTACTCTTATATCGTAAAATTTCTATTACAAAATCGAATTATACTTCATAATGATATGTTTTACATACACGCGTCTCTAATATGTCAAACTTCGATACTATAATGTATTATAGTACCTAAGTTTTCATACAAAAACAATATCGTAATGTTGTTTTTCTTAAATGCAGAAAGGGCAAAGGATATGTGTTATGCAGCCACATTAAACTCTATGAAAATATCGACACTTCCATGTGGGAGTGACTTGACAGTTAACGCGCATGCGCAGAAAGTAGGTAACCGCGATTTGCCGCCAATTTGTCGATTAAGAAAAGTATCTTAGTTCAATTTGTTTTGTACTATTGCATGGGATTAGATAAAGTAGTGTATGAACGGGCACATAACTTGGAATTAAAACACTCGTGGATGCTATTAAAAAAATCCACTTGTGTTTTAATTACCCCTATTATGATCCCGTATCATAAACTACTATTATTTTACCATCCATATTTCTTATTCTATAAACCCCATTGTAAAAATAAAGACGATTTCATAAGTAACTACATATGCTAAATTACAGTGACACATGTATTATTTACAGAGAAATAGGGAATAGTTTATCCCATACAAATTACAGACATAGCGTCCTTAAAGTGCATTTTTTTAACTTATATAATATAGCTTCGCCCGTGGATATTTTCAAACAAAATAAACTATAGCCTATGCGACTCAGGGATCGTAGCTTTAGCGCTAGCTAGGCAGGCCACGGGTTCTATCCCGGATCCCGGCCATGGACCAATGGGTTTTTAAATTAATATTTTTAGTACATAATCCGACAAACCAAACTTAGAGGCTTTTCCATCTAAATATACCTCAACAGAACAGGCCACTCGTTAGGTATAGCCTCATAAATACCATCGGCTAAACGAGGGAGACTTGGTCTTCCGCTGGGTACCCTGGAACCGTAACACGGTTTCGGGAGCTGTAAAGCAACCCGTGAAAAAAAGAAAAAAAAGTTAATTATTATATAATATTGTTAATATAACTTAATGGAAAATTATTAAAAAAAAACAGCAAAGTTTGTTTACCAAATAAGAATTTGTTCAGAATTATTTTGGATAGAGGCGTTAAGAGCGCCCCAGAGACGATCCAGCAGATTGGCTCAAACGTATACTTTGAAGCTTGTTTGTTGCGACTTTATATGTTTCACAATTTGTACAGACGTTCAAGCAATAAATAGACAAAAAATGTTTGACGCAAGCTTGATTTTGTTCGCATCCCACTTCTGACACCATGTTATACTTTGTGTAAGCTTGATTTTGTTCGCATCCCACTTCTGACACCATGTTATACTTTGTGTTGATGGTCGATTGTAGCGATGGATTTAGATTAAAAGACTTGATATTCTGGAAGGTCATTTACTGTGGGCTGACATGTTAACATCGCGGCATGTTGACACATAGACTAAGGTGTGCCACAGAGCAGTATACCATGTGATTCTGTCAACGATTGATTCATTAAACGGTGTTCAAAAATCGTATCAATTACGTAAGGTATTGTATTTCCGCAGGTCAACTCTCCTGGCTCGTGTACATAATAGGCGCGGCGATAGGCGGCCGAGCGAGCGTCAACACGTGCGACGAGAACGACACGATGGACGGAGAGCTGGTGTGCCGGGTGTTGCAGCTGATGGACCTGACTGACTCCAGATTGTCCAGGGTTAGTGTTGTCTGGTTGTCTGTTTTTAGGCATAGATTTAATATAGTCGCGCGGGCACTCTACTACATTGGCAATGCAAAAGAGAAAGCGCATAGATACGCGAATGTTAAAGCGAGACAGATATACGACACCGTTTTTTGAATACGATAACGGCCTGTAACAGCCTAGCGTCAGTAGTAATTTCGCTTATTTTTTGTAAAATATCCTGTTTTAAAGTATAACTTAGTGTTTAGTAGACGTGATTAATTATGGTTACCTGTGTGCCTGGATGTAACTCATCTAAGATGAAAAACTCACAGAATTACACATTTACACACACTCTGATGTATTAATTTTTTGGTCGCGGTCTAATCGCGACATTACCAATATATTAGAGCGCCAGGATACTACTACATCTATGGTTTTTAGGTGTTCTTTGCAAAAAAATAGACAAAGTAAAGTTGGAAAACCTAATTTAACGTTAAAAACATTTTATTCTTTAAAGTAGATTTATTTTTCTGCTTAATATGGAAGTGTTACTAACTATTTTGTGTGAAACTATTCGACGTAGAAATTTGAAACGGAGTCATGAGTGTAGCAAGAGAAAGAATTTCGTACATCGAACCTTCATTATTTATCTCTGTCGCTCGCGCACAAATATATTGCCGTCTAGCTCGTTCACCGAATCTGTGCGTGCGAGACGGCAATATATTTGTGCGCGAGCGACGGAGATAAATAATGAATTTTCAATGTACTAAATTCTTTCTCTTGCGCGACCGCACTTTATATATCATCACGCCCAAGAGGGGTAGGCAGAGACAATCGAATGTCATTTGCTACGATCCTGACATACCTGTTTCGCTTCTTTTATATTCATCATAACTTTCTTACACGCTCGACGATTGTGTGTACTTTTACATTGTTTTCAATCAAAAATATTTTTATATGTTCAATAAAAGTACACTTACCTCCTCTGCCAGCATTCCCTTTATATATTTATATTATAGTATAATATTTTTTATATTTATGTATCAGTTGAACGCCACTTCGAACGTTTACATCTCATCTTAGGGGTTGATTATAGAAGAATATTTTTATTAGTGCACCACTACACCCCCTAAGAAATATACCTTCTAATCTTCAGTGGTTTTGTGCGTCGGTGGCCGAGTGGTTAAGACGTCTGGTATTAACTAGGCAGACCTCGGGTTCGATCCCGGATCCCGGCCATGTACCAATGGGTTTTTTAATTAAAAACTTATGTACATAATCCGACAAACCACACTTGAGGCTTTTCCATCTAAATATATCTCAACAGAACTGGCCACTCGTTAGGTATAGCCTCACAAATACCATCGGCTAAACGAGGGAGACTTGGGAGACGCTGGGTACCCTGGAACTGTAATGGTGTTGGTACACGTCGTTAATTAAAATAAAAATATGTCTACATAACTTAATTTTAAATATTAAATTCTCTCCATTTTCCAGGAAGGCTGCGAGAAGCTCGAGCTCGCGATGATGTCTTTCTTCGAGCAGTTCAGAAAGATCTACGTTGGGGATCAGGTGCAGAAGAACATTAAGGTGTACCGGCGGTTGTCCGAGGTGCTCGGGGTCAACGACGAGAGTATGCTGCTCGCTGTGTTCATGAGGAAAATGTTGGTAACATGTGCATGTCTACGTCGCGTCGGAGTCACCGATTTCGAGTCTTTATTAATGTTTTTTTTATTTGTATTACTATACTCTTTATTTAATTTAATTTCTTTTCTTTTATATTTTTAAATATTTATAAAAAAAACAACATAAAGTTACATATATAAGAATATAAAAAAGTATTTATCCCCCGGAAGGGAGGTAAAGACCCAAGCTACCGGTGGTTAGACTTGCAGAGACAGGAACCTCACAATACGTGCCGTGCTGAAGAGTACAGCCTTCTGGATCTGCCCCTTGACTCAACCGCCAACCTTCAGGCTCCTAAGGTGACGGTCAAAACTCTTGGCAAACAGACCATTGACCGTCACCACTATCGGTACAATGATCGCCGACTTCACATCCCACATGTCGACAATGGACAACATTTCATTTTTTTAATCACCCATTTTTATTACGTTAATTAAAAATATATTAAAAAATAAGATACACGTATTTGTATATTTTATTTTTGGTTCAGTTTTTATATTTTTAATTTAATTTTGATTTTTTTATAAATACTGAGGACTTATAAACTAAAAACCTTAGCTAGGACTAAAAATAAGAAATATAAACTGCCACCCAAAGAAAGTGACATATAGTGTCAGTCAAGCCACAGAGTATACGTTATAGAAATGCAAAGAGTATAATATACTGTAGTCTAGTCTAGTTGGAAGCTTCCGGTCCGTGCCGAAGGCTCGGATCGGGAGGCGCTGGGGCAACCCCCGTTGCGCCGACAATGTCTCGGGGAGCGACGACCCCCGGTATCTTCTTTAGACGACTATGGTTGGCGCCAAGGCGGCCAGCGGCTGCCTGATTATCCTGGCGATGTCTTCTCTATACTGGGTCCATGTCTAGTCATCGTCTGACCAGACAAGAGGTTCCACCAGCTCCCGAAAGTAATTCCTTCCTTCCTTCCAAAAAAATATTATATAAAAGAAGTATTTTTATAATTATATTTAAAGAATAATTATTAATTTAGCTACAAATGGAATAAAAATGGGTAAAATTAATAAAAGGCAACACCTGAGTTCAATAACAACTCAGCCAACAGACATTAGTATTTTTAAATTAGAGGGTTAGCGCAGATTAGGGCACCTGTAATCCTTATTTTTCAATATTTCGGTATTTTTAAAATAACTCGTAAATTAAAGGATATATAAAATAATAAAAATGAAAAATAAGCTTTCTAGCATGTAATCTCCAAACGGTTTTCGAATTTTGGTACCTTACGAAAAATGAAATGTTGTCCATTGTTATTATTTTATTACTTTTTACTCTTATTTTTATTAATGTTGTGTTGTATTTTTAAAAATGTTGATAGCCCTATAATTAACACTGCGTCTACTAAGTTAATATTGACTAGTTTAATTAACAAACTTCTAAAGAAGGTGGAGGTTCTCAGTTCGTCGGAATTTATTATGTTTTTTTATGTATGTTCCCCGATTACTTGAAGACGCCTGGACCATATGGATTTTTTTTTTGTTTGAAAGGGTATATTTCCCAGGTCCCATTGTCATCAGGTCTATCTGATGATAGGATCCTGGAGAAATCGAGAACTCTTCAAATTTTATAGGCACATTTGAAGCGATTTTGGTATTTTTTTTTATAGTGACTTGTGCATTTGTTTTCGGAAAGCACACTTTTCAGTGCATAATTTTTGAAGTCGGTACTTACAGTTTTTAAGAGGCAATTATTTTGTTACAGAATAACTAACTTAAAATACTGGGGCGGTTCCGAGCAGATAATCTCTAAAACTCTAGGTTTACTAAGCGACTTGAGTGGGGGCTACTCGTGTGTTAGGAAGCTGGTCAAATTGGACGAGGTGCAGTTCATGTTGACGCACCATACGGTAAGTTTCTTTGTATGTGTGCCGACCAGAGATATAACAGAATGGTACTTTGAACAGTAAACGCAGAAATAGTCGACAATTCAAAAGATTGCGGGTCCGCTGTGGATAAGACTAGCCAGAGACGGGGGATACTGGAAATCACTAGAGGAGGCCTATGTTAGTAGACAAACTTGTAAACCAAATCCAATATTATGCTAAACAAGTTCACATTATAGAAACTAAAATAAAATTAGGTTAATTTTATTAAGAAACATAAAAAATATGTTTATTTACAACCAAAATTTTACTATGGGTAGCCAGGGTTTCATCCATTTCCACTTTCATTTAATAAAATAACAGGCATTAAACAATGTATACAGACATATTAACAAATTTAAAATATTTAATTAAATGTTTTGTGTAACTTAGTAAAATATTTAGATTATAAATATTGTAATCAGTTAATAAAGGCTTTATTATTATTATGTGTGCCGTGCAGAGCTCAGTCGTTTCGTGTTTTTCGTACAAAAGTACAGTACGACTAAAGAAATAATGCGCATAGAAATCTTCGCCATACTTCGTATTTCCGACAAAAACCGAATCACAAAACGTAAATTCTTAAATAATGCACTTGCACTTTAAACCTTATGTGAAAGAAATTAGGGTTCATGGTCAGTTAAAATACGTGCAGAGTCCGACAGCCAGCGATCTTAGCCGACAGCTGTCAAGACTCATTGCCCTTTATGCTCTCACATGTTTTAAATGAACTAACTTGAACTCTAAATTCATTGCGATAAGGGTTAAAGTACAAAAGCAATATTTAGGCGCATGTGTTTTGTGATTCGGCTTTTGTCGGAATCATCTTATATACCGATTAATTGGCATATATACTACTAGCTGTTTCCCACGACTTCGTACGTGACTATTTCAGAATGTTGGCAAACATACACTTTATACATACCTTTTGTCATGTTCACCTCTGCCCACCCCGTTCTCGTCGTCATGCCATAATGGTATATAGCCTATGTTACTCAGGGATAATGTAGCATTCCAATGGTGAAAGAATGATCAAAATCCGTCTAGTAGTTTTTGAGTTTATTCGTAACAAACATACAAAAATACAAATCTTTCCTCTTTATAATATTAGTATAGATATAGAAAGGATACAGAAATTGATTAACATTGGTGGAGCCACATAAAAGAAGAAGAAAAAGAGATTTTTTTCTAGGCAAAAGAATTGATATTACATTAAATAATTTTTTCGTTGTTTCACTCAAGGCCGAGCACTTCCCGTTCCTCGGCGTGGGCGGCGTGGACACCTGCGAGATGCGGTGCCGCAGTATGCTGTACACGGCGCTCGGGCGGCTGCTGATGGTGGACCTGGGCGAGGACGAAGACCGGTTTCACACGTTCATGATGCCGCTCACCGGTATGTCAGGGTACACACAGCGCTTTGGGTACAGACAGCCCATAGAAATGTTGCTTGAAGGAAGCCGGAAATACCGACGCCGGAAGTTCATACCACAAACGAGTCATCAAACCTAAATAGAAGACGTTACGTAAATTATATTGGCGTAACTGTAGTGGCTGGTCATTGATGGTTACTTTTCCGTCTGCTGGGTTACTCCCGTCAACCGATACTGATTTTATCATCATCTATCTCCCTTTATCACGGGATCATTCTCAGTAGATCCTTTCTCCAGATCCATGATGGAATAGATCTATCGAGACAAAAAATTCTAATTAGATCCATTTTAAATAAACACATATCTAATGAGAATAAAAATTCTTACTAGATCCATCATGGATCTGGCGAAAGGATCTACCTACTGAGAATGATCCCCTTAACACGCTTGTTTTATCTCGTTTCCTTAGGAATAGTCTTACTTGCACTCTTCTTATACAACATTTGTTTTGTTACAGCCGCCTTCGAAAGTATAATAGGCCTTCTCGGGCCGCCGGAAAGTCCTATTTTCGCCTCCGAAGACGCAAAGAAAACGCTAATCGGGTTAGCGAGGGATCTGAAAGGCCTGGCGTACGCTTTCAACACGAAAACAACGTATATGATGCTCTTCGATTGGATGTGAGTACTCTACTGAGCATTAGATGGGTACAGTGGGATTAGCATACAGGACCGAAGGCCAAAAATGCTTAATGGTCAGTTTTATTGGTCAAAGAGCAGAAAATTGGCGAAAGGGGGAGCCCGTCTATGGCCCCTCCTTAGACTTAGTGCTCTATGGCATGCCGCGACATCTTTCGTTTCGAATCGAAGCCAAAAAAGACAGGTGCGGGACCAATGGCTAGCCAAGGAACGCCCGGCCCGAGAATTTCCTACACTATGTCGAGCAAATTGGGAGAGATAGACCACGCCTCGGCATTCTAGTGTTGTATGTGCTCGCCCCGTGCATTCCTTGGCTAGCCAATGGGCGCGACTGTCGTTTTTGGCTCCCCCTTTCGCCAATTTTCTGCTCTTTGACCATTAAGCAGTAATAAGTTACCTTAGGTTTCGTTGGTATCGCGAGACAGAGCTCTAGAAAAATACTTAATTGTGATGTTTTAAATGGGAAAGGCGGTCTAGGAGGTAAAGTTTGCGAGGTTGTAGGGGGTAATCTCTGGATCTACTGAACCGATTTTGAAAATTATTTCACTAATAGGAAGCTACGATATCCCCGAGTGACATAGACGCAGAAAAAAATGTTCGGTGATTTACCGTTTCACACCTGTCTTAATACTCAAAGCGGTATGCTAACCACACTGACCTATTAAAACTACTAGACCGTTTTTATGTGGTTTTCACCAAAAATAACTTAAAATGTTTCAGTTACCCAATGTACATGAACATTCTGCTGCGCGGCGTCGAGCTGTGGTACTCTGAGCCAGCTGTAACTACGCCCGTGTTAAAGTTGACTGCCGAATTGGCGCAGAACAGAAATCAGAGGCTGCTCTTTGACGTGTCCTCACCAAACGGAATCCTGCTGTTTAGGGAGGTGTCCAAAATGATATGCGCTTATGGTGAGTAGAACGGCTTCGGGGGGCTCGAAAAGCCAGCATTTGTTAAAGAAGTGACAAATCTAGGTCCATTAGCATTTAGGTACTCGTGTCTCTGGTCTTACCGCAGAATATAAACGCCGTGATGGTGTCTTTGTGTTTTGTTTGTGGAAAGGGTATTCATCAAAATTACATCAAATGAACCAGCTTAAACTGCTTTTATTGAACTGCGTGATGATAGATAGATACATCAAATAAAATGCAATTTAAAGTTTGTCTTATTTATTTATATATAAAACAAAATAAAAACACCACTCAGATATGATACATTCAGAGCTTTCTTAAACTTAGGAAGAGTGCTACCGAATATATCCACCTTACTATATCTCTCATTGAATATATTGCATGTACGGTTGATAAATATATTGCCATGTAATTTGGTTTTACATAATTGTAAACCAAACACCTGCTTAATCTTACTGTTGATACGAGGACATCTGAAATCAATCATATTCAAAAGAGAAGGAGAATCTACTAAATTGTTTATTATTTTATATAGAAATATTAGATCACTTTCGGTTCGGCTCTTCAAAAGAGACGAGCACAAATTTAATAAAAAAAATTACAAAAATTTGAATACCTACATAAATACGCTTATATATACTACCGCGGACTTTTTTGTAGATCATTTTCCTACATCATCATACATGCTCAGCTCCTATAGGTGAATCGCTGAGAAAGTAGCAATCCCATGTCCATGAGGGGTGAGGGGCGGGCGTGATTCTGCTATACACGATGCGAAGTTTCGCGCGATGTGTCTGTTGTCGACGCGATTTACCTCGGGCTTTTGATTTTAATGAAATTTGGTATGAGGACAGCTTGAACCATGAAATTTTTGAGGTGTATCGCGTCGACAACAGATATATCGCGTGAAACTTCGTATAGTGTATGTCAGAATCACGCCCGCCTCTCTCACCCGCGCGGACCATGGGAGTGCTACTTTCTCAGTGGTTTACCTATAATAAACATGATTTAATACTAGTGATGTGCCGGATATCCGTATCCGCGGATATCCGAGGGAGAAGAAAGATCCGTATTTTTTGGCGGATCTTTTACCTTAATAATTTTCAATTCATAGATGAAATTTTATATATATAGGTGATTAAGTAACAATGAAAAACTGTTAAATTCCATTCTGATTATTTTTTATTTCTTAAAATCGTATCTGTTATAAGAGACTCTTAAAGAGGTCAATAACTTTGTCCATAACAGATTATCTCTTTCCAAAGGTCGATGTGCAATATTTACGGCCTCGTACTCTAAGAAAGTTAAGATCCGTATCCGTATTCGCGGATCTTGAGACCAAATATCCGTATTCAGATCCGTATCCGCGGATATACATTTTTAACGATCCGGCACATCACTATTTATTACTCGTAAACCTTCCCGGTGAATCAATTTATCTAATAGTGAAATAGGCGAATTTTCAAAGAAAACATAAATTTTCCAATATTTGTTTAATTTTCGTCATTAGCGGTGAACATAATCTTCAAACTATCTATCTATCTATCATCACGCCTTTTATCCCAAGATGGGTAGGCAGAGACAATCGAATGCCATTTGCTACGATCCTGACATACCTCTTTCGCTTCTTTTATATTCATCATACCTTTCATACATGCTCGGCGATTGTGTGTACTTTTAATATTTCTATCAATCAATACATTTTTTTATATGTTCAATAAAAGTACACGTAGGTCGTCTCTACCAGCGTTTCCTTCAGCCATATAAACCTTTTTAGTCAATCTTTCATCCTTCATTCTTTCAACGTGTCCAAACAAACCAGCGTACACTACTTTTCCATCATTCTTCTCTAATGACAATGCAATACGCTTTATATCACACATTCTACGTAAAGACCGCATTTCCATTGCATTTATCTTACTATCAAGATTCTTATTTCATAGCCAAGTCTCGCTTCCATAAGTAATGTAATGACAAATAATATATTTATCTACTCTTATATCGTAAAGTCTCTATTATAAAATCGAATTATATTTCATAATGATATGTTTTATATACACGCGTCTGTAATATGTCAAACTAATTAAACAAAATAAAACATAATGTATTACAGTACCGAAGTTTTCATAAATGCAGAAAGGGTAGAGGATATGTCTTATACAGCCACGAGCATGCGCGGTAGGTAACCGCGGTTTGCCGCCAATTTGTCGATTAAGAAAAATATCTTGGTTCAATTTGTTTTGTACTATTGCATGGGATTAGATAAAGTAGTGTATGAACGGGCACATAACTTGGAATGCTATTAAAAAAATCCACTTTAATTACCCCTATTAGGAACCCGTTTTATAAACTACTAATATATGTCTCTCTTATTGCAGGTAGCCGAATATTAACAATAGATGTAAATAAGAAACAAATATATTCCATGAAGCTCAAAGGGATATCACTTAGTTTTTCTATGCTGAAGGCGGCGTTGTGCGGGAACTACGCCAACTTCGGCGTTTTTAGGTAAGTTTTTTTTACTGTTAAGGTGAAGTGGTCCATGGGGAAATAAGTGATGAAAGAGCAGAACGCATTAATCAGAATCGCGAGCAGGATAGAAACAGTAAGCGATTCAACGTAAGCGATAATTTTTGTTTAAAACGCAATTTTAAAAAATCTTATACAACATAGAAGTAATTTTACAATGAAAAGATAGATAATTACCAAAAAAATATTCATGTTATTTTTTGTAATGGTACCATCTATAGCCATAAAATTTGATAAATAAAGTTTTCAGAGGTGTATTTAGGATTTTTTTTCTATCGAGTAAAATGTTTCTAATCATATGTTCAAAACAATAAAAAAATGAGATATATTTAAATGGAAAAGCCTGTGGTTTGTCGGATTATGTACATAAGTTTTTAATTAAAAAACCCATTGGTACTTTGGCCGGGATCCGGGATCGAACCCGTGGTCTGCCTAGTTAATACCAGACGTCTTAACCACTCGGCCACCGACGCACCTTAATTAATCTATTATTTGTTAATGTATTCCTTTTTTTTTCAGGTTATACGGGGATGATGCATTAGATAACGCTCTGAATATGTTTGTAAAGTTATTGTTGAGCATACCACAGAATGATCTTTTGGTGAGTCTATTTCTATTAATTTTAAGCACCAATTTTCTTTAAGAATATGTGCTTTAATCGACTTCTTGTTCTTCGGAGAGCACGTACAGCGTCCGCACTTCTTAAAAAAGAACAGATGCTTCTTAATTTCTTGAACTATGCAATAACTATATGTCTTAGTTTCAAAATTTAAATAGCTTTCGAAATTACGCATTGTAATTCGGTTGACAATACAATAATTCGATACCATCGAGCTGATCTGATGATGGAGCCAGGAGGTGGTTAGTGGCACTCTTCAATGACTACTAGTAAAACTCTCGAGAGTATGTTTTTTTACGGATTGCCTTACAGCTCCCGAAACCGTGTCTCCCTCGTTTGCCCGATGGTATTTGTGAGGTTATACCTAACGAGTGGTCAGTTCTGTTGAGGTATATTTCGATGGAAAAGCCTCTAAGTGTGGTTTGTCGGATCATGTACATAAGTTTTTGTACATGGCCGGGATCCGGGAGTGAACCCTGGTCTGCCTAGCAGCGGCGAGGAGTCTATACAACCCGATTCTTTTCGGCTTCCCTTTTGGAATTGGTCAATCTATATAATGGCATTCTTCATACTTAGCAACTGTCTCTTTCATTTGTATTGAATTCCGCGCACGATCCCTCGTTTTAGCACGCGTAAATAGACCCATAAATAAGCCGAAGTATTGCGGGTTATGAGAGTCGAGTGCAACAGGTAATAATGGTGTCTGTTAAACGTTTGTTTGTTTATTTGTTTCATTTTGGAATTATAGTTTTGAATACAAGAGACTACTTAAATAAAAAAGAGTTTAGGTTATTTAAATCCCTTTAGGATAAATTACTATTGATTAATTGTAAAAGAAAATTTTGGATCTTGCAGCATTATTTGAGTGAGCTATTTTACGGCTTCTCTTTTGAAAATATTTACACTTCGCCACTGCTGCCTAGGCCACCGACGCACTTATATTTTATTATATTATTTTTCGCAGGATTACCCGAAATTATCTCAAACGTATTACGTGCTGTTGGAGAGGCTAGCGCAAGACCATATGCCATATTTAGCGTCATTGCAACCGGAAGCGACTCTGTATATATTAGCGTCTATATCTGAAGGGCTTACGGCCTTAGGTGAGTCTAGCTTTGAGTCCCGGCTTCCCTGTGGACATTTCTGAAATTGTCTCCCAAGGATTTCCAACTGATGTGATTTTTTTGCACAGATATTTTAAAAAATCACTGATCTCATGCACCATATGACCTTCAAAGACCATTGGAAATGAACTTCGGTATTCAAAATAGGAAAATAGGTCTATTTTGACAGGTGTCATCCGAAAGAATAGGTATTTTGGTATATAATATTTTCATTAAATACATATTTTTTGCTTTTTGATTAACTACCTACAAGTCTTATTTATGATTTATTTTTCAGGGTTTCGTACTCAAAGGGTAAAAACGGAAACCCTATTACTAAGACTCCGCTGTCCGTCCGTCCGTCTGTCTGTCTGTCACCAGGCTGTATCTCATGAACCGTGATAGTTAGACAGTTGAAATTTTCACAGATGATGTATTTCTGTTGCCGCTATAACAACAAATATCTACTAAAAACAGAATAAAATAAATATTTGAGGGGGCTCCCATACAACAAACGTGATTTTTTTTACTAATTTTTGCTCGATATTGATAACGGCAACAAGTAGACGCTTGAAATATTCACAGAATATTGAGTTATATTATTCACTTTAAAATTTATATTTAAGGGGGGCTCCCATATAACATTTTTTTTTTTTTGCGGTTGTTATAGATAATGGTACGGAACCCTTCGTGCGCGAGTCCGACTCGCACTTGGCACGTTTTTTTTTTAATTCTACATATAGAAAGGCTATATCTCGAGATTATTTGACTTAAAAAAAAATGGAGTTATGACGTTTTTAAGAGTGTAGTGTACCGCGTCCATGTCCATACATACGGAGAAAACGTTTTACTACCCCTAAATATCATTTAATTTTAACGATTTTGTAATATGTTACTGACATAATAAAAAACTACGTACGTATTTTTTCCTTTTTTCAAAATTCGTAATAGGTCAAAAGTTATAAGCCCCTCAAATCTCGGTTTTTTTGGTTCATAACTTGCTCGTAATAAACCGTCTGTATTTGAGAAACAAAGCAAAACGTACGTACGTAGATTATAATCTGCTAAAACGTTTGACACCAAAATTATAAGGTTTCGTTATAGTTTAGTAGGTGTAAATCGTTTTCGCCCAAAACGCAATTTTCAACGAACAACATACCTACGAACACTCATGAGCTGCAGTGTTCTCTGTCGCACTGATGCCCGGGGGAAGACCGCGCTTGAGACAGAATATGATTTTCTAAATACCTATTTCGCTGCGTACGCTGAGCTACACGATCCTCTTAAGATCAAATTTATTAAAGACCCATATCTCGAAAACTACTCGCCCTAGACTGGTTGTGTCTTTACCAAAACGAAAGGTCTCGATGAGATCTTCCTTTCGGATGACAGCTCTTCGTTTTCTATTTTTGATATCGAAGTGAAACCGTGTCACCGGTCCCAGGATATCTACCTTGTAGAAGACGAAAATTTAGCCGATGGTATTTGTGAGGCAATTTTTTCTACTTTTCAATTATAACTTTGGATTAATTTTATTTCCAGATACGAGTGTTTGCACTGGATGCTGCGCCACACTAGACCATATTGTCTCATATTTATTTAAGCAATTAGTACCTAAATGTAAGTGGTTTATATATTTCTAGCGACTTCAAAATAGCTTATAACTACTTATCTATTAGAGATAGATATGTGCTACCGCGGACTTTTTTATAGTACATTTGTTTCTACACAATTCTTTCCTACATCATTTTGTTATATCTCTGCCGGTTCAGAGAGCATACGCCATGAACACTCGCTGGGGCTAACTTTTTTCAAAAGTGGTGAAGCTGATGAAATAGTTTGTCCATAATGTGTTTTGTAATGAACAATTCATATTTATGAATGAAATCGAGAGATTCATCAATCAACATTATTTATTTTGTTAATATAATTGGAATGATCCCTTTAAAACTAAAAAAGTTTCTATGAGTTTTAGGATAGTCAAATAGTCTATTGAAAAATGAATTAAATAAAAGTATGTGTTCTGTTTTTCTCAGTGACTATACTATAGCGCTGTTTAACCCCTGTTAATTGTATTTCAGCCAATAAGATGAGCGCGCGACAGCAGGAGACTAGTAATATGTTTATAGAAGTATTGCAGAGGAGGCCCGAGATTATGCAACAGCTATTGGCAACGGTGAGATTGTGTATCTGTTTTGTTATCTCGGCGTTATTAGTAGTTTAGTTGTAGCGAGCCGCGCATGCGTATACCATAGAGTACTAAGCCTATGGAGGGGCCATAGACGGGCTCCCCCTTTCGCCAATTTTTCCCCCTTTGACCAGTTATACTGACCAGGGTGCGCAGTAATAAGTTACCTTAGATTTCGTTGGTATCGTTTTGTGTCGCGAGACAGAGCTCTAGGAAAATAGTTAATTGTGATGTTTTAAACGGGAAAGGCGATCTAGGGTGTCAAACTTAGTGTTTCCAATCATTAATTATAATTATTATGTTTGTATTTTAACATAATCATCATATAACGTAAAATCCGTTGCGACAATAAAACGACAGAAAAATACAGTGGTACAGGGGCTAGTACTAGGCGTTTACCCCCCCGCCAAAAGTGGCAGAAAAAATTGTTCGGTGATTTATACCCTTCACGTTTCCTTTGGTAAATACTCAAAGGCGTATACTATCCGCAATACGAACTGGCGACTCGGGCCATAAATCATCGGAATCTTGCTATCTCTTTCGCACCTGCACGGTATTATGGAGTGGGACGCGCACCCGTAGTGCTGTGCAAGTAGTGTTTTACGCATACCTAAGTAATGTCGATAAAAATAATGAAACGAGGAATATAAATATGATTGATTATTTTTAATTTAGTATTGATACATTAAGATAAATATTATATAATTAGGTTAGTACATTGAATTATTTAAAATACTTGAACGTGACAACGTCATAAGAAAGCTGTCCACGCGGACGCATCGCTCACTCAAGTAGGAGAGAGACAGATGTCGAACGCTGCCGAACGCGGAGGCCGATTGTGCCTCTTTGTCGCTCGTTCCGCGCTCTCGCTTGCACTTCAAGTTTTAAATGGAACGCCTCAGAGCGAGGTAACGCCGCATGTGTCATGTTTTTTCGTGCGTGCAGCCGGCTTCATCGAATTATAAGACGTTGTCACGTCAAAAAAGTTTTAAATTGACAATAGGTGACAACAATATTTGTTACACTTATATTAAAAGTAAACAAAGAAAGTCAGTAAACTAAATTATTATTAATGTATGGAATTCTCATTATCTACTTATTTATTTATTTATTTATTTATATTAGGGAAACAAACAGTATATAAAATAACAAAATTTCAGACATAACATTAATAATACATATTTACCAACAAAGTTTCCACACATTAACTACACAAATAGGTACACAAACACATAACAAAATATATTATAAAAGACATTAGAATCAAACAATAAAAAACAAAACTTAATAATCAAAATAAAAACACCACTCAGCTATCATATGATACATTTAGGGCTTTC